>CM014271.1:72750574-72785969 GCA_004135705.1 Alloteropsis semialata | reverse complement strand
CAAGGAGAGCCGAACCTGCAAGAAAACAGAGAGAGACGTCAGGCATGGAGATTAGAAAAACGCAATTGGGGTCAGCAAATCTAGCACATGTCCATCTCCGGAGGAGGTGGGGGCTGCAGCCGCTCCACCACCGTCACCGCCGCCGGCTGCTCCGGCGGGTCGTACTTGACCTCGTAGACCCCGTCGGCGGCCATGTACCAGCGGATGAACACGCAGGCGATGAGCGCGGTGGCGGCGAAGCAGAGGGTCTGGATGACGCCGTGGAGGGCGCCGAAGAAGCCGGCCCAGCGCGGCCCGACCGGCGAGAGCGAGAGCAGCCTGACGAAGAACATGGCGAAGTGCATCCCGGTGTAGGCGCCGGCGGCGGCTACGCCCCTGGGGCCCATGCCCTCGAACACGCAGTACATGGCGTAGGGGAACAGCTTCATCTTCATCGGTGGCGGCCACGGCCGCTCCTCCTCGCGCTCCTCGTACTCCTCCTCCTCCTCCTCTGCCGCCGCCGCCAAGGGAGGCAGGAGCGGCATCGCGACGGGACGGCGAGATCGGGAGCAGGGATCGGGCAGCCGGAGGGGCGAGATCGGGAGCAGGGATCGGTGGAGGGAGATTGCGAAGCGCGCAAGGGAGCTGTGGGGAATCGGAGATCGAGATCGGGATGCAGGAATCGAAAGCTCTCGGGAGATTGGATTGGATTGGATTGATCTGGGGGAGGAAGGGGGCGGCGGCGCGCCGGGGTTTTTGTTTCGCGCGCTGGGGGAGTCGGTTGCCGCGGTCGCGTAGCCGTCACGCGCGCGCCAGCTGGTGGGGATGGAAGAGCCGGAGTCGGAGTCGGATTCGGCTGGCGCCTAGCCACAGCTGTCAAGTCGCAAAATTTTGTCCCCAATTTTGACTGCCCACAATTTTGCCAAACATTGCTGTTCTTCGTTTCTTTACTTGTTGATCTGCCTATCTGAATGTGCTTGTGGCCATGGATGTGTTGATTGAAAGATTGAACTAATCCACACTGGATCAGTACCGCTAGAAAGTGGGGAATCTGAACTGCAAGTAGGTGCTAATACTGAAAAAAACTTGTGTGCATTTGATTTTAAAATATATTGAATTGTGCTTTTCTATATTTTAAAGGACCTGCTACTTGAATTGTGAGAGTAAAATTTAAGAAACCGTGTAACTGTATGAGAGTATAAAGCATGTACACTTAAAAATAGTAATCTAGTTCTTGTTGTGAATTAATGGCATTGAGAACTATGGTCTGTATTTGAGGTTCGTGCGACATGTTTCGCTGAACATAACTTGGGCCAGCACATCAGTATTTCCGTATAGTACTTACTGGCCATGCTTTGTCCCAGAATCACTGAAGTTGAATGAATATCTCATAGATCTATTTAAGCTATGATACATTTACTGAAAACATCACAAGGGTTTTAGTCCCATCATCAAGCTGTGAACTCTCATAAGCAGAGAAACTGTCTTCAATTGTTCAGAGTTCGGAAAGACAAAAACTCTTGACTAATTCTAAGCATTGCAGGTGATGAATAACCCCTTGTTTTCTGTCTCAGCGAATCAAGTTGCGCATGTTCCAATGGAGGGAAGAAATGTTTTGTTTATTTCATACATGAAAAGACATAAAATTCTTGAGGCATGAACATGTAAAATAGGTAGCAAACACATGCTTTTACATGGAATTTAATCTATTTTTCATTTTTCATTGGCTTCCAATGTGTACATCTCCGCTACATCAGTAGGTCTGTAGCCTGGACTTGATTTGACCTTGTTCCATGGATAGTTAGCTAACAGCACGGCTAGTTTGAACCTAAAATTAGTCATATCCTTCTGCACATAAACAATAGCAATGGTTGTTAGCTGTAATGACTGATCGGCCAGAGATTGTTGTGAAATGGTTGAAAGTACCTGTGTGAAGAAGGGTGATAATTTGTTTCCTGTCCAATTTTCCACGAATTTCAAAGTGAATATTCCACAGGAGTAGCCGCAAGATTAGTTAGTATTATCCACGTTAGGAAGTAGTAATGAGAGCAAAGTATGGAAGTGTTGATGGGTGCTTACATGTCGGTTTGCATTCTTTTTTGAAGCATTGAATACAAGGATAAGACTGTGTCATGCGATGTTAGTATTCTTTTCAGCTTTATAGTATATTTTATTGTTTCTAACATTATTTTAAAATTGGGATTCAAATGATTTAACTAAATTTTGCAGATTATTGATGCTTACACAGCCAACATACTGCAACCTCGTGTTGGTGACAGTTGGTTTTTTTGCCCCACCAGTTACAGTTGGACTGCATCTGACTATGATGCAAAGAGATATAGCGACCCCATCTCACAAATATTTCAGGACATTGCGCACACTCTGTTTTCTTATGATAAGGTAAACAAATTGCAAATTGTTTACTGCTGCGGTTATCCATGATTTATAATTAATTGAAAGGTGCTCAAATTAAGAAGCTGGTATGTGAATGTATTATTTTTAATTAATTAGTTTTGATGGAAATTTTTATGACTGCTTGCTTCCACATTATTCTTGTCTCATGTATTTTAATCTGGAGTTTTTCATGTGGACTTTATATTCTTAAATACATAGAACTTTGGAATGGTTCGAAATTACTAAGGAAATTTACACAGGTTCTTGTATTGAATCAGTTTCTTGATGCATACCTTATTCTTGCTACCATACAGGTGGATATAGAAAGGTTAAGGAAACAGATGGTTGGTGACCTTATACTTTCAGAGGCTAATGAGGCTCAGATGGTGAAAGAAAGAGTTCAAGCACTCATGCATCTGGAGGAGAAGGACGACGCATAGTTGCTAGTCTTATTACTATCCTTGTCCAACATTTTTGTTAGGATATTGGAGTAATTAGGACATTTCCTTTGTTATGATATTCAGTTGCTACATTTTACTACATGCAACTTTGGTTGAGGCCATCTTGAATTTATTGCGCAAGCTGGTTTATTATTTATATGCCCTCTGAATGCCAGTACACCTCTGAATGCCAGCTCTGGTTACATACACCACTGAATGGTGCACACAAGCTGGAATTCACTCGTATACATTTTGTTTGAAATCAATCATCAACTGTATTTTTTTTTTTCAATTGTGTTCAGTAGACAATTAAACTGACTAGCCCAATATCAATGACTGAAAAAGAAAACAAGAACTGCTGATGAACGGACAGAGTTTCAATTCTTTACGCTAGATGATTTCCATGTTCTGAGAAATCCATCACAACTTCCTACGCATAAAAGGATTGCACATGTACACAGAGCAGCAACTGAAGAACACATACGCCTTTTGTATACCACAGATGGACATGAACACCGAGTGTTGATTACATCACATTTACACGAACAGAACAGGAATTCAGTAATTAATTACAACATTACAAGCACCACAAATTGCCAGCCCTTATTTATTTACCATACAAATTTATTTGCCTTACAAATGAGACTCCCCCATGTTTTCCATGCCCTTCCTAGCATACCATTTTACCAGGAATACCATCTCAAATGGGGTTACTGAACACCATCTCAAACGGGGTTACTGAACTCACATTTTACCAGGAATACTGCAATCAGCACAAATAAGCTCCAGAAGATGCCAAGTATGGTAGCATTAAATTCATAAATTGAAACGATACACTGGCCATGACACAAATATGCAGACTAAACAATCTGCTACCGTTTAGAAGAACCAAGCCTCATAAAGCAATCAAATACAATCTGCAAGTGTCTAGATACCAAAACTACACTGAAAAATGTACATCGTGCATAAAAAATCCAGGTTCAGCCACCCTTTTGCCAACAAACGAAGAAAGCATCAAATTCGGATGCTACGCTCTCAGCCATCAAGGGCCAACATCTCCCAGCCATCAAGGGCCAACTAAAATTACTGTGCTACCCTTTAGGCATACTAGAGCATAGCAAGTTATCAGAATCACACAACAAGTTACCAACTAGTGCGTTGAAGCGTTGCAAGCAACCTTAGAGCATAGATAAGTCAACAAGTAGCATCCACCTAACAAATATAGAGTCTAAATTGCATCTGACTCCATGAGTCAGCCATCATGTGCATCTTGCACATACATAACTGTTAACCCAACAAAGACTCTATGGTGGGTTCATCCAGAAATCACAGTGATACCTACTAGATAACATTAAAACCTACAGTCCTGGAGCTCTTTCTAGTACTGCCCTTCAGCATTAGTTAACAGGATATCAAGCTAGACATATCATAATTATTCAGTGGCCACTTTTTAAGCTAGGCTCTTGCGACGCAGATCAGTCAAGACGCTCTGAAACTGCAGTTCAGCATGACCGCATGCTTCCTCAACGCTGCTGTTAGCCACTTTCAGTCCCGAGAGCTCTTCTTCTTCATGTTCTTTCTCCTCCGCTAGCTTCTGCGCTTCCAAGCGAACGCGCCCAAGTTCCTCCTCAAGCTTAGCTATAGTTTGTTCCTTTTTGTCAAGTCGCTCATCAATTTGGGACAAGGAAGTTGTCTTCTCCAGCAGCTGTGCTTTCAGCTGGTCTTTTTCTGTGACGTAGCTGATATGACTGGATTTGATTTTGAGCAGTTCAGACAGTTTGCTCTGCAAAAGCTTAACATCGAATCCATTCTTGTCCAGTTCATCAAGCGTATCCATCTTACTTTCGAATGATGCAATGCTGTCTGCTATGCTTGATTTACCTATATCTTCCACTGAGCTAACAAATGTCATCATCAGACCTAAAGCCGTTCGTTCACAGAATGTAGGCGGACATTTCCTAAGTGGACAGAAATGTGGTTGTTGTGGTAGCTTCTTAAACACATGCATCCCCTCGATTAGAGGCCATAGAGGTGACTTCTTCACAAATGGAACCTGGTCAATGTTGTCCGTAGTAAACTCTGAGCTCTCGGCATTCTGTATAGGTAGGGTTGGCCTCTCATCCGCTTTGCTCCCATCCTGTTGAACTAGAAGATCAAAGGATAAGATAGGTATCTCTGTGAGAGGTTTGCTTTTTGTCACTTGAGTAGCCTCTGCATTTCTATTCTCTTGACAGATCATGTTGATCGTAGCAGCCACCTCTTTGTCCAACAGACCTGTTCCTTCCTTTCTAGCCACTACGGATTGTACAGCAACTGTCAAATTTAATAAACCCTTACAGTTATGAATCAACGTAAAAGCAACTACTTACATTTCTCAAAGCTAATACCTTCAGTATCTGAACCGCTGTTTGTCCCTATTGACACCTTCACATAGATTTACAAACAGAACATCCGTTATGAATATGAGTATAAATTTAAAAAAGGAGAGGGTTAAACCGGTACAAAAAAAAATCAATCAGAAGATTCTACCTGTTGAGTTGAAGCTGAAGTTTTCTGACATTCTGGTGAGGCACTCAAGGCACTAATAATTTCCTTACCAGAGGAATTCCTGTTTTCCATCAACTGAATTTGCACCTGCAAACATATTGACATGGACAAGCACTGTTAATAGTCTGCATGTAACATTACTTGAATTTAGTAAACCATTAAGAGGAACTCACATGATCAGAGGCATCATTTTTTCCCTGATGTGCTTTAGGGTGTGTGTCTGCCCTTTTGTTCTTGGAAATGCCTTTCTTCACACTGAGTGCTTTTACAAAGAATGGTCTTTCCTGTGTCTGCTGATTTTTAAGAGATGAAGCGATGTTCTGTTCTCTTACTTCTGGAGTGGACAGCATATCACAGGTGGCATCAGCATTTCTTCCACAGACAGGTGTATTAATTTGACCATTGGGAGGCATCATCTCAGATCCTCGACTAAGTTCTGTTTCGCCAATAACATTTGGTGCCGATTCATCTGGAAGTGCTGAATTTCCTGAAGAAGCACAAATAAGTCCATTCTTTGACATTGAACAGATACTCGCTATCTTGTGAGCAAGCATGGAAATGCCATTCTTTTCAGATCGTGGAGGACACGAATTCGAGGAACCGTTGCTTGCCACTGGGGGCGCTGTATGTTCTGTCGAAGCATAAAGAAGACCACCCTTTGACAATGAACAAGTATTCAGCGTCTCCTGTGGAAGCACAGAAAGAACATTCTTTTCAGAAAGCAGCAGACACAAATTTGGGGAATCATTGCTTGCCTCTAGAGGCGCTGAATGTCCTGAGGAAGCACAAAGAGGCTAATTCTTTGACACTGAACAGATAGTCATTATCTTGTTTAGAAGCACAAAAAGACCATTCTTTTCAGATAGCGGAAGGCATAAATTCGGACAATGATCGCTTACCAGAAACTTGGACGATGTACATAGAGAAGTGTCCATCTCAGAGACTGAAGCATGTTCTGAGCCTCCATCTGATATGAGCTCTTGCTGTTGTGCTTCTCTCCTTGACTTTTTGGCTGTTAAAGATTCAGGATCATTGCTATGTTCTTCACCACTCGATGTGCCATCAACAGATGAGCTTGGATGTTTCTGAGATGCAGATTGCTGCCTCAAATTAGCCTGTCTCTGCATAGTTAAGAAATGCCAAAAATGGATCAAGCAAATTCAGTTGTAGAATATGATCAGAAGTTGAAAATTTCAGAGGAACCAATGCATTGTACAGTAGGCACCCCGCATCCAAGTTCCTATGCATACTAGTTGAATGCCCTTAGCACTAGCAGTAACTCTTACAGTATAAGCATCATCCTCATGACTACGGCAACAACCAATGTGAATTGCAATGCTAGGAAGCACAACTACTAAATCTATCCGTTGTATTACCTTATCACTCGGAATCGTCCAATGCCTGCCGTTCCACATGTACAGTGGCCTCAGATGGCACACCGCCTTGGTTAGCAGCTGCTCTGCCTCTTCGCCATCGACACTGACCTCATACTCACACCTCTCCCTGATAACCCTGTGCACCACTCCCTGCGACCATGCCCCATCACAGTACACCTCCACTGCGGTGCCAGGACAAAGAAGCACCTTGCTCTCCCTTGGATGATGGTACTCAGCCGGCCTGATGTACTGCCAATGCCGGTACACAGACGCCTTCCCCCCGCCTACCTGATCATCCAGGTACTCCACGATGTAGCTCAGCTTGTCGACCGGCTTGGCAACCGTCGCGGGGAACCAGGAATCGCCGTACACATCCCGTTCCCTCATCAATTCGACCTTCTCCCCAGCCTTGTAAACCCTAACACCGCCCTTCGGCTGGAAGGCAATCACGGCCTGCGACGGGACCCACTCGCCGCCGACGTAGTCGCGGCGGGGGCGGACGAGGTTTTGGGGAAAAGAGAGCACCTCGCGGGTGATGGGGAACGCGACGGTGAGGGGGGAGCCGGGATCCGCGGTCACGGGCGCGAAGACGATTCCGGACCACCAACCGCGGCAGTCGAACACCTCGACGAAATCGTGGAGGAGGAAGCGCGGCGGCGGCGCCGGGGCTGGAGATGATCCCGGGCCCGGGGGCCGCGGGCGGATGTGGGAGGGGGCGATGGAGTCGGCGCCGTCCTCGGCCAGGAGGTGGGCGTACGTGACGGTGTAGCGCGCCGGGCACCTGCGGCCGGCGGCGGGGTAGAAGCCGACGACGGTGGCCTCGTACCAGGAGCCGTAGAAGCCATCGCCGTCGATGCGGACCTCGACCTCTGTGCCCGGAGGCAGCGGGTCCAGCTTCTCCTGGGCGAGAGGAAGAGGGGAGCACGTCCGCGGGCCTTTCTTGCGGCTGCGGCGCCGGCCGGAGGTCGCCGGCGAGCGGTCGACCGCCATTGGGGGTGGGGTATTTCTGCTGCGTGAACGAGTGCGAGAATGTGAAGTTGGACTCGGCGGCGAGTCCGGGTTATTTGGGCGAGTTGGCTATTTTGCAACAAAGCACTCAAGTTATCTCGAAACCAACTAGCACTCCAACAATTCTCTTCCAGTTTCGTTCCCCAAAGAACGACAGAAAGCACGGAAGGGTGGACAGACGCCGGCGGCGGCCAGGGGATGTTTGGTTGCTGACCATAGTTCGCCCTGCTACAGTGTCACGTGCCTGCATAAATCTAGAGGAGAACGCACTAATCATGTGCAATTTGCGACTGAATGAACGATAGTTTAACACTGCTTATCTATCAACTCGTTTGCTTTATTCAGTTTTCCTTGTGAAGAACCTGAGGAAAACAGGGTCAGGGCACAGTAAACAGAAGAGCAGCCTGTGGCGTGTGGCGTCTGGAAAGGGCGCCACAGTCTGTGGCGTGGTGACTGGTGGCGTGGCCAACGGTGGCTGGCCACCAAACAGCCCTTCAGTGACAGAGGGGGGAAAATGGATCCAAGGTAGGTAGGAAAACGGATCTCTTTCATGCCATTTTACTGTCTCCTTAATTGGTTTTTCAGTTCTCCAGTCTTGCATCCTGATTTCGCAATCCCTACGTTCTGTACAGAGGCTTTACGTTGCGATTGGGCATGGAGGGAGGGTGGCCAGCAGCGGCCTGGTGGTGTTGGGCGAGTGAGTGAGCAAGGGGAAAGCGACCGAGATAAGAAGACGGCTGTCACCCTAGGTTTTGCGGCTACGTGGCCCTCCGCTTATCCCCTGACGCCATCTTTCTGCCGCTACCACAGATGTTAGGTAAGAAATTGCTTAAATCACCTTGCAGCTCCAGTTCTTTCTCTACCTTTGCCTCTGTGATTTGCCCTCTTTTTCTTCTATTTTCAGTTGGTAATTTGTGAGAGAAAGATAAAGGTATATACAAAATCACAAATACTGTTGCTTTCTTTTGTTCAATAATGCGAAATACTTTTCGTTTTGATTTCCTCTTAAACCTGGTTTAAATGTAGTAATAAGCAGTGATTGATACCAATGAAATACATCCTCATTATTTTGTAATCAGCCCATGCTAGGTTATGGAGTATGGACCTACGGTGTTTTAGGTTAGGATCTGATCAAACCCTGTCAGGTTAGAAAATTAACCAGGCCACTAATTTTTTTGCTCACAAGGGTTTATTGTAGGATTGAGTTATCTATGGTTCTGCATAGAAATATAATATGTGATCACCCATAGGAAAGAAGAGATTAGTCACTATGATATGATGCTTGGACAAAAGCAGCTTTGTTTTCTTCAGTAGCATAATTTGACATGTAACGGCAGTTACAATTTGCAGGGGGATTCCTGTTACAACAATTGTATCCTATGTGCTTTAGGTTCGGTAATCCTTGATACTTCTCTGTGATGAACCAACTTAAATTTGTTCGCCAACCTGATCCCGATGTACTCCGATGTCAGGAGAGAACGATCATGATTCATGAATAATTTTTTCGATACCAATTGCCTCTATAGCTCTACGTTTGATGGATATTCAGGTAACTCGTCAGTGATCGCTAAGTTTCCTTATCATGCATAGTATAGCTAATATGAGTAGTCCATTTTGGTTATACTGCTTTTTCAAACCATGTTGCGAGAAAGGAATGAAAGTATTTTCCATGAGCTGCTCATTTTTATAATGACAAGGAGTTACTTAAACTTCTAGATTGCTTTTTAGTTTTTAATCAATCCCAGGACCTATCAATGTTTAGGAGCGCAATTTTACAATACCTTCTCCTTACGCCTTCCCTTCTCCATGAACTTTGAGGAAATGCATGCCTAACATGTACCAACTATCTATGTAAATTGCATTCACGACAGAGAATCTTATCGAGTTAGTTGTTTGGTCAGTAATATGATAAAATGGATAAGCTGCAAAAAGTTTTTTTCATTTTGATATTAATTTAATGAAAAATTGCAGCAGTAGGGGTAGAAATAGGGTAGTTGCAGATTTGGTAGCCAGTCGGCTGTTCAACTGCCGACAGGGCACCTATCGGTCTTCCAGCAGCCGATAGGTACTCATCGGCCACTAAGGAACCGACATGCCTTTCCACGCCGTCTCCACGTAGCCTATCGGGTCCACGTAGCGACGTATCGGCCGCTGGGTGGCCGACTGGCTTATCGGCGTCTCAGGGGGTGTTTAGATACCCCTCCATTTTGCATTCTGAGCTCATTTTGCAAAATGCGCGCTTTCCAATGTACTTTTTCCTCTCTGTGCACGTGGCCCAATGCGCTCATTTTGCATTCTTGTTTTGCATTCTGGGTATCTAAACACCCCCTCAGCAGCCGATAGCCCCCCGAGTTACTGTATTCGCACCTCGTTTTCACTGCGCGTGGCGAGGCTTCGCAGGGCTTGCTTTCCGGCAGCTGTGGCGGAGGCTGCTTCATTGCCCTGCCAGCCTGTCGGGAGAAAGGTTCGGCGCGGAGAGGAAGGAATCAAAGAACCTAACTGCCGTAAAGCTTAAGCTATCTTGACCGATAGGTTCGGGTGCAGACTGTAGAGGAGAGAGGAGGTGGTTCAGGCCTCCTGACATCCTCTCAGCTTTTTTGACCAGCGCTCTGGCAGTGTTCAGATTGAGGTGCAAATTTTTTGCACTCTACTTTGACCACTAATTAGGGGTATTAAATAAAGTCAGTTTACAAAACTACCTCCACAACCCCCTGCAAATTCGCGAGACGAATCTAATGAGGCCTTTGACCGCACGATTAGAGGATGATTACTGTAGCATTATTGTAGCAAATCATGGATTAATTAGGCTCGTTAGATTCGTCGTGCAAAGTTGCACTCATCTGTGGCTGGGTTTTGTAAATAGACTTCATTTAGTACTCCATGCATGCGAGATTCCTTGGCGCAAATTTTTTGACAGGGGCATCTGAACACGGCCAGATCCGGGAATATTTGGATAAGTTTTGCCCTGTTTAGTTCCATGAGATAAGTTTTGCTACAGTAAATTCAAATGTTTGGATACTAATTAGGAGTATTAAATCACTACTACAAAAAACGTTTGTAGGGGCGGGTAAAAACACGTTTCTAGGGGCGGCGCCGAAATCCGCCCCTGCTTTTGGCTGCTAAAAATGGCCATTTGCAGGGGCGGGTTAGTAGCCCGCCCCAACAAACGTATTTCCAGGGGCGGACCATGCCATTACCCGCCCCTGGAAACCATCTTCAGGGGCGGACCATGCCATCACCCGCCCCTGAAGATGGTGTTTTCAGGGGCGGGTCATGCCATCACCCGCCCCTGAAGTTCTTTTTGCCGATCAGTAATAAATCGGAAAAAATAGCAAAAAAAATTTATTTTAATGTGGGAAGGACTCCAAGCCATCAAGTCGCAAGTCGCGCAATTTTTCGCGTAAAATTCGCGCGCTCCGCGGCTGGTGGGATTCGAACTCACGACCTCTGCCTCGCGCGTAGCCTCCTCTACCACTGCACCACACTCTCACCTGTGACTAGATGTTGTTTTGGTTCCTACCATATTATACGAAACTGAGTGTAAATTGCTTGTTTAAGGCCCTAAACGATTTCAAATTAAAAAATTGTCAACTACAAAGTTTCATAACTTTTTGAAATCTACAAGTTTCATTTTGGTAGTTTCTCCATCCGAGGTCGTTTACAGAATTTGAATTTCAAATTTGAGAACATTAAAATTTAGTTTTCGTTGACAAGATGATTTCAAATGAAAAAGTTGTCAACTACAAAGTTTCATATCTCATTGTGATCTACAACTTTTATTTTGACTGTTTTTCCATCCGAGGTCATTTGAAAAATCTCAAATTTCAATTGAAGAATTACAAACATGCATTTCTAGGGGCGGACCATGCCATGACCCGCCCCTAGAAATGCATTTCTAGGGGCGGGTCATGGCATGGTCCGCCCCTAGAAAGGGCAGCATTTGTAGGGGCGGACCATGCCATGACCCGCCCCTAGAAATGCATCTATAGGGGCGGCCCTTAGCTACAGTAGCGCGCGCGCATTTGTAGGGGCGCGTCGCCTCAAAGTCCGCCCCTAAAAAAAACCCCTGGCTCTTACAAATGTTTTTTGTAGTAGTGAATGTGGATAACTGACAAAACCATTTCACAATCCGGGTAACTTCGCGAGACGAATCTAATGAGCCTAATTTGGACATGATTAGACAACATTGTGCTACAGTATTAATCTCTAATGATAGATTAATTAGGCTTAATAGATTCGTCTCACGATTTTCCGTCCATCCGTGTAATTAGTTTTATAATTAGATCATGTTTAGTCTTTCTAATCTTTGATTTAGTTTTGCATGGCCCGCATGTCAGCTTATGTTCATCTGTACTCTTTATTCCTTACCGGTCCCAAGGCCCTTGATCAGCCACTCATTTGATATATGGCGGGGCCCAGTATACAGGAGGGAGCCTCGGCATGCGAGTTGAGCTAGTCGTTGGATGCAGCGACAAGCTCCCTCATCTCTCTCTTCCAGCTCACCTTAAAATCCTACGTGTCAGTCGATACGACCATTATTGCGCTTTGGGGGCCTGTCGGCCAGCCAACAGCCGAAACGGTCGATCGGCCGCTGGATAGCCGACAGGCCTATCGGCCTCCGGGGGTACCTGTCGGCCAGTGGATTGCCGACAGGACCTGTCGGCACCGATAGCCCACGCTCCGTGGCGCGGCTGCTTGCCAGCTCGGTGCCACGGGGGCTATCGGCTCTTCAGAGGCCGACAAGTGACCAGTCGGCTCCTGAATAGCCGACTGGCTACTAAACTTGCAATTCTCCCGTTTCGACCTCTACTGCTGCAATTTTTTATTAAAATAATATCAAAATGAAAAAAAAATCCAAAAAGACTCAAATAACAGTGAAGCCCTGTATGGTGTATGCCCACATGTTTCTCCGTTTCAGCAGAGTGTTTCAGTTATCTTAGAAATGGCTATATAAGGATGGACGGGATGTCCTGTGATTACTTTCAAAATGTTTGCTTATGCATTTTCAGTTTGATTCCAGATTTCAGTTATATTAAAGCTACTGCTCTGGTGTATGGTGCAGGTCAAAAGGGACAAGAAGATCAACCATGAAGATGAAGTCTACAAAAAACTAAATTAGCCAAGTAAGTAGCCTTATGATGCACTAGCCTATAAGAAACAGTAATTTCAAAGAAGTATCACTTGAATTAGTTCTTTGCAGCAAGTCTTTTAGTTTTTACTCTTGGCAGCCATACCCACTAGAGGTTCCTTTTCAAACTTGGGGGAAAAACATTTCAGCCTACTGTACATACATATGGAATTGAATTTGCATGCCTTCATCTATGTTACAGGAAGGGCAAAACTCTAAAGTACAAGAAATTGCAGTTGTGTCTTAGGTCACTAGATTGTCGTGCCTTTGTACTGCTTTCGTAAGTTGCACCCACTTGATAGTGCCATGAAAGTAAGCCTGACCTTATTCTCTTCTCTTATAGGGTCCTTAACAAGCAATAGATTGCAACTGATTGACAGTGCACAAGCATGCCTTTTGATTTAGCATGACCACAGATAGGCTTATTATCCAAGATCAATCGGATGTTGGAGAAAGTTAAAATGAATCCATGTTTCTTTGTGGGTGTGACTGTTTTTATCCTAATGCTACGACTATCAAGGGAGAAAATGGTATTCTTCATTTGCTAACTTGTGTATATTTTGGTTCCTACAGAAAAAAAAAATTAAAGATTCTGTTGCTTTTTACAAATCATGATTTTTAGAGTTTGCGATGTGCATTTACAGGTGCCCATCCACACGATGAAGATTATTGAAATTGTTTGCATAGCCCTATGATGAGTAGGGTGCCTAATGGTAGCACTCAGGTAGACTCTTGCCTGGTCTTCATATTTTGCTATACTAGCATATATAGAAAAGTAGTATCCTTGATCATGGTGGTTTAGTTCAATTGCATTTACGTTGGATTGGCTACAATACATAATTTATATTGTAGGCTCTTTAGGTGATTTCAGCCTTAATCCATCTTAGTTTATTTACCTACAAGTCCGACTTCTGCCATTTGAGACTATTAAAGTTCTTTTGGTTGCTATATAAATACGTGTTCTCAATTTTTTTCTATAAATTTATTCTTCTCGATCGTTTTTACCCTTCAGGTTTAATTTGAGTGCCCTGTTCCATCTACAAAGTCCACACAATCAGCTATATTGACGCTGTCATGATATGTTGTTACTAAAATGATTTGTGCTACATATGAAACTATCTGAGATGCCTATGAGACATTTACCATGGATTTGTTCTTCTAATGTTCTTCGTGTCTGCTTTTATTCTCCGTTTTTGCTTCTTTGACTCTGAAAGTATGTCTCGTGGCGTCCGGTATTAATGTTTTGTTGATGTGCTTGTCCAATCACATTGAAACCTCGTTTTTATTGTAGTGGTTATGATAGAGCGCGCAGAGCGTTCTAGTGAATTATTTTTTTTTTGAGAAGTCACGGGGGGATGAGGGTCTCCACCTGAATAATTTTCTACTGATGCCGGCAAGGCTGGGAATGGAGGGCGCCAGGCGCCAATACATGGTTTAGGGCACAGCCCCAGAGTTACAGATAGAGGGAGGTGAGACCAGAGAAAGAACACCAGGTACAACAGGGATACACTAGAAAGGAGATACACAACTCACTATCAATTCAAAGACTAGCTATGACAAAAGCTGACAACAACCACCGATCGTCGAATAGCACCACCGCCGAACAACATACTTGCCGGTTTCACAGTGACCATTGCATCCACATCACCCCTTGTATCTACGCTGCTCCACTTCCACCCTCCATCTGAGGGACCGCCCCACGGAATGGGGACTAAAGCTGGTGAAGCACACGCAAGCCAAAACTCACCAGGATTGACGACCTCCCGTGAGACCAGTGATGACTCCTACGGCACATCCGGGCTCCACATCCAACCATTCAACGCCATCCAAGGGGAGGAAGCCTTGAAGGGGAATGACAGAAGCGGTGGAAACAACACCCAGCATTTGATTTGATGGCATCACCAAGGAGAGTGCCGACGAAGCAGAGGCGCCGTAGGAGGACACTCGTCGAGCCACAGTAGCGGCCAACAGCTAATGCAAGCAACCCATGAAGTGAAAGGAGCAAGAAGACCCCTTGAATACCACCAGCAAGCTGCGAAGGACCTTCGTAGACGGCGCCTACAGGTAGGACACAACATCAAGAATGTCGTCGCCGCCGTTCCGGTAGAATCGAAACAGGGTTTTCACCCGAGGGTCCGGTGGGGAGGAGCAAGACGATGCCTCCAGGAAGGTTAGTGGCGCCAAAGGTGTCATCGCCGTCAGCCCGAGAAATCGAGCATGGCTTTCGCCAAAGAGCTCCAACACGCCGTAACCGTTGGCGCCTGGAGCCGCGACACCAGCAGCACGTAGGCCCAACATCTTGCACACCAGCAGCACGCGGAACCACCGGCACGGGCCACAGAGCGAAGGGGATCTGCACCCCCCCGAGCTGGCAGCCATGGTGCTTCTCGTGCGCCACCCAGCGCTGGCCGAGGGGTGGGGGGTGGGGGATGAGCCGTTGGATGGGTGTCCAAGGGCCCGGACACCAGCATACTGGCGCGCCCACAGGACCCCGACCACAGCATCTCGCCGGAGAAAAAAGCACACCGGAGAAGGGACCGGCCGAATCCGAGTGAATCGTTGTGGGAGCTTGTAGATCCGGCCACCAGGATCTCCGATCCGGTGCCCAGGCTGGGAATGGTGGTGGGGGCGGAGCGGGAAAGAGAGGGGGTAGCGGTGGAGGAAGGAGGAAGGAGAGGGAGGGGAGCTGCAGGGCCGCCACTTGGGGCCGCTGCCGGCCGCCGCCGCTGGGGAGGAAGCTACAGGAGTTGCTCGGCGGCTGGTCGGGGGCCCTCAGGTCGCCTCCTGGAGGAGACGACGCGAAGGGGGAGAGGGTCCAAAATCTCTAGTGAATTATTATTGCGACTGCCAACCAGGCCGCGAGACAATTATCCAAACTATACATATCCCAGAAGCACTCTTGTAGAAAACTAAAATTTCACTTCAGTCCTTGTTTGCTTACTAGCAATTGTTTTTATAGAAAAATTTAGAAAAATAGGCGAATCCTAATTTCGGCCAATATCCTACAGACAATTCGTTCGATTTTCGTGTTTCACATTTTTTTCTCCAAGATTCATTGCATGGGCCTTGGATAGGGTCACTTATTGGGCCTGCAGACATGCCATCTATCATATGGCGTAGCCTTGCCAATCACTGAAGTTTTTTTTGGGCGTGTTTGTTTTGGTCGTGCTTAGGCTATCTGCAACAACACCTCCTATAAGCTCCTGGATCTGTAAAATGGAGGAGATTCACCACAAAATGTGCTGCAACGACACCCTCTATCGGATCCTCCAAAATCCGGGACCCCTCCTCCTCCCCCTATCTATCCAGGACGATCCCTCCCTCCTCTCCTCACACGATCCCTCCGCGCCTTCCTCTTCCCAGGCGACCGACACTGCGCGCTGCCTGCAGAGCTGCTGGCTGCCACGCTTCACGAGCTGCTGCTGCAGCGAAGGAGGATGCGACGGGCGCGGGGCTCGCCCCGCCGACCATGGAGGTCGCGCCCCTTCACGCTGGTGGTGCTCGCCCGGTCGGCCGCGCAGGCCCCGCGGCGAAGCTCCGCTGCAGCCGGCGCCTCCTCCGCTGATGCTCCCCCGCCTCCTCCCCTCTCGATTCTGCAGCACCGCCGCGAGGTCCGGCCACTCTCACACCAAATCCACCCTCTCGCACCATAGATCCACAACGGATTCGAAGCTTGAGCTCACAACTGCTGTGAATTGAGGAGCAGGCACGGCCGCCACACGAAGGGGAGAGGAGCAGGCACGGGCCGCGGGCCGTGGCCGCGACCCCGAGCTCCTCCTCCCGCCATGGCCGCGGCCAGCGAGAGCTCATGAAGTGCTGATGCTTCTGCTCGCATCTGCTGTGTCCAGCTCCTCCCCCCGCCGTGTCCAGCTCGCATCTGCTGAAGTGCTGATGCTTCTGCTCTGCTCTGGACCCGCCCCTCGACTTCGTCGAGGCCTCTACATCGCACATCGCAGTCGGCGGCGACCCGCAGGAGGTCCCGGCCAGGCCTCCAGAAGCTTCGTCCGAGCCGCGGGTGGAAGTAGACTGCGGGGGCGCGGCGGCGCTGGTGACGATGCCGCTGGACACGGTGAGAGGTGGGGCCCACGGGTAGAGATGGAAATAGAGGACATTGCTGCAGCACATTATTGTTTGGAGGGTGAAAATTTTTAAAGGATCCTTCAAATATTGCTTTAGAGGGTGGTATATAGAGGACACTGTTGCAAACAGTCTTAGATTCTAAGTTAAGCCATATAGAATATTACTGGTGTATTCGCCTTGAGTCCTGGAAGACAGTGATCCGAGCCCCACACTGAAATCAGACGTCTAGCTAGGAGCATCCAGCTCCAATCAGACTCAATCCAAATAAACATTTCCAATTATTTCTAGAGAGTTATATATATGGACACGTCCAATATGGATTAGTGACACCAAGATCAATATCTTACATGGATTGGATCCAAATCGTGTTTTATTCTCCCCGGGAATGTTGGCGCCAATTTTATTAACCTAGCTATGCTTCTCCTACGATCTAGTTTGGGAGTTCGAGTACAGTTGCCAATAGATTGTTGGGTGCTGTTGACGTCGGGTCCTTTCATGTGTCCTTTGCCCTGGGGTACCGTTGATGCATCATTGCATGGCTTTATGACAAGTCGCTTTCAGTTTACCGTGTCACGATAAGTGTCTGAAGTTTTGAGGCCTTGATCTTTGATTGCCACAAAAGTCCAAATAAACCCGTGATGATACGCTGGTGGTTAACGTTGTCTCTTTTGCTGTCCTAAGAATGTGTGGCCATCTGTCCTAACTAACTTGCTAGTAAATGCTACTAGTACCACAGAAGAAGTTTTTATATTGGGCAAAAAATACTTCCCCCGTTTTCCGACTCATATTTCTATTTATTTGTATTAATTTTTTGAATAACACGAATGATCAAAGTTGCATTTTAAAAGATAATAGTGAACTACAATTTAGAATGGAGACACAGTAAAAAAAAGTTGCTGGTAAATTTGATTTAGTGTAATCAAATTCATCCGTTCAATGTGTCGTCCCGTGTATTTTATTGTAGGCTAGGCGTGTGCGCGTGCAACGCGTAGGTTCATCGTTTTCTCGCCTAGGCGTACGTACACGTGCAGTGCGAGCGCTTGATCGGGTGGCGATTCGGCCTTTTGATGCTGGCCTCCCACGTGTTAAAGTGGCAAGCGAGCGAGCTTTGACTGCACGAGTCGTGACAAGCCGGGCATGCCACCAGTGGTCGGTGCGTGTTCGAGCAGTTGAGCTGGGCCTTCGAACATTCGTCACCAAGGCACGTACGGCCGTTACACTTGTAGGTTAGGCAGAAGCATGTGCAGTTCCAATTCCAATGCTCCATTCTCGCATGTGTCGTGTCTCGCGTGTGGTTATGCAAACTAATACTGAGAGAAACAGGACGGCACTTTGTTCTAACATTGCACGATAAATAAGTACTTCATCCATTCTAAATGCTGTTTTAATATATAACATTACTGGTATAAATGTAATGCATACGACAAAAGTTACGAACTTAGAGAAAATAGATAAATTGTAGTTTTCCCTTGCGAGTTTAGGACGGACAAAGTAGTCTTTTTATATTTTCTATAAACCAAGCAAATTGAGTATCCGAAAAGCTGGGGCTGCTACATTAGATGTTATCGTCCATCTTTTCCATGGGTTGTTTTGCAATAGGATATACTTTTAGACGTCTTCACTGATCTCATCATCCAGTTTTTTCATAGCGTTGTCTCTCCAACACGGCGCCAACATTGAACCCGAGTGTCAAAATACATCTCGAATCTTATCAAATGATAAAACCAAGTGAGTATTTTTTTTTTTGCAAATCAACTGAGTATTGAAGAGAAACCAATGTAGTATACGCTTTTGGTAGTGATAAAGCATTTTTTTATTCTAGCAATTGTTCAATAAACCACAGTCACTTATGGTTCGAGTCTCCGAAGAAAAATAAAGACAAATTCCTAAACCAATCAGGGAACGCCCGTCTCGGCTACCTTCCCTTCCCTTGTCACTCTCCTCGAATAGCCGAGAAAAAAAAAAACCATCCGCCGGAGCCCGGAGGGCAGATTTCTCCTCCTCCTTCCCCGCCCGCGCGTCGCGAATCTGCGGCGAGATTCCTCCCCGGATTCCTTCCGGCGTCGATCAAGCCCGCTACCTCCGCCCTCGAGCGGTCACCAAGCCCCGGCGCCACCCCCCGCCCGGGCCCGCCGTGGGTCGGCGGGATGCCCTGCTGCCCGCCGCCGCTGCTCGGAGTCGGGCCGCGGCTGCGCTCCTTCCTCCGCGACTACGACGCGCTCCAGTCCCTCGCCCTCGCGCTCATCTACCTCCAGGTGCGCATTCCCCCTCCCTCGCCCCCGCCGCCCGCCCGCCGGATCGGCCTGGCCCCGCGCGGCCGCCTGCCCTGTCCCCACAAGATCGCCCTGCTTCCGCTCGTGTTCTCGTTGCTGCTGCTGTTAGTATCGGCGATGTGGGACCTGGTGATGGTACCGGGTTTGAGCTTGCTGTAATTTTTCCTGCCGTAGTGGTGATTCTGCGCGTCTGGGCGTGATTTTGGCTGCCTCCCAAGTTTTGTCTACTAATTCTAGTTGTTGAATGCGACGGGGAATTGTAGTTTTGGCCAGATGGGATTCCTTTTAGTTACTCATTTGGGCGTGGAATGAGAGGAATGGACATAGCTTGATGCTTGGGTTTTGACCTAGTATTATTCTGTATGAAGCTTCAGTGTTCAGTTACCTTTAGAGATGACTATGCCTTGAAGCTCAATTTTGCATTTTTTTCGCTGAACTTGGGCAGTTCCTGTTGTTCTCTTTGTGATTCTTACATCGTTGGAAACAATCAAACAAGTAGCTTCTGTTCGCTGCGACTTCTTGCATCTATCAGACATGATTATGTTGAATTAGCTATCAAGTTAGTGAAACAATGAGGAAACTAATTGGGGAAAACTGGTAGGTTTACAATGTGATGGTGCTTGGCATGGGTTAGCATCCTATGTGTTAGCATCCTATGGTGCTTGGGGAGTACTTAGCTTTATGGTTGGTTGGTTCTCTTAGTCATTATGTGATTTTAATACTTATAGTGTTGAATTGGACCCTAATTGAGCCGAAATTGGATTTAATGCGGCTGTGGTATTCATGTTCATGAATAATTATTTGATTTTTGTTGTAGATTGGTTGTGCACTTATTGGATCACTTGGGGCATTGTTCAATGGGGTTCTTGTGATCAACCTGGTGATTGGTCTATTTGCTGTTGTTGCGATTGAAAGCAGTAGCCAGAGACTTGGCCGGACATATGCTGTCCTTCTCTTCTTCGCTGTTGTCCTTGATGTTGCTTGGTTTATACTCTTCTCACATGCTATCTGGTATGTCTTCTGCAACCAGCATCTTTCAGTTTAGTTGCCTTTTCTTTTCTCGATTGTTTCAATATACTAGTGACTTTGGATGGTGTTATTTTGTGTCGATACTTTTGTATGTTTTAATGAATGGGCCACCTTGCAAAATAGCTTCTTGTCCTCCTTGTTCATGGGTGTATTATGTTTTCTTGAAACAATGCATTGTCACAAGTACCAAACTTCATGTTTAGTGTCATTTTTGGACCTAACATACTGAATCACTTTGCCAAATTGTTTCCCATGATAGTTTCCCTGTTCATCTATACTGGAACATGGTATTGGACTTTGTTGGTGGCTTAGGCATACCCTGGTTTCTTGAATCTCGTAAAGAGTTATGACCCTCATCTTATGCCTAATTGACTGAAAATTGTTTACGTGGCTTTCTGTGTTCAACTTTCGCTGTGGCATAAAGAATTATCTAAAGTTAATTCCACTGAGTGCTGCATTTTCAACACTGTATAATAACTGATTTGCCAAGGAATTTTCATGCAGTGAGTACCTATATGGGTTTTGGCTTCTGTTATCTCATTGATTATTATTATGATTATTAATTATTAAAACTTAGAACTTAGGAGCATCAGTTATCTGGCACTCCATCAAGCAAAATATTGCTATGCATGTAATCATATTTCTAAAGCGGCAATATATTTAGGAATATTTAGATTGGACCTGTATAACGATTTGTGTAGATTCTTCTCTATGTTTATCTTCTCATAGTTTTTAATTTTTAAAAGTTTTGTAAAGTTGTCACAGTAGAGTTAGTGATTAGAAAAGAATTATCTAAAGTTAATTCCACTGAGTGCTGCATTTTCAACACTGTATAATAACTGATTTGCCAAGGAATTTTCATGCAGTGAGTACCTATAGGGGTTTTGGCTTCTGTTATCTCATTGATTATTATTATGATTATTAATTATTAAAACTTAGAACTTAGGAGCATCAGTTATTTGGCACTCCATCAAGCAAAATATTGCTATGCATGTAATCATATTTATAAAGCGGCAATATATTTAGGAATATTTAGATTGGACCTGTATAGCGATTTGTGTAGATACTTCTCGATGTTTATCTTCTCATAGTTTTTAATTTTTAAAAGTTTTGTAAAGTTGTCACAGTAGAGTTAGTGATTAGATATCAGTTTGGCACAACATGTCAAATATTCAAAGCTACTTATTTGTGGCTGGGTAGAACATATGTGCTCTATTTGATGATTCTTCTTTATGCACAACAATGACAATGTGCTAGTATCATACTTTTTTATTTCCCTAACTGTCATCTACATGTACAGGACTATTACTCCTGATGAGAAGTATGGACAACTTTTTGTTTTCTCACTCAGACTAGCATTGTGGATGCAAATCATTGGGTTTTCAGTCAGGTTTCTGTCTTCATTCATATGGATCCAGATATATAGGTTAGGGGCCTCTTCCAGCTCGCCAACATATTTTGAAGCAAATCATGAAGTAAGAAATAGTTTCTTAAGCCCTAGATCTGATTCAGTTAGACGGAGTTCCATGGCAGACGATATATTGGGAGGTTCAATTTATGATCCTTCTTACTACTCGTCACTCTTTGAGGATGTTCGAAACAACGCATGCAATCATCAGGTACCTTCTAGGCTATGCCATTCGTTCTGTCGTTCCTCCATTTGATGTTCAAGACTTACTGAGCAAAGTATACAGTGAATATAAATCTGTGTATCTTCCTACCTCAATAATTCTGTCTGCTCTAGACTTCATACCTTTAATCATAGGACAGATAAACTAAGAAATTGAGTCTGGTAGAATACAACATACACTGAATAAGCTATGGGAACTTTAGAAAAAAATGTAATTTATACCTTGTCGGAATCCTAGAAAATCAAATCAAAATGAATACAGCCTTTTCACTCAAACTATCACTATATCTCATAAGACAAACTGGGGCGTTCATCTTTCCATGTGTTTATTTGTCTGAGTAACTAACAAGATAGTTGCAGAATATAAAGTATCTTTTAAATTGTTCTGATAACACCAACCTACTTAATTGCACTATTTTAATGTGAGTTACTCTTTTCTTTTTGTAGGACATTTTAGATAAATACTACCTCAGTATCGAAATATTTGTTGCCCTTGACTTTTTACCACGACTTTGACCATTCGTCTTATTCTAAATATTTTGCGTCAATCATTTACTTTGTTTGTGATTTGTTTTATTGTTGGATGTATTTTAAGTGTGACTTCTCTTTTTGCGTGTTTGCATAAATTTTTTGAGTAAGATGAAAGGTTCATTTTAGAAAAAGTCAACAGCGACAAATATTTTGATGCGGAGGGAGTACTTGTTATACTTTTGTATTGCTTCGACCATTTTGAGCTTTTCAGCTATTATAATGAGATTTGAAGTTTATGTAGTCGTCACGTCCACAATAACTAGCAGTATATAGTTCACTGATTTTCTAAATACAGTTGATATCTGCTAAGATGCAGAAACTTTATTGTTTACTCATTTAGTCAAAATTTTCTCTGATACAGAAACAAGACAGAGAAAAGCAATGTCTTACTTAGTTGTCATGAACTCATTTATATGTCATGATTATGGGGCATACTAAACTGTAGATAACAAGGTTTTACCTTATGACTGGGTCTAATTTGAGCATTATCACAAATTTTATGTCACACAATAGACTGCACTGTTTCTCATGTTACCTGGCACCTGGCAGTCACGACTCTTTATTCTCATTGCCACCAAGATTTTGGTTGCCTTTTGGTAGTAAGGACAAGCACCATGCTGATTTGGGTGTTTTCCTGTAATACATCTGCCCAGGTTGAAAGTTGTTAGTTTCTGACTCCCTCAGTTGTAAATGTACTGTATGCATTGTTTATGAGAACAGTTTTGTAGTCCTCTGGAACAAATGGTGGCAAAAGTATCGTCTAGGGTACAACACTCTTTAAGTCATTTATTATTGCTGCAATTCTTGTCAACATTGGTACAATTAGAAGTTTGGGTTGTGTTAATTTTTTTTAAAAATCTCTTTTGCAGGGTGATAAACAGAGTGGTAGCAATGACAGTGGTTCAACATCTGCGGGCCAATCTCCACGACTTAAATCTTTTGCATGTAGATCTCTTCTGGCTAATGATGTAAGTGATGCCTGACTATTCGAATTGCAAACCGCCAGCTCATTCTGAGACGATTTCTAGATATTCCCAATCATGGCCTTATAACGTCCTCCTCAAATTGTTAGGACCCTATTTACATTTGAGCTTCAGTTGACTCTATGAATGTCCTTAGGTCTGCCAATTTTTGACACAATTAATCTTGAATTCTGAATAAATCAGTATAGTAGTATGATAACTATTAGTACTAATGGGTGCCTGGTTCTCTGATGCTCTCTTGAATTGGTTTCATTAGTTTAGGGATATCCAGTTTTGAATAATATGTAGTGTTTGATAATCAGACAAACAAATTTCTGCCTTGACATATTAAAGAGTGTGGATATAGAGGTGTCTTATTTTTTTTTTCACTCATCAATGTTTGCAGTTGCCTATATCTGTCATATTAGTGTTCTTTGTAAGTCTGCCTGGAAAAATAAGCAACAATCTGCAGTTTCAAGCCATCTTCTGTATGGTACCAGTACTGAAGTTCTGATGATAATGCACATAATTTGTGCTGCCCAGTATGACGAATAAAGAAAATTATGTTTTTACCACTGAGAGTGAACCACTTGACAGTTGTCCATTTTGTGTCAGAAATTTTGCTCATCTTGTTTTTGCCACTCTTCCTTCATTGCTCCTTTTCTTTTCAGCACCTTTTCACCATTTTAGGCTGAAATCCTTCAATTAGGTGGCATAACTTATAGAAGATGGGTCCATTGGTTTTGGAGAGCAACAATACATACTTTAGGTGGCTCTTTTGCCAATTGCCGAGGGTATCTTGGTTGTACTCGTAATGATAAAAAATTGGCATGCTTTTCCTCAATCAAACACAGTCGAAGTGACAGTGAGTCAGTGTCAGTAAAACAGATTACCACATAATGGAAGAAAATGACCATGTATTCCCTGATAGTCACTGATTAGGTGCTAGACGCTGGTCTGTCAACAGACTAGTACCTGGCTGTAATGGGAACATGAGCTTAGTGTTGAAAAGCAAATGACTTGAGATTTCTATGCTATAATGATAAGCAGGATCCGACTTAGTGGCAAAAACAAATCTTCGTTAACACTAGGCACTTTTGGCTGACTGCAGTCGGAGCTGCTTATTAGTTGAAATGAGGAATATGTACCCCTTTTGGATTATTAATCGCATGCATTTCTGTAGGGCAATATAATAGCCCTAGTACACATTTAAAATTTTGAAAATTAAGGGTGCTACTGCAATAACATTCAAGAGATTACACTCTTAGTTATTTTTGAGATTTTTTTTATTTGGATTACACCGTAAAACCAGATTCCACCTGATGTGTTGCCTTTGTGTAGGGTAGACATGTATTTTCAGACATTATCCTGACTCTTTTCTTTAACAGTTGGAAAGTGGACTAAGAAGACCCCTGAACCCATAGGGCTCATGTTGAAGACGGAGCTTATTTTGCAAACCAATGTCCTGTAGCTATCATACTTTTTGAAGCATAGAGATCTGTACAGCTCAAACTTCATTTCTCAGACCAGTGGGTGTCCCAATGAAAAGAGATAGGCAAATTACTTTAACGGTTACCACCTATGTTGCTGGATATCCACAGGTGTCTTGGTGCCATTGCAGAGTGCCATTTCTGTTTGGCGTACTTGAGCCGGATGGTTTCGGAAAGAGCAGATGACTGTTCATGTTGCACATCGGTTAATGCCATATGACCTGTTTTACTGCTCAGTATGGTCCATTTTTCAAACCAATGTCCTGCCTGTTTCTCTGAACTATCAAGGAAAACGAAGCTGGTAGTTCCTTAGTTTAGTCACTTGGTTCTCTTCTAGCCGTAGGCTGGTAGTTCCTTCTTCTACAGCATTTTGGTCGTTGTCCATACTCCATAGTGTTATCTTGACAGGCTCATCTCTGGATCAGTGAAGGAAAAGAAATGTAAATTTCATTCGGTTCTTGATAAATTGTATTCCAGTTCTAAAATTTTCTTTCTGCGGTTCTGAAATTTGAATTCTGATTAGATGCCTGAGTTTTCTAAGAAATGTTGCAGGCTTTTCGCATCAAATGGTTCAGGTCCCTCCGGGATGTGGGAAAATCCAAATGTGATGTCAGAGCTGATGTAAGTGGTTGCGGCATCAAAACATTTTGGTCTTTCCATTACTGTTTGCGGCCGTTGCTGTCTCTTAGTTGAATGCTGTCAATGATGAAAATGTAAACAAGATTAGAGCACGAGACGTCATGCAAGAAGCAAGGTACATTCACATATAATATTATAGTATTATTTGAAGGAGAGGCGACGGTGTGATGAGAACATAGACGCTTATCCTGATGCATGGTCTAAGAAAATTATCCACTAAAAATGCCCTGAACCAAATACCCTGGACCATGGTTCAGGCTATTCAGCATTCACTGCATCGGTAGCTAAAAAGAAAGAATTCACAGCATCGACAGAACGGCCAGGACCTGTTTCGTACGTGATCTCATCAGCACAATTTTTTTTTGTTCAAAAGCTAGCACAATTTGTTTTTGTTGAAGAGCTAGCACATTATTATTATTTATTAATTATTATTATTATTATTTGTTGAAAATCTAGCACAATTGTCGAATAAGCATAGCTTAGTTGGTTGGGTTCCTTGTGGTGAAACCTGCCCACACCCGGGTTCGAGTCTCCGACTCGACACGGTTGTCACATCTTTCTGGATTTATTCCAGGATTTAACCGGCGTTTTTTTTTCAGTGGTAGACGACGTGCCCCTTGATAGCGAGGCGCCTGTGGTGACTTCGTCAATTAGGTTACTTCGTCAATTATCGGAACAACCGGCCCAGTCTCTCGGAGGTGTTTATAGGGGTAAGGTTTGCGTGCGTGTATTCATTGGGGTGAGTGTACGTGTGTGTGAGCGTCTGCGTCTAGTCTTTTGCAAAAAAAAAGAGAAAATCTAGCACAATTTGTTTTTGTTGAAAAGCTAGCACAATTTTTTCTTTACAAAAACGGCCTGGACTAGTCAGTGTGGGACTACCGGCGTCACGCGTGATGTCATCAGCACATTTGCACAAACCCCCCTGTACGAAGTCAGAATTCACAGTTACGCCCTGCCACGTGGTGCGTACAACATTTTCTCTGCACCCCCTCAAGAGGCTACCACCTTCTCGATCTCGGCCCATCTCTGAACAGATCGGCCGCCGACCACTCCCCAGCTCCATCCATACCAGCTCCGCTCCCCACGACTCCTTCCACCGCCGCGCGGCGCGCCGTCCGCCGCGCCGGAATCTCTCTCCTCCCGTAGCCGTCCTGGTGGCCGTGCGCTTCCTCACCATCGGTTGTGCTGCCCTGGACTGCAGATCGGCCCGGATTTCACCGATGCCCTTTCCGCTGGTAAGCACCGGTAGCACCCCCCTCGCCTGGATGGATTGTTCGTTCCGTTCCGCGCGATTGCTCTTCGCTGGTAGCAATCAGGTCAGGATCGTCCTTGCTGGGAGTGCGTACTTCAGCCCGCCCGCCCGTACACTCTGTTGCGGATCCGTTGGTTCTGTGCGGGGATGCTGGTAGCAGTTAGTAGTTCACTCTCGTTTCTGCAGTACCATCCTTAGCCCCCCTCCCATTGGTAGTTGATTAGAACCGATAGGGATTTCACTATGAGTGCGGATTGGATTGGATGTTTTCGTTCCTGAATCTTATCCCTGTTGTGAGGCTCAAGCATGAGGTGCCGGCAGGTTGGGGTGACTAGGGTATATGCCTTCGCACAGATCGGTCACATCTTGTGAGGATTTAGGTGCCCCTCTGTAAGGCATCAGCTGGGTAAAAATTTCAGTGGGAACCTCGGGTCAGAGTTGTCTCTGTACCTGCTAGTGCTAGCTAGATTTTAATGGTGCGAAATGCGCGTGCTTGAGCTACTTTAGTTCAATATGTGGCGCGAAGTTTTCAAACAAAAAGAAACCTTACCAGGGGATGGTGGAAACCAGGAAACTTTTAGCCGGTAGCGACAGAGGAAAAATCTTTTGGGTGTTTATATAAAGTTGCATAAATTTGTCGGTATGCTTCCATAATTACATCAGGAAGTGATAATCATATAACTTATTAAGTTGTCTAACATTGTTTCTATTTATGCTCCTATTGGCTGAACCGCGATTCATAACCACCCGTTATTGCACGACCTTAGAACACAACTTATTTCTGTATTGGCAGCATAATGCTCCCCACTAGGCCCATTGGCACATCAAGAATGGTGCAAAGAATTGTGGAACCATTGCACACCAAATATGGAGGCAGCAAAACTAATCACCTAGTCATGCCTTTTGGCAAATTTAATGAAGAACTAGCAACCCTCCTCTGTTATTACTAAGCACCTTTTACCTTTGTTTATTTATTGTCTTCAAAGTTTTTTTCTTTGAATTTCTGCCTATCGCAATTTGTCATTCTTGTTTCAACATGCTGCTACAAAGAAGTGGGCAAATACTAATCTTTGGTTCTGTGTTACAAAATTTAATTCTATCTAAAGCTTGTTTCTAAAATTGTAATAACAAGAAGTATCTCAGCTCGCAGTTGGTATTTTTGTTGCAATAATTAGGAATGCGATATAAATTTATTAATGCTATGAAATTACTTTGGTTGATATTATACTTGTGCCCAGTTTCTGTTATAGAACTTCAGTACTTGCAATTTGCAAATAGATTAACTGACTGAGGTTAAATAGCATGAAAAATGCATGTACAAAAGCAACATTCAATTTATTATACTGGTAGGAGTAGTTACTTATGCAGCAACATTTTTAGTCTGCTCTGCCCCTACATGCTTCTGGAAATCTGTGATCTGTGCAACTCTTGGTTCTTGAAACTGACTCATTTGGCAAGCATATCTTGCAACATTTTTATATCTTGTTGCTTTAGATATTTTCAAACTTAAGGTGAGGTGATTTTAAGCTGGTACTTCCAATTGAAATCACATCTCTAACTCGCGTGTGCTATTGGTGTTGATATCGCCTGTTTTCTACTTTGTAAGCTAGAAGCCTATAAAAACAGTTGCTTTAGTATTCCTAATCTGATATTTCCTCAGGGGCAGTAACATAAAATTTGCTAAAAATGATGCATTAAGAAATAAGAAATCATATGTTTAAATTCTTATTCAATTTTGTACAACAGGACTGATCGATATTTGCCCCCTATTTCAGGTATTTCCAAAATATGAGATGTGAACTAGTGTGAAAGGAAGGTACGGAGGGAATAGTGACATAAAACTTGATTTGCCAAAAAAGCAATTGGTGGCTTAAAATGGCTCAGCAGGCAGTTTCAGTTCCATTGAATGATGCAGCAGTTATTGATGCCAAACCCTTGCGTACATTGACTCCCATGTTTCCTGCACCACTAGGGCTGCACACATTCACTCCCCAAAACTCACCTTCATTTGTCTGTGTGACCCCATTTGGACCATATGCTGGAGGCACTGAATCGGGTACGCCTGCTGCTCCATCAATGTTTGCAGCACCAACACCTAATGCAGAACCCAGCCACACACAGCTGCATACAGCTAATATTAATGGAGCTGCTCATGCTAATGGTACTGCAGTCAACAGTTTCGTCACTCCTATGAAAACTCCTCTGTCAGCTGCCATGCAGGAATCTGGTAAGAGGAAGAGGGGCAGGCCAAAGAGTGTGCCAGATAATAATGTTCCTTCGGCTCCTTCAGCTCCTCTAGCTCCTACAGTTCCTCCAATTCCTTCAGCTCCTCAGGAAGGTAACAGTATTGTTTCCCTAACGCCTTCTTCAGCCACCCCACAGGAGTCTGGCAAGAGGAAGAGGGGACGGCCCAAACGTGTACAAGATGTTCCTCTACAGGGTCCTCCAGCTTCTCAAGTAGATACCACGCCTCTTCTTCAGACACTTCCTGGATCCACTGTACATGAATCTGGTACGAGGAAAAGGGGACGTCCTAAACGTTTGCAGGATAGTTCAGATATTTCAACTCCTCCAGTTCACTCAAAAAATAGTGAGCCCCCTGTCCAGCCACCTTCCGCAGCCACCTCACCTGAAAATGGTAAGAGGAAGAGGGGACGCCCAAAGCGCACTCCATCAAGTAATTCAGGTTTTTCACTAGACGATGATGCTGTTGCCACAACAAAACGTGGACGACCTAGGAAAATTGACACCAATCTGTTGCAGCTTCCATCTTTGTCTTCAGATGATCCTAGGGAAACTGCAGATAATGTACTCATGATGTTTGACGCACTGCGGAGAAGACTTATGCAGCTGGATGATGTGAAGCAAGCTGCAAAGCAGCAGCACAACTTGAAGGCTGGGAGCATCATGATTAATGCTGAACTTCGTGTGAATAAGAACAAGAGGATTGGAGAGGTTCCAGGTGTTGAGGTTGGTGATATGTTCTACTTCAGAATTGAGATGTGCCTTGTGGGGCTGAATAGTCAAAGCATGGCTGGGATAGATTACATGTCAGCCAAGTTTGGTAATGAGGAGGACCCTGTGGCTATTAGTGTTGTGTCAGCTGGTGTGTATGATAACACTGAAGACGATCCAGATGTTATAGTTTACACTGGACAGGGCATGTCTGGTAAGGATGACCAAAAACTTGAGAGGGGTAATCTTGCTCTAGAGAGGAGTTTGCATAGAGGTAATTCGATTAGAGTCATTCGTAGTGTAAAAGATGTGACTTGTCCAACTGGCAAGATATACATATATGATGGCCTTTACAAGATCAAAGAAGCCTGGATGGAGAAAGGGAAATCTGGTTTCAATGTGTTTAAACACAAGTTGCTCAGAGAACCTGGCCAACCGGATGGGATTGCAGTGTGGAAAAAGACTGAAAAATGGAGGGAGAATCCATCATCTAGAGACCGTGTTATATTGCTTGACATATCATATGGTGTGGAAAGTAAGCCTGTTTGCCTTGTAAATGAAGTTGACGATGAGAAAGGTCCTGCCCACTTCACCTATACCACTAAATTGACCTATGGGAGTCCTCTGAGCTCCATGAGAAAGATGCAAGGTTGCAAATGTGCAAGTGTATGCCTGCCTGGTGATAACAACTGCTCTTGTACGCATCGAAATGCCGGTGACCTTCCTTACAGTGCTTCAGGCATACTTGTTAGCCGCATGCCTATGTTATATGAGTGTGATTCTTGCACTTGTTCACAAAATTGCCGGAACCGAGTTGTACAGAAAGGTACCCAGATCCATTTTGAAGTATTCAAGACGGGAGATCGTGGTTGGGGCCTCCGTAGTTGGGATCCAATTCGAGCAGGAACATTTATCTGTGAATATGCAGGTGAAGTCATTGACAGAAATGGCATGAATGGTGAAGATGACTACATCTTTGAGACCCCTCCTTCAGAGCCGAATTTAAGATGGAACTATGCACCAGAATTGCTGGGTGAACCTAGTCTCTCTGACTCCAATGAGACACCCAAGCAACTGCCAATCATCATCAGTGCAAAACGAACAGGGAATGTAGCCCGCTTTCTAAACCACAGTTGCTCACCTAATGTATTTTGGCAACCAGTTTTGTATGATCATGGTGATGAGGCATATCCACATATTGCATTTTTTGCAATTAAGCATATCCCCCCAATGACAGAGCTTACATATGATTATGGTCAGAGCCAAGGTAATATTCAACTGGGATCCAATTCTGGCTATCGGAAGTCTAAAAATTGCTTATGCTGGTCCCGTAAGTGCAGAGGTTCCTTTGGCTAAACAACCAATCCTGTAAGGAAAGTATTGGATCAGAATTTTGCAATTACAAGGTGGGTGATTTCTATTTCCTCCATCTGCATTACTTCTCCAAAATATTGTCTGACTACCTGCAGTCCGACATCAGAGTTCATTACCAGTAAAAGCATGCCACCTTTTCATTCTGAGGTGGTGTGTTGCATATGATACATTCCAATTGGGATATAACATTTTAGTGCCGTTTGGGTGAATTGAATTTGGGACTATATGGTCTTCAGACTCTTTTAGGAAATTGAAACTCAAGAGATGTGAGTGTTGGCTGCTTTTTTATGTTCCCTATGTGTGTTCATTTCTGAACTGTCTTTTGATTTGTGTGATCATATTCTTGAGCTGATGGGCAAACTCAGGAGTTGGGACAATCTGAACATAGATATTTATAATATTTTTCTAGATTTTTAATATCTAAACTTGAAACATTTAATGTTTCTCTTTATTAGAACTACTATCAGACACCAAGATCTCCAGCAAATGCAGCTAATAAACACAATTCTTATTTGTATCTCCAGCAAATGCAGTCAATAAACACACTGCACATTTTTTATGAACTGCTAGATGATCTATGTTGTTTGGATCTAGAGTTGTGTAGAAGTTCCATGGAAAATAGAAGTATCTTATACAAATGATATGACCAAAAGTGCACAAGATGTGATTTTGTTTTGTACTCATGGACTATCTTCAGAACCTTCCTTAAGACTTTGCTCTTCTAAGGACATTTTATTTAGTGAGCTTATTTACCAGATGGGCCTTTTTATTTTATTGCACTATGATCAACACAATAACAGCTGTATCTGTTTTCTTTCACATACACCTTTACATCTCTGCTGGTCTCAAATTTTTTCTCAGAAGTTCTGTTTCGGATAACCTAATATTTTGTTACCTGCGGAAACAGGTCGTGGTGGGTTGTTTGAAGGAGCAGAGGTTTCCTAGGTGTTCCATGAACACCATTGAATAAGCCTGCCTTTCTTAGAATGCAAAAATGGGTGTCTTGCACCAAGCAGTGCCATTGTATTAGATTCTTATATTAACTAGATTTAGGCATCATCTAAGAAGGGAGAATGAATCTTATGCTCTTTTTAGTGTACTAGTAGTGAGTAGTGAGTAGTGACCTGTGCCCCCTGTTATGACCAACCGCCTTCGCAATTGTAATGATTCTAGAATGCCATCCGCAGTTTCACTGCATGCTAAGGCTAGTAGATTGATACTTCATAGTTTGACATTAGTTCATTTTTGCTTTCGTAGAAAAAAAAGTCTTGCTTCTTTTTAAAATAAAATAGTGACAATTTGCTTGATTTTAAAATCTTTTCACGTCTTTTGTTTGAATGGTTGGCTCGAAGCCTTAAGTTTTTACAAGATAAGTTAGCTATATACTAGTAAAGTCGTATTTGAATGCATATATGCTTGACTTCCAGCCTGTTCGCTTGGCTTATCAGCTACCAGCCAGTAGTACTTTTCTCTCACAACAAATTAGCACCAGCCATTAGTCAGCTAGCAGTATTTTTCTTTCACAACAAATCAGCACCAACCGCCAGCCAACCGGACAGGCCGTTCAAAGCCACCCCAGATTTAAAGAGTTAGAATATTAGATGTTTTTGTTCGTTTGTAGCCGATAGCTCCATTTATATTTGTTTGCTTGATAATTTTACAGCTATCCTTGAAGCCTGGACGCCTGGTGGGGTCATATATATGATAATTAAAATTCAGAGTTGTCGATTAAAAACTCTGAAACGGATGTTATAGGAAGGGCGCTTGAAATTTACGGGTGCACGAACCCAAGCAGTAATATTGGACCGGGTCTGATCTGGCCCGTTTCCGAGTAATAACATTTGAACTTGAGTTTTCATATTTTGGTTCTGCCTGTTGGAAAAATTAAACGAAACTTTGATGCTGTCACGGCCCTCCAAAATCTGCCAGAAATTTCCAGGAAAGCTTCAAAACTTCTCTTCATTGGAGTCTTCTCCAAGATCAACCCAAAGGAACAAGAAACAGCAGTACAGGAGACGTCCAATCGTCCATCCTGAGTTTCTCCGAAATGGTGGAAGCTTTTTTTAAAAAACTTTTCACATCATACTGACTTTTTTTTTTTGTTCTGAATTTGTTCACACCGTATGGTTGTCTTGCTATAAATAGATGCCGTTGCCTATGCCATTCACAAATCTTACTAGGCACCGTCTGAAATTAACTTAGGAGTTGTGCGCATTTTTGTAGAACAGTTTGTATTCCATTGAATGAATTTTGTGAAATCTTGAGATTCCAGACGGTGGTGCAGACATGTTGGCGAAGATGGTGAATTGCGACCTCCTGCTCCCGCTGGAGTCGTCTCTGCTGACGTTGATTCTGCACCCGCTGTACGCCGACGCTGCTTCTTTCGGCGGCAGGATCGCCGTGCTCGCCCGGTCGGCCGCGCGGTTCCTGGCGCGCGATGACACCGCCGTCGGCTGCTCTGTCCTCGACGCTAACGCCGCCGCCGACCCTCCTTTGCCTCTGGCTTTGCGCCGACAACCACGCCGCGAGCCGGTGGAACTGACGTGCGGCGACGCTGCGGCCGTCATGGCGCGGCTGGGCCTGCCCACCTGGAGATGTGGCGGCGGCGACGGCTCGACGGAGCGGTGGTCGGAATGCCGGGGGTGCGGCGCGGCGGAGGTCGCGGGTGAGCTGGCCGGAGGCGGGAGGGCGAGCGAGCGGGAGCTGGAGGCGGCGTTCTTCGTGTTCGACCGCGGCGAGGACGGGTTCATCTGCGCGGCGGAGCTCTGGGCGGTCATGAGGAGGCTCGGGTTCGCGGAGGGCGCGCGCTACGAGGACTGCCAGAGGATGATCCGCGCCTTTGATGACGACGGCGATGGGAGGATCAGCTTGCTGGAGTTCAAGAGGATGATGGAGAGTGCAGGTGAAGCCTAGCTCGTGCTCTCTTTCTCTCTCTGCATCGTAACCGGATGGCTTGGACGGGATGAATTTGGTCATTGGGACAATTCAACCTTTAACTAAATATATATATCTTCCAAGTTTTCACAAGAAAATCCATGGTATCTGAACATATCCTCACAAGTTGCACTGCCGAGCCATTAGCGTATCTAAGGCCCCGTTTGGCAGACCTTAATCGATTCTCGGCTGAATCCAGCAGAAGCTCTGCCAAACGGTTTTCCAGAAGGAGTGATTCTCTGTTGATTCTGTGAAGTAATTCTCTAAAATAAACTAAGAATCTAGAAGCTGAAAAAGTAGCTTCTTCTGATTCCTGGAAGTGACTCTTCATTCTGATTTTGAGTCTATACTACAGAATCAAAGCGAATCACTTTCAGCTACAGAATCATCTCTCTCAGAGAATTAGCTCTCATAGAGAATTAGAATTAGATGGAGCTTTACCAAACACGCCTTAAGTTGAATCCAACGACAGATGTTTTAGTAAGATTTTTTTAGCTCAAGATGCTTTAGTATGAATGAATCTCTCTTATTTGGGATTGGTGTAACCAGAGCCGAGACTTATACCATGCTATTTATGGCCACCCGAAGCATGGCCCAAAATGTTGGCCCACACTTGCACCATCCCGCCACGAAAATGGCCCATGGTCATGGCTCCCAAATATACTAATCCTTCAACATCGCCACGTGTAATCCTTACATTCATCTACAATGTCTATACGAAAACATATTTTCTCCTTTAATTTTAGACTAAATTTCTATCGTATGAGACTATGTTTAGCTATCTCGTGGTTTTCTCTTAGCACACATCGTAGGTTAGCCACGACGATCACTGCTTGACTCTCAGAGCAACGCTGGCTACATATATAACCAAATGAACACACGGAAAAAACAAGCACGTGTAATACGAGGGTTGTGCCAGAGTTGGCGTGGTATGAAGATGGGCCATTGTGCCGTGGGCCGGGCTTGGTTGTAGCCAAAGGCTCTCTGCCTCTCTGTGCCAACTGCCAACGTGCTGTGCTTGGTTGTAGCCAAAGGCTCTCTGCCTCTCTGTGCCAACTGCCAACGTGCTGTGCTTGGTTGTAGCCAAAGGCTCTCTGCCTCTCTGTGCCAACGTGACACGACAAAAGGTGCCTAGTGTATACAAGTCTAGGACCAAAGCGGCCCGAGACACGATAGAACCAAACTGGACCGGCATGTATATATGGCACCGCTCAAATCCCAGATCTAGCTATAACATAGGCTGTCCAATGAAAGTGCCTAGACAAATTGCTAATAAACGCTGGTAACGCAAAATTGCGAAGGAAACTTAAGGCAGTGTCGAACAAAGTACAATAACTCAAATAAGCACTTTGTGATACCATGTAATCATTGAGT
>CM014271.1:72732263-72750462 GCA_004135705.1 Alloteropsis semialata | reverse complement strand
TATATATATATATATATATATATATATATATATATATAAATATAAGCCAATCAACACGACTATGATTGAAAACAATATTTATATAAGGGACAATGGGTATGCCACAACCTTAGGCCACATGGCCTTATCTGCAGGGCACCAGTTATGGATAGACCTCAATGAGTGATCGAGATCCCAGGACACGGCGAATTTTGTACCGAGTAAACCCTGCGTCCATGAAAATCCTGTGCCATGTCTCCTCCTCTCTCTGTTTGCCCGTTGTTATCACCATCATGAACAAATCCAGGCAAAGTTGAGCCTCTAGTGTCTGCTCCGATGGAGATCCTATCACAACATCTATGATTACCACCTTTCCTTTCGGTTCTCGGGTAGAAACAGCTTCTTTGGCTCGTTTCAAGGTCTTGACACAATCCTCGTCGCTCCAGTTATGAAGCACAACCTGTGGTAAATCATGCAAGTACATAACATATGGTTAAGACTCACCATCAACATATAGGTTATGTAGCACAGATTGCCATAAAATAAACATATGTATCATAAAACAAAATTAATTTGTTTAATGCATAAATTGTGATTATTACACCCTCTATCTTCTGTCTGGCCAATTTTTTATAAGAATCCTGTCTCTGGCATCAAATTCGTATCATAAAGTCAATCACGAAATATGTTTTCGCAGTGTACTTACTTGGTGTTGTAGACGTAAATATTTTTCTCTGTGAATATATTTTCATGAGATATAAGATGGAGGGGTAGTAATTAAAGGGAAGAAGTTAAATAACCCCAACGGTCAAGGGCATGGGCGAATCTAGCCTATCTTATCGGGGTTAGCCGACCCCGATAAAATCCTCTAAACTGCATAGAAGATCACTGTTCATACTACTAATGACCCCATCTGCTAATGCAGCTGACCCCGGTGCTTTGAGTTCCTAGATTCGCCCCTGGTCGAGGGTTGAGTACTTCACCCCCCAAACTACAAAATAATCCTTCTCCCTTCTCTTCTTCTTCTCTCCCTATCTCCCATGGCTCAATGGACAGCTCATGCTCTGCTCTGCCATCCCCTTAGGCCAACTGCGCTTGGCCTAGCCTGCGCAAGGGCCACCGGTCGCCCACATTGTCGCCTTGCAAGCCCGAGCCCCTCCTACCCGCCGACCGAATTTGCTGGCCAGGCCCCGCCATCCTTCGATTCCTCCCATCCACAACCACACCACCCTCTCCTCTACGTCCCCAACCGCTGCAAGTCGAGCTCCGGCGACCCATCGCTGGGAATAAAAGTTACCCATCCCCATGCGTCCTCCTCGACCAAAAGAAGCACAGTTTGGTCCATCTTGACCCCCTGCTTCTCGTGCGCATGCCTCCCTGCACGGCTTCACCACTCGGCGCCGCCGCTCGCCAGCACCAGAGCCGCGCCGCCGCTTGGTGCTCTGCTCCACTACTCACCTCGGGTTTGCTTCCGCCCGCGGGTCATGTCCCTCACCTACACGGCACCACCCCGCAGCTCGGCACTGCCGTCGGCCGAGCCTCGCCCGCCATCAGCCGCTGGCAGAAGAAGAGGGAGAGGGTGGGAGAGAATGCTAGGGGAGGAGATAGTGTGGCTGACATGTGGGCATCACCACATCGTCGTCCACATCAGCAACCATGGTGGCAAAACCACTTCAGGTGGTCATTTGAAGGGACTAAATATATCCGGTTTTGTAATTTGGTGGTGAAGTAGTCGACCCTCGATAGTTGGAGGTCACGTAGACTTCTTCTTATTTAAGAAACGGCTTTGCTAGTTCTAAAAAGCCTAAAATTTTGTTCAGTCTTAGCCATATAAAACTACGATATGTAGAACTTAAAAATACAATAACATTTGAGCCAATAAATGCTGACCAAATGCTTGAAAGTGGCTAAAATTTACTACTAACAAAGTTGCAGTCACTAGGAAATGAAGTACTGAAAAAAGTAGAAAAACGTATTAAGTAAGTGCTAATATATGTAATATGAACTAGTATGATAAATCATCTTTACTTTGATCTACAAATATAAAGCATTTCTGGGGGTTTCCTTCCATGCCATGCAAGCAGAGTGTTTCACTCCTTTTAAACAGGGTCATGTATTAATTAGTCTTTAACTTCTATACTTAATTTGTCATAAAAATCCTATTATTGACTATATTTGTGGGTTGATGCAGAGTAACTAACCTAAGCGGTGTCTTTTTCGTTACCTAAAATCACGAATTACCTTGAATAGTACCACATCAGCTGGAGGGATGAACTCCATCATGTCTCCTGCAACGAACTCAACCGTGCCGTCAGCCGGCATGGCGTCCACCACACGGGGCAGCTCCAGCACCGAGCACCTCACGTGCGGGAAGGCCTTGGCAATGGCCCTCGCCGTCGTCCCGTTGTGGCCTCCGACGTCTACCATGGACGTCACCCCCGCGAACACCTCGCCGCACTCGCGGACGACGACCTCCGACAGGAAGCCGCTGTCCGAAGCCATCGCCCCGTCGAAGCACACGCTGAGCGCCGCGTCGTGGTTGAGGAAATCATAGACGCGCTCGCCGTGCGCCGCCGCGAGCGGCGTCTCGGCTGCTTCCCCCGCCGCCGCCACCGCGCCGTCCTCCTGCTTCAGCCAAGCCGCCATGCTCTGGGACGCCGCGACGTAGAGAGGCGCGGCCATCAGGAGCATGAGCGGCGCCAGGCATGTGCTGCTAGTGCCGGCGGCACCGTCGGAGCTGCCGACGAGGAGGCGAGACACCGTGCTGAGGCGATAGCACGGGTCTGCAGCGGCGCCGTCCTCGACGAAGATACCCGTCGTGGCGAGGAACCTCATGATGCGTGACAGGCATGGGCGTTTGCTTGCGGCGACGGGGACAGCAGCGTGCAGCTCCGACAGGGAGGCCTCGCCGCCTCGGTGATGGATGGCGTTGGGAATCCCAAGCGCGATCGCGCACTGCAGCGCCATGGATTTGATGTAGCCCAAGGCGTAGCACCAAAGCTTTGCCTCGGCCTGCAAGAGCTCATGCTTTGCCTCGGCTTGCAAGAGCTCATCACCGGTGCTCGCCATGGGCGCCATTGGCGTTGATTGGTTTTGAGCCGTGTATGGCCTTGTATTTATAGACTGGGCAGTTAGCATTCCCTCATCCATTTCATCTTTTCACACTAGACCACGCCACCAGCCGCAACCCCCCTTCACCACCGTCACCAGCCTGCGCCGCCGCCGGAGCCGCCCGCCGGAAGTCCGGTGGGCTGCGAGGAGGGCGGCGGCGGGGCAGCCCCCTCATCCCCTCCTTCTTTCTCCCATTGGCACCTTCTCCATCTTGAACCCTAGCCATGACTGGCGGCCGGAGCCGCTCCAGGGAGGCCAGAACTGCTCCGAGGGTGGCCGGATCCGCGCCACGGTGGACCAGATCTGCGCGCTGCTGGCTCATCTCGCCGGCTCCGACGAGGGCGGCGGCATCGGCGGCAGCGGGACGGGCTGCGACGTCGCGGTGGCAGTCGGCCACCCAGCTCTCCGTCGTCTGTTCCGCGTCCGGGGCCGCCAGATCTGCCTCCCTGGGGCCCGTGGTGGCGGATCCGCTCGGAGGAGGCCGACGCCTCATCAACAGACAGCTCCGCTCGGTGGCGTCACCGGAGGCTACAAGGACAGATCCAGGTGAAAACCTAAGAACCGATTCGCTGGTTCGGGCGGCGGCAGCATCTGGATGTTGCTTTCCTCTTGAGGCGTCGTCTTGGAGTCCTTGATGGCGACACCATGATTAGCTTGGAGCAATGGTGGTGGGTGGCAGATCGACACCATCTACGTCCAACAGATTTCTTTCGAGGTCACTTCGATGCTTAGATAACAGCCGATGCATGGTCCATGAGGTGGCGGCCGGTGTTGACCGGATTTGCTCTTACTTGGCAAATCAAAGCGGAGGTGACCACATTCTTGGTTGCCGATCCGCTGGAGAAGACCGCCGGGGAGCGACGACAAGATTTGTATGTCTCATTCCTTACTCAACGATGACCGAAGATAGGAGATCGGCGTTCATAGTGGCTACAAGTGACCTCAATAGATTTTGGACTTGGCGGTTTTTAGTACTGATTTTCATGTACTAAAGTTCTTTAAGATATTTTCTTAGATATTTGTAATAAACAAGGTTGTGTGCAGTCATGCAGAGGCCAGAAGGCTGTGTGCGTTACTGCAAAGGCCGGAATGCAATTCCATTTTCTAATTTTTTTTTCACACTAGTGTATTGCAATTGCAAGCAATCACCGTTTGGATTATTCGTCCAATTTTCTTTTTGGAAAAAAACATATAAATCTGTTAAGTTGCCAATAGTGCATCTATCGACTTGTTAGAAAGATCAAAACTTTGCTATTTATAATCGTTTTTCAAGAAGAAAAGATGGAGTGATATTCCTTCAATAAGGAAAGAAAGATGGATATATTCCCTTGCACATGTACCCCACAGGCTTACTCAAGATGTGGCTCCAACTTGTTTCAAAAATGAAGATGTGACTCCAACCCAAATTGTGCCCCATGTGGCCTAGTGTGGTGTGGTGGTGGTACCGCGCATCAGTATTATCCTAAACGATAAACTGTCAGTCAAGCTAAATAGCCATTTAAATGGGCTAAATGACTGATTAAATGGAAACGACTGTCTACTGTGTAGTAACACTGCTTACATGCTAACGACTCTTTAGGCAAACAATGGTTTCTTCATCCCAAAACATAAGGTGCAATTTAATTTAACAGTCTTCAAAATCACATGACAACTAATTTCTCTTGCTCTCTCCATAAAATGTGAGATGCTAGTTGAACTGGTACGGTTTCTAAATACAAATCCAATAATCACACTTTTGAAGAGTTAGGTATTAGTGGATCAAAGCAATTCCAGATATAAGCGGTATGCCAGGAGAATTTAGATGAATAATTCAGTTTATAATTTAGACTAAATACAAATATATAAACCTATTTAATTTACTCTACAAACTATAGAATAACCTAAATCTTAGAGCTAGAACCATGCCAAACAAACCCTTAGAATTAATAATTTCTGGTTAAAAAAGTAGGAAGTTTGGGTTTCGAAATACATGTAAGCCTTATATTTTTGACGGAGGGAGTACCATAGATGTTAGATGTTAACAAGAAATCAAAGAAGAGAGACATAAGACCAGTCTTACTGTATGGTTCCATTGTGTTACCAAGACTGTAAACTAAGCAACCGTGTGTTGGGTTTCATGGGGATCAAACTCCTGTCTCATCTAATGGAACTCTCCCCTTCTCTCTCCTTGCCACGTTAGCAAAAGTGATGATGTGGCATGGAATTTAATGTACATGAAACTCTTCGTGAAACTCCTGGCCTAACTTGTATTTTTCATAGCTAGAGATATAACTTGGACACATAAACCAATTTTTGAAAACCACACACATGGTTTGGGCCCATTTTCATTGAATCGTTTAACTAACAAATTTATAGAGATTTTATGAAATACAAACAGGCGAGTTGTGCTTATGAATTTTCTGTAACAACGCATGGGCCTTTCAGCCAATAAACATCTAAGTGGTTATAAATGCACAAGTTCTTCATTACAAAGATGTATATTATACATGAAGAGCTACATTTTTTACATAAAGAAAATTATCTCGATTTGTCAGTGGACAAAATAAGTTATGACTTTTCTAAGACCCCACGCACCGCAAATAAAACCAATAAATCGGTACTCCTCGGCTTGTTGGTACATCAATAATATTGATGGCACGACACTGATACTATTGGGTTTTAGTGGGCTGACACCGATTTGATGTACAACTAGGGTAGCCACCGCTGGATTTCCTTTTTTTTCCTCCTTGTTTAAATGAAACCGGGGTTGACTTCGTCAAATTATAATTAAGACAACACCATAATTTACGCAAAGGAACTCAAACCAGATATACACTACCTGCTTGTTCTAAAACAACAGGCAAATTTTGTAGTAGATTACCAGCCTCGCTGTTGGATTCCACATATACCATAGTCTGAGCAGTAGCTAGCACAGGTTGATAGACTAGTGAATACTAATTATAAAAGCCATTCTGGAGGTAAATCCTATGGCCAATGTTGCTCTTGTGTATATATATGAAAGATCAGGATGAACGCAAGATTGCCCTGGTTTGGCAATGTTCTATTTATTTTGTTCGACGATGGAATTTGTTCATTATTTTTCAGCTGCGCATGGAATTGTGCTTTACTTGTCCAAACTCAGTTTAGGTTAGTGTCTGATGTTGGCTCTGCCGCTGATAGAATGTTGGCTCTGCCACTGATTGGCACATATTCAGGAGCCACACAAAAAGGGATGGGATCACTTCCTTGTCGTTGTCATCACTCAACCGTTGAACATTCAAATATAATGAAGGCGTAAAAAGTTTGGAAAATACAACGACATGAAGAAGACACATGGTGCACCAAGACAATGCCGGTGTAGTTTTCGTGTGTGTAATGTCATGCTTTTGCCTTGTCTTCGTCCTTTTTTATGTCCTTTCAAGGCCGTCCATTATTATAAAACTAAGTTGGCCCAGAAGTGTACTAAAGACAATATACCTCATTATCATGACGTGGAGCTGCCTTCCAGGGCATGTTTGCCCACAGAAGTCATTTGCATGCATTGATTGAAAACAAAAAATAACATGGCGTGGGTCAGGCCATGTTTAAGAACATTTGTAAATTCAATATCAATTCTAGATTCCAGTGTGATAGATTTCATCTATCGAGTTCGGTAAGCTAGTTCATGTTAAGAAGCAACATAGATACTTATTATCTGTCACAGCTCCTAACAAATTAAAAAGCCAGCATACATAGTCTCCAACCAGGGGCGAAGCCAGAGATTAGGATTGGGGAGGGGGGCAAAGTGTAGAAATAATTTGTTAGGGGGTTAAATTAATTTTTTTTGCTGATTTTATATGGTGAAATTTTGTGTACAATATAGGTGTGACCATAGCATAGGGAGGCTTGACCCCCTCAGCCCATATTGGCCTCGCCCCTGTCTCCAACGTACCCATGTGGCTCTTGTTACGAGCTAGCACCCATTTCTATCGTTTGATGTCTACAAGGTGAAGATGCCTGCAGCATTGAACATGACTTGTTTGGTGGATGCGCCAAGCTGGTGCACATCCATGATGTCATGTTTACAGTCGACCACATCCATGATGTCATGTTTACAGTCGACCGGTGTTTCTCGAAGTCATAGTCGATTTCTGACACGCGTCCACTCACCCAGGCATCTCGAAGCTTCTTTCCCTCTCCCTTCCTTTTTCCCTCTTCTCTCCATTCCCCCTTTTCTCGTCCCCTTCTAGATCCAATCATCCCCAGCGAGTAGGGCAGACGAGCACACGAAGAACGGTAGCGGCGAGGCTCCTGTGCGTGGCGGCGCGGCGGGTCATGAGGATGTCAACGAGCTATCCCCCATCACGGCGGGCCGTCAGCGGAAGGGCGGAGGAGCCCGTGACCAGTGGCGGCGGCGAGGCCCCTGGGGCGTGGCAACACGACCAGTCATGACGACGTCGACGAGCTCGCGGTCCCCATCGCAGCGGACCGGCGGCGGAAGGGATGGGAGAGCCTACGACGAGTGGCGGTGAGGCCTCAGGGGCATGGCGGCGCGGCAGATCGAGGGGTCGTCCGCTCGTGGCGGTGCAACGGAGGTGAGCCGTGAAGGGCTTCGCCTGTAGGAGCATGGTAGCGGAGGGGCCACAACGACCTTCCTCGGCGTGGCGGCGGCGTGCCGCTTCCTCCTTCATTTTCTTCTTTTTGTTTTTTTTTGTCTTTTTGTCTTTTTTAAAAAAATTGACCGAACTTTTTTGTGTATAAATTTCATTGTTTTCAAAGTTTTGTTCCAAACTTTTTTTTCAATTTTTTGAGCTTCAACAATTCTCAGATTTTTTGTTACAATAGTTTTGTCTCACGATTTTCCAAAGTTTGTATATAAATTATTTTTTTATTTTTTCTGTTCAAGATATTTGTTAATTTTCTTTGTGTTTTTAAGTTTCATTAGAGAATTGTTTTCAAAATTTTGTATATAACTTTTCTTTGTAAGTTTTCACCAAAATCTTTTTTTTTAATTTTTATGTATAACTTTTGTTTCTCTAAATATTTGTCTAAAATTTGTTTCCCTTTTTTACCTGTTCATTTTTTTGAAAAGTTTTGCTTATTTCTTCTCAGGTTTTGAGAAAGTTTTCAGGTTTCAATTTTTTGTTTTTGCTTCCTCTGCTGTCGAGAATGGGAGAGCAGGGAGCATTTTTGTTTTTTCCCTCACGGGCATGTCGGGTTCACCACGAAACCAGACCCTTGGGGTGCTCAGAAAGGAAATGAGGAAGACGTGGCTACCGAAAATGGTAAAAAAAACGGTGTTGGAAAATCGACCGGCGACACCAAAGTTTACAAGCGCGCGTAAACTAGACGGTCTCGTGCACATCACGTGTTCTAGGAAGAGTAGTAGCGTCCATTCCCCTGCAGTCACAAGTTCAAGTTCCACCACCATTCCTCCAGCGACTGCAACCATGTTTCTTTATTCTCCGCTTTTATTTCAATGAAAATACCAGTTTGGGAGCTGCTTCGTGGATTCGGTGAAATGAGATGTTATGATGATGCCACCAGTATATATCTATTATATGCTTCATTTATATCAGAAGGCAATTTAAAATAATTTTCATAAGATAGCATAAGCATAAGACAATAGAAATCATTTTTTTTGGCAAAAGGCAAAGCTCAAGGCCTAATAAGCATATATAGAACAAAAAGTCGGACGCTTAGATTGGGCCCTGTACATGTCACATTGGGCGGTTGGAGGCGGCCTTTCAGCCCAATAGCTCTGGAACACTCTTTAGATTTGATTTTTGTTTAATAAAACGTTCTTTTATGTGAACCGAACCAGTGGTTTTTTTCCTTTGAACCGGTGACCAAGCAACACATATGCCTTCGCCCATAGCAGCGTATGGACATATTTTCTAGTCTTGTATAAGAAACAGAGAGGAGCGTATACATAGACATCCTCGCTGTTTGCAACACCCTAAGTGTTGTGATAGAGCACCCAAGCAAAAAGATAGTACAATGCATGGATTTTAAAGATTACTGTGAATGAGACTGTAGTACTGTACCGCAACATTACATAGTGGCAAACAAAAAGTAGCTTAAACTAATGAACTCAAACACTTGCAGAAAATGCTAAATTAATTGGAAAATAATGACTTGATTGTAAAACAAAAATGTTTACATAAGATGACACAAACGACTTTCACTCCTGGGACTAGTCATCTGGTTATGTCCTATGGATAGACCTCAATAAGCGATCGAGATCCTAAGACAGGACTGATCTTGTATTGAGTAAACCCTGCTTCTAGGAAAATCTTGTGCCAGTTCTCTTCTCCTCTCTGTTTACCTGGAAATAACACCATCATGCATAGATCCAGCAAAAGCTGAGCTTCCAATGTCTCTTTCGACGGAGATGATCCTAACACAACATCAATTATTATCACTTTTCCCTTTGGTTCTCGAGTTGAAATAGCTTCTTTGGATCGTTTCAAGATGCGAACACAATCCTCGTCACTCCAGTTATGTAGTATAAACTGTTGTAAGACAGTTCATCGATCACATGATAAGTACATATATAAATAGCAGCATGGATTCATAAGAATGTGGCACAAACTGTATTAAATAGATCTATGCGTTTCCTAAAACAAAAAAAGGTATATAAATAAAATAAACACCTACTTTACTAGATTTTATTAGTAGCCTGAAATGTTCTTATGTCTGCTTCAGTTCAAATTACAACTACATATACATACACAACGCATCTCCTTATAAAAAAAGACAATAGACCGCAGAATCCAAATATATGTCATTTATTAGATGCTGACGTCAAAAGACAATAGAATGGGAAAAAAATAAGCCACTTGAAATAATCTCTTAAGTTTTGAACCAAGAATTACTCTATCAATATTTTATTTATATATGCTATAAAAGTACAACCAGTGGAGGATCCAGCCCCCAGGCTGAAGCCCTGGTTGTGGGCCAGAAACTCCAAGGAAGCCCCCAATTAAGAGGATATGGAAATACTGAACTCGACTCGAATATTGGCCTATCCTCTGACTCTATCAATATTTCATTGTATTATGAAAGTATACACATGGATATTTGGCTTGTTTTAATACTAGCTCAGTATTGGGTGATTGGGTCTAGCCTAGACCTTTGACTTGCTCCAGAATATACTTGCATGCGAATATTAATCTAACATCAACTTTGTGTTACAAAAATTATAAATTAAAACACAATAATTATTAGCCAAAGGAATGTCTAACCAAAACGAAATAAGCCTTGTAACTTTAAATCGAGGGAGTACTAGAGCCCAAGTAACATAAACATATGTAATATTAGCAGTGTTTAAATAACCGGCCGTAGACTCCGCCCTCCGCTATGTCCAGCTATAGCTGATTGAAAATGGTGCCGTTATTTATTTCTGCGTGCAATTTAGAAGCTGCAAGCTGGTATATATGTATAGCTATTTAGCTGTTCTTAGGCCTAATGTTAAATGCCTTAGCCTTGTGATTTAAATTATTGAGTACTAAGAAGTATTACCGACTACTCTTACTCATCCACACTTGCATTTTGAGTGATCAATCGCTCATACCTTGAGTAAAACAGCATCAGCAGGAGGGATGAACTCCATCATGTCGCCTGCAACAAACTCTACGGCGCTATCATCCTGCACAGCCTCCACCACATGGGGCAGCTCCAGCACTGAGCACTTGAGGTGAGGGAAGGCCCTTGCAATGGCCCTCGCCGTCGTCCCGTCTCCGCCTCCAACATCTACCAGGGATGTCATCCCCATGAACACCGGGCCACACTCGCGGACAAGGATCTCCGCCACGAAGCGGCTGTCCGAACCCATCGCCTCATTGAAACATGCGCTGAACTCCGCATCTTTGTTGGCCAAACCATAGAAGCTTGCTCCATGCGCCATCATGAACGGCGTCTCCGCCGCCACGGCGTCTTCCTCGGCCTGGAGCCACTCAGCCAGGCGCTGGGACGCCATGAAATGGAGCGGCGTGACGCACAAGAGCATGAACGGCGACAGACATGTGTTGTGCTCGCCGCTAATGCCGTCGTCGACGAGGAGGCGAGATGCTGCGGTGAGGCAGTAACGGACGCCTCCTGTGACCTCACCATCCGCCGGGGTCTCAACAAAGATCCCCGATGCGGCCAAGAAGGTCATGATGCGAGACAGGCATGGCTGTTTGCTTGCGGCGACAGAGAGAGCGGCATGCAGCTCGGGTAGCGTGGCAGTGCCTCCGCAGCGGTGGATGGCGTTCGGGATTCCGAGCTTGATCGCGCACTGCAGGGCCATGGATTTGAGGTAGCCGAAGGCGTTGCGCCAAAGCTCTGCCTCGGCTTGCAATAGCTCTGCACCACCAGCGCTCGCCATACTGCAAGGGAATAATTGATGGAAAGAAAGGACGCAGCAGGCTAAGCAAAAAGGCGATATCAGAGGTGTTGAGAGGGGAAGGACTGGCACAAGCACAACAAACTGAGACCTCACTTCTTTTTATGGCCTTGTTCGCGGAATAGAAACCACGCTAACTTTCTTTTTTCAAGATGATTGAGCCATTTGAGTGTGACTAAACAAGGGCTATCAAGAAGAGGTTCTTCTTGTTGACTTTAAATTAGGACAATTTAGATATCAAATTAAAAAACATCATGGATATTTTATACTGATAGAAATACGGTTGGGGAGATATCGAGGCAACTAATACAGCATCTAAGAGCATCTCTAGCGGTTTCCCAATAACTAGTTAATGAGGATGTCCCAATAACTCTTTCATTATTATTGGGAGAGTTGCTTTAGCAGTCCCCCAATAATTTTGTCCCAATCCAACTACCGTATTGGGAGAGTCACAACTCCCCCTTATTTGGGGAAAGTTGGGGGTGGATTATTGGTTTGTCCCAATAATTTCTGGGAAAAGGGAAAGATAAAAGAGATATGCTGAAGCACTCAAACAATTGCTGGAGGCTGCTAGAGATGCTCTAATTTTTTCAATAACTCTCCCAATATGTTAGTTGGATTGGGGAATGAGAGACTGCTGGAGATGCTCTAAGTTACTAAGATATACATGCATTTTTCACGTACACGCGCATACACTTATCTCCATAAACACACATCATAGTTCTATTAGAACATCAGAGAGACTGGACTAACATATATTGAGATTAATATGTCACTACATGCAAGTACCATTCTGTCTACTAGTGGCACAGAAAAAAACAATCAATGCCTTATCTTGATAGGTATATATGATGCGGTGGAAAGTTAGCCAAAGAAGTCTTGTACTGTTCCTACATGACGCTTGCTTACCAAATTCCCATGCCTGGCCATATCTTTCTTTATAACTGAATCCCTTTGATGTCGATTTGATTGCTTTATTTTCGAGCATGACTTTTCTCCTTGCTTTTGGAGGTACATGAAGAGCACTTTGGTTTGATGTATATAGAATGAGCCAAGTGAGCTAGTACCTTCGGTCAATATAATTAAAGATGACGTTTTGGACATGCAAAATAGGAAGAGAACAAGTTGTTTCTTTGTACCAAAAAATGTCATATTAATTAAGTAGAAGTAGTTTTCCAATGAGAAAAAGAAGAAGAGTGAGGCAACACTACCGGAATCCGGCTCTTTGCCGAGTGTATAAGGCTTTGCCGAGTGCATTTTTTCGGGCACTCGGCAAAGGCCGTCTTTACCGAGTGCCGGGTCTTTGCCGAGTGCTTTTTTTTTGACACTCGGCAAAGAGGGTCTTTGCCGAGTGTCTTTTTTTGACACTCGGCAAAGAGGCTCTTTGCCGAGTGCCTTTTTTTGGCACTCGGCAAAGCAGTTTTTAAAATCAGTTTTTGAGGCCCTAAACGAGTTCATATAAAAAAGTTTTCAACTATAAAGTTTCATAACTTCTCAAGATCTACAAAATTTATTTTGGTCATTTCTTCATTCGACAAAGCGTTAGTAACGTTGTTCACAAAACATACATCTCTCTCATATCCTCTTATAGTTTCCTGAAACTAGAAGAGAGATTAATAAGATTTACGAACAATGTTGATAACACTTTGTCAAATGAATATATGACCAAAATAAACTTTGTAGATATCAAAAAGTTATGAACCTTTGTAGTATAAATTTTTTTGATTTGAATTCATCTTATCATGCAAAACTACGTCTGGGTCTCTCAAATTTGAAATTTGAATTTTTCAAACGACTTCGGATGAAAAAACTTCCTAAATAAAAATTGTGGATCTCGAAAAGTTATGAAACTTTGTAGTTGACAACTTTTTGATTTGAATTCGTTTAGGGTCTCAAAAAACTGATTTGAAAAAATACTTTGCCGAGTGCCAAAAAAAGACACTCGGCAAAGAACCTCTTTGCCGAGTGCTTTTCTCTAGCACTCAGCAAAGAGGGTCTTTGCCGAGTGCCATTTTTTGACACTCGGCAACGTATTATTTAAAATCAGTTTTTAAGATTCTAGACGAATTCAGATCAAAAAGTTGTCAACTACAAAGTTTCATAACTTTTCGATATCTACAATTTTCATTTGGGAAGTTTTTCCATCCGAAGTCATTTGAAAAAATTGAATTTCAAATCTGAATGTCTCAAATTTGAAATTCAAATTTTTCAAACGACCTCGGATGGAAAAACTTCCCAAACGAAAACTGCAGATCTCGAAAAGTTATAGAATCTTATAGTTGACAATTTTTTAATTTGAATTCATCTTATCATGCAAAACTACGTCTGAATCTTTCAAATTTGAAATTCGAATTTTTCAAATGACCTCGGATGGAAAAACTTTCTAAATAAAAATTGTAGATCTCAAAAAGTTATGAAACTTTGTAGTTGGCAACTTTTTGATTTGAATTCGTTTAGGGCCTCAAATAAGTAATTTACTCTCGGTTTAGTATAATATATGAGGAATTAATACGAAATCTAGACACAAATGAAAGTGTAGTGCAGTGGTAAGGTAGGAGATGTGTAGTACAATCCCGCCGGCCCCACATTTGCAAAAAAGGTTGAAAAAATGTGAGTTAGATGGAGAATAGTAGGTGCTGACCGTTGGAGGCCTCCCCAAAAAAAATTTTTTTGCTATTATTTTTGGCTTTTTTCGTATTTTTTTCTCTTTGCCGAGTGTATATCTTTGCCGAGTGTTTTCTGACACTCGGCAAAACCTTTGCCGAGTGCCCGAGAGTTGACACTCGGCAAAGGCGGTCTTTGCCGACTCGGGCTTTGCCGAGTGTCCTTTGCCGAGTGTATTCGGGCCTTTGCCGAGTGTATTAGACACTCGGCAAAGGGGCTCAGTCCGGTAGTGCAAATTCGTAGGATTGGAGTGGAGCAATTTCTGTTGCAAGTCAAAATCTCACTCAAACCGTTACAATCCCCCTCAGTACTCTTTTTGATCACCCAGTACTAATAATCCGTTCAATCTTAATTCTGAACCCTAAAACCATAGACCCACCCTCACTTGGCCTAACATTCTAATGACAACTCATCTAAGTTTGCGTAGACTATATATATATAGTTGTTTGAATGTAGTGTTTGTCAGCATTAGTGTTGCACTCTTCCGGCAGGTCAGATTTTGAGAACACATTTTTCTCGTGGCACCATGTACATCAGTACATGGTTCATGTTAACCGACACATCATGTCATGTGTTTGGCCTACCTCTGGTCCGGTCCTTATCATGCCCATGCTGTCCATATTGCTGGTGAGTGGTGACATACATGTTGTTTGTGTTTTAGTCCTTTTGAATGCTACAGATCACAATGATATACATAAAATGGGAAACACGATACTAGAGGGATTTTGTGAAATTCCGTGTTTCCTACAGTGGTGTAGAAATGTTGGCGAAGATGCATGATGAATTGTGACCTCCTGGCCCCAGTCTCGTTTGGGGGAAAGATTGTCGCATTTGCTCGCGCTATTCCTGGCTCGCGATGACACTGTCGGTGCTGCTCCATCCTTGACAATGACAAGGACGATGGCCCTCCTCTGGCTTTTGCTACAACCATGTATACCCGAGCTGGTTGGTGCTGATCTGCGGCGGCACTATGGCCATCACGGTGCAGCTGGGCCTGCCAAGCTAGAGGTGTCTGCCTTGGCGGATCTGGGGTGTGACTCTGGTGTTGGGTGTTGGGGTGGGGGGGGGGGGGGGGCGCAAGCGGGAGATAGAGGAGGCGTTCTTCATGTCCAACTAGGACAGGTTCATCCGAGGACCGCGAGAGCATGATCCACACCTTTGATGACGATGGAGATCGGAGGATCAGCTTCCCGGAGTTCAAGAAGATGAAGCAGATTCACTATACCATAGCCCCATATCACCAACTCCATCATGTTGGCCCCATATCTTTTTTTTTTTTTGAAACGAACCGGCAGGAGAGCTGCCTATTGTATTAATAAGAAGAAGACCCCGGACGGGATAAGTACAAACAAAACAGGAGTGCTCTATGTACAAGAAAGAACGCAAAGAAAAGGAAAAACTAACTATACACTAGGGCTGACAGCTTCTTTGCTCCTGCCATCATCCAGTTACCCGCCTCTTCTTTAATTTGCGCGAGGACTCTTTGGTGTGTAGCCTCCTTCTTGTCAAAAATTCTCTTATTGCGTTCCTTCCAAATCAGCCAGGAGGCGAGCATGATGAAGGAGCGCAAACCTTTCCTGGAGCAACATTGCACTGTAGCTAGTCTTGTCCACCAATCATGAAGGTCGTCCGTTTGTGTCCAGTGTTGCGGGTGAATTTCTGGTACTGCTATCCAGCTTGCTAAATCTTCCCAGAGTCGCCGTGTGAATCTACACTCCACAAAAAGGTGTTTGGCCGTTTCTGGACATCGCCGACAAAGTTGACAGTTGCCCTGGTTCGTCCACCCTCTCTCTTGCAATCTGTCCGCCGTCCACAGTCTGTTCTGCAATGCGAGCCATGAGAAAATCTTGCAGCTTAGTGGCGCCCACACGTGCCATATCAACGTGTCAAAATTGGTAGCCGAGGATCCAATAAATTGAGCACTGTACGCTGATTTTGCCGAGTAGTTGCCATCCTTGGAGAGCTTCCAGGATACCTCATCCGTTTGTTCTAGGTTTAGGCTAACTCGCTGCACCGCTCGCCACATGCCGACAAACTCCACGAAATGTTGTGCTGATAAGCTTGGATGTTGTAGATTGAGGTCCCTGATCCAGTTCTGATTCTGCAAGGCATCATGGAGTGTTCTCTTTTTCTTCTTGGAAATGGCGTACAATTTTGGTGCGAAGTCTATCGGCCGTTGTCCAACGGTCCACGCATGCTGCCAGAAGCAAATTTTCTTCCCATCTCCTATCCGGAGGTTTGTAGCTGCCGCGAACAACATCCTGTCTGTCTTATTGCAAGGTATTTCTGATCCTATCCACGGCTTATCTTCCCCCTTCCATTCTTGCCAGAGCCATCTCAAACGTAGGCTCCTCGCAAATTTTCGCAGGTTCAGAATGCCAACTCCTCCTGTTTTGGTTGGCCGTGCAGAACGTGTCCAATTTACCTTGCACTTGCCTCCTGCCATTTTTGCCGCCCCGGCCCAGAAGAAACTCCTCCTTTTGCTATCAATGTCTTCAAGGAGTTCTTTGGGTGCATCCAGAGCCGTTAACAGGTAGATCGCCTGAGACGTGAGGACTGACTTTGTTAGGGTGAGCCTTCCAGCTGGTGCTATGTTCTGTGCGTTCCAAGCCGTGAGTTTGCCCACCGTTTTATCCATGATCGGCTGGAAATCTACGCTTCTGAGCCGGCCCGTGGTTAGAGGGAGACCTAGGTACCTGACGGGGAAGCACGTCCTGATGACTGGCATACCGCTCAATACATCGTCAAGGTCGATGCCGCCACAACGTATAGGCACGATGCTCGATTTCTCAAAGTTTGTGTGTAGGCCGGTTGCCTCGCCGAAACCCCGTAGTAATTCCGCCAGCGCGCATATGTCCTCTTTCACTGGGTTTACAAATATGGCTGTGTCATCCGCATACATGGAGAGTCTGAGGTTCAGACTTTTCCCTCGTAGCTTTGTGATTAGCCCAAATGTTGGCCCCATATCAGTTTCTCATACCTTGAGTAACACTACGTCAGCTGAAAGGATGAACTCCATCATGTTGGCTGCAACAAACTCTACGGTGCTATCAACCTGCATGGTGTAAGGTGTCCACAACATGGGGCAGCTCCAGCACCAAGCACTGCAGGTGGGGGAAGGCCCTGGCCATGGCCCTAGCCATCGTGCCATCACTGCCTCCGGCATTGACCAAGGATGTCATCCCCATGAACACCAGACCACACTCGCGGATGAGTATCTCCGTCATGAAGCGACTGTCTGAACCCATCGTTTTGTTAAAACACGCGCCAAGCGTCGTGGTTGGCGAAACCATGCATGCTTTCTCTATGCGCCATCATGAACAGAGTCACCCCCGCCATGATGTCTTCCTTGCCCTGGAACCACTCAGCCAGGCTTTTGGGACGCCATGAAATGGAGCGGTGTGGCGCACAGGATCATAAGCGGCGACGGATATGTGTGCTCACTACTAATGCCGTCGTCGATGAGGAGGTGAAATGTTGTGGTGATTTGGTAGCGGATGCTCGTGACATCTCCATCTGCCGGCACAGTGGTGAAGCTAGACCAAAATAGGGGGGGAGCGCTTCTTATGAGTGATTTTTACAAGGTGGGAACAAAAAATGTTCCATGTTTCTGGGACGGGAGCAACGCTACCAGGACAAGGAACGCGGCCTCATCCCACGTTCCCGGTGACTATGCAAACTAATTTTTTTTAGAATTCAATGTTTCTTTTAACACAAAACAAAGATGCAAATAGTCATGCACGGACATAACACAAACACAACACGCACACAACCCATAGTTCTACAAGAACATCAGAGAGAGAGTAGGTTGGCATATCTTAGTGCCTGTTTGGTAGAGCTCCACCTGATTCTGATTCTCTATGGGAGTTGATTCTTCAAGAGAAGTGATTCTGTAGCTGAAAGTGATTCTCTTTGATTCTCAACCAAAAACTATCAAAATCAGGGTGCAGAATCACTTCATATAATCAGGAAAAGCTACTTTTTTCAGCTTCCAGCCCTTAATTCATTTCAGAGAATCACCTCACAGAATCAGCTGAGAATCACTTCTCTCTGAAAAACCGTTTGGCAGAGCTCCTGCTGGATTCAGCCGAGAATCAG
>CM014271.1:72685400-72731263 GCA_004135705.1 Alloteropsis semialata | reverse complement strand
GATCGTCGATGCATAAGTTTTTTATGGGATTTCTTTGTTTTTTAAGGGTTTGTTTGTAAAAGTTCGTATCCTTCCCTCCAACCTTATCTCTTCCCTCCGTCAGCTTGCTCCCTGCCTCGGCGCGCGCGGCCTCCCTCTCGCGCGGCTCCCTGGCGGCGGCGCTGCGGCGCGTCGGCGCGCGGCCTCCCCGTTGGGGGCCCGGCGGCGCGTGGCCTCACGGTGGGGGCGCTGCGGCGACAGTGCGAGGGGCCACGGCCGCCGGTGGGGCTAAAGGCGCCGTGCGCCGCCGGGCGGTCACGGAGGAGCAGCGGCGGTGGACCGGCGCGAGGCAGCGGCGGCGGGCCCCAGCGAGCTCCACGGGCCAGATCCCGGCGGCGTCGGGGCGTGACGGCGGGCCCTGATAAAGCTCCTCCGGGTCGGATGCGGCTGATGTCGAGCGCTGGTGAGCTCCGCTGCGATGCTTCCGGCAGCGCGCCCCTGCCTTGCCTCCGTGGGGCCTGCAGCGGCGCACGGGGAGCAGCTGCGGCCACCCTTGTTTCTCCGCGACCGCCGGGGCAGGGACGGGCGGAGGAAGGAGCACATGGCGGCCGATGCTCCTCAGCGGCCGGCCTGGCCGCCGAGGCCGCGTCTCGCGCGCCGCCCTGGACGCGTGGGCACCGCATGCCTGGCATGGCTGCGCCGGCTGGGGCGCGCCAACCTGGCCGCCTGGGCCGCGCTTCGCACGTCGGCCTGGTTGTGTGGGCGCCACCGGCCTGGCTTCGTCGCGCCGGCTGGGTGACCGTGCCCGGCGCTGGCCTGGTCTGGTTGCTTGGATGGTGAGGAGGTCCCGTGGCGGCGTGGCGGTTTGGATCCCAGCAGCGTGGTGCGGCGGAGAGCGCCGGCGCGGTGCACCCGGCGGTGGGTTGGAGGTGCGGCGCTGGCCCGTGCAGAGCAAACCTCTCCGTGCCTCGTGGACAGACAGCGAGGCTCTCCACCGTCGCTCCCCATGCCGGCCGTGGGCAACGCTCGCCGGAGCCGACGAAGGTGCAGCGCGGCTGTCGTCGTCGCGTGTCCTGGCGAGGAGCGAATCCCGTCGCACTGCCTTGCGCATCGGCGGTGGAGGTCCTCGACTGCTCTGGAATTCGGATGGTACTGGGAGCATGAGGTGACACGTAGATGAGCTCGAAAGCTTTCCAGAGTGCTACAGTAGAAAATGGGACGGTCTTCTAGAGGCAACGATACGTGGGCAAGTTTGATGCGTCTGATGGCCAGGACAGAGGGAGACTGTTCCAGGAACAGTGCAACAGTAAGGGTACGGCTGTGGCCATTGCTGTGGCTGTGGCGGTGGCTGAAACAGCTCTGGCTGTGGCTGTGCTGGTGAAGCAGCTTCTCTGGTGGAGCTGAAACCATTTTGAAAAGTGTTTGGCAAAACAGCTCCGGCTATGACTGTGCTGATTGATGAGAGCGGTCAAATGTTCTGTATGCCCTTGATATGTGTATTGTTTGAATGGATAAATTTTTGAATGTTTAACATTAGTTTCTAATTTGATTTCACTACAAATTCAAAGTAAATTAAATGGATTATTGTTTAAGCAATAATTAGGATGAAATGTCCATAATACCCTTCCTTTTTCTTTTTTTCTTTTTCTTCTTTTATTTTCTTTTTTTTCTTCCTTTTATTTTTTATTTCCCTTTTCTTCTTATTCTTTTTCTCCTCCTTTCTTTCCACCTTATCCATCCGCTGGTGATCAGATGTCGGACGCACCTTATCCATCCGCTGGTGGCAGTGGTGCCAGACGCACGACGGCGTCCTGGTGGGCGATCAGATGTCCACGGCGATGTCAGCCGCGGGCGCCGGTGCCGGCGCGGCAGCAGCGGGGGCCTCGGCCGGGGTGGCGGCGATCCGGTGAGGCCGAGCAGCATGTGGCGGACGCCGCGGGCGTACTCGAGGAGGCGGTTGACGGCGGGGATGGTGTCGCAGACCTCGTCCAGGGCCTCGAAGCCGCACAGCCAGGCGTGGAAGAGCGGGACGGCCAACCATCGACGTGCTGCGTACCTTGTCGTCGGCGAAGTGGCACGGAGGAGCTGCGGGGAGCTGCTTTTTTCGGCTCCCCCTCCTTTAAATGGCTCCAGTCAGCGGGATTCGGGGAGCTCCGTCGCGAGAGCTGATCCGTGGGAGGCCGTTTGGCAGAGCTTCGGCTCCTGCCGTCCACGGAGCCGGAGCTGAAGCGGTGCCAAACGCACCCTAACTTGCTGCCGTACATCTATGAGTGTATTAGTTTTATAGGATTATTCTGAACCCTAAAACCATAGAACCATCCATTCAAAAAAAAAAAAACCATAGAACCATTATAACTTGGCCTAGAATATTCTAATGACAACTGCATTTAAGTTTTCTTTGACTATATACTCCGTGACTTTTTTTTAAGTCTAGTACTTGTCAGCATTAGTGTTGTTGCACTCTTGTAGTAGCTCAGATTTTGGGAACACATTTTTCTCGTGGCACCATGTACATGGTTCATGTTAATCGACAAATCATGTCACGCATTTGGCCTACCTCTGGTCCTTTTTTTTATATATAATGTACATGCTGTCCATATTGCTGGTGATCAGTGGTGACATACATGTTCTTTTGTGTTTGGTCGTTTTTGGACTGCAGGGAATCACAATAATATACATAAAATGGGAAACACAGTACTTTGGCGCAACTACGTATCTACAAAAGTCAAAACAACTAACAATCCGAAACGGAGGTGTACATGAAATTGGAAAACAAACCATGTACTCCAAACCCAAAAAACAGACGATTCCAACAAAAACATCATGGCTCCGAAAGATTTGTTCCCGGTTGTGCATGTCCAAGTCAATGGTAGTCCCATCATGCATGTCATGTGGCTATCTAATGTCCACCAACCTTTGGGAAGACTTAGCTCATTGTCATGCTTATGTCTTGTTCTGATCCATTAGAGCTAATAGTAATATGACTAATAGCAAATAGCTGGTAGCTATGGACCGACTATTTCTGGAGATCCACATACTAATAGGTGGTTGGATATAGTTGTTTGTTTGTAAAAATTGTCTAGAGTTTCAAGTACTAGCACATGTTAGCAGTTCTAACCAGCTAACGGATTAATTGTTTCTATTAGGAGACGCTAATAGTTAGCGTTTTCAAATGGCATGCATCAAATTTCACCTGCCAATTTTAGTTGGCAACTACTCCCTCCGTCTCTAAATATTTATCACTTTTTACTTTTCATTGCAATATTTGACCATTAGCCTTATTCAAAAATTTATTACAAACACACGAAAATATAAGTCATTCTTAAAATACTTTTAATGATGAAGAAAGTCGCAAACAAAATAAGTGTTACTTCTTATCTTATCTTACCTATTTCTAAAGAGAGGATTGATTCTTCCTTATTTTTGGTCCGTCCTGACATGTGGGTCCTATTGGTCCGACATGGTCCTTTCAACTCCAATCACGGCTCCAACTCTCGACACAATTGGTTTCATCATCGTGTTAGAGTTCTAACTGAACTCGTAAAGGATTAAAAAAATCTACTTTCGATCTCTTCTCCTTAAGCCTACGAACTACTGAAACAACAAAGGTCACCACGTTCTGGACCTAGCACATGACAACAATGTTGAACGGTTATGTTGTCCGTGTAGGAATTGGAGAACGTCAGTTCAATGCATGTAAAGGAAGGCAATTAAGTACATCAGTTCAATGCATGTAAAGGAAGGCAATTAAGTAATTAAGCAAACACTCTAGACTTATTTCGAGGAGAGGAAAAGATCCGAATAGATTTTGTAAGAAAAAGTAGTTTAGAAGGTACGACATTTGGTTGAAAAGCAAGGGCATCTACACGTTGGACATGGACTGCATCATAAACGAGGTAGACGATGTTGAAGCTAGACGCTACCAACGTACCTACTCCTTCGTAAAAAAAATTGCAACTCTTGCTTTTCGACAAGTCAAACAAATTTAAGTTTGATCAAATTTATACAAAAAGTTGCTAATATTTATATTTTTAATATATTTAGTATGAAATTATATTCCATAACTAATCTAATGATACTTATTTGGTACCATAAATATTAGTATTATTTTGCATAAACCTGGTCAAACATAAAATTGTTTGACTCCTCGAAAAGCGAGAGTTGCATTTTTTTGGACGGAGGGAGTAGCTGTGAAGGCAACTAAGTAATTGCTAGCACGGCTCAAGACTTCTTTCGATGAATCAGCTTGGACGAAAATGTCCAAATGGATGTCTTAAGATAAAATTGTCTTACATAGTATACCATGTATAACATTGGCTTGAAATTAAAGCAAGGGCATCTACACGTTGCATAATCGTCAATGCTAGAGGACTGTACATAGTGCAGAAGAGTGGTTCATGCACACACCGGACAACACGAGAACACATATCAATACCTATAGGAAGTTGGGGAGAACAATATTTGATTGAGATAAAAAGAAATTGATAATCAAATCGCCCCGTAGAAATATAGGAGAGGAGGTTGTCGCTAAGAGATGTCAGGGGTCGATGTGGCAACATCGCCTGTGTGGCTGCTCGCTTGCTCACGGTCGCAAAGTCGTCTGTCGCCGATAACGCACGGGCATGTTTATCCAGTAAATATAACATGACAAAGGGTAAGCAACTGGCTACTTGACGGCCCGAGAGCGGCCCACTGCGTGCCAGCCCGTTTAACAGACCGACCCGTTAAGGGCCCACACCCCCTCCCGATATAAAAGGTTTCTCAACCCTAGCCTCCAAATATTTCCCCTCCCCGGCTCCCCAGCAGCTGCCGCGCGCCGCTCCCTCCTCTCCCCTTCCGGCATCGCAGCCGCGGCCACCCGCACTGCCGCACTGGGCCCTTCTCCGGCGACAAGAACCCACCAGGTATGCCCTCCCCTTCTCTTCCCTTGCTGCTGCGCGAAACGGAGCATCCCAAACCTTAATACAAGCTATTTATATTCGGATGTCTTATGCTTCGATTTTGCTTGCGAAAATTATCGGGATGTCTTATGCTGGGTGCGCCCCTGATTGGGTCGGTGTTGATGTTCAGCCTTCATTTCTGATTGTATTCCGTAATGCTACATTCCTTGCTATTATAGATTGGTCAAAGGTTTCGCTGTTCTACGCGATAATTCCTGGTATTTAGTTGCGTTTTTTTCGTTAGTGGCAGCAGCATCTCATTGCTGATAAAACACTGGCTTGTGGTTTCAGCATTGAGATGTGTAATTTATATTTGCAATGTATACATTGAAATGTCTGTCACCTTGCAATGTTGGTGATAACCATCTGCTCTTTGCAGTGTACAGGCGTAGGGACATTAAAGGTTTGTTGAGGAGAAGCAAAGATGGTTCTCAAGTATGTATTCTCTCTCTGCGTCATTATTGTTGTTGTTCTTTATATCCTTGACGATGGGTAGTGATATTGATACATAATACATTGGAAATTCTGTATCGCAGGACAGAGCTGTGCCGTTTCAGTGGTGCCAAGATCTACCCTGGGAAGGGTATCAGATTTATACGTGCAGATTCGCAGGTGGTTTCTTTACATTGTGAGTTCTTCCAAAGAAGATGGAATTAAATATGATGTAACCCTATTTTTTTTCTTATTTTTTCAGGTGTTCCTTTTTTCAAACTCAAAGTGCAAGCGCTACTTCCACAACCGCCTGAAGCCAGCCAAGCTCACATGGACAGCCATGTACAGGAAGCAGCACAAGAAGGTATGGGAGTTGCGCAATTGTGGTCTGAGGATGTTTTGTTGTAATGATCTGTTTGCACTGGATTATGGAACAACTCTTTGTTTGGTTTACAACTCTGGTTAACACTGCTAATGAAGAGAAAACTAATAGTTTTGGTTTCATAGTTTTTAGTGGTGCTGATTTTTCACAATATGAATGGCACTGCAGAAGTTTATCTGTCTGATCATCTATCATTGGCGCAATGCTTGTGTTCTTTTAAGGAAAATGCCTGGATTTGCTGACTCTGTAGTAATGTTTCATTTGTGTTTAAAGGACATTCATGCTGAGGCTGTCAAGAAGAGGCGCCGCACCACCAAGAAACCTTACTCCAGGTCAATTGTCGGTGCCAGCCTTGAAGTCATCCAGAAGAAGAGAACTGAGAAGGCAGAGGTTCGTGATGCTGCTAGGGAAGCTGCCCTCCGGTATGCTACTTTTCTGTGATTGGATGCTGGCTGCTTCCATGCCTTCTATAGATGACTAAGTGTAGCCTACTTGTTTTTATGCCACTTTTTCTTGGTTACTAATCAATTGATGACGTTTATCTCTTTTTTTCTGATCCTTGCCAAACTAAGCTGATAGCTCACCATTCCATTCTCTGATTTAATAAGTTAAGTTGTCTTGCTAGAGTACTGAAAATAGTTCGGGTTGTGAGCTTACAACTAACTGCGGACCAAGTGCAGTGTTGATAGCATTGTGTATTCTAAATTGTTTTCATGTTCTTACTAGATTATTGTCATGGCTAAATGATTTTCATGTTCTTATCAGATTATTGCTGTGGCTAAATAATTTTCATGTTCTTACCAGATTATTGCCATGGCTAATTACAACGACCTCTAAATATTTTACTTTCTGTGACAGTGAGATCAAGGAACGCATCAAGAAGACTAAGGATGAGAAGAAAGCTAAGAAGGCCGAGATGGTAAAATCTCAAAAGACTGCTGGGAAAAGCAATGCCCCCAAGCCTGGGAAGGGCCCAAAGCTTGGTGGAGGTGGTGGCAAGCGGTAGATGTTCCTGTGTCAGCATTGGGGTGATTTAGGCTCTGACAAAAGATCCAATGTTATGTATCCAGGAAGAAAATTTTGCACTGCCAGTTGTAGGACCTTACAATGGAGAAACTATTTGTAGCACATGTTTCCAAGCTTCACCTACTATGTTTGCCTAAAGTTCCATCTTGTTCTAAAACCTCTAGTCTTAACTTCATGTTATATGACCTACAAGTTAATTTCTTTCATGTGCAGTGTTGTTACTGCCTTTTTCTTTTATGCATCACAGATCTTTCATGCTTTTGCAGCTGTTACAGTTAAATACTGGCTTTTCCCACAATATGTTTGTATTGATAATGGTGGTATGGATCTTGTTTTTGTAATGTGAGATTTGAGGAGACCTAGAAATAAATTGGTTCTTTAAACATAGCTTTCGCAGCAGTTATTTTTTACATAAAAATTTGTTCTGTATCTGGCTCTTTGAAAGCTACATCTTAAATAATGTTTTTTTTGGCACACATTGGCAGCTCTAGAAGTGCAATGGATATTCAAATACAGAACGGTCAGTAATTGTGTCCAGGTTCGTATGTCCTGCCTGAACACTTGCCGGCAATACGATCCATTTTTTCGTTGGTCAGGCTACAAGGTTTGGAATCTGAGGAAGGATGATTGGAGGGAGATGGATTGGAATCTGAGGAAGGATGATAGGAGGGAGATGGAATGAAGAGGATCTGCAATGCAAGCAAGGTGTTGCTTAATTGCTTTGCTCTGCCCAACGATCTTCTTCCCTCTCACGTATTCCTTGCTACTAGTAGTATATTGACCATATAAACCCAATGAATTAGTGCATCGGTTTCCATATACTCCAAAACGTTAATGCGATCTTGCTTGATTGGTTTTGGGGAGGATTATACTGCAAAGGCAAACATGGCGAAGATCAGCTCCTTCCCCTCAAGATCAAGACGTGCTCTTCATCCTGTGCTGCCTCTGGTTCTCCTCTGCTTGTTCTCAGGCGCTGCCGAGTCCGCCGGGGTTTTCACCATCGTCAACCTGTGCAAGACGGTGATCTGGCCGGCGGTGTTCCCGGCCAGCGACAGCTTCGGCGACGGCGGCGGCTTCGCGCTCAAGCCGGGGCAGTCGGTGGTGTTCACGGCGCCGGCGGGGGGCTGGTCGGGCCGCATCTGGGCGCGCACGGACTGCAACTTCGACGCGTCCGGGAACGGGTCCTGCGCCACGGGCGCGTGCGGGACGGCGCTCAAGTGCGGCGGCTCCGGCGCGACGCCGGCCAGCCTGGCCGAGTTCACGCTGGCGTCGGCGGAGGACTTCTATGACGTGAGCCTGGTGGACGGGTTCAACCTGCCGGTGGCGGTGCGGCCCGTGAACGGGCGCGGCGGCAACTGCACCGCGGCGGGCTGCGACGGCGACCTGCGGCTGACGTGCCCGCCGGAGCTCGCCGTGAGAGCGAACGGGCGCACGGTGGGGTGCCGGAGCGCGTGCGACGTGTTCGACACCGACCGGTACTGCTGCCGCGGCCAGTTCGGGGGCCCCGGCGTCTGCGGCGCCACCGCCTACTCCGGCAAGTTCAAGGCCGCCTGCCCCACCGCCTACAGCTACGCCTACGACGACAAGAGCAGCCTCTTCACCTGCTCCGGCGCCGACTACATCATCTCCTTCTGCTCCAACACCAAGCAGCAGGTGTGCTCGTACCACAAGAACCGGCTCGTCTGCGGCGCCTCCGGCCGGTCTGCTTTGCCGGCCATGTCGGCGCTCATGCTTGTGCTGCCCCTCGTCTTTCTGGCTCTGCAGTTTTAGTGTGATATATCCTGATATATGTTCTTTTAACTGTTTTCTTGTCCACTGAAAAATTACTGGCAATCATGCTGCCCCTCATACGTGAATTGTGAATATACTCTTTGTATAGATGCCAAGGCTCAATTTCACATACCAAAATTCAACATTTTTTAATTATTTGGAAGTGCGGTAACGTCTTTATTCTTTAATGTGTTGCTACTCCATATTGTTTCGATAAATGGACAAAGTGGAGCCTAAATTAGAGACTACTCCGTCCCAAATTACTATTTGTTTTGGTTTTCTAGGTTCATTACTTTCACTATGCATCTCGATATACGTTATGTCTGTGTAACAAAAGTAATGATTCTAGAAAAGTCTAAACGATTTGTATTGAGACGGAGAGAGTACGTACTAGAGCTCACCACAAATTCCTATTTGGAGCGCAACATGTCAAAAGAGCATGTCGAAACGATTAAGATTTTCATGTACATTTGGATATATTGGGATTTTAAATGAGCAAGATACGCGGTCGAGAATGAATGTCGATTCAGCAAGTTGGGTCTGGCCCGTGGCAGCGGCTGCCGGTCTGGCCCAACGCTATTGCTCCTGTAAAAGGCCGCACACGCTCCTGGCCCGCTGGCACCACAAGCTGGCCCAGCTGCGTGCGATCGGTCCAGCCAGCTGGGCCAGCGAGCAAGCTGCGCCGCGTGGAGCGGACGCCACACAGGCCCAAACAGCCAGCGATGGGAAGAAGGCGGTCGGGGAGGAGCGTGCGGTTTTTGCGGTTCCAAAAGAAAAAATTGCCGCTCTTCATCCTTTTCAATCATGATTATCTCATGAAAAAAACTTCTGCGCTTTATCGTTTTCAATCATGATTATCTCTTCATTATACGGATGGACTTGGTTACGCTCCTTCGCGGTGCATCTCATCCCCTCCACTTCATCTTACCTTATCTCTTTTTTTTTTCTGCACATCTCATTCCTTCCCGCAGCTCATTTGCCCCACCGCCTCCCTCCACCCCGCTCCCATGGACGACCTTAACCTTGTTGGCGTCGTCTCCAATGCTGGCGAGGACAGCCCTGCTCTCTCCTTCTCGTCCTCCTCTCTTTCCCCCTCCTCCCCCCTCCGTGTTGATATGAGGAAGAAGTCGCTCCCCCTCTGATCACCACCCCATCTTGCGTCTACCGCGCCAACTCACAGACAATCCACCAACCACCTCTCCCTCCTCCCCCCCTCCGTGTTGATATGAGGAAGAAGTCGCTCCCCCTCTGATCACCACCCCATCTTGCGTCTACCGCGCCAACTCACAGACAATCCACCAACCACCTCTCCCTCCTCCGTCCTACCCTCCGCTAACCTCATCGACCCGTCGCCCCCACTGCCGACCCTGTCCATCGGGGTCTCCAACACCTGTCCGGTAGCACCATCTCCACCCCGCCTCACCGCCTACAACCCGCATCCGTCCCTTGGCCGGCCACCACCATGACCATGCATACCTCTAGGGGTGGGCATCTTCTCCAACTCTGGTAAGAGCTGAACCCTAATCCCCCTTCTTCAACCCAAAAACCCTAATTCCCTAAACCCCGCCAGCCTCCGCCAGACGCTCCCACTATTGGAAACGGTTAGTATCCCTACAGTTTTTTTCATTCCCTATGAAAGGCCGAAGTGGCCTAGTGAATGTTAGTTTCCCTAGAGCGCGATTAAGAAATCGTAGGGAAAGCAAACACTCCCTAGGAATCTTGTGCTTTTGTAGGGAAATCGATACCACTTGGTGCCCCAGTGGCATCTAACCCTAGAAAAATATCCTCCGCCCCCAATTTTTCACCGCACAGCAGCCATCCGCGTGCCGCAGCCCGCCATCCGCGCCTGCCTCCCGCCGCCCCTAATTTTCATCCGCGCCGACGACTCCAGCCGCGCACCCAAATCCATCTCGCCCTCGCGTAACTCTCGCCGCCCCACCCAAATCCATCTCGCCATCGCGATCCTCCCGCCGCTCGCCAAATCCTCTCGAAACCAGCCTATCCTTCTGAATTCATCTTAGTGACAATATGTAAACTGACCAATTAGGTCCATCATCTGTCAATGAACTACAGAGTTTGCTTTGCACCATGGCATGCCTGCCTTAGTTGTTCCTGCTCCTTTGCCTCTCCCACCTCAGCCTCCAACCTAAGGTGTTTCACCATCTCCAAATCCCTCTCCTGAAAATGTAAGTACCATGAATAGTATGTCATTTTTGTTACCTGGTTTGTTGTGTTGAACTAGTGGGAGAAAGGAAGTGATAATGTTTTTTTGTTAGGACACTACAGTGAGTTATTACTCACTCTGATGAAGAATGAGTTTAGAAAAAATAAAATTCTAGTGCCTTCACCTGATTTCTTTCTTTCAGTTTTGAGTAAGCTTTGTATTAGGCATTGTATAGGCCTGTGTATTAGTATAGGCCCATATTGGGCATGTCAGTCCATATTGGGCATGTACATCTTGTACTCCAAGCCATTGTCACTATATAATGAAAGGTCACCCCCCCCCGATTAGGGTGTGTGGTGTTTTCCATCTCTCTCTACCTTTCTACATGGTATCAGGGAAATCTCGATCCTCTCGCTTCCGCCCCCCGGGCTAGGGTTTCTAACCCCTGCGCCCGGCTGCTGCCTATCCTAGGTGGCGCCCCCCTTTGCTTCCGCGACTGCCGTCTCGGCGTCGCCCCCCCGCGCGTCCCCTGCCCCCATGCCGCCGATCCCCGACGGCGCGCCACCACCCAGCGCGCAATCTGTTGCGCCACCCCTCTCGTCGCCATGTCGTCCGCCGCCTTGACCAACTTGACGCTGTCGAGTTCTTCTAGCGCCTCCTCTGGCCTTGGCGATCCGGCGCCAGCCCTCTTTATCCACCCAGCCGCCACTGTGTGCGTGAAGACTCACGTCCCCTTCACGTTGGAGATGTCCTCCAACTAATTCAAGTGGGCGTCCCACTTCAAGGTGCTGTGCGGCAAGTTCGGCTTCCGCCCGCACATCGACGCCCCTGGCACCCCGAACCTCGACGACCCTCACTGGGTCATCGCCGACTCTTGTGTTAAGAGTTGGCTCTTCGGCTCCGTCGGCGACTCCATCCTTGACCTCGCCATGGCCGGTGACGATCAGACCTCTCGGCAGCTCTGGTCGGCCATCGAGGACCTCTTCGCCGCCAACCAGGAACCGTGCGCCGTCCTCCTCCTTGAGCAGTTCCACACGCTCACCCAGTGCGACTCCACCATCTCGGAGTACTGCCAGCGCATCAAGCTGAAGGCTGCAGAACTCCGCGCCGTCGGCCACCCCATCGAGGGCCGCCAGCTCGTCCTCGCCATGCTCCGTGGGCTCCAACCTCGCTTTGCCAGTACCGTGGACGACATCACCAACTCCACCGTCCTGCCGACGTTCTTCCGCGCCCACGACATGCTCGTCCTCAAGGAGACCCGGCTGTCCCATGATGAGAAGGCCATCGCCAACACCGCTCTCCTCGCGTCCGCGGGCTCTGGCTGCACCAGCCCAGGCGGGTGCCGCTCCACCAACACCGGCACCTCTTCCAGCAGCACTGGTGGCGGCCCGCCTGCCTCCTCCAAGCCTACTGGGAACCCTGGCAACAAGAAGAAAGGCGGCGGCGGCTTCAGGAAGGGCGGCGGCGGCGGCAACAGCAATGGTGCCGGCGAAACGGCCGTGCACCACAGCCTGGCAACAGTGGCACCGCCTCCCAGCCCTACCGCCCCATGGGCCCCTAGATCTGCTATAATCCCTGGGCACCACAGGGGCTGTTCCCCACCGGCGCTCTGATGCAGGGTGCTGCTGCCGGTGCCTGGCGTCCCGGTATCCTCGGCGCTCCTCCTCAGGCGCACACCGCCTTTGCGCCGGTCCAGGTGTCCCCCCCTTCGCCCACATGGGACCAATCCGGCCTCATTGCCGCCCTCAATCAGATGGCGCTTCAGAACCAGGTTCCCTGGGTTATGGACTCCGGTGCTTCATCTCACATGAGCACCACATATGGTATACTCCTTTCCCGCCTTCCCTCTTCCCATTCCTTCATCACTATTGGCAATGGTCAAACTATTCCTATTACCTGTCGTGGCGAGTCAATCCTTCCTATAGCAGCGTCTAATTTTGTTCTTAGCAATGTTCTGGTTGTTCCAACCCTTGTGCGCAATCTCCTATCCGTTCGCCAGTTTACTAGGGATAACAACTGTTCTATTGAATTTGATGCACTGGGTTTTTCTGTGAAGGATATCCTGACCAGCCGCGTGATGCTTCGCTGCAATAGTGCTGGCGACCTCTACACCTTCCCCGCCGCCCCACCAGCACCGCAAGCCCACCTCGTCACCTCCACCGACCTTTGGCATCACCGTCTGGGCCATCCCGGCTCTTCCGCCATCGACGTCCTTAGGAATAATAAGTTGATACGTTGTAATAAGGCACCAAACACTATCTGTCACCCGTGCCAGCTTGGGAAACATGTGCGTCTCCCGTTTTCAGCTTCTAGTTCTTCTACCTCAAGGCCCTTTGAACTAATGCATTGTGATGTTTGGACGTCTCCTGCTGCTAGTGTTGCTGGCGCCCAGTATTACCTCGTTTTACTCGATGATTTTACTCACTTTTGTTGGACCTTTCCTCTCGTTCACAAATCCGAGGTAGCTACCCATATCGCCAACTTCTGCAACCTAGTACAGAATTAGTTCAACCTTACCGTTAAATCCTTCCAGGCTGATAACGGCAAAGAGTTCGTAAATAATGCCCTCGCCACCCTGTTCACCTCCCGCGGCATTCTCTTACGTCTCTTCTGCCCTTACACCTCCCCACAAAATGGCAAGGCTGAGCGTGTCCTTAGAACATTGAACAACATCATCCGCACTATGCTCCTCCATGCGCACATGCCTCCTCCCTACTGGGCCGAGGCCCTTAGCACGGCCACCTATCTTCTGAATAGGCGCCCGAGCTCTACCATCTAGAATGGCATCCCATTCTCACTTCTATACGGCTCGCCACCGGATTACTCCCTTCTTCGTGTTTTCGGGTGCCTCTGTTACCCAAACATGACCGCCATAGCTCACCACAAGTTGGCGCCTCGCTCCACCGCCTACGTGTTCCTCGGATATCCCCCCTCCCACAAGGGTTATCGCTGTCTCGACCTCTCCACGTGTCGCATAATCATCTCTAGACATGTAGTCTTCAATGAGACATGCTCCCGTTCAGTTTATACTCACCCCGGTTGTCTTCCAGTGACTTGGACTTTCTTCTTGCAGGCTCTGCCGTGCCGGTGCGTTGCACTGCTGCCACGGCTTCCCCCGCGGCTGCTCCGTCGCCTGTCGACGTTGAGCAACCGCCCTCTTGCCGGGCTCACCTGGAGGAGCTCCCCGATGACCCTGCCATCCTGTGGCGTGGCCCCCTCATCGTCCCAGGACCTTGGCGACCTGCTACTCCGGCCGTCCCTCCAGCCCCTCCACTTGCTGCGGCTCTTGCTGCACCTGTGCAGCTCCCGTCCTGGCCGCCGGCTTCCTTCGGCCTCGTCTACAGCAAGCGTGCCCGGGACGACCTCCCTGGACTGGCCGTGCCACCGGTCTAGCCTCCACCGCCTCCTGGACTGGCCGCGCCACCGGTCCAGCCTCCGCCGCTCTCCAGCCAGCCTGTCACTCGGCAGCAGACAAGCTCGCTGAAGGTTGTTCATCGGCTTGGTTTCCCGCCGCCTCCGCCACCAGCGTCCACGGCACAGGTCGCCCTCATCTCCACCGCCGTTTCCCCGATACCGGGGAACTACAGGAGTGCACTCGCCGACCCACAGTGGCGTGCTGCCATGGCGGACGAGTACCAGGCCCTCATCGACAACAGCACCTGGCGTCTCGTCCCGCGACCACCCGGCGCGAACGTTGTGACCGGCAAGTGGATCTACGAGCACAAATTCAACTCCGATGGTTCACTTGCCCGTCACAAGGCTCGCTGGGTTGTTCGCGGCTTCTCTCAGCGCTACGGCATCAACTACGATGAGACCTTCAGCCCCGTCGTCAAGCCAGCGACAATTCGTGTCATCCTCAGCATCGTCGCTTCCCGAGGCTGGCTGATCCACCAACTGGGCGTGAAGAACGCCTTTCTTCACGGCCACTTGGAGGAGACCGTCTACTGTCAGCACCTCCAGGCTTCGTTGACCCTGCTCACCCTGACTATGTGTGTCTCCTGCAGCGATCTCTCTATGGTCTCAAGCAGGCTCCTCGAGCATGGTACCAGCGGTTCGCCACCTATCTTCGACAGCTTGGCTTCTCCGCCTCGGCATCTGACACCTTCCTCTTTGTGCTCCAAGAGGGGGGTGCCATGGCGTATCTGCTTCTCTACGTCGACGACATCGTCCTGACGGCATCGTCTCTAGCTCTTCTGCAGCACATTTTTGAGCGTCTGCACTCGGAGTTCGCCATGACGGATCTTGGCGACCTTCACCACTTTCTCGGGATCTCCGTCACGTGCTCCTCCGACGGGCTCTTCCTCTCCCAGCGGCAGTACGCGCTGGACCTTCTCCAGGGGGCAGGGATGGCTGAGTGTCACTCTACGTCGACACCTGTTGACACTCGCGCCAAGCTCTCTGCCACCGAGGGCTCTCCCGTCGCCGATCCCACCGAGTATCGGAGTCTCGCCGGCACCCTTCAGTACCTCACACTGACTCGACCTGATCTTGCATATGCTGTGCAGCAAGTCTGCCTGTTCATGCAACGATCCGCGTGAGCCTCACCTTGCGCTGGTCAAGCGCATACTCCGGTATGTGAAGAGCACCCTTTCGGCCGGTCTCCACATCGGCACTGGACCGGTCGACAAATTGGTCGCCTACTCTGACGCCGACTGGGCAGGATGCCCAGACTCCCGCCGCTCTACATCAGGTTTCTGTGTCTTTTTAGGAGACAGCCTGGTGTCCTGGTCGTCCAAACGGCAAAGCACGGTATCTCGGTCCAGTGCGGAGGCCGAGTACCGGGCGGTTGCTCACGTCATCACCGAGTGCTGCTGGTTGCGGCAACTTCTTCGGAACTCCATATCCCGCTGAAGGTTGCTACAGTTATCTACTGCGATAACGTCAGTGCTGTCTACATGACAGTCAACCTGGTCCACCACCGTCGTACCAAGCACATTGAGATCGACATTCACTTCGTCCGCGAGAAGGTGGCTCTTGGAGAAGTTCGTGTCCTCCATGTGCCGTCACAGTATCAGTTTGCTGATATTATGACGAAGGGGTTACCTGTCCAGCTGTTCCAGGATTTCAGATCCAGTCTTTGCGTTCGACTACCTGACGCTTCGACTGCGGGCGGGTATTAGGCATTGTATAGGCCTGTGTATTAGTATATGCCCATATTGGGCGTGTCAGCCCATATTGGGCATGTACATCTTGTACTCCAAGCCATTGGCACTATATAACGAAAGGTCACCCCCCCGATTAGGGTGTGTGGTGTTTCCCATCTCTCTCTAGCTTTCTACACTTTGCATTTATTTTTTGGGTGTAGGCTGGTACTTATGGCTCATCCGTTCGAGGGGAAACACCAGAAGAAACACTAAGCAGAATCGCTTATGGCGGATTTGGTGTCCATCCGAATGCAACAAGTGGCGGCAACAACCTGTGCTCTTGTGAATGCAACTAACAACAATGGTGGTGGCCTTGTTAATGCAACTACAAGTGGGGGTGGAAACTATTCTCCTCCTCAAGATGATTTTCCTCTATTTTGAAGTGGGGTGGCTGACTATATTTTGGAGTCCTGACATTGTTTTGGTGCATCGGGACATCAATTAGCAAACAAATAGGGGGCTGAATGGCAGCACCATGCCATGATGGTGGTTGTACTTTAGACCTGATGTGGCTGTATGGCTGCAATTTTTTGGGCTACAGGATGGCTGTAGTTTAGACCTGATGGTGGCTAAAAACTATACACCTTTGATGTTGTGTGATTGAGCTACATGTTGGCTGTAGCTACATGTTTTTTTTTGAGCGAACACTGTGGGGGAGTTCCCCACAGCAAAACCACCAAAATATATTAAAAGGAATGAAACAAAACAGGTTCAGAGAGAGACTTACAAATATACAGACGGGGAAGGGGGAAGGCGCAAAGAAACAAAACAAAATAAACCGAAACAAACGTAGAAGAGACTAAGAGGAGGAAGAGACTTTGGCTGATTATATTTTCTGTCATGTGATCCATTGAACTAAGGTTCCTGCTATGTGAGTTCAATACTATTCATGTGATTTGCTTACTGATCGTTCTATGTGAAATAAATTCGAATTTCAATTCAAACTAAAATTCGAATTTGAATTCAAATTTGAATTTGAATTTCAAAATTTGAACATGTTTTGTTTTTGAATGCTTAGTACGTGCTATTTTTGAATGTGCCTTGACAGTTCCCTACGATATTGGAAACCAAGGGGAAGGACCTTTGCATGTGGATATGCTGCCATGTCAAAAGCTTCCCTACGGATTTCCAGTAGTGTCCGCCCAACCCAACTCCCGCCCCTAGTCATCTTTACCCCATCTCTTTTTTTACTTCCTCCTGTGTATTGATGGATGTAACAAAGAGGCTCTCAATTTAGTCTTAAATCGAGAGGCCTCTTGACATATCTTTTAGGTTATTATATTTCCGTATAAAGATCTAGAATTATTATGTTTTCTGGTTTGATCTATAATTTATTTCATCTAATTCATCATTACCAGTTCTGCAAAAATCAAAAGATGCATATATGTGCAAGAGCTACTTAATGCATGGGGAAGCCAAGTAACTCCAAAAATTAGGTTTGAACTCCAATTCATTCTTCTCACATCACGTAGCACATTGAGGCTAGCTGGACTCAAACGTGAATGATGAGATTCTCACTAGGCTCTAGGCATATATATGTCGTTGCACACCAAGAGGGTCAATTAATGCATCAGTCGATACATGAGGAAGAGGGCAACACGACGTGCCAATGCAGTCGATGGCAATTTGGTATGTTTGTTATTGTGGGCACATACTTGATATAGAATCCGTATAGAACTTAAAAGTACGGTAGAATGAAGATACATGCGGAAGCAAGGTTTCTCCTATTCCATACAATGTTTCTTGTGTCAAGTATATGAAGTGGGATTGCTGTTGTAGATTTGAGAAAATGTAAGTTATTTCATTTTTTTAAAAAGGTACACAAAATTTGGTTGGTGGATGATTCATTGTTGCACTAAAGATATGATTACTCCACTACCCAAACTGATGTACGAATGCATGTTTACATTATTGGTTGAAACATTAGAATTCCCGGAAAAGTTTAGACCGTGCCTCCAAATCAAAGCTAGAACCAATTAATTTATTTAGAAAATAATGATTAAGCATCATCTACTTCCTAGGCTTCTCAAATAAGGGGTTGTATTTGGTTTGACAAATCGAATGACCCATCATCTTCTCATCACTCAGATTTTTGTTTGGCTTAGACAATGTAACATGTCATTCATCACCATAAGAATCTAATGAACTGACTTTCATCCTACCAAATTTTATGTGATTCATCAAACAAAACCCCATAATTATCGTTGGCCATGAAAAACAGAAACTGAAAGGATAAATCAGACGCAGGGACTACTAATTACTTACATAAAGTGGAATAGTAATTCATCCAACTAACGGATGCTTAATTGGCTCACAGCTAGCCGCCTGGGTTTAACATTATTATTGATCGACATTGTGTACAATCCCTCCTGTATGTTCCTAATTGGAGAATTGCCGCTCTGTTTAACTAGAGGTGATGACACTTTTACGCGACCTCATCAGCAGGATCTCCTAATTGAGTCGATAGTGCTTGCAACCAAAGGATACTCCAGCTTGCTAATGCGAATTCAACCACTTCAATTTCTTCCCCGGGTCTCTTGCAATCCGGGGGGAATCAGGGAGAACAACCATCCTCCACTCACTCTACGACTCGCCTATCAAGGAGACCCTAAGAGGTAGAAGCATCATTCCAATGGAACCACGGACTACAAGGTATCCTCACAGTAGCCTATTTCCTAGAGCCTACCATTCCAATTTCCAACCAGAAAGAAGGTTTATGTTTCCTTTTGCTCCTTCGCTGAGGCACCTTATTACCTTCTCTCTCTCTTCCATTATCTCTGTTGTTATTGGTGGTGAAAATAAACTGATCGATGGTGAAACCTTGGTGATGTGTGGTTATATAGTATCTGAGAACAACTTATTGAGGGTGGATGACGCAACAAAGCTGACACGTGACAATGAAGTAGTCACAACACTTAGAAGTATGGCAGTTGCGAGGGAAGAACGTCACCCACTCTTTGTCCTCCATTCGATGTTGCTCTTTGCTTGTAGTGGTGGTGATGAACTTAAAGGGCATGCAGAGGGAGACAGGAAGCGCGATGCCGATGACACAGTTCTACAGTATTAATTAAATGTAAAATGGTTTCATCCAAAGAAATATGAATATGGTGAGATTAAAATTATTGCATATTTGGGTAACAATCTGACATATTTGAATGCATTTATATCATGCTTAATAATGTTGATACATATATTGTACTAAAGAAAAAGCATACTGCAGTGCTTCATCTTCTTCAAGAGATTACTACCACTTTAATTTGTATGTCTTTCTAATAACATATTTAATTTGTCTGTCATGTTTCTAAAATCACATATTGATTTGTGCTCACGATCTGATTCAAATCCTAATATTATGCATTCCCTATATATGCATTTATCACCCTCTTCATGTCATCGTAGCACATTGAGGCTCGCTGTGTACTCAAAATTGGAGATCAAATTTTCATGTGGCATTTTGGACACGAACAGCCAACAATTTGAAAAGCTTTAACGACCAAAGCCAAATGATCCACCGAACAAGATCATAGTTGGGGTCCTCATAGGATCAGAGATGCCTACAACAGAACCAGTTTATTTATAGTGCTTTATGAAGTGGAAGATGTGCTTACATTTGCTTTTGGGACTTATTAAAGCCATGCTAAAAGGCTATCAAACACTTTCTAGTAAGCATATATGCTTGCAGCGCACCAGGCTTGGCACAACATCACGCTTGCTTTAGCAAATAACAAATAAGTTGCCAAGGTGTGCTTAATTCACTTGACTAGAATAGTGATCAATCTGTCTAAGAAAAATGGATGCGAGGATGGATGCCATATTGTTTCTGTATGCGTGTGCGGAATTCATTCTAAGCCCCATAATGTGAACACAAGCATCGAAATGGCCTTGTCTGGGAAAAGATCAGGAACAAGTGACAGCTGATCTTTGCGTGGTAAACTATTCCCTGATGCCTTTTGCTCCTATAAACTAATTACGAATACATATTTAAATAAATAACATTCTTTTGCATGCTTCAGCTTAGTTTTTCTTCCTCTTCCTCTTTGCTTCATTGGTTGTTGCTAGATATCTAATATATAGTGCATGCTTTAGTGCCATCCTTATTATGACTCGGTCCATAAACGAGTAGATGAGTGCATTTGTGGCATTCAATCTGATGTGGATATACAATATGTGACATATATATGGTCACCCAGTCCTAAATTTTAATATCAGTGGCAGCAATAATCAAAGTGTAATGACCCCACTCCTAAATTACAATAACTCTTATGATTTCGACACCATTTAAGTTGCATCAATACCATTTAGCTCCTCTAGGCAACCCAACATTAAGTCAGATAGAAGTGTTACAATAGCTGAAGTTTGATATGTGCCCACGAACTCTTACATTGTGACATGTGAGCCAAGGCTTTGGATGGGCTGTGCAGTTGAAATTTTCCATGAACAAGATACATATTTTGAAAATACATTAACCATATCTTTAAGAAGCAGCCATCATGAACTTTTTTTTTTGTGAAAGCAGCCATCGTGAACTAGACAACATCTGAAAGTATTAGAGTCAAACTTTATGGACTTAATATTGGTTAATAAACAGGATGCCATGTAGAACTTGATATCTATTGTGTAGGGAAAGAACATGTTGAATACATGTCAAAGGATGGAAGTAGGGGTAGTTGGATCTATCGTGTCAAACTAATCCTCACTACCGATATCTGAATTGTGTACCTAGTTTAGATTAAATGGCATGATGATCAACAAATAATCATGAGAGCAAGTTCGATAGTCATGACCAAATGCACTAACAAAATCAGTATTTCCTTCAGTCTAATCTTCTCTAATTCTTCACAGTTTGGTAGGTTAATAACTTAATTCACTGTAGATTACTGGAACATTACTAAATAGTAGTGATCATTCTGTTGAGTAATCCACTAGTGTAGGTCCTTGTTTTGTGCAGCCTCAATCGATCCTTCTCGATCACCTGCCGTTTCCTAGTATACGAGTTTGGGCTTGGTACACATATATTTTGAAGTAGAGTGTTTGGGTCCAATGATGATGGGCTGTGAGACCATATAGCAGCTCCAGGTGAAACAATTGACCATGTTATTTATACAAGGGTATTATATGAAAGAAAAAGAAATGATGGTGACTTTGCCATCCTCCCCATGTACCAAGATCATCGTATTAATTGATTGTTTCTACCAAGATGCATCTCCACTAATGGTGGTTGGTGGCAATTGTGCCAGTTTCCTGCCATAGATTATCCATTCATCACGAAGTGCTGCACCCTCACCAAGCATGGCGATTGTGCCATTGATTCCATGGACCTGGCATCAACTTGTTACCAATCAAAAAGAACATACAGAAAAGTGATGATACAGTAGATCTTTTTGGAATGCTTGGACAATTTCGCTAGATCCAAAACGGGAGGCAACAAACTAGAGCCAAGGATGAAATTCTTAGTAGACTGAACCATTTTTAATGGAAAAGTAGCATCATACACAAAGTTTTTGGCACAAACAATTTGGTGCGATGGATTCCCGTGGCTTGGTAATCTGAGATAGTATTACCTCAACCAAACTCTCCCCAAATGGCAGTGGACGCAAAATTAACCAATAATTACTATATCCCACCAAACAGTATATACTAGTATTATACTCCATAAGTTCCTCTTGGTTATTGTGGCTTGGTAATCTGAGATAGTATTACCTCAACCAAACTCTCCCCAAATGGCAGTGGACGCAAAATTAACCAATAATTACTATATCCCACCAAACAGTATATACTAGTATTATACTCCATAAGTTCCTCTTGGTTATTTTGGATATATATCAAGTACAAAGAGTTTTCAACTTTATTTTTTTGTGGAAGGAAAAAAAATACAAAGTGACTGAGGGCTTGCTTATAGCCCAAAGACAAGCTTTACTCAGGGGTGCGAGGCTTGCCAGTTTGTGTTTATCTCTTTGAGCAGTTTATCCATTTTGCATATACGTGTCCTTTTCAGATTCTTTGATCCAACAAGCTTAGTTCATCAAATGAAATTAGGAATGGTTCATCAGATTTTCTGCGAGCAAAATGAACAAGAAAATAAAAGCAATGTTCAATTAATGAATGGTTCAACCACCTGCCTGGAATATTTCTCTGATCTTATAGCAACCATAAGATGAAAAAAACACCACATTCGTACTCCCTTTTCTTTCAAATTATTTCTCTCCCTAGAAAAGTTATCTAAAGTGGAAGTTTCAGTTGCCTCTCAAAATGTTGCGCTGCAGCCTTTTGATTTTCAGTAGGAACCTCTTGGACGCTCCTGCCAGCTCCAACACAAGCTCGAGCCGTAGTCTGATCTGGTCCTGCTCGTGAGTTTCTGGCCCAAGATGATACCTTGTGCTTCCACATGCACTTCAACCTTCTTGGGTGTCTCCTTTATGCATCCACATCATTCCTTTATCTTTCAACTTCAAACCACTCTATATGCACCCTACACTACCCTGAATAAGCATCCTACCCGTAGAAAGAGGAGGCATTGGGTTTCCATTGGGCACATTATTACCTGGTGCATACCATTCCAATGGGAGATATTTTTGCTTTGCCCCCTAGCTTTTGCTGCCCCATACCATTTACCCTCTCTTTGTTTCTCCTCTATTTTTGGTTGCTCTACAAAGTGGAAGTGCAGACTGCAGGGACCCTTTGTGAGGCACAACTAGTTCAAATATATATTGCCATGATGGCCCGCATGAATTTAAGAAATTGATTTAAGTATTATACAGTGAAACATAACGTGAAGACGTTTAGCTCCTATATGCAATCCACAGCCTTCTGTCAGATAGAATTATTAGTTAAGAGCTGAAGCTGACCTGCAGTGTCCATGGAAACCCTTTCATTGTTAGATGTGAGAAAAGGCTTCGGATGGGCTATATATACAGTTGATTTTTTTTCCATGAACAAGTGATATAACATTTCAAAAATATATTGACCATATATTTAATGAGAAGCCACCATCAATTAGACAACATATCATAGTACTAGAGGCAAACTTTATGGGCGTAATATTTGGACAGGATGTCATGTACAACTTGGTATCCATTGCGTAATGAAAAACATGTTGAATACATGCCACAGGATGGGTAGTTGGATCTACCGTGTCAAACTAATCCTTACTATCTATATCAATTTTTTCTAGCTAGTTTAGATTAAATATCACAATGCTTTGAGTTTTAGTTAGATCCGAAACCGGAGACGACAAGCCATCACCAAGGATGTAGGTCGAAGACTTAACCATTTTCTACATGAAAAAAATAGCGTTATACATGCGTTTTTTTTGGAATAAACTATCTGGGGCAATGGATTGCCATGGCTCGGTAATCTGAGATAGTATTACCTCAACCAAACTCATGGTAGTGGTTGTGAATTTCATCATTAGATTAAACATTCCTAATTAAAATGTCCAACCAGACACTGCTACTGTCATACTCCATAAGTTCCTCTTGGTTATTTGTATATATACCAAGTACAAAAAGTTTCCAACATTGCTTTTGTGGAAGAAAATATTTACAAACTGAGGGAGGGTTTGCTTATAGTGCAAAGACAAGCTTCTAAGGTGTTGGAGCCTTGCCAATTTGTATGTCTCCCACGGTTGTAACCTAACTTGCATATACATATCCTTTTATTTTCTTGTATCCAATGCAACAAGATAATTCAGAAAATAAAATTAGGAATGGTTCATATATCAGATTTGTCTGCTAGCAGTGAACATGAAAATAAGAGCAATTTTAGTCAAGGAATGGCCCAACCAACAGCCTGGAACTTTTCTTTATCTTATACTAGTCATGCTGCGTCCTTGTTCTTTTTCCAGTGATGCAGGCATTGCAGATAAGGTTGGAGGAGAAATATGAGATGAACCGATCTAGCAAATTAGCAGTCAAAAGAGATGATGAATGTTGTATTTTGATTACATAAGGCACATTTTGTACTTCCAATTTTTTTCTATCAGATTACTACTCCCTATAGAAAAAATGTTTATCTCAAGGGGAAGCACAGTTCGTCGTTGGAGGAAGTCGGGGATAGTGTCTGTGAGTCTGTGACCAAGGACGCTCAAGTCTGATTATGCATGAACTTCATGCTTTTCCTCATCCCCTTGTATGAATCCCCGTCGATCCATCAAACTCCAAGCACTCAACATGCACCAGGACACTCCCTGGACCAAGCATCAAACCCGCCGGAAGAGGTGAAAGACGGTTTCCATGTGGTAGACTATTTCCTGGTTCCTACCATTCCAACTGGAAAAACGTTTTCGCTTTTCCCCTCACTTGCTGCTGCTCCTTACCCTCTCTTTGTTCTCCTCTATTTTTCAGTTTCTCTACCTGGTGACAGACTAAATGGCCATTTGTGAGGCAGAAATAGTAGCAAATTTATAGTGCCATATGGTGGTCCACATGATTTTAAGAAACCGAAAGCGAGTTAAAAAAACACACCCGTGCCAAATATGTCTCTATCATGTTCGGCGCTCAAGGCCAGGCCACCTCACTCATCACTTATGACAATTAGAAGCACACATCTGTGCACTGTATTCATATCTGTGAGAATTCAGTGGTTTCTAGTTCACATTAGCATGCATTGATAAAGTACTTGCATTTGCATACCAACTTGTGTCCAGATTGCATTGTGTCCAGATTGAAGCAAAGTGAATAAACTGCTCATTACTTGGGTGTAACCGGTGGGAAGTAACGTTTGTTTAAAGGTGGGAGCTTAAGAATATTTTTTTTAGGAATGGGAGGTTTCGTAGGATGGAGAATAGGGGTACAGGGTCAACTCCAACCGATTACATAGCAGAGGGGAGATAATTGGGTGGGAATTGAGCTTTAGGTGGAAAATCGATACATTAATGCCATTTATCCTGACTTATGATATAATTTACCTCTCAAGAGTTCTTTGAAAAAAATATACCACACAACAGCATAAGAAACAAACAAGGGATAAGAATTATCTGTTAAAACATCTCCCTTTAATTTATCCTCATCACAAGCCAAACTTATGTGATTTTCACTTTAAAATCCCTAAAGGCTGTTAGGTTCAAATGGATTTGAACAGCATTGGAAGGGATTGGCAGAAATTACATCCCATGCAAATCAAAATCTCTCTCGATCTTCCACAAGCGAAAAATGGCCCATTGTGGGCTGAGGAACAAGGGTTACCTGACCCTGTTGGCACAGGTTATTCCCTGATGACTTTCATTCCAATAGACTAATTGAGATAAATTAGTATTATTTTCTGTACCACAACTTCTTTACTTGTCCACCATGGAATTTGAATTTGTGCATATATAGTCCTGTGTAGTGAGGAGGTGGTGGTGGCTGATATATCAAGGGATATATATAGTGGCTACCCTCGAGGAATTGGGGTATATATTATTACTTCTTACTAGTCATCTGTGAATGCTCATGTGAGCATTTGTGTAGCACTCAACCACAATGATATAGACAATTTATAACACCATATCTGTAGCCGAGCTGTATGCGGTGTGTGGTTGTTGTCTACATTCTTTCATCGCCTTTTTTTTTCTGCTAGACCCGTATATTTCTATTTACTCCATATCTGAAATGGGATCGAGCCTCTCCAAGAATAAAAATGTAGGGTTGCTGTAGAATCAATATACCAAATAGGGATGGCTCATGGTAAGTGGATAACCGAATTATCCGAATTCATATTCGCGAAAAAGTGATATATGAATATCCATATCCGCATTTGATTATTATGTGGTACATTAAGTGGATGCATTCGAATTCGTTTCCTATTATTCGAATTGGCATCCGAATTCGAAATAACACATGGATATGGATATATATCCAATATTATCTGCATTCGTATGGCATAAGCACCTCTCTAAACCTTGCAATAAATATATTATTTTGATTTACTTTAAAAACAATATAGTCATTGATTTAATTTACTCAAAATAATTTATTTAGTAATGTAAAATATATTTATATGTTTTATTTATTTATTAATATTTATTTCATTGTTATTATAATATTTTTATGAAAAAATATTTTCAACTAATAATCTTGTGTGCATATATTGTATTTGATATATGCTTACATGTTTTATGATGATTTCATTCTTCCAAAGTCATAAAAGAAATAAAAACAATACTTGTTAAATTCTATCAATGAACATAAATGGATATCCGAATATTATGTGCATTCGAGATATTTGTTTACCATTCGAATTCGACTTAATATGTGGTAAAAAGCGATATCCGGATTTGATACCATCTGATTATCATCCCTGCAGTCCACCAAATTAGCAGTAAAATGTAGGGATGAACTTGCAGACTGCCGTCCTCAGGACGTAGCATAATACCAGTGGGTAAGATCGGTGACCGGCCTTACTCGCGCTAGAATATTTCCTGGTGCCTACCATTCCGATGGGAGAACATTTCTTTTCAATTTTCCCTCCCTGATGCACCTTCCCCTCGTTTTCTCATATATACTTTTCCCATTGCTCTTTGGTGGTGACCAGCTAATCGAATGGCCAATGGTGAGGCAGAACTCTAGTAGCAAATATAACTATATAGTGCCATGGTCGTTGTGCAAAAGCACCTCTTGTGTCTGGGAATGTGCGTGGCGTTATGGTGTGGGAGGCAGGCCACCCAACTCGTTGTACTACCAACTAATTAAAACGGCATGTATGTTTGATGAATTGTGAGAGGAATGTGCACTGTGCCTCTATTTTATCCCTTCGAGATCTCGGCATCAGTCCTGGTGCTAGAAATATACTTGGCGGAGAGTGGCTCGGAACTGGGATACTTGGTGAGGCTTCGCCAGTATCCTAGCATACATCTCCTCCTCCGTCGCCATGGTCTCTCCGGTGGTGGTGCTTCCTGGATCGAAATAGCTCTGAGTACCAAATGTTACACACGCGATATGTATCTCACGAGGAAAACTATCAACCTTAAGGATTCAAGGTCTGATACAGGGTGGATGCGGAACTCGCTCGGGATCTTGAGCCGAAGCTCGCCGCCGCCAAAGCCGAGAGGTTCCAAATCAACTTGAGGAAGAAGAAGCTACTGTATATATAACAATAGGAGTTGCCATACGCAGATGGACTTCTACTGCTGGGCCTAACAGCTAATTCTACTATTGGGCCTAACTGGTGGTAATCAACCCATTTCCCCTTGCAGGCTTTTCATCACTGGACGCATTTTGCATACCTTCCTTTTGCTAGCCTTTCTATCCATGCATTGTGAGTTTCTACACCAAAAACTTCGCAAACTTCGCTGGATATCTACCCTAAACCCTAATATCTTTTTGTGATTACCTCCTTGACCACAACCCAATTTGAGTATGGATCATTTTCTCAATGGAAATCCACAAGAATCGAGAGCTTAAATTAGAGAACATCAATTTGGGAGGCATCGAAGAAACTCCCTGAAGATTCAAGTGTTTTTCTAAAAGATCAAGATGGACTTTGTGTACTTACTTCAGCAATTATTAACCCTCACTTCTATGCTCGAGGACGAGCAATTGTTCAAGCATGGGGGGAGGATGCTGAGTAAGTACTATGTTGCCAAAGGTTCTAAGGAGCAAAAAAGAAAGAAAAAGAAAAAAAAGAAGAGAAAGAAAGAAAAGAAACAAAAATGAAAGGAAAAAATAAAAGAAAGAAAGAAAAGAGAAATAATGCTCCTTAGTTCTTTTAGCTTCATCAAATTCCAAGTGCATTCAAGATTATTCCATACTCAAATATTCCAACCATGTGCAATCCGATAACAAGGACTTCATTTGTGCCTCGGGATCATCCACTTGCCATTTGCACATGTCCACCTATCTAAATGTGTGTGTTCCACCCCTCTCTCTTTCCAACATTTATTCTCCATGGCCTTTTTGACTAGTCTCGGTAATTCCAATAGAGCTCTCTCTTAGTTTGACAATATTTCAAATATAATGTTTTGCTAGGATTGTTTCTACCTACCAAGCTCCACATAAACCTTCCACTTTCAAATATGAGTAGAATAGGTTGAAAATAATCTAGTATAGGCTTGAGCGACTTGATGAGATGAGTGTTTCCATGAGCTTTTGCAAGAGAATCTCACTTATGTTGGATATGCATCTTTTTGAAAACTCTTCACGATGGAATAAGGTAAAGGTCTAAAGTTCACTTAAGTTCAAGAGCATTGCATTTATTATTATTGTGGCTTGTTCTTTATTGCTAGTCTATCTTCCATAATGAAATGTAGCCGATCACAACTTGAACTTTAAATGCTAAACACTTGAGAGCAATGTGTTTTGTTGTGTATAACTAAGTGAAGGGAAAACATTGAAGGGCAATGCTGATTTTCTAGCTAAGCAAAGATCATGGACTTACTCAAGGACGAGCAAGGTTTAAGCATGGGGGATTGTTGATGCTCGTTAGCGACACACTTTTAGTGCTATTTAAGTGGTGTTTTGGGACCGATTCATATACTAACCTGCCACTTGGCACTTGAAATAACCCCGTTTTCGCATATGCATGTATTTTTGGAGGATTTCGGTTTACACAGGTTTTTGAGCTATAAATGAGCACTTTTGGACAAAGACCGAGATCATGCGTAAGAGCGGAGGAATGAAGGCCATGTGGCTAGGATTTCGTTCGCTCTCATCTATGGTGCACCAACCTCCAAGAATATGGAAGGGTAAGGACTTGAAGATAAGGTCGGATGACTTAGGGATCAAGGCGAATCAGGCAGACATATGGAAAGACATCAAGATCCAATCTTATCCCGAAGCAACCAACGTCAAATACCCACATGCATTGGCAAAACAACTCCTGGAGGATCTAGAAGCTTGCACGCGAAAGATGGGAATGAGGGGCCACAGAAAAGCCCTGGGCCGGCCGGCCTGGGTTGTTCCTGCGCCGCCTCAGCCTCCCCTTTGAGCTAGGGTTTTCTCGGACTATTTATAGCCCCTGTACCCTGAAGCCACGCATATCCATCCACCAGAACTCGGCGAAACCTAGGTCATACACCAAAAGGAGACGACGGCCGTCGCAAGTCCTTGAAGTTGTCTAGGGGATGGCTTAAGCCAACCCTAGCCACCATGGCCTCCCTGCGTGGTTGTGCCATGGTGGAGTTCATGAGCTAGTTGGAGTCATCAATGGTATGTACTTGGTGGTGATGATCCAAACACATCTATTATATGAGTATTGTTCTTCATGTCATCCGATCTTTTAGCGACTTGATGCCTCCTTCTATGCTTTCTACCTATCATGAATATGATCGTTCCTTAGTCTAATGCTAGGTTAGACTATATAGCATGCTTTATGTAATCATGGTGATTAGATCTAGTGTGTTGACCCTTCATGATATCTAGACACGTTTACTTGTGGACGTGCCCTTGTACTAACCACGCCGATAGGGAGCATCGTGACAGGGTGTGATCCCACGTAGGGTGGCGTTCTCGGGAGGTTGACCGGAGGTAAGGGTTTAAAGACGGCTTTAGATGAGAAGCATGATGCGCTACTCTTATTTGCTAGAACTACAACTAGAAGACGATAGGCCCGTTTATCATTTGGTTGCTCTTTACCTTTGCCTATGTTTATCAATGAGATCAACCCTAGACTTCACTCATATCTCAAAGGTTTACCCTCATATGCAATCTATGCCTAATGCTAGGAATAGATCCGTTAGATTAGATGGAAAACCCTAGGTAGTTCATTGTCGATCCACAGATTGATAAACTTTGGGGGAATACTCTAAGGGAAGTGCTACGATGATCCGTGCGCTTGCGGTTCACAATTGGCGCGTCTATGGACCGTCAACACTCGACATGGTGAACCAAAGGGCAGGGGCAACCAAGTACAACAGTGCTATTGTACTAATTGAATAATTGGACCCCCTATGAATCATGTCAGACAATATGAAATTACAGTTACATTTCTATATAACTAAGACCAGTGATATATAAATGTAAAAGGAGTTTCTGGATGCCTTCGATTGCTACATAAGTGAAAGTAGTATCCACCCCTTTCATGTTCCATTCCCCACAGACCAATGTTCTTTAGTCTACCCTCCATCGTCCACTGATTACATCCACTGGCAAAAAAGAGAAAAAGAGGGTTCATCAGGACATCATAAGTAGTCCGTCGACATACAAGATCATGAAGGCATCATAATAAAAATTCAGAAAACCGTGTAGGAAGAGTTCTCAACTTTGATTTTCATGGTCGTAACCCCAACGCACTATACATTTTTGCTTATAGATCAAAGACAAGATTTACTCAGATGTGACATCTTTTCCAAATTTCACGCTTCTTTCTTTGAATTAACGAACATATAAGAGGACACGAGAAGTGGGTTTCAGGTAGAGAAGTAAATGTACTTGCGTACTTACCACTATCAGTTTGACCAATTGAACGACAAGTTCATGAAAAGAAATCACAAAGTATCCATCATACTCGTCTGCAGGCCATGCATGGCAGTGCAGGTGGTGAGATGGCCACGGGGAGGCCGTCTTCTGCTACACTTGCTTCAACAGTTCAACTTCTATATATATGTGTGGGAGGAAGTGGCATAGGTTATTTACGATTTTAGTGCAGTAGTATTCTTGGAGTAGATGCAAGGAAGGTGACTCGTTCCGAAAGATTAATAGCCTTTTGAACCTGGATGTTTTAGATATATGGATCAATATTATTATACAGATCTTTCCTCTTTCGAAAATGTGAAAAAGGATTAGTTATGAGCACAAATTAAGAATTTCAATAATTAATTTCGATTAGGTTATGGATACCTAGTCCACCTTGTTCTTTAGGTTGACAACCATTTAACATGTACTCTATTTTAGGGCCCTTGGGGACGCAACACTAGTATAATATATATGTGTGTGTAGTGCAATAATAACATCGCAATGTCATCAAAATAGGATCCAGTGAAGTTAATTTTGGAATCAACTAGCAGCAAAGATTCATATATACAATCACTACTAGAGATTTAGTCTGTACAAAAAAGGTGGTAAAAATAAAATTAAAAATGGTAGACAGTTGCACAACCTGTTCCAATCTGAATGCTAGAGAGATGCATGTGGTTAACCATTTCTAATGTTGAGAAACATTACAAATTGTTAAAGAGCCATTTGTCAAATGTTATTTGAGAGCTGAGGCTGATTTCATCTGATGCAACCTTGCATTACTATTGAAATTTCCTAAATCTGCCTTGTTTATTACGATCGATGTGAAGTTAGACATGTATCTTACAATTGCTTTTAACACATTACAATTCCTAAATCTGCAACCTTGCATTACAAAGTATCGTCTATCATTATGATTTTAATAGAAGCAAAACTTATTGAGTCATTTTTGTTGCCCAATAGGTTTTGCCGTGTGCAACTTGGTACCCATGCATAGCATGTCACCGCATAGAGAAGGAACAGCCTGATCTATCACGTCCAACTAATCCTTACTGTCCTCCTTGGTAATTTAGATTAAACACGACACAATAATACGCAAAGATAACAGATATCCAACATGAGCAAGTTCAGTTGTCATGATAACATTCACTAACCAAAATCGTCTTTATTTCGTTTAGATTTGGTCCCTATTCGTGATGCTTTGGTAAGTTAGTACATTAGTTCCATGTAAGTTAGTGCAACCAAACTAGTTATAGTTATTAATTATTCTATAGATTAAGCCACTACTTATGGTCTTTGTTTGGTGCAGTGTCACACCCGGATTTACGAATAAACCCGAATGCTACTATATGTGTACCCAGGAAGTCCAACACACACATATAGCTTTAGGATAACAGAATATCAAAGTAAAACAAGTGCTCGAATACAAAAGAATAGCATCTCAGAATTATTATAAATAAGACTCAAGTCTTTAATCAAAGTTTACGCATACGAAAAGATAAACTCTCGTGGCTCCACAAACTCCACAAGGATACCGATTGGTTGACAGCTGCCTAGAAATCTGGAAAGTCTTCGGGAAACTCCACAACACCTTCAGGTTCATCTGATTACCCATCCGGGATTTTGTTGAATAATGCAAGTGTAAGTAAACCATCTTACTTAACAAATATAACATGAGGGATGAAGGCTTAAAAGGCTAGACATTGTTTAACTGCGGTAAGCACTTTTAATTTGTTCAATTTTAGCATTAACCAAATTACTACAGTATGATAGGTATATCCCAGGTGTAACCCCAAATTATGGATGTAAAGATCATCATTATCTCATCATCATATCATTACCAAGTTTTAGTTAAACATCACCAGGGTAAAAGTCACCATTCGAAAAGGATCCAGGCCACTCGTAACCGTGAGCACGGCTGTTATAACAGTTTTATACTCTGCAGAGGTTGTACACTTTTCCCACTGGTCGCGTAAAGTTCAAAAGAATTGTAGCCCAACCACGTAGTGCTGATCAGGCACATTCATCACACTTTCTTTGGTATGACTGCATAGAGACGCTACGAGACCTTCCAAAAGTCCCGCTAAAAAGTCAAGGGCCGCTACGGTTTCAACATAGGCGCATGAACCCATCTCTCAGGATCAACAAACACCCATGGCGCAACGTGAGTGGTTGACGGCGCAACGTGAACAACAAAGCCTACGGACGTCATGGCGCAATGTGAGTCCATACCCGAGCAGATCAGGCTCATACTTAAACCACGGATCCCCTTTTGTGCCTTTTGGTAACCCTCAACTAATTAGAGTTGTGCTTTTTACTTAGTCAAGGCCAGAGCCCATTGATTCCCGTGGTTGTACTGTTTTCCCGGGTTGCCACTTTAAGATAGACCATAACAAGTGATGCCCAGAACATAGCACACAGCATATGTTCTAGTTTAAAGGTTGATTAGAACAAAGCACACAGCACATGTTCCAAGTTATTAGGTTGCCTAGAACAAAGCACACAGCTCATGTTCCAGATCGTGAAGTGCCTAGAATAAAGCACACAGCACATATTCTAGAGCAAAGTTTTTGCTGAGAACAAAGCACACAGCACATGTTCCAGTTACCTAACCATGTTGCTAAAAAGTAAGTTTTAATCATTCTCAATTATAAAGTTATCAAGTAGCAGTATCACGTTGCAAAGCCTAGCACATAATTACCCATAAATGCATAACCCAGGTTGAACAAGAAAGTAAGTCTCAAAGAATACTAGGGATATCCTAAAACAGATTAACTCATGCATGAATGTAAGTGAACATTAATGGTGTATAGGTATCAAGGATTTCTCGTGTTATACTTGCCTTCCTCTTGGTACTGCAGCTGCTGCTCTTGCTCTTCAAAGTGTTGCTCAAAGGTCGGCTCGAAAGGCTCACCAGCTAGACACGATCAACAATCACCAACACACAAAACAGACAAGCCAGTACATGCATACCAAATAAAATAGATAAGAACAGTACACCAAACAATTCAAACAGTGGCTAAAAAGCTAATAAAACTATTCTACGCATCACTACGAACACATGAGCGCAAGAATCATTGAAATCGGAGTTAAAACGCATAATCTAGGGCTAAAACAAGGTCTAAGGGCTTAACTGCAATTAATAGAACTTCCTAAGGGCTGATCAGTAAGAAACCGAGGGTATAAATATAAATAAAGGTCAATCTTGGGGTCTAAAAGGCGAAAAACAGGCTCTGGACGGCGGGTTCTATTATCCGAAAACTTAGGGTTCAAACTGAAAGAAAATAGGACCTAATCGTAATTATTTTCTAAAGCTTTAGGACTGTGGGCTAATTATTCAAAAACCAGGGGGCTCTTAAATAAAAGGGGCGAAGGGGTATGTTGGATCTGATCTGGGCCGTCGGCTGCGGATTGGACGGTCCGGATCGGATCCGTCGGCCCGACTCACCAGCGACGAGGGAGAGGCGGCGGCGGAGGCTGTCCGGCGGCGGCGGGTCACCGGAGTTGGGGGTTTTAGGGGCTGCGGAGCACGGTTTGGCACACGGATTGGACCAGGAGGAAGAGGGGGACGTGGGGGTTCTTACCAAGGGCTCGGAATCGGGGATTGGGCGGCGGAGCGGGCGCGCGACGGTGGACGTCGGGCGGCTCGACGTTCGCGGTGCGGGCGGTGCTCCGGGCCCGGGCTTGCGGCGTGCGGCGTCGGAGTAGCTCCTGGAGGTACCTACGTGCGTGAGAGAGAGGTCAAGGGCGAGCGGGGGCCTCCGGGAGGTGAGCACGAGCGGCGGCGGCGCTTACCTCGGCAATGGCGGGCGGCGGCTCGGGAGCTCGGGAAACGGGGCGTAGGCGGGGGCTAGGGCTTCTTTTATAGAGGGGAGGGGCGCGGATATGCTCGGGGGAGTCCGTGGCGGCCACGGCAACGGCCCCCGTGGAGCGCGCGCGGCGATTGCGGGAGCTCGGCTCGGCCGGACTCGGACTCGAGTCCGAGTCGAGTGGCGCGGGGAGGGAGATGACAGGCGGGGCCCGCCTGTCGGTGGCCCGGGCGAAAACGCCCTGGGCGCTGGGCGCCTTCGCGTGGAGGGAGCGGAAGCGGGGGCGAGGCGCAAGCGGTGGGCCGGGCTGGGCCGAGCTGGGCCGAGCGGGGGGAGGAGAAGGAGGTTAGGCGAGCTGGGCCGAAAAGTCTAGGGGGCAAAGGTGAACCGGGCCAAGAGTTTAGGGGCTACAACAGACTTAACGCGAAAAAGAAATTTACCACTCATTCCAAAGCATTTTAAATGAGGACCTTAAATACAAATTTAACATCCATCATTTAAATTGCTAACAAACAAAAAAAAATGCATCGGCATGAGTGCACAAACATGTTTTTTTTTACGCTTACCTTTGCTTTTAAATTACTATCATAATTCTAATTAAATTCCTATATGACATGAACAATTTATAATTAAATATATTAAATCCTAATTTTTATTTAGGCCTAATTTTTAGGGTGTTACATGCAGCCTCTGGCCCATCAAGGACGTAATAAGCCAGTCCAGTTCTAGACCGATGGCGCATGATCAAGATCCTCCTCTGCACGGTCTGTGTTCGATCATCAGCCTCAAAGCACCCGTACCAGAAGTGGCGGTGCTGAGCTAGCGCTTTGTGGGCACGTCCACCAGCGTGGTAGAGGCCATCGACCCCAGACGAACTGTTCCCCTTCGACCGGAGTGGTAGAGCAAGCATCACACCAAATAATACTACGAAGAGGAACCACACTGGGGGCTCTCTCGTCGAAGTAGAGTATCTCCTGGTGCCTACCATTCCTACGGGACAAGATTTTTATGTTTTGCCCTGACTACTCACTGCTGCGACTTGCCCTCTCCTTCTCCTGTTTCTGTTGCTGTTCTCGGTGGTAACAAACTGGTCTTAGAGCCCTTGGTGAGGCAGTACTAGTATAAAATATATATGTATGTAGTTAATGGTGGAATCAACGAGAGGCGGTACAGTTTCATATATGTATCACTACTGCAGACCTAATCTGTACAAAAGTTTGAAAATATGACGCTGCCGATTCTTTCCTGGCTACTATAGTACTGTATCAGTTTTGTGACTATTATTGAGGCTACAGTTTCATTTATGTTCACGGGGTGGGCACTCTGCACCTGTGACTATTATTTTTTCCGACGGAGTACAGATTATACAGGCTCTAAATATATTAATCAAATCAATTCGTCTGTATCAACTCTGATTCCATACCGTGCTTGCTCGTTTCATACCACTAGCTTCACAAGACACCAGGACACTAACATTAGATATGCAAGGGGATATGGTGGAAGTAACCGGTACTTCTATAGACTAAGAGGGAGGGGTGAATTAAGCTTTCTAGAACATTAACCTATTTTTCCGACTAATTGCAAAAAATTAAACTAAGACATTCTATCTATATGTGCACTATTTCTGGGTATATGTGCTATTGAATGTGTCATCACCTTATTGAGTTTACAGCCATGTATGTAAAGTTACTGTCATGTAGAGTTTACGGAACTTTTGATCATGTGTCACCATCACTTAGTATGTTGCCACCCAATTTTCAACCCTCAGAATGTTAAAATTGATCACTTTGCAACCTGCGCCAGGATTTGGAGTGGTTTGGTGAGGTTGTGATGATACCAAGTTGTGACCAAAGCTAATGTAGTTTTGCATTTTAAAAAATTGGTAGTTGTCTTAAAAATATTAAGTCCTTGTATTATGGAATGCCTATATCCTAACTATATTTTGTACACTAGGAATAAATTCTAATTCTGTTTAAACTAGATAGAACAATCTATTGTAGTTTGCTCATCCATTAATTTTCCTCTAGAACGATAGATAAAAAGATTTTCCTCTAAAACAATCTATTGTATGTTGATCATACGGATTGTTAGTATGAGTAATTTAATTGTTGAAATCCATAAATTAATTTCCAAATTGGGGCTTCATTTCTTATCCAAATTGTAGAACCACCTGCCATCTTGTCATTTGGTCAGCTCTCATCGCAGGACAGCGAGAGGATGTCTGCAGGAGCTCATCGCATGATGAATTTCTGCACTTGCATGCTAGCTACCATTGCGGAGGTGGGGGACAGCCTTGAACAGCCATGGGGTCATCTGCATGCTATATGACCTGGACTCGTGGAGGCACGAAGAAAGCAAGGATCATTGGTAGTGGTGAGTAGCTATGGATAATCCACTCCGCTCTTGCATAAGTTGTTATTCTACTCCCCGGAGGTATGAATATGGTCTCATTGGATTGGCATATTACATTATTCCTGCTATCCTATTTCCTGGAACCTTTCATTCCTAGCTCTATATGGTGCTTTCTTCTTTCTCCATTTGTGCACCTTACCAACAATTTCTTGACCACTGTATATATGTTTCCATTGCTTTCCTAGGGGTTATGAACTAATAAAGAGCAGCTCTCTATCCTCCCCTTTAACTGCTCTTTGCTACTCGTGGTGGTGAAGTATGGGAGGAGCCTCCTCAGTCTTAACTTCCCTCGGATGTCGTCACTAAAACGTGCAATTAATAGGTTTTGATATCGATTCACCAACGCATTCCCTACTTCATGTAGCACACTGAGTATACCTGTAAACATGGAACATGCACAATGAAAATATCACTGCCTTGGGCATGCATGTTGGACACCTTAGTGTCGCTTCAAGAGAACATTACAGGAGAATGACACATCAGTATCGGATCAGAACCACCATTTGTACTTGTTCAAAAACAATGGTGTCCAACACGAGGGCGTGGGTAGTGGGTGTGCTGGCGTGCAGCTGTGAGACAGATCGGAGACCTTTGCTCGATATGGTGTCAATACCACCTGACTTATGTTGGGGAGCTTTGCCATGGCCATGTTGCAAAGATGGTGCCAGCTGCTAGGAGACCTTATGTGTTGGGAAAATCCTCTGGCCATCAGCAGACCAGGGGATATCGATCTTCTTTGCCTGTTGTCTTGACCGCACACAGTTTTTGACAAGGGAATAATAATTGGAAACAAACCAACGCCAGCGAAGAAGCCGCAGACTGATGCATTGTTTTCATGGAAAAATAGCATAACACACGTGTTTGATTTGGCATCAAATATGTGTCACGATGGATTCCCCACTGGTTCGATAATCTGAGATATTATTAGGTCAACAGAAGAGCTCCCAGTGGCAGTGGTTACAAATTTCTTCATTGTGCAGTAAATTATTAAAAATTTCCTACTCAATTCAGTATACAAAGAATTCTCAACTTATTTTTTATGTAGCAGAAAATAATCCCAATCTGAGTAATGGTGTGCTTATAGCCCAAGGGAAAGCCTTTGCTCAGGTGTTCGAGAATTTTATGTGTCCTTGAGTAGTACTATGGTTTGGTTGGCCTGATTCTTCCACTATTGCATTGACAGCATTCCCATGGTTTCGTGAATAGTTTCCTACACAGTAACCCTTAAGGCATGGACATTCCAGCCTTTCGCGGTAACTCTTGTGGCTTGCTGAGGTTTATTGTCACCTTTCTCCATATGCTTATTCCAAATAAGATAATTTTTCATGAAACCCCTAAGAAGCAAACCACAACTGATCTCCTAAACGTTCTTGAGTAACTTCTTATTTTGGCAATCAAGGCATGGGCAGTATATATATCGTGCATCCTTTATATTTATTATTGGTGACATACAACTTTGCGCCCTTCATAAAAGAATCAACGCCTTCAATGAATGCAACATCTCTTTGTATCAAACCATACATCCATACTCGATCCATCTGGGAATGACATGAGAAAAATCAATCGCATTTGCTTTTACTAACATCGACTGATGTTATGGAATTCATGAAAATTCAAGAAAGTTTCCAGATTATATGAAATTCACTAATAAAGTGGAATTCATCACCTCTACATCCAATCCATCACAATCATCCATCATAATGTTGAATTCATGACCTCCACACCAAATTCATCCCATTGATCCATCACAATGATCCATCAACAAAATGAAATTCACTAATAATGTGGAATTCATGATCTCTACATAAAATTCATCAAATTCATCCCATAACGTGGAAACTATCTAACCTTCAGAAATTCATGAGTGTCTAGAGATCACAAACCTTCATGAGTGGATAGATCATTTGCTTCATGAATGGTTGGTAAGAAAATGCCTTCTCCTAAATTGAAAATAGTCACTCTTTCAGTTTGAAGCAAAATTTGCAAAGAATCTAACTATCCAAATAAGCTATCAATTAGAGAAGAGGTGAGATACCAACCTTGTAGCATCTAGGAGATGTGGCAACTTCAAATTTAGGGATCCTCCATGAAAAATTGGGTCAGAAATGGCTCTAGGATGAACATACACCTCTCCATCAAAATTTAGCAAGAATGCAAAATCAAACCAATGAAACAATCTAGAAAATGAATGATATGCTAGTTACCCACCTCAAAAATTGTTTGAATCTATATAAGTATGATATTCTTGAATTGTTTGAATCTTGTCATCCAAACATACCACTAAGTTGGACGTTCTAGAAAATTCACCTTGAGTAGACTTTGATATAGATCAAGGCACCTTTCACCCTGCATAGGTTTAAACGATAATTCTTCCATCTGACGGTGATGCAATGCTTAAACAATCTGTCAGAATTGAACTAATTTGGCTGATTAAATAAACTAGCTAAATTGTACTGTCAACACTGTATGTCCAAATTACTTAAGAAGCCAAATTTGTTCTTGAACAGCTACAATTTCTTCATAACAGGTTTTTAAAACTACAAATAGCCACAGGAAATGCTCTGGAGAAGTCTGTTTCCAGCACCCTGCGATTTTATATTTTGTAGCCCCTATCCAATATTCTGGCCACTACCAATCTCTGTGATACTACACTGATGCTTCTAAATCACCAACGGTAAAAGCTCTGTGGTATTGCAGACCCTGCATGCTTTCTTACACAGCGCACAAGACTGTCTCCGATTCATTCAGCTCAATGTGGCCTCTATCGAAGATAACCCAGTCTGCTTGTGGATGCAGATTAAGCATTTGCCAACCCTCTTGTATGCATCTCCAATTGATCGATCAGCTTGCAGCCAGATACCCTTAATTAGGACGAAGCATCATACAAGTCCAAAAATAGGCGACCCATATTCATTGTACCAGACTATTTCCTGGTGCCAACCATTCTGATTGGAAATCTTTTAGTTTTAAATTACCCAGCCTCGTTTCTGCACATTATCCTTTCATTCTCCCATATATATTTTATCGATGCACAAACTGAAAACCCCTTGGTAGCAAAAGCAACTCTCTCATGTTTGGGGATGTAGGCGGCTTTGGGGTGTGTGGGACTGTGGGAGCAGCCCAACGAACTCGCTCTCTGTCTAATAAATTAGAGCATAGATTCAAGAAAGAATAATTAAAACGAGCCTGCATTGAGTTCACATCCCTGGCACTATTATGTGTTTTAGCATTGAATGATTGAAAATTGTTAAATGAAGCCCCTATCAATTACTTCTCTTTAGCAAGCATTATATATAGAACCTGCTCCACCACTGTTACAGGGGGAACTGAGTAGTGTTAGATGAAGATATGGAACAGTTCTTTCAAATCCATAAGATGGGTACACAAGCATCCAAAATGGATAATTACTTCCCGCGGAACAAGTACTACTAGATCTTGGTGGCTTCTTGTAAATGGACTATATGCGCCACAACTACTTCCTTATTCCTTATCTATTTTTCATTTGCGTCAATGAAGGTATTCTGTATTACATGGATCAGTGAAAAAGTGCATTTTTATACTTTAACAGTTTGGATTTATACAATTTTTGACACTATATGATCGGAAGCACAAGCAAAAGATGTCAGCTAAGAATTGTTTCAGTGTGAATAGTCAATGAATGGTATATTTTGAATATATGAAAGCTACATTTCGTACATCTATTTTTATGAAATTACGTTCCTCCCTTGAAAAAACAACACTGTCTTAAGTAGACGTTTCAGTTGCCACTGAAAATGTTATGCTGCATCCTATTGAATTTCAGTAGGAAACTTCCTGCCAACACCTTGCAATTCCTGATACTAAATTACATAGTTAACCTGCCTTTATACACAAATGAGACGTGGTCGCGAAGAAGGATAGAACAAATGCGTCATCTTGTTGTGCTTTCTTCTTGTCCAGATGCTCCTGTGCTAACTTCAACCAAGGATTGAGGTGCAGTCCCATTAGGTACTTGACGCCAGGACCCATACTTGCACCCAGAAACTTCCCGGACGAAGCATCACGCCAGTGCAAAGAGGAACGAATTCCACGTGGAACACAATATCCTTGTTCCTACCATACCAAACTTTCCTTTTACCCTCTGTTTGCTGCACCATATCCTCTCTTTGTTTCACCTCTATTTTTTGGTTGCTCTATGTGGTGACAGTGCAGAGTGAAGGGCACTTTGCAAGGTAGAACTAGTTCGATATATTGTACCATACTACCGAGATTCAATTGAGCTGATCTAACATCCCGGATTTTTCCGGAATGTCCCTTTGTTTGTAAAATTGTGGAATTCAAAATTTTGCTTGCTTTGTTGTGAAATCACCTAGAAAGTCTTCTTGTGAACCTCCCTAAATTCCTAGGAAATTAAAATCAACCTTTAATTTATGCTTAGGGAAATTAAATGCTAGAGTGAGTTGGTTCTTTTTGGTTTTATGTGATTGCTTGAGTGGAATTCATATTTGAAATCAGCCAATTCAAATATGAATTCAAACTCTAACTTACTAACTATCCTGTCTTGGGCTCAATCTAGTTAACTCATCAAATCCAGCCCAGCAATCTCTCCCTTTTTCCCCGTTCGGCCCAGCCCGTCTCCCTTCACCCTCTTCCTCTCTCCTTTCCGGAACCGGCCCACCTCAGCCCACTTCGGCCGGCCCGACTCGCCCGCGCCCGCTCCCTCTCTCCTATCACTGACGTTCGGGCCCCACCAAAACCGACCGCGCCGCACCCTGTTCTTCTTCTTCCACACGCCGACGCCGTCCGGCTCCTCTCTCCGCCGCGCGCGCGCGCCAGCCTGCCCCGCGATTCCCGCCGAGCGCGCAACCACCACGGGCCCACGCGCACATGCCCTGTTCCCCAGCTCCCTTGGCAACCAAGGCAACCCCGGCTTCATCCCCTACCCCTCGCCCAATCCCCGCCGCCTATAAAACTTTTCCCCTTTCCTCTCGGTGCCGTCCACCAAACCTCCCCGGGGCGAAGCTCTGTTCGAGTTCACCCGACCCCAATCCGTGGAAGAGAAGGAGGAGGCGCCAAGGAGGAGCCCGCCCGGAGAAGGGCGCCCGAAGCCGAACCACGACGTCGTCCGCGTCGAGCTGCCGCCGTCGAAGCCGAGCCGCATCACCAACACGCCAGGGAAGAGAAGGGAATCGCCACCAAGTACCGCAAGCCGCACCCCGAGCCGCACGCCGACTTCCCGCGACGATCGTGCCCTTCTTCTTCCCCTAATCGTAAGCCCCCATCTCTCTTCCCTTGCGACGCCGCCTTGCTCTGCTCCGTTCGCCGCTGCGCCATACCTGTCACCGCTCGGCTCTGTGTTGTCCATGGCCTTCGTGACGTTGAATGGAACACCATGCCAGGCCGGCCTTCGCGCCGCTGAACTCTGCAGGGACCCAATCAAGCCTCCTTCTCTCCCTCTCTCTGTTTTTCCCTCGCCGCTGTGAGCTCGTCGCGAACCCTGTACTCGACGTCGTTCGCCGTACTGGTGCCCCCTACCCTCCTTGATCTCTTCTGCTCTCACACCCTTGTACCCTCCACGACTCATGCCGCGGATATGAGGTCCGGGCCGTGATCGTAAAGCCGCCGCCGCTTGCTGCTCACCGCCGTTCGCCGGCGTTCTCCCTGATCTGCCCCGTCCAACCCTCTCTAAACCCGTCCCCGTTTAAACTCTCGACGCGCCCACGCCGCACCGAGGACAGGAGGTCCAAGGCGCGTGCACGAAGACCTCGACGCCTTGCTACTCGCCGTCATCCTCAAGCTCCGCCCGCTCCACTATTCCCACCTCGCCGCCGTTGTCTCATCACCGGGCACTCCCTGCTCTCTCTGATCCGCTCTACGCTTGCCCTGCTCACGATCGCACCTCGGTCAGGAGGACCGACCGTGCCCGAGGGCCTCATCGCCGTTTCAATCCAAACCGCACCGCCGCCGTGTGTTCACCGGGAACGGGGCGCACGACGTCGCCCGCCGTCCGATGTCATCCGCTCCGCTCCGGCCTGTTCACCCACCCAATTCTTCTCCTGCTTGATCCCTTGTCTCGCCCGCGTTGAAGACCGTGGACAGGACCCACCCAATTCTTCTCCTGCTTGATCCCTTGTCTCGCCCGCGTTGAAGACCGTGGACAGGAGGTCCGCCTCGCTCACGCCGCGTTCGGCTGATCACTCGTCGTGAGCTACTCTGCCCTCGCCGCCGACCACCGTACGCCAACGCCCAGCCCCCTGCCCATCTCCGCTCTTGCCTTGTTCCAGGGATGCCCATGCCTTGAGACCGCACCTGGCGGCGAGCAGGAGGCCGCACTATCGCGCCGTGCGACCAAACCAGGAAGACCGTCGCCGACGAACGCCGCCGTCGCGCGCGTGAGCGCACGCGCCCTGATGTGCGCCGCGGAGGCCACACGAGGACCCACACACGCGCCTGGCCGCAGCAGCCGCAGCAGATCCCACGGCTCTTCCCCTGTTTCACTGCCATGTGGGCCCCGGGACGCCGGTGCCACTGACCCGCGGGCCACCCCATCAACCGGCCTTGGGCCGTAACCGAGCCGAGCCATCACTGCAGCCAAACCGGCCTTGGGCCGTAACAGTGCGGCCCATGAACCCTTCGCCCCCAGCAGAACAAGTCCGGAAAACACCCTCTAACTCTTGAAGCCTGCAGGAAAACAGCCCAACAGCGGCCCGTGTCCAACCTTTCCCTTTTTCCACCGCCTGACAGCCGGTCCCACACGTCAGCCTCACTGTTTCACTGACAAGCCGGCCCCACCTGTCAGCCAAACACCCCCACTGACCGGTGGACCCCACCCGTTGACTGTTGACCGTTGACCGTTGACCGGTCAACGCTGACGTCATCATGACGTCAGCAGTGGCCGACCCCACTGATGACGTCATGCTGACGTCAGCATGCCACGTGGCACGCCCTGGTGCTGACACGTGTCGCGCTCTGGTGCTGCCACGTGTCACTGTTTTTCTTTTTCTTTTTCGGAATTACAGAAATAGGATTTAGCTAAGAAAATTCATAGTAAATTCATCCTAGCTCAGAAAATTATGAAACTAGTCTCTAAAAATTTCTAAAATCATGATCTACGCGTTAGAATAGGAGTTGAGTGCTTTTGGTTCTTATTGCTTCTTATTTGGAGTTTATTTGCTTAGATGTCGTTGTTTATTTTAACGTGTGATAGGATCTGAGGAGGATCTAGAAGACTTCGTGGACTTCGTCAACTTGGAATTCGGCAAATAAAGACTTGTACGACTACATCAAGATGAGTTTTGGATCGTAAAGTCACAGGTGTCCACGCCCATCCTGCTTTGAATCCTATTAGGCATTGTTATTAGAATGCTAGCGCTTTACTTTCTCGCATGATGATGATAATGACCTATTGCATGGCCTTATTTACTTAACGTTATCCTTGATAAACCCGATGAACTTTGATGCTATGAACTTGCTATGCTTGCATGTGTATGGGATGGGTGTGATAGGATTCTTGGCGTGTGTGGGGCAAAAACCCGGGAAAGGAGTAAGGGGTTTTGGGAACCTTGCGGGGGTGAGCAGCTTAACTCGATCTCGTATCGAGGGCTTGGGGTGCGAACTTGGGCGCATCCTGTGTGGTACCTGTGGCGGGTACATGTTCTTTGTGTTACTTGAGGAGTTTGGCGGCAATACCTGTAATGGGTGCGCGAGCGGACCACTGGAGGTGGATACGCTATTGACGGTGACGCTCACCCCGGCACCAAAAACCGAGTTGGTTATACCTTGCCCCAGGACTTACCGTGCTCACCACTTACACCTTATGGGGGGTGTTCCAGCCAGCCTAGTTAAGTGCGGTACCCGGACTGTAAGGAGTTAGCGGAAGTGTGTGGGGGAAAAGGCGGAGACCTTGTTCCCCCGAAGGAGGCTCATACCCCGGGACTTGGCCACCGCGGGGGAGGCCATCACAGTTCTCGGACACCGAGTTGCGTCTTCAGTGTATCCTAAGCCGGGAAAAGCAGGAGGGTACCGTTCACTGGCTAGGGTCTGTGCTGTGGGTTGTGTCTCAGTCGGTTGATCCCCGGCTTGCAGCCCGAGTGGTTCCAGGAGTACAAGCTCTGCAGAGTCTAATCTATATATATAGCCGCCGTCCGCGGACAAGGGACGATTCCTGGGTGACATGTTATCTCCGCCATTGTTTTAGGGATTTCTACCTCCCCTCTAGAGTAGGGCCTGCCTCGGGCAGTTGAGATGTGAAGGGTGGGAGCTTTCACATCGCCTAGAGAGTGATGAGTGGAAGATATTGGTGACGGGTACCTGGTGCGCCAGGATTGCTCGTGGTGTTGTGAGAATGGTTTTGGGATGGAGATGCTGCTGCTTGCATAGGATTAACCTTAAGCCTATCCTTGACATTTCTCATACTAGATTTAGGCCACCTTAAAGCTTGCATTACGGATGGTGACGTGGACCTGTCCCAATCCTTGGGGGCAGTTTGTGAATGAACAGGTGAAGACTCGAAGTGCAAGACCAATTCCGGTGGAGTTGGTGGAAAGGTTGCTGTGCTATGCTCAAGTGTTGCCTGTGGAAGTGGCGCTCTGAAGATGAAGCTGGCTTGAAGCCTAGTTACCGTTGCGTTGGTTTTCATATTGTCGTTTAGCCCAAGGGGCATGTACCGGTACGCTTTCCGTTATATATCCTTGATGTAAGCTAACTCTGATGATTGTTTTCGTTGTATGGATGTGATTTCCAGCTGAAATGAGTTCTGTACGTGATAGCTGTTGATTCTGGGACTATCACAATGGTACAGGGATTCGGATTCTCGTAATTGAAAATCCGGGTCGTTTCAGTTGGTATCAGAGCCGTACTTGACCGTAGCACGCAACCTTAGACTGGACGATAGCTAGGAAGCCCTGACTTGAGTCTATTTTGATATATACATCCTTGGACTACTTCAGTAATATTCCTTGAACTACTTGATATCCAACTCTCCTTGATTTTCTTCCTAACTGACTCACTAACTAGTTCTCCATCGTCTCTGGCAAGAGTGAAGCATGAGGAAATAGCAGATACAACTCTTCAGATCACCTTATGGAAGATTCGGCACTTTTCGACAAGTGTTTGAAGTGAGTTGGGGTCAACACTCTCCATGTCCTCTGCAATGGATGGAAAGAGACAAGAAGAGGATTGTGCCATTAAAGTCACACCAAGAGTACTCGCAGAACAAGAGTGCAAGATTAACCAACTCCTGTTCGTCTCCACCAAAGGAATCAAGATAATCTGTTGAGTAAGCAGCCACTCACTAAAGGAGGACACACCCGAAGGAAGAACTCATCAAAGCCACAATCGATTGAGAACCATGAGCTTGGAAGATCAAATCTCTGAAAGGAATAATGATCAAGGAATCTACAAGATAAGCTTGCCAAGAAGGTATAAGGATCGGATTTCGCAGATTTCCCATTGAGCCCTT
>CM014271.1:72663280-72685335 GCA_004135705.1 Alloteropsis semialata | reverse complement strand
GGTATCAGAGCCGTACTTGACCGTAGCACGCAAACCTTAGACTGGACGATAGCTAGGAAGCCCTGACTTGAGTCTATTTTGATATATACATCCTTGGACTACTTCAGTAATATTCCTTGAACTACTTGATATCCAACTCTCCTTGATTTTCTTCCTAACTGACTCACTAACTAGTTCTCCATCGTCTCTGGCAAGAGTGAAGCATGAGGAAATAGCAGATACAACTCTTCAGATCACCTTATGGAAGATTCGGCACTTTTCGACAAGTGTTTGAAGTGAGTTGGGGTCAACACTCTCCATGTCCTCTGCAATGGATGGAAAGAGACAAGAAGAGGATTGTGCCATTAAAGTCACACCAAGAGTACTCGCAGAACAAGAGTGCAAGATTAACCAACTCCTGTTCGTCTCCACCAAAGGAATCAAGATAATCTGTTGAGTAAGCAGCCACTCACTAAAGGAGGACACACCCGAAGGAAGAACTCATCAAAGCCACAATCGATTGAGAACCATGAGCTTGGAAGATCAAATCTCTGAAAGGAATAATGATCAAGGAATCTACAAGATAAGCTTGCCAAGAAGGTATAAGGATCGGATTTCGCAGATTTCCCATTGAGCCCTTTTGATTCACAGAAATCAGAACATCATGAAGAAATCGTCATGACGAAGATGGAAAAACAATGCTACTTTTGGAATGAGGTCGAGACTTTTCGGATGTACGAGTTCGAAGATGCAACAGTGAAGTGCTTCAGTTTGTTTTCACCAGCCTGTAGTGTGTGACCACCCTTTTGGAAAAGCCATCGATATAGTAGTATCGCTTAGTGTGCGAGATCTCTAAGGTATTTGGAGTTGGCCTTGAGATAGCACTTAGGTTATAATGTAATGCATGTTTGAGTGATTGGTTCTTGTGTTGTTCCCTTGTTTTTGTTGCTTGTTCTCATTGAGTGTAGGATAGCGTTGTTTTCTGTGCTTGTATCTCAACTCCTTGTGCAGCTAGTTAGAACACTACCCAATTAGAAAATGACCACCACTATGTTTTGTCAAAGATACTAGCCCCCAAGTAAATTCTAGTGCTAACACTGAGGGGGGGAGAGCTAAGCGATCCCCACAGGTGTGATGCCATGAGTTTACAAGCTAGTGATCTTTCTATCAACACCAGAGTACAAGAATTGTTGGTCAAGCTACCTTGAAAGCATTGGAAAAGGATCACCATTCTGAGGTGAATGCTAAGAAGATAGAACCCAAACATAACCCCAGCTATAGGAGCCCTTACTGGAAGCACAATATTGGTTAAGTATTAATTGAGTACTCTGGAATCACCAAAGTTGATCGAGAATAATTGTACCCAGTTACATGGACGAAGAGAACGTACTCTCTATGAAAGGATCCAAAACCATGAGACTTTTTGTCGAGTACGCTTGCTTTCATTCTACGCTACACAAACCCCTAAACCCTGAACCTTTAGGCTTGGATGAAGACGAAGATCGAAGAACATCGGGCAAGACCTTCGCAGGAAGAACCACGTCAAAGTGATAGAAGAAGCACTCGATGTACACAAATACCCTTGGAATCTGCAAGGAATAGTCTTGGTCATTGGAATAAGACATGGAGCTAAAAAGGGATTTCATCAATGAAACAAGTTCCAACAGCAAAGATTTTCTACAGGACATAGCTAATGGACTTGCCAAGCTAGGAGAAAGACTCCACGAACTATTAGAATTCGTGGATCTAACCTAGAAACCTACAACCCAAATATTGGAACCAAGCTATAAGGTAACAAGAACGTAGGAGAGGTTCACAGCTCACTTGGCGAAGAATTATCAATACCATGGACATAAGTTACCAACTTTGGATGGTAACTCACAGTTGGTGTCTACACAAGACTACCGAAGATTACCCTATTGGATTTAAAGGATCAGATGAAGTTAAGAAGTGACACCAAGACCTTCTCGAGATCAACTCTTCGTATTTTAAGATCGATGAAGTTAGGGGAAGCTAAGACCTTTTCCAGGATAGTCATTGGATTGAATATCATCAGAATAAGAGGCAAAGAGATTTGTCCAATACATGAACGACACAAAAGGAACGGCAAATGCCCCTGGTAAACCCCGATTAAGTGGAATAAGATCCTACTGAGGAATATGGAAAATCAATGGTGGTATCCGCATAAGGAAGTATTGGCTATCTTGAGTCTGTTATAAAGGACGTATGAATGAAAAGTACTACTAAGAAGATCTACACGGATGTCAGGAATACCTGAACTACTAAGTGTGATAATTGGAAAGAGGAATTGATCTTTTCCACACTACCAAGGAAAAATATGAATGACCCTTTGGAACATTATGGATGAAAGGTGATAGCTCGTAATATGGGTAACCAGGAGAAGGAATGAATACATCGGATATCCCAAGCACGAGTATGAGAATATTACCCAATGTGCTATAACCAATACATGGACTAATTAAAGGATTGAAAAGTTGGTAAGGATTTATGGATGAAAAGATAAGCTCGATGGAAGCTGAATCAACCCTAGTACTCGGGTGACCAATTCGAACTCCGTAAGATCCACTAGGAGTTAGAAGCTGAAAGGAGGACATAATTTACACGGAATCAAGATGCCACTCCTTATTGGAATTAGTTAAGGCAGCTTAAATAGCTATCTAAGCTACAAGACTTGAAACGGGAGATTAAGGATTCACCTCGAACAAATAACCCGTGGATATGCCATCTACATTGGAAATAAGGAAAGGAACTCTCTCGTGGCCTGACCTTCTTCTCGGACAACCACATTTAGGATTCAAGATATGAGAGGAAGACATGGATATTCGCGAAAAGAAGAATTCAAATGATTCGAGGATCTCCCTAATGGGATGTGATACCTTAGTAAGGATAAGCAACTAAGACCTAAGGAATATCAGGCTAACCAAGAGTATCGAGATGATACGAGCCTTTCAGTTCGGAACCCATATAGGAATAAGAATGAAGTACACCCGCGTATCTTGGATTAATTAAGGAAGAACATACAAGGCACCACTAAGACAGACAAGATGTACAGATCAACTGATCAAGAGTATTTGATGAAGTATATATTGGACTTCGAGTGACAACTCAGAATAGACGAAAGTTGGATTAAGATGTTATGCGCCAATTTGGAGAAGTAATTTCAATTATGTTGGAAGCATCGCAAAGCAATCAGGACAACTTGAAGAAGCAGGAGAACCCCTGTCAACCCCAGTGCAGCTTTAATCTCGAGGACGAGATTCTTCTGAGGGGGGGAGTCTGTAACATCCCGGATTTTTCCGGAATGTCCCTTTGTTTGTAAAATTGTGGATTTCAAAATTTTGCTTGCTTTGTTGTGAAATCACCTAGAAAGTCTTCTTGTGAACCTCCCTAAATTCCTAGGAAATTAAAATCAACCTTTAATTTATGCTTAGGGAAATTAAATGCTAGAGTGAGTTGGTTCTTTTTGGTTTTATGTGATTGCTTGAGTGGAATTCATATTTGAAATCAGCCAATTCAAATATGAATTCAAACTCTAACTTACTAACTATCCTGTCTTGGGCTCAATCTAGTTAACTCATCAAATCCAGCCCAGCAATCTCTCCCTTTTTCCCCGTTCGGCCCAGCCCGTCTCCCTTCACCCTCTTCCTCTCTCCTTTCCGGAACCGGCCCACCTCAGCCCACTTCGGCCGGCCCGACTCGCCCGCGCCCGCTCCCTCTCTCCTATCACTGACGTTCGGGCCCCACCAAAACCGACCGCGCCGCACCCTGTTCTTCTTCTTCCACACGCCGACGCCGTCCGGCTCCTCTCTCCGCCGCGCGCGCGCGCCAGCCTGCCCCGCGATTCCCGCCGAGCGCGCAACCACCACGGGCCCACGCGCACATGCCCTGTTCCCCAGCTCCCTTGGCAACCAAGGCAACCCCGGCTTCATCCCCTACCCCTCGCCCAATCCCCGCCGCCTATAAAACTTTTCCCCTTTCCTCTCGGTGCCGTCCACCAAACCTCCCCGGGGCGAAGCTCTGTTCGAGTTCACCCGACCCCAATCCGTGGAAGAGAAGGAGGAGGCGCCAAGGAGGAGCCCGCCCGGAGAAGGGCGCCCGAAGCCGAACCACGACGTCGTCCGCGTCGAGCTGCCGCCGTCGAAGCCGAGCCGCATCACCAACACGCCAGGGAAGAGAAGGGAATCGCCACCAAGTACCGCAAGCCGCACCCCGAGCCGCACGCCGACTTCCCGCGACGATCGTGCCCTTCTTCTTCCCCTAATCGTAAGCCCCCATCTCTCTTCCCTTGCGACGCCGCCTTGCTCTGCTCCGTTCGCCGCTGCGCCATACCTGTCACCGCTCGGCTCTGTGTTGTCCATGGCCTTCGTGACGTTGAATGGAACACCATGCCAGGCCGGCCTTCGCGCCGCTGAACTCTGCAGGGACCCAATCAAGCCTCCTTCTCTCCCTCTCTCTGTTTTTCCCTCGCCGCTGTGAGCTCGTCGCGAACCCTGTACTCGACGTCGTTCGCCGTACTGGTGCCCCCTACCCTCCTTGATCTCTTCTGCTCTCACACCCTTGTACCCTCCACGACTCATGCCGCGGATATGAGGTCCGGGCCGTGATCGTAAAGCCGCCGCCGCTTGCTGCTCACCGCCGTTCGCCGGCGTTCTCCCTGATCTGCCCCGTCCAACCCTCTCTAAACCCGTCCCCGTTTAAACTCTCGACGCGCCCACGCCGCACCGAGGACAGGAGGTCCAAGGCGCGTGCACGAAGACCTCGACGCCTTGCTACTCGCCGTCATCCTCAAGCTCCGCCCGCTCCACTATTCCCACCTCGCCGCCGTTGTCTCATCACCGGGCACTCCCTGCTCTCTCTGATCCGCTCTACGCTTGCCCTGCTCACGATCGCACCTCGGTCAGGAGGACCGACCGTGCCCGAGGGCCTCATCGCCGTTTCAATCCAAACCGCACCGCCGCCGTGTGTTCACCGGGAACGGGGCGCACGACGTCGCCCGCCGTCCGATGTCATCCGCTCCGCTCCGGCCTGTTCACCCACCCAATTCTTCTCCTGCTTGATCCCTTGTCTCGCCCGCGTTGAAGACCGTGGACAGGAGGTCCGCCTCGCTCACGCCGCGTTCGGCTGATCACTCGTCGTGAGCTACTCTGCCCTCGCCGCCGACCACCGTACGCCAACGCCCAGCCCCCTGCCCATCTCCGCTCTTGCCTTGTTCCAGGGATGCCCATGCCTTGAGACCGCACCTGGCGGCGAGCAGGAGGCCGCACTATCGCGCCGTGCGACCAAACCAGGAAGACCGTCGCCGACGAACGCCGCCGTCGCGCGCGTGAGCGCACGCGCCCTGATGTGCGCCGCGGAGGCCACACGAGGACCCACACACGCGCCTGGCCGCAGCAGCCGCAGCAGATCCCACGGCTCTTCCCCTGTTTCACTGCCATGTGGGCCCCGGGACGCCGGTGCCACTGACCCGCGGGCCACCCCATCAACCGGCCTTGGGCCGTAACCGAGCCGAGCCATCACTGCAGCCAAACCGGCCTTGGGCCGTAACAGTGCGGCCCATGAACCCTTCGCCCAGCAGAACAAGTCCGGAAAACACCCTCTAACTCTTGAAGCCTGCAGGAAAACAGCCCAACAGCGGCCCGTGTCCAACCTTTCCCTTTTTCCACCGCCTGACAGCCGGTCCCACACGTCAGCCTCACTGTTTCACTGACAAGCCGGCCCCACCTGTCAGCCAAACACCCCCACTGACCGGTGGACCCCACCCGTTGACTGTTGACCGTTGACCGTTGACCGGTCAACGCTGACGTCATCATGACGTCAGCAGTGGCCGACCCCACTGATGACGTCATGCTGACGTCAGCATGCCACGTGGCACGCCCTGGTGCTGACACGTGTCGCGCTCTGGTGCTGCCACGTGTCACTGTTTTTCTTTTTCTTTTTCGGAATTACAGAAATAGGATTTAGCTAAGAAAATTCATAGTAAATTCATCCTAGCTCAGAAAATTATGAAACTAGTCTCTAAAAATTTCTAAAATCATGATCTACGCGTTAGAATAGGAGTTGAGTGCTTTTGGTTCTTATTGCTTCTTATTTGGAGTTTATTTGCTTAGATGTCGTTGTTTATTTTAACGTGTGATAGGATCTGAGGAGGATCTAGAAGACTTCGTGGACTTCGTCAACTTGGAATTCGGCAAATAAAGACTTGTACGACTACATCAAGATGAGTTTTGGATCGTAAAGTCACAGGTGTCCACGCCCATCCTGCTTTGAATCCTATTAGGCATTGTTATTAGAATGCTAGCGCTTTACTTTCTCGCATGATGATGATAATGACCTATTGCATAGCCTTATTTACTTAACGTTATCCTTGATAAACCCGATGAACTTTGATGCTATGAACTTGCTATGCTTGCATGTGTATGGGATGGGTGTGATAGGATTCTTGGCGTGTGTGGGGCAAAAACCCGGGAAAGGAGTAAGGGGTTTTGGGAACCTTGCGGGGGTGAGCAGCTTAACTCGATCTCGTATCGAGGGCTTGGGGTGCGAACTTGGGCGCATCCTGTGTGGTACCTGTGGCGGGTACATGTTCTTTGTGTTACTTGAGGAGTTTGGCGGCAATACCTGTAATGGGTGCGCGAGCGGACCACTGGAGGTGGATACGCTATTTGACGGTGACGCTCACCCCGGCACCAAAAACCGAGTTGGTTATACCTTGCCCCAGGACTTACCGTGCTCACCACTTACACCTTATGGGGGGTGTTCCAGCCAGCCTAGTTAAGTGCGGTACCCGGACTGTAAGGAGTTAGCGGAAGTGTGTGGGGGAAAAGGCGGAGACCTTGTTCCCCCGAAGGAGGCTCATACCCCGGGACTTGGCCACCGCGGGGGAGGCCATCACAGTTCTCGGACACCGAGTTGCGTCTTCAGTGTATCCCAAGCCGGGAAAAGCAGGAGGGTACCGTTCACTGGCTAGGGTCTGTGCTGTGGGTTGTGTCTCAGTCGGTTGATCCCCGGCTTGCAGCCCGAGTGGTTCCAGGAGTACAAGCTCTGCAGAGTCTAATCTATATATATAGCCGCCGTCCGCGGACAAGGGACGATTCCTGGGTGACATGTTATCTCCGCCATTGTTTTAGGGATTTCTACCTCCCCTCTAGAGTAGGGCCTGCCTCGGGCAGTTGAGATGTGAAGGGTGGGAGCTTTCACATCGCCTAGAGAGTGATGAGTGGAAGATATTGGTGACGGGTACCTGGTGCGCCAGGATTGCTCGTGGTGTTGTGAGAATGGTTTTGGGATGGAGATGCTGCTGCTTGCATAGGATTAACCTTAAGCCTATCCTTGACATTTCTCATACTAGATTTAGGCCACCTTAAAGCTTGCATTACGGATGGTGACGTGGACCTGTCCCAATCCTTGGGGGCAGTTTGTGAATGAACAGGTGAAGACTCGAAGTGCAAGACCAATTCCGGTGGAGTTGGTGGAAAGGTTGCTGTGCTATGCTCAAGTGTTGCCTGTGGAAGTGGCGCTCTGAAGATGAAGCTGGCTTGAAGCCTAGTTACCGTTGCGTTGGTTTTCATATTGTCGTTTAGCCCAAGGGGCATGTACCGGTACGCTTTCCGTTATATATCCTTGATGTAAGCTAACTCTGATGATTGTTTTCGTTGTATGGATGTGATTTCCAGCTGAAATGAGTTCTGTACGTGATAGCTGTTGATTCTGGGACTATCACAATGGTACAGGGATTCGGATTCTCGTAATTGAAAATCCGGGTCGTTTCAGCTGACCAGTCAAACATTATTTTGAATTTTGAACAAATTTTGACCGAACTTTGGACAAATTTCAACCAACATGTGTCACAAGTTCCTCTAGCAAACATACTATTTCCTAGCGCCTACCAGTCCGATGGTCCAAATTGTAAGGATCGATGGCCCAAGAGGGGAGGGGGGGGGGGATTGAGACTTTTTCAATTTCTATGAAAAACAATCCTTAACCTAATATGCTAGTGTTGCCCATACCTATAGTTTATGGAATGCCAAGAGCACACTAAGACGAGTCCTTAAACAAGATGCTTGAAAGGAAATGCGGGAAAGTAAAGAGAGGGCACGAAGACAACCGGATTTTTTCCCGTAGTATCGAGGAGTTGACGCTCCCCCCTAATCCACGTTGGAGCACTCACTAAGAGTATAGCTTCATCTTGATCCACCAAGAACCAAGAGCTCCACTAAGAATAGTCTTTCTCCATCTCCGGAACGGCGGGCTTCAATCACCGTGTACAACCTTGTATCTTGGGGCTCTCACAATCTCCAAGAGCTCACCAAGAACTCCTCCAATCACCAAGACCGGCTAGGTGCCGTCAAACACCAAGGGTAACAAGCCTCCAAGCCTTCACTTGATCAACACTAAGCCCAAACTCAAGCTAGATGCACACTAAGTGGATGAACTAGCTCAAGCTCACTCTAGATCTTGCACTATGCACTCAAGTGGCTCCTTGCAACTCTCATGGGGTGTATCAGTTTGCATAAGGTCCAAAGAGCAACAATAAACTTGACCAAGGGGGTATATATAGGCTAGGCACCAAGAACTAGCCATTGCTTAACCACTCCCCAGAAAACGCAGAACGGCGTATGTTCCGCCGCATGAAAAAGGTACACCGGCGTATCATATGACACCTACAATTCAAACGGCCAAATGCCTTTTTCAAAGGCTACTTGCACTCGGCGTATGTTCCGCCGGTCCACCAAGTCCCAACGGCGTTTCATACGGCTGTACAACTTTCAACGGTCAAATTGACTTTTTCAAAGCTGACTCATCCAAATATATACGCCGACCCCTGGCATATCATATGGCGAAGCACTTCCTCAAACTTTGCCTTGACATGCTCATTGTGTAACATATATGCCGTTACTCCGCCAGCCATCGGCGTATAGTACGGCATGTAGGGTTTTCAACACCCAACTTGAAGAGTCGCATGCCATTGACGCCGTATGTTCCGCCCCGTAACAACACAGTAACAGCGGAACAAACGCCGTTGCCTTTCTTCAAAATCTTCTGCACGCCGTAGCCTTCTGGATTTGTACGCCGTGGCCCGACGTATCATACGCCGTTCACTGAGAATGCAAAACTCATCCAATTCAATCCCTTTGAGTTTTGACTTCAAACCAAACTTGATATATAAGGTATTTGGGATGTTTTGGGCTAGGTTTTGGGATGTGTGCATCTAACTCAAGTATAGATGTAGCTTTGATCAAGCTACTAACTTAGAGAACCCCTTAATAGTACGGTCTATCTAGAAAACTAGAAAACCTATCTACACTAAGTGTCCTTCATCTCCTTGTGACACTTAGTTCTAGAAAAGTCCTTATCCTTCATGAATAGTCTGATTTGATTCCAATTGAGGGGCCTCATAATAGTTCCTTCAAAACACATATTAGTCCACATAGATGGTATTGTCATTTATCACCAAAACTCACCATCTAAGATGGCCTAGATGCTTCATAAATATTTCCTTTACTACTTCTTGCGCCATATCAATGTAACGAGGGGCCACCTGGTGCATACTGTTTCCTGTGCTATTACTCCCATTTTTTGTCACATATTCTGTGGGTTGCTCTAGGTTGTGACAAAGGCCCTTGGGGATGCAAGTATGCATAGTGCCATATCTCAGTCTTTGGCATAGCTAGTGTTAATATTTTAGATGAAATGCATTGCCATAAAAACATATATCAGTACACCACCCGCACCCCATGCCGCCCCGTACCTCACTTCACCTTTCCATCGCTGCAGTGTGTGTCCTCTTTCTCTCTCATCATTTCGCGTTGCTCGAAACATCATGTCTTTTATCAGAAATGGTTTGCTAGTGACTTATAAATGACAATACTTTTGAAGCGAAGCATATTATTACTCGGTTGGTGCCAACTTTTGCATACTTCACTGCATTTGTGTATATATTTACAATCTAATCACGTAATTATATTTTCAATCCATTTGTGTAGGATTCACAACAACAACCAATAAAGTATAAAATTATGAAAAACATAAGACCAACTAAATTACAACAGTAAGCCAGCAGTACGGGAGATATAGAGGCACACAAAGTGATGAAGATAGCACAAACGTTTCTTTGTTAGTTTAAATGCTCCTAATTTACACATTCATCAGAGCAACAGCAACAGACCATCCTGAGCACCCATCCACGTCCATCATCTTCAGAAAGCACCATCCATCCATGGTTGAATTATTTCCTGTCGCCTACCATTCCGACAGGAGAAATGTTTGCCCCCCCTCTCGATCGATCCCGCTGTGACATAAGCTCTCAGAGATTCTCCTCTATTTGTTCATGTATGGATAAGCAACAGAGACATGCATGCCTTTCTTTCTCCACGCATGGAGTTCCATTTCAATTTTGCTTGATGCTTCGCGTATGCATATAATTGCACTAATTAGATCAGGAAAGTCATATTCTATTCTGAGAAACCACATTGCTTGTCATGCACGCGAAGCTACCAAACAAATGTAAAGGTCCAGGTGGTAGGTGATGTCACACCCGGTTTTAAGGACAAAACCAAATGATAATTATATGTGCGCCAGGATCAAGTTTACACACATATGAGACTTCATCAGTGATAAACAATAGCAGTATCATGTAAAACAATACAAAAACTTACAACTTATCAGAGTTACAGCTTATCCTAGAAACAAAGGCTCCAACACTTCACAGGCAATCGACTGGGGGTTGCGTACGCCTAGCACCATCTTTAACAACTTCACATCATCTTCTGAGCAGCAGTAAGCAAGGATGAGTACACTTATGGTTGGTACTCAGCAAGGCCACAAGAAATAACCAGAATAGCGATTCAATTTCATCTTCAAGTTTATTAATCATGTGAGGGTCCAGGCCGCTCTTAACCGTGAGCATGGCTGTTATAACAGTTTTTAACACTCTGCAGAGGTTGTACACTTTACCCACAAGCAGTGTAAGCCCAACCACGCAGTGCTGATCAGGCACACTCGTCACACTACCTTTGGTGTGACTGCATAGGGACGCTACAAGGCCTTTACAAAGACACACAGATAACTAGCGGCCTGCTAGTGTTTCAGCCGCGGTGAGGTCCATAACCCTCCCTAATGAGACCGTACCTTAGCAAAGGCTACTCCTCCAAGAGGACCGGGCTATGACCCCTTCACCGTCCCCCTCCTTGCCCTTTCGGTAAGGCCACTAGTCACCTATACATCTAATTAATTAGCCAAGACCAGAGCCATATAGTACTCGTGGTTGTACTGTTTTCCTGGGTGGTTCTCCATGTTCCAATTTACATCATCACAATGATATATTAAAAGCATAGATAGGAGGATGGTTAAGGACACTTGCCTTTCTCCACGTAAAGTTACTCTTACTGCTTGTTAGCTCTTGCTCACTTGAAATTCTTCATCTTGAAAGCAACGAATGACGATCCTTCTCCTCAAAGCAATCATCGGGCATAAGCATACAAAACAAACAAACAAACAAGTGCAACTAAGAACAATACACCAATCAAAAAGAAAAACATTAAAAGAGCGCACTAAGAGATGGGGCTCGAAGAACAGGACTCGATGATATGGTTACGTGGGCTCAAGAAACGCTGAAAATAGAGGAAGGGTTGAAAGGACACAACTATCGTAAAACTTGCAGATTAATATATTATTACTTTAATAGCTTGAACCTATGCTGAAATCTAATGGCATAGAATTAATAATTTTTATACCATTGAAAATAGCATAAGGTCAATTATTAAGTAATACAACTAATCTGTAGTGGTCAACATGTTATTCCTAGTATAGGCTACTAAAAAGTAATAGATGATAAAAGGCTAAAGGAAAAGATGAAAGCAGTAACATATGATCTTTACAAGCTTATACATTATTTAATAATACAAACTTAAGTTGTAGTGCGATGAAATTGAAATGAGCCAGTAATTAAGATCCTGGGCTTCATTGCAACAACATAAATTTAATTACTAAATAGATGCTAAATTGTGAAGATATATTGTGTCAAAGCTTTATTACTTGGTTTGGATCTGAAAGGATAGGCAGCATGTTAATTGAATGAAAGGAATGCAAAAAGATTAAACTAATATGCATAGCTAACCACGTGGATTGATAGAAGGGAGTTATAAGATGGGTGTGATTATTCTGGCTAGCTGTTCCAGTGGACAAGTGCTCATATTGATGATCTGCCTGGCTTGTAAGGCATACGTGGACAGCTAGCTAATGGATAAAAGATATGACTGATTGCTCATCACGTAAGCATGATGGCATCACCTCCTGGTTGATTTGTTTGATCTGTACGAGAGCTAGCAAGGTTGCTTGTCTTGCATGTCTCCCGAACGTGAAGGCATAGACACTTGGGGGTTGCATGGTGACTGGCTTGAACATGCAGAGATTAATTAGTTCGCTCATCATGCAGGGGCCAAGCTACTCAGCGTGCCTAGCTTACTGGTGGTGATCAACGGCTACTAGCTCGGCAGGGACTGCATGGACAGGGCAGCAGAGCTGAAGCACGCACAGCATGGCTTCCTTCAGCAGCATTCCCGGAGGGCAGCACACATGCACGGCGATGGCGCAAGTAGCAGGATTGAGCGGAGGCAGAAGCGACCGAGTGCTTACAGGAACACAGATATGTATTCGGGAGAGACATTGATCAGCGCCGGCGACACTACGGGACATGAACGGCATGACTAAGATGTAAAACAAGACGAGCGAATGAATAGGAAGGCTGATGATGATGTGCTCACCGACGACGAAGATGTACAGCAGCGGCCAGAAGTCGATCCAACGGCGGGGACGGCGGCGTAGGGCTTCACGGTGCGGGGACTCTCCAGCAGACGGTGGCGGAAAGAGAGCGACGAATGGCAGTGGGGCTCCAGCTCGGCGTGGCGAAGCACCTGGTGTTGGCCACCACTTGTTCCGCCGGCAGCGTATACACCGAATCCAACCAGCATCGTCATGGCCGGCGGCAGTCTTCACGTGGCCGAGAGGGGCTCTGGATGAAGGGACAACGAACGGCTGGTAGAGATGCTACTCGGCATCGAGAAGCTTGCTGCTGGCGTGCTGCCTTCTGCCTTGCACCGCGCCATCTGCTGCCGCCTGATCTGCTCTGCTCTGGTGCCCCTGCATCGGCCTGCTGCCGATCTCATGTGATTTGGAGAGAGGCACCAGAGAGGATTCGGTGGAAAGAGATCAGTGGTGAGAGAGGAAATCAGAGAGAGAAGATGGACACAGCACTGGTGGAAGAAATCAGAGAGAGAGAGAGAGAGATTGCAGAGAGGGATGAAGCTTTGGTGGAACTAATCGGAGGGAGAATTGCTCTGGCTTTGATTGCTCGTGGAGATCAGGGAAAGAAGAGAGGGGTGGAAGAGGAGGAGGCGTCGGGTGAAGAAGAACAGGGGCAGGAGAGGGAGGCGGCGCTGAAGGGGATGGAAGGGAGAGGAGAGAGAAGTAGGATATTTATAGGAAGGGATTAGGGTTAGATTGTGGGCTTTTACAGGGGCCTAGATTTTGGGCCAAATTATTATCAGTCCACGAAATATATCGATAACAATTTATTTCATAAACCGTGACAAATGAATTAGACTAATTATCTAGAACGAATTAAGTAATAATCAATTCAAAATCCGGATATCATTGTCATAATTCAAAACAAATTACATAGGTATTTTGGATGAATTAATTAGACTATTCTCGGAACTAGATTAATTAAATAAACGATTAATCCGATCAATTGGAAAATAGCGTCATAATTCAGATAAGGTCTTCTGGAAGTCCGGATTGATTTGGGCGTCGAGAATTTCGTTATGGACTTCGATTTGAGATTAGAGAGAGATGGATGATCGATCTGATATGTTAGGGTCAACTGACCGGAAGATCGGATAGGATTTGGGTAGCGGGTGGCTCGGCACCATGGCCGACTCAGGCTCGGTGGGGGAAAAAAGAGAGAGAGAGAAAGAAAGAGATGGCGGCGAGAGGTAGAAGAGGATGCCGAAAGGTGGGTCCCGTCGCCGAGAGGGAAAGGAGAGAGGCGAGGTGGATACGAGTGGGCTGAGCCACTGAGCTGGGCCGAGAGAGGGAAGGGAGGCCGGTTGGGCTAGAAGGAGAGGGAGAAAAGGGAAATTCTTTTGGAATTTGCTTGGGGAGTTTGAATAGGAATTTAGGTTTGGAATTTTGAAATTTTGGGTGTTACAGGTGGTACGTCTGCCCCGGCCCTGGCAAGGGATTAATTTTGGTATCAACTAATCAATGGCATATTGGGTAATTTTGAGGAACTTTTAACTCTTAGCAGTTGAAAACAGGTCAATATATGAGATATTTTTTCTTTTATCCGATTAATGTTGGATTTTCTTGCAAGTCCATAATAAGTATAGATGTATAGATAGATGACACAATGGTTGACGAAGATACTTGTTATTCAAGACAAAATGGACTATACAAAATCAGTATTTCCTTATGGTTTAATTTTCTCTAATTCTCTGGTTTGGTGCAGAGCCTCACTATCCTCAGAGAATAATCCTGCTTGATCATCTGGTGTCCCTAGCTAGCTACGTATATCATCTCAATATATTTATGTTGAGTTTGAAGGTTTGTGTTTATAATGACGATGGGCTGCATGACCATGTAGGTCCTACTGAGATAATCGACCATGTTAACTATCATAGACCATTTTACTTTAACTCTCATATGAATACTCATCTAAACTCAGCTACTGATCCTTGTCAGAATAACTTGTGACTAATAAAAGAGCTCCACTGTACGAAATCTGCATCGATCACGAAGACTTTTGCAGGTAACATTACTACTAGTATATACGACCTAGATGGTTCAGAACTAGTGGTTTCTTCCACAATAACTCCATAAGTACTACTAATTGTATTACGAGTAGTATTAGTGAGGCAAATGTACTATATTATAGGATCAAGATCGTTGCATTTCACTAATGGTGGTAAGCATGCTGGTTCCTGCTTTATATTATCCATTTCTCCTGATGACGGGCTGCACCTCGACAAGCTTGCTCATTGTGCCATTGATTCCATCGACCACGCAACTCTTGGCAAGAGACAGTTTTGGCACCAACCAGCACCCAACCCACAAGCACATGTAGAAGAGTGATGAGATCATCCAGGAATACCAATGCTTGCTCATGCACATGAACCACAGACTTGTAGGGAGCCACGCCGATATCATACTGACCTTGCTGCATAATATTTCCTGGTGCCTACCATTCCGACGGGAGAAAATTTTGCTTTTCCCCTCAGTTGCTGCTGTGCAGTACCGTCCCTTTGTTTCTCAATTTTTTTTCGGTTGCTTGACGTTGTGGAAGTGCAGACAGAAGGGTAGCCCTTTCTGAGGCAGTCAGGCGGCACTAGTTCGATCCAATATATACCATGCTGGTTCACATGATTTTAAGAAAAAGACGGCGAGTAAAGACACACAATCATGGCAGATTTGGTTGCGCCATGGCGCGGGAGGCCACGCCGCCGAACTCCCTTCATGGAATTATTAACTAATGCAGTACCTGCTGCGCCATATGATCCCATTATTTCTCCACTAGTTTTTGGTTGGCCTTGGTGATGATAAACTGAAGGGCCCTTGGGGATGCAGAACTAGTTACAAGTATATATAGTACCCAAGCTAGTGGTACATATTACACTACAACAAATATGGCATTTTATAACATTTCATTTTTGTCACAGAAGCTCATTTTTTCGTCTTAGTTTTTAATTTATGACGTTCGCGTGACGAAAATCGTTCGTCATCTATACCCTGTAATAAAAGGTATTTAATGACGGAACACTTTTTTTCGTCATAAATTTTTTGACGTTTCTTCTGCTGTCACTAATTTATGATGACTGTTTTACGTCATTAAAGACCTTTAAATCGTCATAATCCATTGTGCACAGATGACGTGGCGCTGACGTGGCATCGCTACCATGACAATTTGGTTCGTCATAAAACCATATACGGATTATGTGGCAATAACGTGGCACTGACTCAGCAACACCGTCTTGACGAATTAATTCGTCATAAAATAATTAATGGCCCACTAAGGCCCATATTGCGCACTCTATTCGTGGGCTAAACCCATTTTTCATTTTCAAAGATTGTCCGGTCCAATTGTTTAATAGGCCTAATGACTTAAAAGCCCATCAGGCCCATCTTGATTTTACCCTTTTTTTCTCCCAAAAACCAATTAGATGGTCACAGAATAATACACATTATTTCCATGTAATACCTCATCAATATATTAGCAATTATGACAAGAATCATTTACACATTCAAACTTGATAATACAAATAGCTGTACAGAATCTCCAAAGGCAAATTTTCTAACATCCACTTGGGAGAAAATAGCTATACAGGGAAACATTTTACATACACAGGTTCATTTGTCAAGAAAACAGCAAGATCTGAACCCCTTATTGCAGCTTTCAGCAAACCTCAACATCTTCTGAAGAATATGAAGCTGGCACTTTTCAATTAATGAAGCACAACTTCCTGCATAAATAGCACTATAGTAAGTAAAATCTCTTTAGCTATTCAGCAAGCAGCACTATACAGCACAAAAAATCAGATATTCAGCAAGACAGATAGGCCACAGGCCTGTAGCAACAATTTTGTGCAACATACAGGCAACAACAGTACATGACAGATTAACTGATAGCTCAAATATCACAATTCACAAACATTATTACACTAAAGTTTAAAAGCCCACTTGTTCAAATATCACAAACTACAAGATGAAACGGCATCTCACCTTCTGATAGAGTCTTGCAAACTGGTAAATGATATGAACACAATTCACAAATTGCACTTGAAGCTTGCAGGTTGTCCTCTTGCTAGTTCTCCAAGGCTCCAGACCTTGAATCCAGGTAACATAAATATAGGTTCCAATCAAACAATGCTAGACTAATATAGGTTTCCAATTAAACAATGCTAGACTAAGAGTATCTATTTGAAAAAGGGATAGCCAGACATGCCAGACCTCAAATTCTGAATAAGAACTAACAATAATCAAACAGGGATAACAACAATGCTATAGCTAATAAATATACACAAAAAAGGTGACTGTGGGTGAAGCAAAAACACTTACGTGAAGCAAGTGAATTTAACTAGTTATTGTAAAGTAACCGGTAGATTTGGCCAACATGTTCAACATTTCAACACAAGGAACTAAATATTGTCAATGTAACACCAGAAATTAACAACAGGGGACCAAGTCCTAACACAACACCTACTGCTAATCTATCATGTTTAGATGATTACCAGCTAGTTTGCTTGAAGGTGATGTCTTTGAAAGCAAGAAATGCTCGATTGAAATATCCTTATAAATCTAGCTAGCAACATATATATCATGCATTCATGTCACAGTTTTATACAAAACATGAAGGGCAGACTGCATACTGAATACCTTTTATTGCACATGTTTGGCATTTTCAATAGTTTTTCCAAACATAATGACTTCAATCTCATAGAACAAAATATTTTCTTTTAGTTTCACTCCAGGTTGCAGGTTGTACCATGAAATATGCATTTCCCATACCACATGCCTAGTCTACTGCATATTCAATAAAGGATAAAATACATGATATGCATTTCCCATACCACATGCCTATTTATATTGATAAGTACTAAAAATACATGATATGATAAAATAAAGGATATCAATAGTTCACATCGGACATCAACAATAGGTAATGAAAAAAACGAAATGTTGAGTTCAGACAACAGGAGATCAATGAAAAAAACCAAAAATATTGAGTTCAGACATCTAAATCAGAAAACATGCTGATCTTGTCGACACAACCAAGCAAAATGAAATAGACCAGAATATGCAAACAGTACTTGTGCTAGTGCAATATGAAATAGACCAGAATATGCAATAGACGAGCTGATAAGCACAAACATCACCTATGATCTAAATGTCCCAACATCTACACCTAACTGCCATTATCTGGACAAGCAGTACTGCCATATGGGATAAACAGCAACTATAATCCTATCTCCTGCACTCATGTAATGTGATTCCTATGAGCAAAACTGAGAACGAGGAGTACCATGTTGCTGGGTCTGGAGATTGAGCTAGCATCCATGGTTGAGAGAGACATACGACTGCCAGCCGAAGAAATTGCCAGAGTTGCCGAAGAAATTGCAGACGCCATTGAAATAGCACTATTCAGTGAATGGACAAGCTAATACTGAACCTGAATAGTAGATGTAATACTAATTCGCACCTGCCTATGGGGGGAGGGGAGAGGAAGGTTGACGAGCTCACCTGCCTATGGGCCTACAGCGGCTGCTAGTCCGACGGCGGAGGAAGGAGGACACGCTTCGAGGTGGGCGCCATCTACTGCTCGCCGGCGCTCAAGCCAGCACCCCGCCGGAACGCGCACCCTTGTCGGCCGGCCGCGGCTGCCGCAAAGGGATGTACCCCGCCTGCCAGTTCCTCCGCCGGCCCCCCCTGCTGCAGCCGCCGGTCCATGCGTCGCAATCCCCCGCGTTGGCCAATCGGACCGAGGCAGGCAGGGCGTCATTGCAGACTTGAGGGAGGGAGGCCACAAGCAGATCTGAGGGAAGGCTGCGAGGGAGAGATGGATTCCGTCCACCTCGGTGCAGTGGCCGCAAATGAGAAAGTTATCAATACAATAGTTGTAGAACTATTCGAGATCTATAACTATTGTTTTGGTCACTTCCCCATCCGAGTTAGATTGAATTATTTAAATATGAAATTTCAAAAGTTGAGAAATTCACATATATTTTTACGGTAATAAATGATTTAAAATGAAAAAGTCATGAATACCAAAATTGTATAACTCATCAAGATCTACAAACTTTATTTAGTTCATTAATCCATGTGACAAAGTTTGAATAATCCAAATTTTGAATTTCAAAATTTGATAACTAAAAGCAAGATTTTGGAACACTAAATGATTTCAGCTGAAAAAGTCATGAATACCAAAGTTTCATAACTCATCAAGATCTACAATCTTTATTTAGGTTATTTTTTCATTTGATAAAGTGGTACTATACATTGGTCATTAATCCTAGATTCACTCACATAGTTTAAGAAACTATGTTAGAGACTTGTCAATTTTGTACTACATGTTATTACCATTTTTGAAAATGACAAAATGACCTAAATAAAGATTGTAGATCTTGATGAGATATGAAGCTTTGGTATTCATCACTTTTTCATTTGACATCATTTAGTGTAAAAAAGTCGTGCTTGTATTTGTCATTTTTTGAAATTCAAAAATTGGATTGTTCAAACAGACTCATACGAGAAGATTTTTCAAAATAATAGCATTAATAAGTTTCATAACTTGAATGAGCATGATTTTAGAAATTTTTAGAAAAAAAATCATCAAATTTGGAGTAGCCACGAAGGAGAAATACTAGATACAAGTTTAAATTCCGAATTAAAAAAAGAAATACGAACGGTTTGTCTAAAGTTTCCAAACGGTGTTGTAGGCCAGTGGTCTGTGTTGCGATTTTCTAACTGGAGGTCGGCGGTTCGATTCTCGAATGATGTCTTTTTGTTTTTTCCTTACTGACTTAGCGATCTAACATTCTATAAATAAATTATAGCACAAACAATTGACCAAACAGCAGTTCTAGCTCAGTGGTTAGTCATTTGAGTACATAAGCCCCGCGGTTTGAACCCTTCGACAGCCGTCTAATTTTATTCCTTTTTGCTCTTTTTTCTAATTTCGTATAATTACTCATGTAAACTTCTCACATTATTATTACACAAGTTGTCGGATGCTGTAGTGGTAAGCCATGCGCATGTTAGTGCTTGCGGTCTCGTGTTCGATTCCGCTTGTCCCTCTGCTTTATTTGTTTTTTGTTTTCTAAATATGCTCACACCTCATAAAAAGAGGCATGCCAAGCTTTTGCCACAGACAGATTGCTGGTGCAGTGGTAAGGGCACTCTTAACAACCATGCAGACCAAGGTTCAAGCCATGCGCGCCACTTTTGTTTTGGAATTAAAACTTTTTTTTCAAATTAAAAGCACGCTGTGTACAAAAAATAAAAATAAACACACTCAAAAATAAATAAAATTAATTTTCAAATTTTGAGAAGTATTTTAGAATTAAAACTTTTTTTTCAAATTAAAAGCACGCTGTGTACAAAAAATAAAAATAAACACACTCAGAAATGTTAAAGTTTTTTCAAATTTTCAACTCACGAGTTAGATGCGAGATGCATAAGATTAGGCAATAGCCGGACGAAGTTATTCGTATAACTAGCTGTAGTTTCTTAATTTTACAACAATAGATCAATAGTCCAGTGGTAAGTCCACAACCTCCCCATTCAATAGGTTGTGGGTTCAACTCCTTGCTTCCTCTCTTTTTTAATTCTATTTTGCTGCTCACTGGGCTGCTGGCCGCTTGGGCTTTATTGGGCTGCAAGCAGGCCGTAGGATGGGCTGAAATGGCAGAAAAAAAATTGGGAGCCTAGCTGAAAATAAAAGAAAAATGGCAGGAAAAAACATGCGGGACCCAATTGTCCAAGTGGCAGTGGGATCCACCCTAGGCCTGCCCTTTTATTTTTGAAAATTTGTGACGTTCAAATATTGGACTTAATGACAAAATAAATTACGTCACCATTTGGCATTAGACTAGTTTATGATGATTTCTAGTTAGTTTTAATGACGAACATTCTATTTTGTCACTAAACTATTGTGCCTTATATAAAACGTCATAAATCTGACCGTCATAACGACGAATATATCCAATGTCATGAGGTATTTGTCATAAAAAGTGGTATTTGTTGTAGTGTTAGTTGAATAAATAAATGGCTATAAAGATGTGCACAGCGGTGCCCCAAAAGAATCTCTCGGTCCTTAGCAATCTCAGTCTTTAAGCCGTGCGCGACGTTATGGTGCAGGAACTAGCTTTTAATACTTGTCTAAATGTCTAGAATGCCTTATATTCTAGGATGGAGGAAGTATGTACTTTTCACACCCCTGGTCGTACCTGTAGCAAATTATAAATAAAGAAATGGAGTTTCTAAAGTTCAGGTGCCTGAATTTTGCCTTTCAGCTATGGCATCAAGTGTACAACCTTTACATCCGATCCGACCATCCATAGTCATTAACTGCAACAAGGTCAATTCCAATAACTAGCTACGTAGCCAGCACAATATGATGTAGCGAGCAAAAACAAGGAGAGTGAACAATCACAAAGGACCAACAAATAGCCTATCTTTTTCATGTAGCACACGGAGAAGAGATGAGACCATGTGGGACCATTAGAAGAGAGTATAAAGAGGACAACAAATAGTCTTCTCACTCTACCATGTCAGCTTGCACCGTACTCAGTGTTGTTAGAGGTGGACTAACGCACTACCATAATGTACAATAAACCCTTATAGTTCAAATTATAAGTGGATCTGACAGCAACCAGGTGGGTCGGCTTGTCGACACGTTGCTTGTGTGCTCAGAAACCCGTTCTTATGACAAAGTCCGTAAGTTAATTTTATTCTCCACATGTTAGCCTCATTCCAAAAGCCTTTTAGTTCTACGAAGGATGATTTCTATTCACCTTTTTTTCTCCATTTCTGCACCATACCAACTCTCACTACGTGAAAATGTGAAATAGGTAATGTCAGAAAGGTAACCGGCGCATATGATCCAACCCGTTAATAGTCCACATATCACCTCTTTTTTCCTACCATTCGCCTCCATCAAGAGTAGTTCTTTATCTAAAGTTTACACTCTTGCATGTACACTAGTTAGTCTGCTTGATCACTGGTTAGTAGCCTACTGCCAGGTTCATATTTCATTTCTATTCGTTCTGTTGGCCCCATGAAAATATGAAGTGTCACATGCGACTGAGGCAAATAAACAAATGGACGTCCAAGAACTTTTATACGCTGCTGCGCGTTCCCACGCAATATTGCAACACGGCCAGTATAATTTTCTCTGCACAGCTACTGCTGTTAGGTTGGTGCTGATGCAAGGAGGAGCACAGAAGGGACCGAGCTGGGGGATGACGGCCTCCGCCGCTGGGCGGAGCACAGCCCTTGTGCCGCGT
>CM014271.1:72651467-72662280 GCA_004135705.1 Alloteropsis semialata | reverse complement strand
GATCCTTCTACTCGAAGCAATCATCAGGCAAAAGCATACAAAGCAACAAACAAGTACAACTAAGAACAATACACCAGACAAAGAAAAAGCTTAAAAGAACACACTACAGGACGGGGCTCGAAACTATGGTTACGAAGGCTCAGAGAAACGCTGGAAACAATGCACGGTTGAAAAGACAACTATCGTACATTTGCATTTGTGAGAGCACAAAAGACTATATGCTTGGTTTATTTTAATTAAAGAAAGGACATGAAAAGGATATTCAAAGAAATACCCAAGTTCATTTATTCAAATTATTTCCAAATTTAAAAGCGAAGTAAAACCTAGTCATATTTTATTTAGATATTTTCATAGGAATTAAGCTATTTAACAATTAATTTGAAATAAAAGACATGTGATGCATCTAATCGAATTATTTCATGTGACGTGTTGAACTAAGCAAATTATTATTGAAAACACATTTATTTAATATTAGTCAAATTAACAAAAATTATGAAACACCGTGATATTAACCTAAACAAGTTTTATTAGAAAACTAGTGGAATGTTTATTAATCAATTTAATACTCTATTTAACTTTAGAAACACGAACAAGACAAAACAACGAGACTAAATGATAGCTTGCACTAAACGGAGACTAACGAAACAAGAACGGACTAAAACGGAGCTAAAACGTGGAATCTACGACTAAAACAAGATAAAGGGCTAACCAGCGATAAACTGAGGACCTAAATGTGATTAACCCTAGCTTTCAGGGGCTAGCTGGGAAGATTCACAAGACACTATAAATAGTGCTCAGAATTAGATGAAACTACAGGGTTAGATCTACAAAAGAGAGTACATAGGACGGCGGGTTATATTATGATGAAGCTCAGGGTTTAAAGCATAAAAAGGAAGGGCATGGTTGTGAATACTTTGCACTGAAGGTGGATGGCGGGTTGATTACAGGAAAGTTGGGGGGCTCTTTAACAAAAGTGCCAGGCTGATTTGGTTGACTAGATCTGAGCCGCTTGTTTCATGATTGATGGCCGGATCTTTATGAAACGAAGGGGTATGGGCCTTCTAATCTGGGCCGTTGATCAACGATTCTACGGACTACGGCCATCTGCTTCCTTGCTCGTTAGGGAACACGAGCACGCCATGAGCGCCGCCACAGTTCAGGGCCGGAGCTTCGCCGGAATTAGCGGGGCGAGCTACGGTGGTCCGAAATCGATGCCGAGCGGCAAAACGGAAAGAGGACGAGATAGGGATTCTTACTTTGTGCTTCAATTGGGCGTGAGGGCAGCTATGGCCACACATATCAGAGACGGATGGAGGTCGACGCAGCTGTGCGGTGAAGGCGGTGCTGGGGCCTCGGCTTCGTGCCTTTGAGCGCCGGGGTGGTCACCGGATACCGGATGTTCCTGCGTGCGCGGTGGAGGGGAGAGAGAGGTCAGACGGGTGCCCACGTCGGCGGATTGAGACGGCGGTTGAGACTCACTGAGACAGGGCTTCGGCGATGAATTCCGGTGAGGTACAACACCAAGGCAGGTTGGGTTTTGGTGGAGCAGCAAACGAGAAGGCCGGGGCTCGATTTTATAGGGCATGAGGGAGCTCGAGCGGCAGGGATTTGGGGGCAGCGAGCTCTACGGGCGTTACTGCCATGAAGGCAGTAACTCGCATTGATTCACGGTTTTGAAGGAGGGAGGACAGTTTCTGCCGAGGGGAGGTGACGCGGTTCGCGGATGAGGGGGAAGGCGCGGCGGTTTCACGGCAAGAGGGAGGTGGTGCGAGGCGTTGGCGGTAGACCCCGGGTTGAACGGATCGTGGGCAGGCATACGGGAGCGAGTGGGTGTGACAAAGAATCACCTGAAACGGATTTAAAACGACGAAGTTATACTAATTACAAGGTTGTAGGGGCTATTATGCAATTAAACTAAAGTTTGCGCACTGTTTTGAATGAAACCGAGGGCCTATACAGAATTACGTATAAAAACACAGGAGCTAACGCATGAAAAAGACAGAGCAGGACGGCGGGTTGCATAATATGAAAAGACAGGGGCCTAAACATGAATTCTAAGGGCATATCTGTGAAGACTTTCTACTGAGCATGGACTGCGGGTTAATTATCGAAAAGAATAGGGGCTCTTTAACAAAATGAACAGGGCGGGCCGGTCTTGACCGAGTTGACCGGTACGCGGGATTTGATCAGGGCCACTGATTTTAGATCGGACGACCGGGAATCAAAGGGAGCGCCGGCGGTGAGGAAACACGGCGGCGCCGCTGCGGGCGCGGCGAGAGATCGCCGGAGACGAGCCTAAACGGCGCTACAGAGCACTAGAAGATGAACAAATGGCACCGGGGGTTAGAGGAGGTCACGGCGAACTCACCGGCGATTATAGGGGCGTCGGAAGATGACCGTAAGATGGTCAACGTCGAGAAGAGGCGGCTGCGGGCTCGGTCGGGCGACAGTGGAGCAATTCGGCGCAGCTCCTTGCTCCTGAGCACCACGTCCGGCTCCTGGGGTCCTGCGTAGGCGGCGCAGAGGGTCGAGCGGATCAGAGGGAGCTTGATTTGAGGGAGAGCAAGTAGCGGCGGTGGCGCAACCTTGACGGCGGCGCAGTTTACCTCGGCGGGGGCGGTAGAGCGATTCCAACGAGGCTGCGAGCTCGATTGCGATGAGCTCATCTTCTCTTTCCCAAGTAGTTTCATCCTCTGAGTGATGACTCCACTGCACTTTGCATATTTTGATGACATTGTTCCTCGTGGCTCTTTCTAATGTTTCTAAGATTTTGATCGGGTGCTCTGAATAAGTCAGATCATCTTGTACATTAAGCTCTTCCATTGGCAGTTGCTCCTCGGGTACTCTCAAGCACTTTTTCAACTGAGAAATGTGGAACACATCATGAACATATGACAGTCACTCGGGTAACTCCAGCTGATATGCCACTTCACCTTTCCTTTCCAATATCTTAAAAGGACCGATGTAGCGAGGTGACAACTTTTCTTTGACTTTGAACCTGCGAAGGCCTCTGATGGGTGATACCTTGAGGTACACATAATCTCCTACCTCAAATGTCAATTCACTTCTTCAGGTATCAGCATAACTCTTCTGTCGTGACTGAGCTATCCTGAGATTATCCCGGATTATCTGGACTTGTCTTTCGGCTTCCTGCAGAATTTCTGGTCCAACGACTTGATTTTCATCGGTCTGACTCCAGTATAGCGGTGTTCTACACCTTCTTCCATACAAAGCTTCAAATGGTGCCATCTTGAGACTGGCTTGATAGCTGTTGTTTTAAGAGAATTCTACGTATGGCAAACTCTTATCCCAACTGCCTCCATGCTTTAAGGCACAAGCTCGTAGCATATCCTCTAAAATTTGATTAGTCCTTTCAGTTTGTCCATCTGTCTGTGGATGGTATGCGGAACTAAAATTAAGCTTCGTATCCATTGATTCATGTAGCTTCTGCCAAAAGCGTGATGTGAATTGAGTGCCTCGGTCGGATACTATCTTCCTTGGGACACCATGTAAGCACACAATTCTTGACATATACAGTTCTGCTAACTTGGCTCCTGTATATGTTGTTTTGACTGGTATGAAGTGAGCAACTTTGGTTAACCTATCCACAATAACCCATATCGAATCGTAGCCATCTCGAGTGCGAGGTAATCCAACAATGAAATCCATACCGATCTCTTCCCATTTCCATTCAGGTACTTTCAATGGCTGAAGTAAACCGGCTGGCCTTTGGTGTTCTGCTTTTACTCTCTGGCATACATCGCACAAAGCCACATGTGTTGCTACATCTCTTTTCAAACCATACCACCAATATTTCTCTTTCAAATCTTGGTACATTTTTATACTGCCAGGATGAATGGAATAAGCCGAATCATGAGCTTCCTTCAATATAAGCTCACGAAGATGGTCGATGTCAGGTACACAAATTCTGTTTCTAAACCAAATAGTTCCTTGATCATCTTCAGTGAATTCTGGAGCTTTTCCCAAACCAATTTGAGTCTTGATTTCTTTGATCTTAGCATCTGTTAATTGTCCTTTTCGGATGTCTTGTTCTAACGTAGGCGCAATTTCCATAGTCATAGCTTCAGTATGAGTGAGAATGCCTAAGTTGAGTCGTTCCATTTCCCAACATAATTCTTGAGGCATTAATCGTGCTAGAGCCATATTAGCTTGACCTTTCCGACTTAAAGCGTCTGCCACAACATTTGCTTTGCCGGGATGATACTGGATATCCAAGTCATAATCCTTGATTAGTTCTAACCATCTGCGTTGTCTCAGATTAAGATCCCTTTGAGTGAAGATGTACTTTAAACTCTTATGATCGGTGAAGATTTGACACTTATTTCCAATCATATAATGTCTCCATATCTTTAATGCGTGCACAACAGCGGCTAACTCCAAGTCCTGGGTGGGGTAGTTCTGCTCATGCTTTCTTAACTGTCTGGATGCATAAGCTACCGCTTTTCCTTCTTGCATCAACACACATCCGAGACCTAGATGTGAAGCGTCACAGTAGACATCAAACCCTTTGTGGATATCGGGCATTATCAGAACATGAGCAGTAGTTAATCTCTTTTTCAACTCTTCAAAACTAGTCTGACATGCTGTATCTCATTTGAACTCTCTTTCTTTTTCCAATAGCGAAGTGAGAGGTTTCACTATCTTTGAGAAGCCTTCAATAAATCTGCGGTAATAACCAGCTAGTCCAAGAAAACTCCTGATTTCGGGCACATTCTTAGGTGGATTCCAGTTCAACACATCTCGAACTTTACTTGGGTCAACTTTGATTCCTCCATCAGTGATAACATGTCCAAGAAAAAAAACTTCCTTTAACCAAAACTCACATTTACTTAGTTTGGCGTACAACTGATTTTCTCGGAGCTTTTGTAACACTAATCTCAAATGCTCTTCATGTTCTTCTTCGTTTCGAGAAAACACCAAGATATCATCGATGAATACTACCACGAACTTGTCAAGGTATTCCATGAACACTTTGTTCATCAAGTACATGAAATATGCTGGAGCATTTGTCAATCTAAATGACATCACAGTGTACTCATATAGTCCATATCTAGAGGTGAAGGCTGTTTTAGGGATATCTTCCGGTCGGATTCTCAACTGGTGATAACCTGATCGTAGATCAATCTTGGAGAATACCTTAGCACCTCTCATTTGATCAAACAGATCCTCAATCCTGGGTAGGGGGTACTTGTTCTTGATAGTTGCATCATTGAGAGACCTGTAATCCACGCACATTCTTCTGGTGCCATCCTTTTTATCAACAAAGATAACAGGGGCACCCCATGGTGATGAACTAGAACGGATAAAACCTTTGCCTAATAATTCTTCTATTTGTTTCTTCAATTCATTCAAATCCTTAACATCCAATCTGTATGGTCTTTTAAATATGGGTGCAGTACCAGGTAAAAGATCAATTCGGAACTCGATATCACGGTCGGGTGGCATACCTGGTAAGTCTTCCGGAAATACGTCGGGGTAGTCACACACAACCTTGGTTTCTTCCAAAGATGTTCCCTTGACCTGATTCACAATTCCTTCTTCTTTGGATGAGTTGTTAACCGTGAACTCAATCTGCTCCCCTTGAGAGTTGGTTAAGAGCACTGACTTTTTGGCACACTGAATAACTCCATCACATTTAGTTAACCAGTCCATTCCAAGAATCACATCGATACCATTGGACTTAAGGACTATCAGATTTGCCGAAAAATCTACACCCATGATTTTCAGATTCACCCGCGGGCATATGTGACTAGCCTTCATCTCATTGCCCGGGGAACTAACTAGCAGATTTTTCTTCATAAGGCTTTTAGGTATGTTATGTTTTGCCACAAATTGCTCAGTAATGAATGAATGCGATGCACCAGAATCAAACAAAACTGACGCAGGTTCTGAGTTGACGAGGAACATACCGAGCACAACATCTTGAGCTTCTTGAGCTGATTCGGCCGTCATGTGGTTCACCCTACCACGCATGAAATTTTGCTGGCCTTTATTGCCCTGAGAGTTCTGATTCCCATTGCGTGCTTGGGACGATTGTTGGCCAGACCTCTGAACATTGTTCTTCTGAGGCGTCTGCATGTTTCGCTTGGGGCAGTTATTGGCGTAATGTCCCACTTCACCACATTTGAAACAACCATTAGGATGGACCGGTGTGACTGGATTAGTACGCACTGGTGCACCGATGGCATTGCCAGAGCGGTTCTGCTGGTGGTTGGGGGTACGCTGCACTTGTTGATTGAAGCGCGGCGACTGCTGAGAGGAGTGCTGGAATTGTTGATTCTGTTGATAATTCCCTTGTCCTCCGGAGCGAAACTGAAATCCCTGCTGCGAGTTATAACAAGGGCGGTTATTGCTGCTGGATTGTCCCTGAGATTGGAACTTTCGCTTCTTTTCGCCAAGTTCCTTCCGAGTATTCTCGAGACCAATAGCTTTATCTAGAAGCTTCTGGAAGTTCGGGAAGGTATGGCTTTGCAGTTGATATTTCAGTGGTCCGATCAGACCATCCAGAAAGCGATCTTGTTTCTTCTCATCATCGTCGACTTCATTTGGTGCGTAGCGGGATAACTGAGTGAACCTATCCCGATACTCACTGACCGACATACTGCCTTGCTTCAAAGCCAGAAATTCATTCTTCTTGAGCTTCATGACACCAGCTGGAATGTGATGTGAGCGGAAGCTATCACAAAATTCCACCCAAGTAATAGTGTTGGCATCAGCATGTGCGGCGACGTAAGCATCCCACCAGTCAGATGCAGATCCTTCAAGTCGTCCTGCAGCGTACAAGACCTTTTCACGGTCATTGCACTGAGTTATATCGAGCTTCTTACTGATGACCTTCAGCCAGTCATCAGCATCCAAGGGATCCACCGAGTGTGAATAAGTTGGTGGTTGGTGGCTCATAAACTCCCGATGCTTGTTTCTAGGCTGAGGGGGTAGCTGTTGCGGTGGTTGGTTCTGTTGAGCTTGCATATTATGCACGGTGTTGGTGAGGTCTTGGAGCAACTGCATCTGAGCTGCCAAGAACTGTTCCATGGCTGGATTTGGAGGTGGAGGTGGTGCTTGATTCTGTTGGTTGATTATATGAGCACGTCGGACACTTGGAATATCCTGTCCTCCGCCTCTCCTGGTATTTACCATCTGATTGTTAGAAGATTGCTTCAGATAAGATTGAACAACTGATAAAGGTAGATAGAACAAAGCCGAGATTGGAACTAAAACAAACTTTAACTTAATTATTTTATTGATGCATTTGTGGCCATCACTCCACAAAACATCCCAGACAAAACATAAACTCCAAATCAAACATTTATTCAAACAGCATTCATTATTACATCGCGCGTTCTCACAGGAACGGATCTATCGAGACAACTCATGGTAGGCATCCTATGATCCTAACCAAGAAGACCGGTGCTGGAGCCTGGTTCGCCGTAGCGAAGCCTCTTGCGGGGAGGAGAGTCTGAAGGGCAGTGGAAGTCATCCGTCTCCTCGGGTGGCTCCACTCCTGCAAGCTGGGTCTCAAGCTGAGCAATCCTGGCGTGGGCGTCCATCAGCTCCTCATGGGTCTGGATAAGCTCTGTAGTGGCACCCTCCAGATCAGTGTTGAGCCCTGCGACAACCTGGGCAAGGTTGTTGATGCGAGGCTCATCAGGCTCTCCCAGCATCACAACTGTCTCCTCTGTGCCACTGATACGGCGAGGAAGGTGACGGTACTCGGTGGTGCTCAACTCCTGGCGGTGGGCGTAGCAGAGTGACCACAGTGCCCTCCTGGCAGCGGCACTCACTGAGGCAGCATAGGTAGCATGAGGTGTAGTGGAGTCGTGCGACGAACGAGTCCTCATGCCACCGGAAACCTCAGGGCGCTCCCGGATATGGACCCGGGTGATGTAGTAGCTGTCGAGTGTCGGGGGAGAGACGCGCTGGGTGACGTAGAGCGGCTGCACCGTGTTGCCAAGCTCCTGTAGTACATCTTGGAGCAGCCTGGAGAAGTAGCCGGACTCGTTGACGGAGGTGCGAGTCTCACAAGTCGGTATGGCTGCTTCAGGACCATCACCCTGGTTTCCACCATCATTGTTGCCGTTGTCGTTGCCGTTGCCGTTGCCATGGCCATTGCCCAGACCATTGGCACCATCGGCGTCGTTGTCGTCGTCGTCATCATCATCATCATCATCTCCGGAGTCATCCGGATCGCCTCCACCAGCTGCAGCAGGTGCCGGAGCTTCTGGAGCAGGTACAACTGGCGGTTCTTCAGCTGCTGGTGCCGGTGATCCTACCGGGGTCACCAGATTCCCGTCTGGGCCGACCTCCATGATGCGGCCATCCTCCATCTCAACGAAGTAGTAGAGCTCTTCTGGCTCTTCTTCCTCCACGGGTGGGACCGGGGAAGCAGGCTGAGCAGGAGCAATACGAATCCATCCTCCGGTGCTTTTGCGAGCAGTCCTTTTAGTCCTGACCATCTGACAGAGCAAGAAAGAAAGCTGAGAACAGGCTCAAAAAGAGACAGAGTTTTGACAAAGAACAAGAAATAAAATAAGTTTTTATAAGGAACAAGGACAAATGAAAAAGCAGAAAAGGCTTGCTAAGATAGTAAGTCCTATTTTCGACCATTTCTACCTAGGCTTGCATCCTACAGTCAACACAGCTCTGATACCACTTCTGTCACACCCGATTTTGAGGACAAAACCGAATGCATAGCATATGTGTGCCAGGATCCGTTCTCACACATATGTTGACGTCATCAGTGAAAATATCATAAGACAGTGTTCAAAAACGAACAAAAGAGAGTACATAACTTATTACACTCAGCGATAATAGACACGAAGGTCTTAATCGTTTCACCGACAACCTAAAACGAAAGAAGCTTCACGACTTCTCCACAGGCTTGACTGGTTGACGCAAAGCCTCAGAACTCTTCGAAGTCACTGAAGTACTCCACGTCCTCATTTTCTTCTGAACAGCAGTTTTAGCAAGGGTGAGTACACTTATGGTTGGTACTCAGCAAGCGGGGGAAATATGCAAGGCCATCAAAGGGGGGGTTTCAGGCTCATGCGGTTAGCACTTTTAGTTGGTCACATTTTATTAGCGAGCACCTAATTACTAGGTATAAGTTTATACCAACCCAATTAAGCAAGAGAGAACCAACAAATTATTCCAAAAACCAAGGAACCACAATTTAATATCATATTTAGGTTCAATTATCATGTGAGGGTCCAAGCCGCTCTTAACCGTGAGCACGGCTGATATATCAGTTTGACACTCTGCAGAGGTTGTACACTTTACCCACAGCTCGTGTTCCCCATGTCGCCCGGGTTTGCAAGGCCCTTAAACACTTCCGAGGTGAGTGGCTAGAGGTTCACTACGAAGTCTTTACAAAGACTCAAAGCTAAACTAGCAGCCCGCTAGAGTTTCGGCCGCGGTGAGGTCCATAACCCTCCCTAATGAGGCCATACCTTAGCAAAGGCTACTCCTCCAAGAGGACCGGGCTATGACCCCTTCACCGTCCCCCTCCTTGCCCTTTCGGTAAGGCCACTAGTCAACCCCAAGTCTAATTAATCAGCCAAGGTTAGAGCCATATAACACTGTGGTTGCACTGTTTTCTTGGGTGGTTCTCCATGTTCCATTTAATCAGGATAATCTTGTAATTAACCAAGTATAGCAACAAATAAAACCATGTTATCATATTCAAAAGTTTGATATTACCATCCCAAGATTAAGCAACTAAGCATTTCTACCCATCAAGGATGATGAAACCCGGTGTATCAAGGTTGAGGGAATAAAAACTAGGTATATCCTATGAATAGGTATCCCATCAAATTAATGCAATACATAAAAGTAAATGTGATTAAAATGCTGTTACTGGGTTGAAGAATATGAACAAGGAGGCCACTTGCCTTCCTCTACAAACTGCTGTTCTTCTTCGATCTGCTGCTCCTGGCCTTCCTCGAACGGGACGTCTACACGATCACACACAAGCATACAACAAAATAAATAAAACAGTACAACAAACAGTACCAAAAGCACAAAACAAACACCTAGAACTAAAGGTTACGCAGAGACGATCGCGTGAACGCGAAAATCGTCCAAAACGGATTTAAAACGGCGAAGATACACTAATTACAAGGTTCAGGGACTAATATGCAAATAATCCTATGTTTTCGGGTTGTTTTGTAATAAAACCGAGGACTAAAACATAAATAAACCTAAACAACAGGGTTAGATTCATAAAAAGATCAGAGAGGACGGCGGGTTCTAATATCCAAAAGCTCAGGGGCTTAAACAGAAGATGCAAGGGCATGGTTATGAATATTTTGTATAGGAGGTGGACTGCGGGTTGATTTGTCGAAAGTGCAGGGGCTCTTTTGCAAAACGGCCAGTGTTGACCGGTATTCGGCTCGATTGACTCAGGGTGGATCTGATCTAAGCCGTCCATTCAAACGCGGACGGTGGATGGGGGGTCGGGCGCCCGGCGGCGGTTCCAGGGGGCGGCGCCGCCACGGGCCGCGGCGGAGCTTCGCCGGCGTAGCTCCGGTTCGGAGCTAGAGGGCACGGGGAGCTGCGGGAATAGCACAGGGAGGGAGAGGAGAACACGGGGAGCTCACCCAGGGGCTTACCGACGTCGGGGAAGCGCCGGAGAGGGCCGGCGGCGAGCGGCGGTCCTCGGGCTACTCCGGTGAGGTTGGGCGGGGGCTTTGGTGGAGGGTTTGGAGCGGGAATGAGACGGGGATGCTCGGGGTGGATTGCCGCGGCTTATATAGGTGCCGAGAGGGGGAAGCGGGGGCGTCCGAGGGAGAGGAAT
>CM014271.1:72623694-72650467 GCA_004135705.1 Alloteropsis semialata | reverse complement strand
TGTTTGGCACTAATCTTCGCGTTGAAGAAGTTGAGGCACTACATGCTGGCACATCAGGTCAACCTCGTCGCAAAGGCGGACCCAATAAGGTATGTGCTGAGTCAGCCTGCGCTCACCGGGCGACTCGGAAAGTGGGCATTACTTATGATGGAGTTCGACATAACCTTTGTCCCGCAGAAGGCGATAAAAGGCCAAGCTCTGGCTGAATTCCTAGCGGCGCATCCCGTACCTGATGATTCGCCACTCGTCGCCGACTTGCCGGACGAGGAGGTCTTCTTCACCAGTTGTGACGTCCCGTGGGAGCTCTACTTTGACGGCGCCTCACGTATGGATGCCGACCCCGATGGCACGCCTAAGCGGAGAGCAGGTGCAGGGCTGGTGTTCAAGACTCCGCAGGGAGGAGTGATGTACCACTCCTTCTCCCTCCTGAAGGAAGAGTGCTCCAATAATGAAGCGGAGTACGAGGCACTTATTTTCGGGCTACTGCTAGCTCTCTCCATGGAGGTAAGTTATCTGCGAGTCCATGGCGACTCTCAGCTTATTGTTCGACAGGTCAACGAAGTCTACGAAGTCCGCAAGCCGGAGCTGATGCCGTACTACCAAGCAGCCCGGAGGCTCATGGAGAAGTTCCAGCGCGTCGAGGTCGTCCACGTGCCGCGGAGCAGGAACGCACCAGCTGACGCCTTGGCGAAACTTGCTGCAGCGCTTGTCCTCCCTGAGGGCAAACCTATGCAGGTTGCCGTTGAAGAAAGATGGCTCCTCCCAGCAGTCCTGGAGCTCATCCCAGAAGAATATGAGGTCGACGCAGTCACGACGAACGCGGTTGAAAAGGAGGACGACTGGCTCGAACCCTTCCTCGACTACTTCAAGCACGGCAGCCTTCCTGACGACCCAGTCAAGAGGCACCAACTACAACGTCGACTCCCCTCCTATGTCTATAAAGCAGGTGTCCTTTACAGGCGATCCTATGGACAGGAGGTCCTCCTCCGGTGCGTCAACCGACGAGAAGCCAACGAGGTCCTGAAGGAGGTGCATCACGGAGTCTGCGGTGGACACCAGAGCGGGGCCAAAATGTATCACAGCATCCGTTTAGCTGGATACTATTGGCCTGGCATCATGGCAGACTGCATCAAGGTGGCAAGAACCTGCCACGGTTGCCAGGTTCATGGAGACTTCAAGCACCAACCACCGGCGGTTCTCCATCCAACCGTCCCCTCGTGGCCATTCGACGCCTGGGGGCTCGATGTCATCGGAATGATCGACCCTCCATCGTCATCCGGCCATCGTTTCATCCTCGCTGCCACGGACTACTTCTCCAAATGGGCAGAAGCTGTACCCCTGCGCGAGGTGAGAAGCGACAACGTCATCAACTTTCTGGAGCGGCACATCATATACCGCTTCGGAATCCCGCGCCGTATCACCTCCGACAATGCTAAGGCCTTCCGGTCTGGTAAAATGCACAGGTTCGTGGAGAAGTACAAGATCAAGTGGAGTTATTCCACTGGTTACTACCCCCAAGCGAACGGTGCGATCGAGGCGTTCAACAAGACGCTCGGCAAGATACTCAAGAAGACGGTGCACAGGTACCGAAGAGACTGGCATGACCGTCTCTATGAAGCTCTATGGGCGTATCGCGTCACGGTTCGTACCCCAACTCAGGCGACCCCGTACTCCCTTGTTTACGGGTGCGAAGCTGTCTTGCCGCTGGAAGTACAGCTGCCATCGTTACGAGTGGCCATCCATGATGAGCTCACTCAAGATGAGCAGATTCTTCTTCGATTTCAGGAACTCGATGCCCTCGAAGAGGAGCGTCTGAATGCAGCGCAAAACTTAGAGTTGTACCGCCAGAACATGACCAGGGCCTACGACAAGCTCGTCAAGCAGCGTGTCTTCAGGAGAGGCGAGCTTGTGCTTGTGCTCCGGCGCCCCATCGTCGTCACGCACAAGACGAAGGGCAAATTCGAACCCAAGTGGGAGGGGCCGTACGTCATCGAGCAGGTCTACGACGGAGGCGCCTATCAGCTGGTCGACCATCAAGGAGTTCGACCGATGCCACCCATCAACGGCAGGTTCCTGAAAAAGTACTTTGCCTAGTTTTTCTTTGCCTTACGGTGGTCAGCGCTCGCTAGTTGGCCACCCTTTTCGTTTCTTTCTTTTGTTTGGTTTCCTTTCCCTCTCGCTTTCTTCCGTTTCTTTTCTCTTTCGTTTTCCTTTTCTCTTTGTTTTCTTGAAAACGGACCTCTGTGTCCCACAAAAAAAATGGCTTTCCCTCACCAGATGTTCAGCTGCAGTACGGGACGGGATTATCTCAAGACTGTCTGGATGGGACCCTGAATCCCTGGGCGAAGCTCACAGCCGACGCCCCTCCATGCACTGTACACGGCGCATGTCAAACGTGCTCTAACAGCGACAGTGGGAAGAAAGCCTGTGTTTCTCCTAGGCAGCGAGGCAACCATGCCCCTCGCGCTTACTGGCTTGAGACGACATCTTTCAGGGAAGACTATAGGAAAAGAGCAAGAAAAGGGCTACCTGGTGCAACACAAGTTACATTCAGTGTGCAGCCACTTGCCATCCCTGGAAGATGACAACAAGGGACCAAAAAAAAAAAAAGAAGTTGATGCCTGTGAGGATTTACCTAGAAACACATAGGTGAATGACTACCCTCCGAATTCCTCGAATATCAGTCAAAATTCGAGTCTGAAAAAAAAAAGAAAAAAAGGAAAAGCTCAATTGGTCAAAAAAGACCACGTCAAATTCCATGCAATTGGAAGGAGGAGGGCAGTTGTTCACCATCCTCAGCAAAAATAATGGCAGATTCCGCAGCCGTTATCCCATAACCATTTAAACCAAGTGCAGCCACACCTAGTCTTCATGCCAGGCAGCGCAGGCAAGCTGTGGTGCTGCTCAGCGCTAAGGAGTCTCAGGCGATAATTTCCAGCTCCGCTTGTCAGAGTCGTGGAAGCATGTAGTCCACACTCACACACCTTAAGGAGGCAAAGTTGTTGATTCGCTATCGCTATGGTCATTCGGCGGTACCGACAGCTCAGTCCTCTGGCCATCTCATCCCAAGCTGCTCTTATAGCTTACACTCGATGGGAAAGCCAACATTTTCTCGATTAAAACCAAACAAAGTGTTTTTTGCTTTTTGGCCTTTAGTTTCGTTCTCTGGATATGGCGCTTCTATCCTGACTAATGTGCACAAGCGAAAGATTTTGTTATTGTCAAGGTGTGGCAGGTTTTTCGCTTCGCTTCCATGGGAGCAGTGCGGCGCGCCAACGCGGGATGGCGCCAAGCTGTGAAACCCTTCGATCTGGTCGGCTGGCACTACCATGTAGTCGCGGCTGGGTCGATAAATTCCTTGCAAGTGGTATGGTTTCTTCGCCGCAAGCTGGGACAACGCAAGGTATTTTGTTGGCTAATACCGTAGCTGCTACATGGTCCCAACAAAGTCCCTGTACTCCATCCAACTCCGGCACGAGTGTTCGCCGGGCGCATCAAGATGAGATCTGCCCAGGTTTCATCTCTCTTTTTATTTACTTACGTGCTTGATTTGGCTTTTGTCTCCCTCTCCGTTTCTTTTCCCTTCCTTCCCCTTCTCCGTGCTAACGTGAGCAGGAGTACTCCGGGTCGGCGCGCTCGGGAAAGTCCGCTGAGTTTCTTCGCAAGCCGGCGTGATAGTCAGCGCTGAGGTCCTCTCGGCAGCTAGTGAACGAGTAGAGAGTAACACTGTACCCGTGCCCCGGAGCGGTATGGAAAGCCACGCGACACATTGGTCGCCTCTGCGGCAGCCTCTCGACAGCACGGCTGCGAAGCGCGTCGTCGCGACGATCTGTCGGCATCGTGCTGTGATGTGCAACCATGATGAAAGTTGCGCTGTACACTCAGCATAGGCACGAAAGTGTCTTGTAAAAAATGTGACATGAATATATACGTGTGTATAAAGAGATCGATGCATCTGTGAAAAGGAGCAGACATAGCCTGCCCATGCATTTTCGTCCAATAGGAGAGTGCGCAATGCTATTCTGATTGCTTGCAGGTTCACAAAAAAAAATTTCCCGCTCCATGCTCTGATTAAGAGGGCTCCCATATGGTGCGTTGGTTGACCGTGCCTGTGTATAAAATGTTGTCTCAAGCACCCAAGCCATGATTGCTTGTGCTATGGAGAAAGAGAACAGAATGAATCAATTTAGAAAGTTAGCGTATGGGCCTTATGCTGCTGTGCAACTTCTATAGCGGCCGTAGCATCCATACGTCAACTGATGATGAGATAACGTATTAAAGACAGCAAAGTTGCTGTGACACAACGTGTAATGACTGTGACTTGGAAGCTTTGGGCTACGGCGGCGGCGTCGAGAGTCGCGTCAAAATCGAAGCTCAAACATTCGCGCAGGCGCAGGTCAAGTGACAACTGGGACGCTCGAGAATTTCTGTGAGACTCGGCACAGTGCCATGCATGCATAGAGTCATGGTTTTAAGAGTATCTACTGGGGCAGCTAACACGTACTACGTGCTAAAATCGCTTTGGTTGCAGCCTTAGCCAGATGTGGGCGCATAGTTTTGGGTTATGAACACCATGACTTAAAACATGCAAGAATTTGGCGCAGAGAAAGAGATAGTCTCCTAATTTCTTCTTCTCTCGTGCATTACATTAGCCTGATCAACAACGGCGGCCTCGCAGAACGGGTTTTGATGCTACCAAGCGTTGGCGATCAGGATCCCCTGCTCGACGGAGCAAGTACAGGAGACGCTGATTGATCTTGCGACAACGCCTACCGAGCTCGGCAAGATCGTGTCCGCGACCGTCCTGAAATGACGATCATCTGGCCGTTGGACACGGCAGTCCCTGCGTGCTTTGAGGTGATGGTTTTGCGCATAGCCGTGACAACGTGTGCATAAACAAAATGTGTACGTACGAACATTCAGAAGCAAGTGTGGAATGGCGGAGCACGTATTAAAAGGAAGCAGATACAAATTATTCCTAACACACCAATCTAGAGGGAGCTACATGGTGCCCCTTATTAAAAAAAATAAAATAAAAAGAAGTTCCATAAATTTTAAGCCCTAGTCTTTCTAACAAGCTAAACTGAAATCCTTGTGCAAAAGGATTGACACACTACGGAGCCATCACAGTGCGGCCCGACTCCATCATGCCTGTAGGCTTGGCTTATTTGTCTTTCTGAGGACTTATCCCTGAAAGGTCCTTGGCCCGATATGAGAGAATGAGGGCTATGTCTGGCGCAGTGTAAGGGGATGCACTCTTTTCTGCAGCCTCGTCCACCTGAGCTGCCATTTCATCCCGGCGTTTTTGCAAATGCCCAAGGAAGTCACGCTGCGATTTGATGGCAGCGTCGCAGATGGCAAGGTGGTCAGGAAACGTCCCTTCTTTCTCTAAGAGTTCAGAAGCTCGCTTCCTCGCAGTTCTCGCCAACTCCTCATGATCTATAGCTTGTCTCGTCAGCTGCTGTGCCTCTGAGGCAATGCATAGACGGCAAGAGTTTATACTCTCGCGACCTTCTTGCGCCTGCTCCAGTTCAGAGCGCGCTTCCGATAAGGCACCTTCCAGCTCTTCGAGATAATAGCACACTCCTTTTCTCACATCGAGCGTCGCATCTCCGATAGGTGCATCGAGCCTGAACTCTAAACGGGTTGCGAGCCCCCTCAAACGGCTTTGAGGCTCGATTAAGCTCTTGGGGAATGTGATTCCTTCGTGGCGCCTTCGTTGCCAATCATCTGTGTATATTTTGATGTAGCGCACCACCATGTCGTAATCAAAGGGGACTTCCTTCAGCAAGTCTTGAATGTGTTGCAGGTCACGGTAGACGCCGCGAGCGTGAAGGAGCTCGGCTGCGGTCGATGTTGGTAGATCAAGAGCGACCCCATTTGGTGGGGGAGTGAGATCAGCCAGACGTGGACGCTCCCTGAGGAAAACGAGGTTTCCGACCCGCGCTTCTGCTCTATCAGCGAGTCGCCGCGCTTGCTCCAGAAGTGCAGGCACGTTTGCTTCCTTATGTTTCTCCAGCTCAGAGAGAGAAGGTGGCCAGGTTTTGAGACTTTGTTCAGCTGAAAAAAAAAGAGCAAACCTGGCACTGGTCAGGCATGATAACTTAAAAAAAAAAGGGGGAAAGAGGGTTATTCGACTTGCTCACCCTCACGTTCTCCAGCTTTCGTGTTTGCCTGCACAGTTTTTTCTTGTGCGGTAGCTTTGCCCTTCCGCAGAGACACGCGGCCCTTCGCTCCTGACGAGACTGCAGCGGCACTTGAAGAAGCTGGAGTCGGAGCGTTTGGTGTAGCTTTCGGAGCTGGTAAGGCCAAGACTACGCTGGCTGCGGTGTCACTATGAGTGATCGATGCCCCAGCGATTTCATCCCTCGTGGCTCCAACAGCCTGATTCAGTAGGGAGTCACTTGATGAGATGTTATCCGTGCCGTCTTCAATCCACTTCGAGGAAATTATGAAGAAGCATCATTATCAAGCTACAGAGAAAAAAGATAAGCGGTGTGCGTACCTTGTCACCAATATGACTCGGGATGGGGATGCCCTTCAAGTCTGATAGCCCGCTTAGCTCTTCTACCGGAACGCTCTGATCCTAGACGAAGATGGTGGAAAAGACATAAGAAGATGCATGTCATTCATGTGCTCTTACATAAAATCAGTGATCATGCAAATCAGACACGGATTACCATCTGGACAGCCAATAAGGTGCTGGAGAAACCCTGCAAAGATTTGTTGCCAGGGTCAGGGGCGCGACCACTGTCTTGGCTGCGGGTTTGCCTCTTTTGAGTTCCCTCGGCGGGCTGACTTGCAGGTGATTTTCTCTTTGGCTTCTGCTTGGAGGGACCACTGTCTTCTTTCTCGCGTTCGGTCCTCGAGCCGTCGTTCTCCTTCTCGCGTTTAGCCCCCGCATTGTCGCCATCAGGACGCGATGTGGTGTCGCGGATTTCACGACCGTCGCGCAGATCCTCCTGGCGGTCCATCTACTTGGTCCTCTGGATCGAGGCATCCTGGAAGGCTGACTGGGCACGTCGTCTTGCGCCATGTAGAGGAAGAACTAATCTACTGCTGCAAAAGAGAAGAAAATACTGCCAATTAGTCTGGCGGGCAAACAGGGAGCGCGATGTCTCGATTGCGCTGTAAAAAAAAGAGAGAAAAGAAAGGAAGGCGAACCTCGCAATGGAGGGTCACAAGCAGAAGCTATGAAGAAAAGACGTGGGAGCTTGATAGTAGATCAACCCCTGGGGGTCTCGCATATATAAGAGAACCCAACAGGCTTAGTCGGTTAAGATATGCCATATTTGTTTCTTTCACCAAGTTGATTTCGGATCGACTTCGTATCCAATCTCAACTTGGTGGGGGGCATTTGTTCGACGTGATTTTGACGTAGCAGGGTTTGATTTGTATGTGCATGCAAGCAAAACTCATGCACGTAACTTATCCATGTTTAGCAAGCTAATATATGGCAGCTGTGATGGGGTATGGCGCCCATGCATGGCATGCGAAGAATATGCCTACGTTTCATCTATGGTGCACGCACGTATGCAAACCGGCCGGCGTACGTAGTCAAAATTCTCTCGGGTACGTATTGGAATGGGTCTGTCACGTAGCCAACGTTACCCAAAATATTCCAGAAATTCATGGGCAGGAGGAGATACACGCATACACGAAACTCCCCCTGCGTTGCGGACTTGGTTTGGAAAGGCTCTGCAACATGGAAGCGTGGGAGAGTGGATAGGTGCCGAGTAATTATCTTGGACAGAGATTAACCTGCTGTTTGTTCGGAAGGCTCAACGAACGGCGGGATACTCGCGAACGGAACGGCGGCGCCGCAGGAGTCTTGAGGGCACGCGAGACCCTGGCTGGCTGCCTATATAAAGCCCTCACCTCTCCACGTCTCGGGCAGAGAGAACAGGCACAAGTGCGCAGGGAGAAGGGAGAGGGAAGAGCTCGGTACTTCGTCGACTCAGGTCCTCGCTCCGTTCGCCGGCGCTGCGCTGTCCGTCTACATCGAGCCGGCGCTGCGCTGTCCATCTACATCGAGCCGGCGACGTCGTCTGCGAGCTGTTCGCCTACGTCAAGCTATCGCCTACGTCGAGCTAGCAGCCGCCATCACATCCATCTACGTCGAGCCTGCGGCACCCATCTACTCCGATCGCAGCGAAGAAACCATGGCGCCTCTGTACGTCTTCGACGGCCGCCGCGCAGGTTGATGACCGCCTCCTCTATTTTTTATTTTACAGATCAGCATACTGCATATGCACTGCACAGACGCGTAGGTCGAGGAGCCGACGCCGCCACGGCGTCGCCCTGTCTCGAGGTTGCAGGATGCCGAGACGACGATGGTGCCGCGAGGCTGCTGGACAGCGCTGAACAGGTGGTGCCGCACTATCACAGGCAAAGGGGTGCATGCACGTACATGCTACCCATGCACAGGGACTACAGAGGGGATGCATGCACTACTACAGCAGGAGCATCACAGGCGGTTCGGTTGCCCACATCACAGGCGGTTTTCAAAAGTGGCGCTGGTTAAGTGGCGCTGATAATCTCATTTTCACAGTCGGTTTTTAACCGGCTGTGAAAACTGATTTTCACAGCCGGTTTACGTCATGAACCGGCTGTGAAAATAGTTTCACAGCCGGTTTTGAACCTTGGAAACCTGCTGCGTCAAGCGCTATCACAGCCGGTTTTTTGTCAAAAAACCGGCTGTGAAAGTGCATTTTCACAGCCGGTTTTCTTCCAACCAAAACCGGCTGTGAAAGGGCATTTTCACAGCCGGTTTTCTGCAAATCAAAACCGGCTGTGAAACTCTTTTTCACAGCCGGTTTGAACCGGCTGTGATATGTTTTTCCAGAATAAAAAAAAATAATTAGAATGTCTCAATTTTCACAGCACAATAATTCACAAATATATAATGCATTCACAATTCATCACCAACATAGTACATTTGCAATCCATATATCAACTTTATTACATGAAGTCTAATACAAGTTTGTAGTCCAACATTACTACTACTACTACTAAGTGCTCACAAGTATACTAATTTATTACTAATAAATCGAGACATTCTAATTGGGTTTGTCGAGCAAACGAGTGGCCACTGATCAACAGCAACCAGCCCTTCGGCCATCTGTGCGGTTTGAGCAGAATTAGTAAGGCTTGAATTTCCTCTGAGCCCTAAGCTCTTGTATCCTTTTCTTGTCCTGCTCAAACTTAGTCTGCAACATTGCAAGTTCTGCACAAGAAACTCAAAGCTGTAAATTACCATGGCCTATCATATTCTGGAAAAATCATGCAGCGCAGATGGCCAGAATCGGAAAACAACTGTTTTGGGATTTTCTGAACCAACTGGAACCTATTAATCAATCACACCACGTACACAGGCATATGGTTCATTTGACAAAGTCCAAGCAAGAAGGCAAAACAGATGTTGACTTGTGATTCTAACCAAGCTGAACATGTAAAGTGGTAACCTTCTAATCGAACCAACATATTTTCCCAAAACCAGACCAGATAATACCAAGCTGAAAAGTACCCATACTGGAATGACAAACAATTGAACAGATTGTTTCATCATGGGCTAATGAACTGCACAGCATCACAAGTACAAATAGTTTATGCTGTACTACCTAGATCATAATCTTGATTCTACCATGTTTTGTGACCACTGAGTGTATTAAAAAAAAATGAGTATAGCCTGGTTAAGAAATGAAGACATACCACTGAGGTGGGCTTCTCGTTTATGAAATCTGTAGAAGTTCATATCAACTTCCTTGGGTTTCTTTTTAGCCATTTTCTCTTGCATGGCAACAAGAGATACAGAGCCAACAGCTGTTCCAGTTTCAGTATCTGTGGTCTTTTTCCTACCCTTCTGATGCACCACAACTGTCCATCCATCTTCTGCCGCACGGGCCTCCCTCTCTTTCCTCTCCTGAAATAATTAAATAGGCGTCAGGAACGAAATAAATTGCACATTTTTGAAGGTAAGAAGAGTGTGTTTGCAATATCATGGCCCCCCATCATTCATAAGCAGTCTACCAGAGTACCACTATGTTAAAAATAATGCAGAGCAGATGTTAGCATTATGGATGAGAACATACCCACTGAGGGAACACTGGAAGAAATTTGTTACAAGTATCGTAGTCATTTGGGTATGTGCTGACGCAGTGGTTGGTTTGAGAATACCTGAACTGCTGAAATATAAATTGTGTCACCAAAATCCTGAACCCAAGCATAAGCCCTGGAATATCAATTAAAGATTTGACTCTTGATTGCTACATGTAGGAGTTTCAGAAAGTAGTCTTGACCTTCACTTCAAATGCTGCATAAGTCACCTAATGGGAAGTATAAATCTACCAGTTAACTACCAGAACTAATACAACGAAACGCCCCCATAAGGAGATTCACTACGAAAATTTATGGAGCACCAAGCTACTATTGACAAGACTCCCACAGAAATAAATGGCACTAGGAATTCGAAACTTAAGGGTCGCTATGGTTGATCTGTGTTCGCAATAGCAGCAGACCCTCAACTACAAGCGCGTACCTGTGGATCAAACACCATAGCGATTGGGAAAACTCGAACCAGGGAGGAATCAGATTGGGGGTGGCAATCTAAAGGGGAACGAGCAAGCAATCGAAGAGAGGACGAACCTACAGGGTGGGGATGCTAGTGAACTCCAGCACCATGCACAGGGTGGCGCGACCCACCCGCCTGCTTTCTCGACCTCCGCAGCGACGCGACGGGCTAGGCCGCCGACGCCGTGGCCTCATGGTCGGCCTCACCAGAGGCTGGCAGATCAAGGAGCCGCCGCCGCCGCCGAGCCCGGCGCGGACGGCAACGGCGGGTGGCGGAGCAGATCGAAGAGCGGCGAGGATAAGGAAGAGGGGCGGCGCGGGCGCGGGCGGTGGGGGGCGGCGGCGTGGGCGGACGGTTTTGGATGGGAACAGGCGCCCGGGGTTTTATAAAAAAAAACAACAGAGCCGGTTCAAAAAACCGGCTGTGATAAGGATCACAGTCGGTTTTTTCAGAAAACCGGCTGTGAAACAGCACTGTTCACAGCCGGTTTTCCTTGAAAACCGGCTATGATTTTCAATTGCAATTTTCAAGTAAAAAATTAAAAAAAAAATTCAAAATGTGAAGATCTTTGTGCGATGGAGCATGTTTAGGCATTTTCAAAATGCATTGAAATAATGGCTCATGAAAAAAAATCCAGCAATTTTCGGAGCGCATTTTCGTATTTGTTTCTCAAAAAAATGCCCAGAAATTCAATTAAAGCATGGAAAATCGTTAACGTTGTCGAAAAAAGCCGAAACTCCTCCGGGGCAACTTATATGCGTCCTAACACCTATGAAAAATGATAGACCTTGTATATGAGCACACAAAGTTGTCTCGGTGCAGAAACGTGAAAGAATACGCTAAGTCCTATAGAAGTGTGTCGAGTAGGTTCGAGATTGTGAACAATGTGCAGTATCGGCTTCTCAAAATGGCAAGATCTTTGTGCGATGGAGTCATTCATTGAAATAGTGGCTCATGGAAAAAATCCAACAATTTTCGGAGAAGGTTTAGGTATTTCCGTATTTTTTTCTCAAAAAAATGCCCAGAAATTCAATTAAAGCATGGAAAATCATTAACGTTGTCGAAAAAAGCCGAAACTCCTCCGGGGCAACTTATATGCGTCCTAACACCTATGGAAAATGATAGACCTTGTATATGAGCACACAAAGTTGTCTCCATGCAGAAACGTTAAAGAATACGCTAAGTCCTATAGAAGTGTGTCGAGTAGGTTCGAGATTGTGAACAATGTGCAGTATCGGCTTCTCAAAATGGCAAGATCTTTGTGCGATGGAGTCATTCATTGAAATAGTGGCTCATGGAAAAAATCCAACAATTTTCGGAGAAGGTTTAGGCATTTCCGTATTTTTTCTCAAAAAAATGCCCAGAAATTCAAATAAAGCATGGAAAATCATTAACGTTGTCGAAAAAAGCCGAAACTCCTCCGGGGCAACTTATATGCGTCCTAACACCTATGAAAAATGATAGACCTTGTATATGAGCACACAAAGTTGTCTCGGTGCAGAAACGTGAAAGAATACGCTAAGTCCTATAGAAGTGCGTCGAGTATGTTCGAGATTGTGAACAATGTGCAGTATCGGCTTCTCAAAATGGCAAGATCTCTGTGCGATGGAGTCATGCATTGAAATAGTGGTTCATGGAAAAAATCCAACAATTTTCGGAGAAGGTTTAGGTATTTCCGTATTTGTTTCCTCAAAAAAATACCCAGAAATTCATTTAAAGCACGGAAAATCATTAACGTTGTCGAAAAAAGCCGAAACTCTTCCGGGGCAACTTATATGCGTCCTAACACCTATGAAAAATGATAGACCTTGTATATGAGCACACAAAGTTGTATCGGTGCAGAAACGTGAAAGAATACGCTAAGTCCTATAGAAGTGTGTATCGTATATACATGTGTATCATATACACGAATATATTTTTATATGTAGTAGACTACATATAAGATGTATCGTACAAATTTCAAAAAAATAATAACTCATTTAATATTTTTAATAATTTAATTGAATTTCTGAGGGTTTAGTGAAAGTACTTGCAATTTCAACTACATGTATCTCAAATAATACATAAACAATTAGATAAAAATATGTTTTAAGTATTTCATTTCCATTATATCTCATATCCTAAAAAATGGTGAAAATTTCAAATGTTTGCTAGGGATAATTCATTTTTTCTCTGCAACCTTTTTATAAAATAATGACAACAATACCTAAAAATGGTGTCTAGATTTAAGTTTTTGGAACACTAAATGATGTCAAATGAAAAAGTCATGAATACCAAAGGTTCTTAACTCATCAAGATCTACAAAATTTATATAGGTCATTACTCCATTTGACAAAGTTTGAACAATCCAATTTTTGAATTTCAAAAAATGGTATCTAGATTCAAGTTTTTGGAAGACTAAATGATGTCAAATGAAAAAGTCATGAATACCAAAGATTCATAACTCATCAAGATCTACAAACTTTATATAGGTCATTTTTTCACTTGACAAAGTGGTTACAACATGTAGTACAAATTTGACAAACACCTAATATAGTTCTATATGTACTACAAAGTGGTTTGTCAAATTTGTACTACATGTTGTAACCACTTTGTCAAGTGAAAAAATGATCTATATAAAGTTTGTAGATCTTGATGAGTTATGAATCTTTGGTATTCATTACTTTTTCATTTGACATCATTTAGTGTTCCAAAAACTTGAATCTAGATACCATTTTTTGAAATTCAAAAATTAGATTGTTCAAACTTTGTCAAATGGAGTAATGACCTAAATGAAGTTTGTAGATCTTGATGAGTTATGAATCTTTGGTATTCATCACTTTTTCATTTGACTTCATTTAGTGTTCAAAAAACTTGCTTCTAATTGTCATTTTTGAAATTCATTATCACAGCCGGTTTTTCTTGAAAACCGGCTGTGAAAATTCATTATCACAGCCGGTTTTTCTTGAAAACCGGCTGTGAAAAGTACCTGCAAATGTCACCTTTTGTCAGTCTTAAAACCGGCTGTGAAAGGGGACTTTCACAGCCGGTTTTTTAGCCGAACCGGCTGTGAAAAGGTCTCGATTTTCACAGCCGGTTCGGTTAAAAAACCGGCTGTGAAAGTCCCCTTTCACAGCCGGTTTTACCTTTCCCAGCGGTAGGCGAAAGAAAACCGACTGTGAAAATATTTTCTGCGCCACTTTCAAAAAACCGGCTGTGAAAATAGTGACTTGAAAAATGGTTTCTGTAGTAGTGATGCCTGTGTCACTCTCGTACGTGAAGATCATGCACATATCACTCGTGCATAAAGTTTGCCGACTACGGCGATCTTCCGCAGGTGGCGTCCCCGGCGGACAGATCTCTGTAGATGGCCCTTCTCCGGCCGTCTGCTCGAAGGACATCGCGACCCTCTTCTAGGCTATCACGCCGTCGCCTCGGCTCTGCTTCCGCGGCCATGCATCCGTTTCATCTACTACTACATCTACTACGTCATCCGCGACCGACGAGGCCGGATGACACGGGCGGACAGGTTGATGCACCAGCTTGTTCTACATCGGCTCATGGACACCGACGAGGCCATGGACGACGCCGACGCCCACATCTACTCCACCACCACCATCATGCATGGAGAACAGGAAGCGAAGACCGAAGATGACGACCGAGCACTTAATCGGAGGTATTCTGCGAGTCCAACTCGCGGATGTAATTAACCAGGAGCTCTCCGAGGCCCTGGGAATCAGAAGACCACGTCGCCCAAGTCAGATCTCAGATCTGCCCAACGGCAGGCAACGGCGCGCGCACTTGTAAAAGGGAACATGTGTTTGTATTTTTTTTGCATAATATGAATGAATTGTGTTCCCTTTATCTGTTGTTATTTATTTTGTGTATTTCATATACACTGGCACGCCCCCGCACTTTATTTTCCCACGCAGAGGAAACCTTAGAGATTTTTTCTCTCTAAACATTGGGATATTCATATCTATTTGCCTATGTTGTGTAGCCTTTCATTCCTAACTATGCAGTAATTTATAAATGTCAGTTTTTCCATATTCCTCCATTTCTGCACCATACCCTCGCTCTTTCAATGCCATTTCATGCTTGTGTTGCTCCCTGGGTGGCTGCTATGTAAAGCACTGCTCTTTACTGATCTCTCAAGTGAGCTTAAGGACAGGGACACCAACTATATTTAGAGGTTGGCTGCAGTGAATAGTGATATCCACTACTGACATTCATGGGCACTTTTTATTAATAGCTAGCAAGCTATATACCAAAGGGCACGCTCTTAAGTGATTATCAGTTATATTTAATGTTTTCTCATGTTTATATTAAGAAGTAAGAAGCGGAGAAAACTGTACTGTGATAGGAAAAACATAAAAATAGTTCAGAATAGAACTAACAAAAGGGCATTTAAAATGCGCCATATTAGCATTATATTAATCGATCCATTTGTGTGGTAGGGTAATTAATATGATGCGAAGCGTCTCTGGTGCAGCTGCTGCGGTCGACGGAGCTGGAATCTATGGCGAGGATGATGCCTCCTGCTCAGCCACCCGCCTGGGGAGGTCATTCCACCTGCTGTGTGCTGTGTTAGGCTCTGTCAAGGATAGTGCCTATGACTCAGGATCCTCCAGATTGCTTATGTGTGCCCTTCAAAGCTTGTTTCTCACAGGCCTCTTGTATGCATGAATGCATACTCATCGATCCAACAAGCTCAAAATGAAGCATCGTATGAACAGGAGGGGCCACTGGGTTTCCTCGCAGCAGACTATTCCCTATTGCCTACCATTCCAATGGGAGAAAAAATTGCAATTCCCCTCTGCTAGGCATCACCCTCTCTTTCTCTTACACTTTCCCTTGGTCTATGTGGCGGCATACTGATGTAGGTTCGTTGGTGAGGGATAACACATGTAGCAAACATATATAGTGCCATAGTGGTACCCATGAGTTGAAGGCATCAATGCTGAAAAGTAAGACCTGAAGAGGACGAACAACGACCTGTCCAGGCCACCCTGAAGAGGCTCTATATATGTCGATGCATGGCAAGTTGTAGAGTCTTACGGCACTAAGCCGTTGAACAAATGGTTCCCCATGTTTCCCAATCCCACTGTATAGTACATCTCCATGTATTCATAGGGAGGATTTGGATATGTCATATGTAGTGGAACTACGCAGCATGCGAGATGAGAGACAACGAATGAAGTGGTATGTATATATATGGCGGTATCAAGCAAGCCTCTTCGAGCAGTCATTGCACATATGGAAATCTGAAATTGTCCGGTGCATCTTAATTACAGCTTTAATTGCAGGCCTTGAACAACCAGGCCTAGCAACAAAGACATGCCAGGTTTGAGGTGGTGTGAATCTAGAACAAGTTACACTACTAAAAAAACGTTTGTAGGGACGGGTAAAAACACTTTTGTAGAGGCGGCGCCGAAATCCGCTCCTGCTTTTGGCTGCTAAAAATGGCCAGGGCGGGTTAATAGCCCGCCCCAACAAACGTGTTTCTAGGTGCGGTTCATGGCATGTTCCGCCCTTGAAGATGGTTTCCAGGGACGGTTCATGGCATGGTCCGCCCTTGAAGATGGTGTTTCCAGGGGCTAGGATGCAGGTGGGGTGGCGCGCGGGTACCCGCTACCCGTCCGCGAGCGCCGCTGTCTTCTCACGGGCTTATGCGGCAGCCCATGAGATCCCACCTGCTAACTGCAGGCTCCCGCGGCGGCCCGCATGCCCGCAGGAACCAATAGGAGCACTGCTAGTCTGCTAGTCTGCTACTCATATCCGCACAAACCAACAGGAGCACTGCTACTCTGCTACTCATACAGATTACACAAGCACAAGCTCATACAGGACAACAGGGGCACTGAGAATTGATAAAGTTTATCAGCATTCATCGTGAACAGATAAGAACACTGAACATTTAGGTGCAGCTCCTCTAGAACAATGAAAATTATGTTAAATAAGCTGCAAAACAAGCCAGTCTTTTTAGCTACTGATAAAAGAACAATCATCCTCATCAGCAAAGCTATCTTGAGCTCCTTTTCTCAACTTCCATTCAGCAATACAAACAGCAACAACAACACGCAGGTACCTGAAACTGAAAAGAGTTGCAATTTCATTTACCTCAAAACAAGAGACAGAATATACTTCAAAAATTGAACATGTACAACAGCATAAACAGGCAGAATACTATGGCTACGCAAACATCCATATGAATCTGTAACTTGCAAAGTTCAGTTCCCATTCTAAGAGGCAGACAACTGTACTACCAATTAGAAAATGAAGACCATGTTTCAAAAAATACTTACAGTGACTCAATGGGGATTCAGCACAATTAGATGCAATCACGTTCATCCACCGCCATGTTTCCTGCTGTGTTGTCGAGTGTACTATCTGAAATAATTAGAGGAACAGAAATAAGTTATTCATCAAATGTTTTGAATCATTAAACATTGATTTTGAGAAGTGTAAATTTACCCTCTGTTCTCATCCAATCTTGAAGACAAATGAGAGCCTCAATTGTTTCACTTTTGAGCCTGCTTCTATAGTCACTCACAGTTCTTTGTGCTGTCGAAAAAGCAGATTCTGAGGCCACTGTAGATGCAGGCACTGCCAAAATATCTCGTGCCATGCGTCCAATGACTGGATAAGTAGTTGAATGTATCTTCCAATATTGTAGTATGTCAAGATCAATCCCGACTGACATAGTTTCTTCTTCCAGATATTTCTTCCAATACCGGCGACGGCGAGTTCTTTCCCGACGCAGGAGAGGGCGGACGTGAAAAGAGAGTGGCATCTGCAAGTGGCGGTGCAGGCAGAGTATGAGTAGAAACGGGAGATGGAGGCGGTGGAGCTGAGGGGCTGACGCTAGGGTTCGCCATGGCGGCGGCGGGGAGGGAGGGACTGGCGCAAGGACTCGCCATGGCGGTGACGCGGTGGGGAGGCGGCGGGGAGGGAGGAGCTGCTACGAACCTAGGGTTATGCGGGTGATGCGGTGCCGCTGGGTCGAGCGGGTTACCCGCACAAGCCCACTTCGAAGATGTGGGTTGGGAAAAAGGTTTTTGTGGGTTCACGATGCTATCTGGCTCAACGGGCTGGGAAGAAATCCCGCGACGCTTTGCATCCCTACCAGGGGCGGGTCATGGCATGGTCCGCCCCTGAAGCTCATTTTTACCGACCAGAAATAAATCGAAAAAATAGCAAAAACAATTTATTTTAATGTGGGAAGCCCCCCAACCGTCCCAAGTTGCGCAATTTTTCGCGTAAAATTCGCGCGCTCTGCGGCTGGTGGGATTCGAACTCACGACCCCTCCCTCGCGCGTAGCTTCCTCTACCACTGCACCACACTCTTACCTGTGACTGAATGTTGTTTTGGTTCCCACCGTATTATACTAAACTGAGTGTAAATTGTTTATTTGAGGCCCTAAACGATTTCAAATTAAAAAGTTGTCAACTACAAAGTTTCATAACTTTTTAAAATCTACAAGTTTCATTTTGGTAGTTTCTCCATCCGAGGTCATTTACAGAATTTGAATTTCAAATTTGAGAACATTAAAATTTAGTTTTCGTTGACAAGATGATTTTAAATAAAAAAGTTGTCAACTACAAAGTTTCATAACTCATTGTGATCTACAACTTTTGTTTTAACTGTTTCTAGATCCGAGGTCTTTTGAAAAATCTCAAATTTCAATTGAAAAATTACAAACATGCCGCCCCTAGAAATGGCAGCATTTGTAGGGGCGGCTCATGCCATGACCCGCCCCTAGAAATGCATCTATAGGGGCGGCCCTTAGCTACAGTAGCGCGCGCGCATTTGTAGGGGCGCGTCGCCTTTTATTCCGCCCCTAAAAAAAACAGGACTCTTACAAATGTTTTTTGTAGTAGTGTTATGCAGTTTCATCTAAACAACCATCATTATCCGCTGAGATATTTCTAATGCATAGAAGATAAAATAGGCTACTACATGCAGAGCCTCGTTGCACTGAAATGCCATGTCTTACCCTGATTGTTTTCCCTTCACTATTGGCTTTTTTAATCTGCACTGCTGCTAGACCTTGCTAGCTAATCTAATATGGGCTGATGAGTGCTGCATCTAATAAATCGATTATTTGCATATGAAGATCTAACTGATCGCCACAACGGTTACTCACCTGGTCATTTCGACGGTCATATGGGTCTATGTACAAGTTTCGGCTGTGAGCGTGGCCACGGCCGACAGTGAAGTACTGCCCACTGGAGTACAAGGCTACAAGCAGAAACAGTGGACCATGCTATCATCTACTAGATTAGATTATGTTGAATACTATATGCTCCCTGTACTTTAAAATATTCGATATTTAGCATAAGTTAATAGTACTAATTCTGTTTTTCCAAACATCATTTTCTTTAAAATGGAGAGTATATCCAAAGATATTATTTTCATTGTTTTTGTAAATCCCATATTATGTAATTAGGTGGGAAGTTCATTTGGAACTTAGCTTAGATGATATCACACATATCTTCTTTCAATAGCTTGAACACAGCTAGTACAATCATTTATTTCTAGTGACTGCCCATAAATAATTTCAGCAACAGTGTACTCTACTGTCTAATCTTCACATTGCACGAGGGATTAGTATCCCACACTGTTTTGATTGAGATTGTTTTACATATTTTCCTCGAAGCATTGTTCTCTGCCTCTAAGCCTGTCTATTTCTATGAGCATTTGTGCATTACTGAGGTCCCATCCATGAAGATTCTACTTGCTCCGATGCAGATTGACAGGACGAGATGGGAGCTTATGACACAGGTGTAGTCAATTTTTCCCACCTTTATCATACTCTGTTCTTTGAGAGACTGTCAAGGATAGAGGTTGTAACCCAGATTACTCTGGTCTGCTGCCATATGCATTTCATTTCCTTCCAAACCACTTCCCTGCATCATGCCGACCGTGAGTCCTCCACGCACTTAGCTTCCAGGATGTAATATCATGCCCGTGGGATAGTGATGAACTAAACTGTATTGTGGTAGACTATTTCCTGGTGCCTACCATTCCTACTTGAGAAGTTTCATGTTTGTGCTCTCCTTTATAGCTGCATGTCGTTATCCCTTGCTCCCTCCAGTTTTCTGTGAAATCGTTATTTTAGGTGGTGACAAACTGAAGGGTGCAATAGAGCATAAGAAGGTGATCTTTGCTGTGGGACAATATATTTGTGATCGAGTAAAATTATTTTGATTATAAGGTGGATGCTTTGATTACACGTATGACCCTGATATTTTCATGACGCTAATTACACATAATACGCATGCTAAATTCTTTAGTACCTAGACATTGACTTCAAAACAAAGTAGTCTTTTTGTACAGTAAGGTTGCGTGCAAACTGAACAAGCCTTATGCTGGTATTTATTATAGCTTATTTGGTTTCTATTGACTGGATTAGTTTGACATTAGCTTGCAATTGAGCCTCAACAGATTGTGAAAGTGAGCCATAGCAGGAATTTTCAATAATCATTATTGGTGACTGTGAACCGTTCCTACTCATTGTAATAATTGAAATTTGCGAAGCTCTGAAAGAAGAAAAAAAAAACAGAGGCTAGCAGATGAAGAGGGAGCAGGCACAGAACCGTACCCAGTGCAGCAGCCCAGCAGGTAGTTGTGCACATACATTACATCAGTTTTCATTAGCGCCACATCCCTACACCATGTATGTCTTGGCCTGTTTCTTGGTGCCTACCATTGTTACAAGAGCAGATCAATTTTGGTCCCCTCCTTTACGGCTGCGTGTTATCTCTCCTTTCTTCGATTTTCATTAGTCTTGCTATTTGGTGGTGACAAACTGAATGGCCGAAGGGAAAAGTAAGAAGGTGCCAGTTGCAGTGCGACACTACATATGATGGAGAACAAATTAATTTCAATATATAATGTAGCCACATGTCACTCAGAATCGCATAAGCCTTTATGTTTGCTTCAGTTTTGCTTATTGGGAAATGGCTTCCGAATAGCATAGAAAATCATAGATGAAAATTAAACAAAATTTATTTTGAGTGTTCCCTGTGTATTGAAATGCAGATGATCAAAATCTGATTTGCCAAATTAAACTGATCTCGGTAACTGCAACACATGCAATATCTTGTCCATATAAACTTTAAGCAAGATTTCCACATGCTGCTCGCAAAGATTGGGACAGATGCCCAACAGACTCAAAGTGTGAAGGCTCATGGATAGCTATATGCACAAACAGTTTTGTCAATCCTGATGTCCGCTATTGCCACTATGGGCTCTCATAGGTTCCTATATATGTTTATGAGCTCTCATAGGTTCTTATATATGTTTATGAGCTATCATAGGTTCTTATGTTTATAAGCTCTCATAGGTTCTTATGTTTTGAGCAACATGCTAAAACAAAAGAAAGCATGTGGACCGATCGGTGGGCAGTAATAACCAACAAATTAAAAACGGTCTAGGAGAGAAACAAACAAGGTTCCACAGTGCTGACACACAAAGTTACAAGTGTGGTTCACTCCTTGATGCAATCAGAAGACAGCAACACCTTCAATCACGCTCTCCATGCCTAATTTATCACAAATAACAAACCTAGCATATGTTAATTGCCTTGGACGATCACTTTTAGAACTTTGCTGGCATGGGTGTATTCTTATGTAAAGTTTGGCTCCCCTAGACTTATGTTTTTTCCCATAAACTCCAAGTGAACTAATGAGGGTGGTACTTGTAGCCTACCCAATCAAATCAGGCATTAATTAACCCACCAGCCACTGAAAGTACAAATACTTAGTCTCAGACCATCCAGTGTGTACAACTTTCATTCTTGACAGGGAACACATGTAACACCCAATTCCATCACTTAATAAATTTTAGCAATTTTTTTGTTTTATTTAGGATTATCTAGGTTTAAATGAGTTTTCTTTTATTTAAATTGTGGCCCTAAATATTTAAACACTAATTAATTAATTCTAGTACAACAAGTGTATGTTGCATTTCATGCCTTTGCATGTATTTTGTTTGCTTGTGTGACTTCCCAAATTAGCTCCCAATTCAAACTCTAGTCAAACCTTCCTCAAATCCCTTCCAAATTCAAATCCAAATAAAAGTTCAAACCTCAACCTTTTCCCTCCTCTCTCCCTCACCCAATCTGGCCCGGCCCACTCTCCCTCCCTCTCCCTTTCTTCTCGTTTCCCCCGCAGGCCCAGCAAGCCGGCGCAATCCCCAGCCCACTCAGCCGCCCTCCCCCACGCTCGCCTCTCTCTCTTTTCTCTCACTGCCCGGTGGGACCCGCTCATCATCCCCAACCTCCTGACGCCCACAACGCCGCCCGCGAAACCGCCACCGCTTCTCCCGCGTGCACGCCGCCGCACCCCCGGTCCTGCACGTGCTTATCCTCCGCGCCCACATGCTCCGCCCTCGTGGCCAACAACCCGAGCTCACCCTCCCCTATCTCTGCGCCTTCCTCGCCAACGACCACGGCCGCCGCAATTCCCCCTCGGTCGAGCTCGCCCCGGACCCTCTGCCCCCTACCCTCCACTATAAAAGGTAGCCCGAGACTCCTCGCAAACCCACACATTCCCAGGACCCCAACCCATCTCGCAATCGAGCTTGCAGCCTCGTCGGAATCACTCTGCCGCCCCCGCCGAAGTAAACTGCGCCGCCGTCAAGGTTGCGCCCTCTGATCCGCTCGACCCTCTGCGCCGCCTACGCAGGACCCCAGGAGCCGGACGTGGTGCTTAGGAGCAAGGAGCTACGCCGAATTGCTCCACCGTCGCCCGACCGAGTCCGCTGCCGCCTCTTCTCGACGCCGACCATCTTCCGGTCATCTTCCGACGCCCATATAGCCGCCGGTGAGTTCGCCGTGACCTCCTCTAGCACCACGTGCCATTTGTTCATCTTCTAGTGCTCTGTAGCGCCGTTTAGGCTCGTCCCCAGGCGGCCAGACTCCCCCACGCTTGCGTCCGTCTCCCGACTCCCCTCGCGCTTGCGGCCTCGCCCCTCCCAGATCTTGCGACGGCCGGCCCCCTCAAGCCCGACCCTCCAGCCACCGATGCGGACGGGGATGCCTCCCCCTCCGCTCCATCACCGCCGATGGCCGCGCTCAGTGGCGGCGGCGGGGAGGGCCGTAGCGGCGTGCCCAACAAGCTCGTTGTTGCCACGCTGGACCCCGCCGCCACGGCAGGGGAGGAGGCGGCCCTCTCCCCCGACACGGTGAGCGATCCGTCCTCTCCCAGATCCCGCGCCGATCCAGGGTGGGGGTGAGGACCCCGTGCTGATTCGGTGTTTCGTGGTGGTGTTGGTGGTGGGCAGGTGGTTGAGGTGAAGACCAAGGAGGAGGTTTCGTACAGGATGGCCGTCCACCCGCGCGGCAACGGCATGCTATGCGCCTTCCCCAATGGATGCAGGTACGTGCCCTCCTTCCTCTCCTTGTGTCACGCCCATGGAGTTCGTACTTGGTTAGTTTGCCGCTCTTGTGTTGCTTAATCTCAGAACAATTGTTGATAGTATTTTACGGAACTCTGCCCAATTGTCAAGTAAGCTATGACTGGTGATAGTTTTTTGTTCCAGGGAATGCATTGTAATGTCGACTAGGCAATTCCATTAGAGAAGATAGCTTGACTTCTAGTGTTGATTCTTGCTAGTAGACGTGGCCCCAAGGGGATAGTGGCCATTTTCAAATTGTCTTGTTATTTAGTTGTAGCCTAGGCCATTCCATCCAAGATTCTTGCTTGACAGGTTGCATTTGGGGCATGCTGGATTAGTTCATGTTTCTATAGGTAATTTAGGATCTTGTCATTTGGTATATCTTGAAGCATAGTTTGGCCGTGCAGCTTGCTTAGTTGTTAGTAAAGATGAATTAGTGTTTCAGAAAGTATCAGCTGCAATATACCTCTTATGTTCTGGCTGTCATCTTATATTCCACAAAAAAAGCAATGGGGTTGTCCCCCTCTCCCCCCCAACCCCCTTCACACCACGTAGTCAAGCTTGGTTGAAAATTTTGCATTCTGTAGTTTTAACTATGAATACACTCATGTAGGTTGTATCGATGGGAATCGCAAGGAGAAAAGCCACATAATCTAGCTTTGGTGGCTGACCAGGAAGCATTAGCAGAGCTAAAAGATGTTGGTTTGCAGTTGGCTGTATTATTCAGTGGAGAAGGTTTGATAGTTGCCACTGGTGGTGAGGTAATTAATATGGCATACTTTTCATTGCATTTTACTGTTTAGTGGTTCTTGCTGTTTTTGAACTTCAGTTTGTTATTAGTTACTATTTCCTTTCCTGTTGTGAATTTATCTGAAGGGAACAATCAAGTTACTTCAAGTACCTCATTTGGAATATATTCTTATTTTTCAACTTTATTTAATAAACTAAGCAAGATATTCTGTTCCCTGTTTAATATTGCTTGCAAGATACTGAGTTTAATGATTCAGTATCATTAGTTTAATGATTTTGTGTCTTGTTTAAGTGAGTTTGTGGTCTTGTGCATTTCCAGGGAGAAATATTTGGATTCTGCAGATTCTCTAATAAGACTAACAGCAGTAGCATCTTATATATAACAGCGATGCAAGGTAACACTAAGATTGTAGTTTACCTTGTTAGTAATGAGCTTGAGGCATGATGGTAACAGAATAATGCTGCTTTTTAGGTGATTATGGGAAAATAATATCTTGGAATACTACCTCATGGACAAGAGTTGGATCAAAGAAAATATCTTGGCATAGTTACTACGCTAGCTATAGCCTTCTCCCAGGATTCAAGGTTAGTATCTTCATTCTACTTCGAGTTGATGAATGCTAAAGAAACAAAAATGCAATTTCTCAATGTAGTTGCTTTACATCCTTTTTTAGAACCTTGCTATCAACGTCCTTCGACTCAACTGCAAGGGTGACATCGGTTAGATCCCTGAAGAGTAAAGGTATGTCACATCTTTAGTTTTTAGTTTTATATTTCCCAGCCATTCCTTGCAAGCCTTGTCCTAAAATGGATGCTTGTGTCTTGGCATGTACAAGTGTATGGCCCATGCTATAGTTATCATACAGGTGCATAGAAGTATAGGACATAGTGCATCGTCCTTTTCCCATTTATTCTCACTAGTATGTATTTTTCAGTCAACCACATTTCTTGATGGGATTGATACAGACTACTATGTATGAACTGACCTATTCCCATTGTGTGCAGATGACCTATTTCAAAGCAACTAGTTGAGTAAGCTAGCAAATAATATACTTACGTTAGCGTATTCTTAAGCCAAGTGTCTTGGAGATGCAGCAGGCTTTGTTTATTGCATGGCTAATTTAACAATGTGGTATACCACGTGCAGGTTTACAAGATACTTTCTTGGTTTGAATCTATGGGGTACAAGTATTCTAAGATATCGTACCGGTTATGTGATTTCATGTTAGAATCAAATGTTGCATCTTGGCATGTATGTAATGCCGGACCAAAACTTGTTTCTTGTGATGATATGGACTTGGGCTAAAATGATAATGGATTGATTAGCATGTGTAATGGATACTTTTTGTAATTGCCAATATTTTTGTATTTATTAATGAAACAAAAATGTAATGTTTTGTGATGAAAAATTGTATAGCTGAAGATGTGGTATGCAAATAAAGAATTGGGCCCAAAAGTGGGTTTGGTAACGGACCAAATTTGAAAAGGCCCAAATGGGCCTTGATGGGCCATTTGATATTTTATGACGAATCAATTTTTCATACTTGACTGACACGTCAAGTACTAATCATCGCCACGTCATGGATATAGGGCTTGTTTAGTTGGAATAGGAAAGCTTGCCAACTTTACTGTAGCAATTTTAAACCAAAGATTAGAAAGACTAAACATGATCTAATTATAAAACTAATTACACAGATAGACGGGAAATCGAGAGACGAATCTATTATGCCTAATTAAGCCATCATTATAGATTGTTTACTGTAGCACGACGTTGTCTAATCATAGCCTAATTAGGCTCATTAGATTTGTCTCGCAAAATTACCCGGGGGTTATGGAATGGGTTTTGTCATTAACACACGTTTACTACTCTATGCATGTAAGATTCCCTTTGATGAATAGTGAAAATTCAAAAAAGTTTGAAAAGTTGGAGGAACTAACACTACCAGAGAACCCGCCATCCATCCACCGTAATCGGTCACGGATGGAAAGGACCCGGTACCAATGGAAGCATTGGTACCGGGTCCAACGGCCAATAATTCTGCGAGCTCATTGGTACCGGGTGGTGGCACCACCCGGTACCTATATGGCCACACATTGGTACCGGTTGGTGTCACCACCCGGTACCAATGAGCCTCGGGGCCTTTGGTACCGGTTGGTGACACCAACCGGTACCAATGTGACCCCCTTTGGTACCAGATGGTGCCACCAACCGGTACCAAAGGGGCTCTGCGTATAAGTCCCCTTCTTCCTCCCCCAGCCCGAGCCATGGCTCATTTCTTCATCCTCCATTGAGCTCGGGTTGGGGGAGCTCATGCCCGATTTTTTCATAACTTTTGGAGATTTTGCAAACCAAGTCCGCTAGAAGGTTAGCAACTTCATCCTCTCTCTTTTGACGTTTAGTATGGTCTATTTCATGCTCTATGTTTTGAGTAATTTGTGTTTTGTGGAATGGATTGAAATAAGAGATTTTAGATTGAATCTTCATTTTTATTATGAATTTGTAATAGAGAATCACTATATAGTTAGTTGTTGCATGTGTAGAGATGATGCACAAATTTTTAGACATTGTTTAGATTTTTTGGATTATTTGTAGAAACTTTAAATGATTTTCATATTTATGCTTATTATGATTTTTAGATATTATAAATGATATTCATATTTAGGGTTATTAGGATTTTTAGAGATTATAAATGATATTCATATTTAGGCTTATTACGAACTTTAGAATTACATCTTTTTAGAGGCTTCAAATGACGTTGATATTTAGGGTTATTAGGATTTTTTGAGATTATAAATGATATTCTTATTTAGTTAGATTTTAAATTCAATTTTACTTCTCATGGTTGTCAATATCTTGAACTAAAACAATTCAACTCTTGGCATGCCTATGATGATATCAAATTTTACCTAGTTTTCTAGCTGGGTAACATATGATGACCTTGAGCTTGAGCTTGTATTGTATAGTTATGCTTCTCATGGTTGTCATCAAACCGTGGGATACATCCATGCCCAAGCAACGAATCGGTTGTGATGGTTGGGCTGGGTGTGTCCCACGGTTCCATGCCTACCAT
>CM014271.1:72565404-72622694 GCA_004135705.1 Alloteropsis semialata | reverse complement strand
CTTTTAATATATCATGATGATGTTAATTGGAACATGGAGAACCACCCAGGAAAACAGTACAACCACGAGTACTATATGGCTCTGGTCTTGGCTAATTAATTAGATGTATAGGTGACTAGTTGCCTTACCGTAAGGGCAAGGAGGGGGACGGTGAAGGGGTCATAGCCCGGTCCTCTTGGAGGAGTAGCCTTTGCTAAGGTACGGTCTCATTAGGGAGGGTTATGGACCTCACCGCGGCTGAAACTCTAGCGGGCCGCTAGTTATCTATGTGTCTTTGTAAAGGCCTCGTAGCGTCCCTATGCAATCACACCTCGGAAGTGTGGTATTGTGCCTAGCTAGCACAGCATGGTTGGGTTCAAAGTTCTTCTGAACTTTTGCACGGCTTGTGGGGAAAGTGTACAAACTCTGCAGAGTATTAAAAACTGTTATAACAGCCATGCTCACAGTTAAGAGCGGCCTGGACCCTCACATGATTAATAAACTTAAAGATGGAAATGAATCGATGTTCTGGTTATTTCTTGTGGCCTTGCTGAGTACCAACCATAAGTGTACTCATCCTTGCTTACTGCTGCTCAGAAGCTGTTGTGAAGCCGCTGAAGATGACGCTAGGCGTACGCAACCCCCAGTCGATTGCCTGTGAAATGTTGGAGCCTTCATTTCCAGGATCAGCTGTGACTCTAATAGTTTGTAAGTCTTTTATGTTGTTATACGTGATACTTCTATTGTTTATCACTGATGAAGTCTCATATGTGTGAAAACTTGATCCTGGCACACATATGAATGTCATTCGGTTTTGTCCTTAAAACCGGGTGTGACATTCTTGCGGCCACGCGTTCGTCCCTACATGCTCTTTAGTTTAGAATGCTTGATCTGTACTTTTAGTACTATTTGGTGTACTTTTTGTATTTATTTTGTTGTATTGCTTGTTGTGATCGTATAGAGAACGTGCCGTTCGAGGAGAGTGAAGAGCAGCAACAGTTTGAAGAGGATCAGCAGCAGTTTGTTGAGGAAGGCAAGTGGCCTCCCTCTTCATGATTATTCTTTTGTCCCATTACATTCATAAATTTCACTTTTACTTTACTGTTTACGCATTAATTTTGATGGGAAACCTACTAGGACATGAATAGACTTTTTACCTTGAACCTTGAATCACCTGGTTACTCTATGGGTAGATAAACGCTTAGCTTGCTTATACCTTGGGAATGGTTCTGTCACTTGGATACTTTATTAATCATGCCTTTACTTATGTTGTTACATCATGGTTTAATTATAAGATCATCATGATTAATTGGAACATGGAGAACCACCCAGGAAAACAGTACAACCACAGTATCATATGGCTCTGACATAGCTGATTAATTAGAATTTGGGGTTGACTGGTGGCCTTACCGAAAGGGCAAGGAGGGGGGCGGTGAGGGGTCATAGTCTGGTCCTCTTGTAGGAGTAGTCTTTGCTAAGGTACGTCCTCTCTAGGGAGGGCTGTGGACCTCACCGCGGCTGAAACTCTAGCGGGCTACTAGTTTAGCTTTGGGTCTTTGTAAAGGCTTCGTAGTGAACCCTCGCCATTCACCAAAGGAAGTGTTTAAGGGCTTGGCAAACCTGGGCGACCAAGGGAACACAAGCTGTGGGGAAATTGTGCAACCTCTGCAAAGTGTAAAACTGATATATCAGCCGTGCTCACGGTTAAGAGCGGCTTGGACCCTCACATGATAATTAAAATTAAATAAGATCTTAAATTGTGGTTCTTGGTTATTTATGGAATACTTTGGAATTATTATTACTTAATTTGGGTTGGTATATACTTACATCTAGTAATTGGGTGCTTGCTAACAAAACTTGACCAACTAAAAGAGCTAACCGCATGTACTCACCCTTGCAAAAAACTGTTGTTCAGAAGAAAATAATGAAGTGGAGAACTACAACGACTATGATGAGTTCTAGGCGCGTCAACCAGTCAAGTGCCTATGGATGGAGTCTTGAAGTTGTTTCGTCTTAGTTATCGGTGAACGTTTAAGACCTTCGAGTCTATTATCGATGAGTGTAATAAGTTATGTACTCTTTTGGTACGATTTAAACATTGTCTTTTGATATATTCACTGATGAAGTCAGCATGTGTGTGATAAACTGATCCTGGCACACATATGTGATGCATTTGATTTTGTCCTTAAAATCGGGTGTGACAACACAAATACTATGATGAGTACAAAATCGACCTTGTCAGAGGTCAGACCATCCAGCATGTACACAGTTCAAGCCAATAGGATGATTGTGCAAATGTTTCCTTCCAATGCACTTAATGTTTAAATAGGATGATTGTCTCTCCATCTCGAGTTATGTACACAAACAAAAATATAAAATATGTGAAACAGTAATTAAATTCTTAGGCTACTAAATGATCTCAATAGCAAAGTTGTAGTTCACTGCAACTTTAGTATATAATTATATGTTTTGATATAAAATGTAAAAAAACGATAACTTATAATGAACTTGGATGATCATTTCTGTTTTGGACAGTTTCTTCTATCCAATTGAAATTACTATGATTCGGACTCCAGCAAAGCTACTGTGTGGAACTTTGAGAGACCACGTCCGGGTGCAACTATTACAGTTTATTATCATGATGGGAACACGATCGAAAGATAGAAATGACAATGCCTTGAGCTTTCCTAGCCAATTATGTGCGCAAACGGTTTCTTTTGTCTATTGTCTCCCATATACCAATGGCTCCGATCACCAGATCTGATTTCATCAAAGGTTCTCTCATCCTTATGTTCATATGCTTCCTATGGAACAAGCGTTGTGGTGTCAATTTGTTGCTGATGTAAAAGCAGTGGAGCTTCCTATGACACAACAGTTTTCACCAAGGCCACATAGCGCACATCCGTGTATCACATCTGTGGTGGCCTGATTCCTAGTGCCTACCATTCTTACACGAGCAGATCAATTTTGGTCCCCTCCTTTATGGCTGTGCATTATCCCTCCTTTCTCCGTTTTCCATTAGTCTTGCTGTTTTGTGATGACAAACTGAGTGGGGGAAGGGAAAAGTAAGAAAGTGTGATTGGTGGTCTGACACAATATATGATAGAGAACATTAATTTCAATATACAATGTAGCCTCACGTCACACAGAATCGCATACCTTTTCTTGAGCCTTTTTGTTAGCTTCGGTTTTGCTTGTTGGGAAATGGCTTCCTAGTATATATTATAGAAAATCATAGAATAAAAGCAATTTTTTTTTTGAGAGAGCTACTAATGTGTTCCCAGCATATAGGAACTTTCCGTGTCAGTGTAGCAGTTTAAAGCTAGCTGTATTGAAATGTAGATGCTGTCAAATTAAACTCATCTCTTCTTTAAACTGCAGCACATGGAATTTTGTCCATATATAGAAACTTTAAGCAAGAGTACTGCCACGCGTTGTTCACAGTGATTGGGACAATTTATTTTTTCACGGTATTTCGTAGTGTTAAAGGGTCTCAGCAACCCCACACCACACGATGCCAGCAGACAAAGCTTCTAAATAAGAGTACCCTTGTAGCCAAACACATCATGATAATCCAGGTATCTCCAACTCCACGTGAAGCTAGCTCTAGTTGAAGTTTGGAGCTGGAGAAAAAGTATGGAGTTAGTTGGAGACATACCAAACAGGCCTCTACTCTCAGACCATTCAGTATGTGCAACCTTCATTCTTAACTTGAGTTTGAACTCTACTCTGACGTGTGCAGAATCGTCGGACCATCAAAAACATGTACACCTTTCAAGCAATGATGTTGCTATAATGCATACAAATGTGTCCTGCTAGCTCCGAACAATGGTGATGGACCGTAGTCAAACATCGAGCCCTTTTCCTTTTTGCTCACGTCCGTTAGATATTGTTTCCTGATGTGAGGGTTAGTGCTTGTAACCAATAATGCTCCAGTATGGGGCACCAATGAAGACAGTCAGGACGAGGCATCACACACTTAGAAAAATCGGCATCAGAGTTTCAACTTTGTAGCATATTTCCTGGTACCAACTATTCCTACATGACAAGATTTATTTCTTTCTGTTCGTTTACAGCTGCACGATATCCCTTTCTGTTCCTCCATCAATTTTCATTATTATATTGGTCTTGAATTAGTGGTGGCAAACTGATGAGTGGCATAAAAGGCAGATCTAAGAAGGTGCCCGTTGTCCTGAGTCCTGACACGATATATGTGGGAACAACGTCTTTTATGGTACTATATGGATGTAACTTTTTTCACGACACTCAGAACCAATCAACTCATAATGGAGCCTTTCAGCTGGTCTCCCCTAGACTCATGTTTCTTTTCCAGAAACACTCCAAGTGAACTAATGAGGGTGGTACTTGTAGCCTAGCCAATGAAATCAGGCATTAACCCACCAACCACTGAAACTACAAATACTTAGGTCTGGCCAAAAAGCATCTGGACCCCAGGCTCACAAAATTGATGGCCTGGATGGGCTGCCTGACCCAGACAACTTTCTTAGGACTCCAACCAAACTAGCCCAAGTCTCAGACCTTCCAGTGTGTACAACTTTCATTCTTGACATGGAACACAAATACTCTGATGAATACAAAATCGACCTCGTCAGAGGTCAGACCATCCAACATGTACAAAGTTCAAGCAAATAGAATGATTGTGTAAATTTTGGTTTCCAATACACTTAATGTTTAAATAGGATGATTGTCTCTCCATCTCAAGTTGTATACGTACAGAAACAAAAAAATTATAAAATATGTAAAATAATAATTGAAAACTTAGGCTACTAAATGATCTCAATAGCAAAGTTGTAGTTCTCTGCAACTTTAGTATATAATATATATGTTTTGATATAAAAAGTAAAAAAATGATAACTTATAATGAACATTGGATGATTATCTCCATTTTGGACAGTTTCTTCTATCCAATTGAAATTACTACGACTAGGACTGCAGCAAATCTAGTGTGTGGAGTTTTGAGAGACCACGTCCAGGTGCAACTGTTGACAGTTTATTATCATGATGGGAACATGATGGAAAGATAGAAGTGACAATGCCTTGAGCTCTCCTAGCCAATTATGTGCACAAACGGTTTCTTTTGACCTGTTGTCTCCTACACACCAATGGCTCTGAGAACCAGATCAGATTTCAACAAAGGTTCTCTCATCCTTAAGTTCATATGCTTCACATGGAACAAGCATTGTGGTATCAATTTGTTGACGATGTATAAAAGCAGTGGAGCTTCCTATGACACAATGGTTTTCACCAAGGCCACATGGCCACATCCGAGCATGAAGTCTGCGGTGGCCAATTTCCTAGTGCCTACCATTCTTACAAGAGCACATCAATTTTGGTCCTCTCCTTTATGGCTGCGCATTATCCCTCGTTTCTCCGATTTCCATTAGTCTTGCTGTTTTGTGGTGACAAACTGAGTGGCGGAAGGGAAAGGTTGGAAAGTTCCATTGGTTGTCCGATAATATATATGATAGATAACAAATTATATTCAATATACAATGTAGCCTCACGTCACACATAAACGCATACCTTTTCTTCAGCCTTTTTGTTAGCTTCAGGTTTAGTTGTTGGGAAAGACTTCCTAATATTATAGAAAATCATAGATGAAAAGAAAAAAAGAGAGAGAGCTACTAATGTATTCCCTGCGTATAGGAACTTTTCATGTCAGTGTAATGATTTAAGGCTAGCTGTATTGAAATGTAGATGATCAAATTTTTATTTGTCAAATAAATTAAAGCATCTCCTGTAAACTGCATCACATGCAATCTTGTCCATCGAAACTTTAAGCAAGACTACTGCCACGCGCTGTTTGCAGTGATTGGGACAGAAAAGCTTGCATTTATTTTCTTTACACTCCATTACGTAGTGTTAAAGGGTATGAGCAACCCCACACAACACACTTGTTGCTAATCAACACCACACGATACCGGCACACAAAGCTTCTAATAATAGTACCCTTGTAGCCAAACACATGTACATCATCCGGGTAGCTCCAACTCCACGTGAAGCTAGCTCTAGGTGAAGTTTGGAGTTGGAGAAAAAGTATGTACAACCTTCATTCTTAACTTGAGTTTGAACTCGAATAGTCTGACACTCTGATGTGTGCAGAATCGACCTCATCGGACCATCAAAAACATGTACACCTTTCAAGCAATGATATTGCAATAATGCATACAAATGCCTCCTGCTAGCTCCGAACAATGGGGATGACAGTAGTCAAACATAGAGCCTTTTTCCTTTTTGCTCACTTCCATCAGATATTGTTCGGTGATGTGAGGGTCCAAACATAAGTAGACCTTTCATTCTATACAAAAGCAGTGGTACCCTACAAAACTGACAATGTAATAGATAATTAATTACTATAGACTTTTCATTCTATTCAAAAGCAGTGGTACCCTACAAAACTGACAATAGAATAGATAATTACTACATACATGACATTGTACTCTAGCTATTATTTTCATGGCGTTGGTGGTTGAAAAACATGTAACATACAATAGTGTAGTTTCATTACAGTTAACTATATTGATATACCATATAGCTGTAATACAAATATGCTATGTATAGCAATATATATATATATAATAATAATAATAATTTAAGCAAGTACACTTATGGCCATAATACCTTCAGGACCAGGGGTTTTTTGGTTCATTTTCGTTTTTTTTTCTGCTTTGAAATCATCAAAATCCATGTAATTTCACAAAATTTGGTAACTTTTATTTCCATCAAAATGTTTGCACGGAAAATTAAATATTTGGAAATACTAGGAGTAAAACTATTTGTGATTCAACCAAATGGATATATACAATATTGTACGCAAGCATTGAAAATGATCGACCGTGCTAGAGGAACAAGTAACTCCAAGGATTGTTGTGGTAGGAGTAGGATATAAACTTTTATTTGTCGCCATCGAGAAGTGCCCACTCTTTTGTGCTGGATGGTGCTATTAATATAGCTGCTAGCACGAAAAGTAGATGGTGCCAGCACCAAATCGATAGCTAATCTATGGCTCTCACTATAGACCAGAAAATTTACCTCGTTGTGATTAGTATGTCCACGTGTCAGACTGCACATGCCTCTGTGAAAAAAATGGGACGTGCTGGCTGGGAGGCCACCTAGCCCGTCCTTGTCGTCCAAATTTATTTTGTCCGTCTAATGTTCATACTACGGCCATTGATACAACATGTGCCTCGGCCATTTTACATTTAGACCTCCGAGTTTTCCTGTAAAAAAAATTTGCGCCATTCGATAGCTAATCTATGGCTCTCGCTATTGACCGGAAATTTTATCTCATTGTGGTTAGTATGTCCACGTGTCAGACCGCACATGCCTCTGTGAAAAAAATGGGATGTGCTGGGAGGGCACCTAGCCCGTCCTTGTTGTCCAAATTTATTTTGTCCGACTAATGTTCATACAACGGCCACTGATACAACATGTGCCCCAGCCATTTTACATTTAGACCTCCAATTTTACACGTAATCAACTTGTGCTTATCTAGAACCCTCAGTTTAACATTTTTGTCCGTTTGGTGGCCATTCAACAAGCAGGGATACAACCTGTGGCCCAGCCATTTTATCTAGACCCCCGAGTTTAAAATTTCAACCATGTCGTCCAAAATTATTTTGTCCGTCCGATGATCATCCAACGCCCAGTGATACAACATGTGTCCTAGCCATTTTACATTTAGATCCTTTGTTTTTCACGTAATCAACTTGAGCTTAATATTTTCATTCATCTGGTGGCCACCCAACGGCCAGTGACACAGTGTGTGGCCTGACCATTTTACATTTAGATTCCCGAGTTTTCACGTAATCAACATGCTTTTATCTAGACCCCCCTAGTTTAACATTTTGTGCGTCTCATGGCCATCCAACGTCTAGTGATATAGCATGTGGCCCAACCATTTTACATTTTTAACCCTGAGTTTTCGTGTAGTCAACATGTGCTTATTTAGATCTCCATGTTTTCATGGAATGATCCTGCACTCCCAAGGTTAGCCATTTTACATTTAGATCCCTAATCTTTCTTGTAATCAACCAGCACTTATTTAGACTTCTGTATTTTCATTGAATCAACCTGCGCTCCCAAAGGCTAGGTGTCGGCGTCACACTGGTCGGAAGCCTCTGGCCGCATGCATCATCCGGTGCCGCTCCTTGCTCTTCTACCCCACCCATCGATGTGCCCACGAGTCGATCGTCCATAGGCTAGAACACTCCCATTCCCCTCGAATTCTGTGACTGTCTGACAGTCAAATATTTGCTCTTCCCATCCTAATAGATAGATGTGTTCCTTGTCCTTCACCTGCCCAACTATGTTTTTGAGCTTGTCTCGATTTTTTCATGCTTTTTTCGTGGACACTATGTCATGACCGTCCCTGCTCCCTCCCGTGGCTCGATGATAACACCCGGGACTCGCTGCACCGCGCCGCTCAAAAATATTATGTGTTGTATATAAATATGTGGTTATCTAATATTACTAATTTTCTCTCCATTTATGTTAATCATGTAACACAATGCATGCTCCACACCGCGCGCATGGGTGCGCGCTAATCACTAGTTGCAATTAGTATAACAGTAGTGTATATAGACACAACTATGTTCCTGTAATATAAACAGGCCACCTCCTATGCGTATTTATCATATCTCAAATATTGTAATTGAAATTGTACGTTACTCGTAGATCAAAGGATTTGACGAATTGCTCAAAGCTTTCCATGATAACAAGATACATGTCGAAGTACATTAATCTTATCATTTTAGAAAAAAACATTATTGCTTGAGCTTCTTGTCTGAAAAAAAGTTGGACGAACCCGAAACATTTAGAGCTTTTCATTATATAAATTTGCCAACTAGAAACTACTTGATGCCAACAAATAAACAAAGCGGTTTTGTTTGCTCCAAAGTATCCTAAGCTTCGTCTTTGCCCCACCGTATTATTGCTGATAAATCTTTTTCAATGAGCTCTTTTGAAGGGACAGATAAATTTGTACCTCTTGGGCACATGCCATTGTGAATTAACCCTTTGCTCCAAGCTCAAGTGAACCGCGAACTGGAATTACCGAAAGATCAAGCCCTAGGGTGGTCTCCAATCAATGGGGATTACCACCACTCCAGGGTCGAGAGGGAATTCACAACCACAATCCGAAAATTATACAAAATCTACTGTCTTGACCACCAGAATCAATGAATCAGGCAACACGAGGTTCTTAGCAGGCTTGTCAATTCTCAGCCAAAAAAGCTACTATGAAATCTCTTTGGATCAACAAAATGTTTCTTGATGCCAAAAAAGCTAATTATGCAGGTAGCATTCCATCCATCCATTTCATACTGGATGGAGGAGAAAGATGGAAGTCAATATATATATATATGTTTGGTGAGATGGTGCATGGCATCATATATCAGGTTTCAGAATACAAGGAAAGAGAGTTGTCAACTTTATTTTTTCATGGAAAAAATCTCTAGCCCAGTACATACAGGTTTGCTTACAGCCCAATGAGAAAGCTTTACTGAGATGTGTTCTGGGCCTTGCCATTTTGCACAAGTCCTTGATCGAGTTATGGACCTGCCAAAGACACAAGCATGGATTACATTCAGTCCACGTCTCATCTCCCCATTTGGGCCATTTCATACCTACATGCAAACGGGCCCGCATGCAATATTTCTATCATCTAGTTAACTACAGAAGCACTGGGCCAAATTCGCAGAAGGATAGGAACAGTTCGACAAAAAATTATCCACTAACCAGCCCATCACCAAACCCATAAACCTTGTACTCCCCCACTAGGGTTTCTCCCCAAATTTGCCGCCACCGCAGCCATGGCCGCCAACACCTCCAAGTCGTTGTTCTTGGTGGCGCCGCGCCAGGCTCTCCTTCCTCACGAGGTGCCGTCACGCGCGCTTCCCAGGACGGCTCCTATTGGCGTGCCTTCCGCTCCTCCGAGCTTGTCTCCGGCGCCGACTTCCCCGTCACCGACCTAACCTTTGCCCCCACCACCGCCTCCTCCTCCTCCTCCGTGACCCTAGCCGCGGCGTGGCCCACCTCACTGCACCTCTTCTCCGGTGACCCCCTCAAGTCGCTCCACTGGATCTCCGTCGCCAACGACCTCGCCTTCTCCCCCACCTTTCGATTTGATGGCGCCCTCCTCGCCGCCGGAGACAAGAGAGGCATCGTCCGCGTCTTCCGCACCGACAAGCTCGCGACGGGCGCTCCGCTACGCGCCCACACCACCGAGACCTGCGTCGTCCGGTACCCGTGGCCGGCGGTGACAAGCTCCACCTGCTCACCGCCGGAGACAACGCGCTGCTCACCCTCTGGGACGTGCCCTCGGAGACGCCCGTCATCTCCGTCCGCTGCCATGCACCGGGACTACATCCGCGAGGGTGTGGCCTACCCCGCTGACAACAACATCTTCGCCACCGGCTCCTATGACCGTAGCGTCAAATTGTGCGATGCCCGCATCGGTAACACAGGTCTGTCTTTGTCCTTCTCCCACGGGGAACTGGTAGAGAGGGTGCTGTTCCTGCCATCCGGCGGGCTGCTGGCAACTGCAGGAAGTAACGTGGTCAAGATTTGGGACGTCATTGGGGGCGGCCGGCTCAATCACTCTGTGGAGAGCCATGTGAAGACAGTGATGGCACTGTCACTTGGGAAGATGGCACGGGGCTGCTTAGTGCGGGCATTGATGGGTATGTGAAGACCTTTGATTTTGGGAAGCTTAAGATCACCCATTCATTGCGGCACCCCCAGCCGCTCCTGTCTGTAGCTTGCTCGCCCTGTGGCTCTGTGTTGGTGGAAGAAGAATGCTGCTGATGAGGAGGATGAAGGGAAGAAGGCTGCTAGTGGAGAGATTGATTGGGTATCGCCAGAACCGGAGAAGCCAGTCTTGAGGCCAAACTACTTCAGGTACTTCCTCCGTGGACAGAACGAGAAGGCCAAAGAGGGAGACTGGCCATGTTTGGTTTTCTAGTCTAGCATCTAGCACGGAGGGAATCTTTCTTGTATGGAGTACTAAATGAAGTCTATTTGCAAAACCTCTTCACGGATGAGCGTAACTTTTCGAGACGAATCTAATGAGCCTAATTAATCGATGATTGGCTACAGTGATGTTGCAGTAACCATCCTCTAATCATGCGGTCAAAGCCCTCATTAGATTCTTCATGGTTCCTAGTGTAGGGGTTGTGGAGTTAGTTTTGTAAAATATTTTTATTTAATACCTTTAATTAGTGGTCAAAGTTGTGAACAGTTTCTAGCACTGGGAAACCAAACGGGGCCTTTGTGATTGAGAAGCCTAAGAAGGTCAAAATTGCAGAGCATGGTAAATTACTGAGGAAGTTCAGGCACAAGGATGCTCTAGTTTCAGCATTGGCTAAAAATATCCCAAGAAGCGCTGTGGCTGTAATGGAAGAGCTAGTTGCAAGGAGAAAGCTGGTAAGATGCATTAGAAATTTGGATACAGGGGAACTTGGGTTGCTGCTTGAGTTCCTTCGCTGGAACACAACATTGCTAAAGTATGCAAGGTTCTTGTTGGGTGTGGCAAACAAGGTTTCGGAGATGCGAGAGGAGGATATCCGATCTGATGTGAAGCTGAGGATGCACATTAGGAATCTCAAGAGAATGGTCGCCGAAGAGATCCAGATACAGCACACGTTGCAGGGGATTCAAGGAATGATTTCGCCCAGGCTTGCACTTGCCACCAAATGAAGAGGTGCCTTTTTCAAATGGAATTTTTGTTATATGTTAGTTTACACTCAGGGCTATCATATGCAATGTGTGTTGCTTTGGAAATATTGTTTTCTGTTTGTTAGTGCAGTATGCGTACCAGTGAATTGAATACTGTCTGCTGTGCCTAATGTTTTTTATCAATCTGATCTGACAGATCATTCCCAGTTTTGCTCTTTTGATGGTATGCATTTATACATAATCTTGTATCCCTCACCATCTATAATTCTTGTAATATTGTTTTCACTTGTTTTTGTTTGTGGTGAATTGGTTTAAAACTGTACTTGTATAGACTGGCCAAAAATTTCACTTATGGATGAAAATTCTAGTTATGGTGCTCTTACCAATTTGTATATTATAATCACTCTACATATACAAATCAACTGGTTACCTTATTACTGATTGCAGTTCAATTCTAGTGCTATATCAGTATATACTGCAACAGTTTGTGATAGTATTTGTCATTGGAAAGACAGTAGTACAGGTTCCTGACGAAGGATGATCCAACCTGATATGACAATACTTGTATGTCTCGTGTTTGTGGGGGCTACTCAAGTCCTGAAATCTTGGTGTATAATCTACATGTCATCTTGTTGAAACTATCACTACTACAAATAGCACCATCCCCAGCGCCCCCATCACCAGCGGTTCTGGCCAAACCGCTAGTGAAGACTCATCACCAGCGGTTCGTAAGTGTCGGGTCCCGCTAGCCATTGGAACCGCTGGTGACCGGCCCCCTTCACCAGCGGTTCGTATTACAAACCGCTGGTGAAAGGTACCCATCACCAGCGGTTCGTAATACGAACCGCTGGTGAAGGGTACAAATTAATTTTTTATATAAATATTTTTTTATTTTTATATTATTTTTTTGATATTTTTTGTTTATCTTGGAGCATGTAATGGACAACCACAAAAAAATACGGCTTGATCGGACTTTATTTGTGGTCTCTAGAAATTTATAAAGATTCAAAGATGTTAATATAAATAGAATGCATCTCCTATTCAATCACTAGTGATGGTATGGTACAGTGGTAAGGTGAGTAACACACGAAGGCAGAGGTCATGAGTTCGAATCCCACAAAATGCAACAAGTGCAAAAAATTGTGCTGTTAGAAGGGGACGATGGTTGGTTCTTTAGACGGCCTCTCCATTCAAATATATTTTTTTGCTGTCATTTGATATTCTTTACGCCTGTTGTTTTTTGAAATTAGCATCACCACCGGTTCGTAATACAAACCGCTGGTGATGGTAGGGGCATCACCAGCGGTTTGTGCCACGAACCGCTGCTGATGCCAGGGCATCACCAGCGGTTTGTATTACGAACCGCTGGTGATGCTAGGGCAACACCAGCGGTTTTAAAACCGGTGGTGAAGCCCAGGGTCTTCACAAGCGCTTTTTCAGCAGCGCTTTCAAAACCGTTGGTGAAGGCCCCTTACGAACCGCTGGTGATGCCTCTAGCTGTAGTAGTGTATAGTATATTTTTGTTGGTGAAGTTTGCCTGTTAGCTCATTGGGTGAGATTATCCTGCATCCTAAAGTTTTTATCTGATATTCACCGATTGTGCTGATCTTTTTGTATGTGGTTCTGCTATATGAATATTGCATGATTGGAGTTTGTGGTTCTTATCACAATTTATGCTGCCCTTGGTTCCTTGTGTAACGAAAATGGCCCTCTGTGCCATTTATATTATGATTTTGGTGATTGAATGACAATATAGTCATTGGGACTAACAAGTTTATTTAGTGCTATTCATAGGAGTTTAGGTCCCCGTGGTGATTACAAGTTACTGCCTCCAAATCAAGGAAGAAATTATTGAGGCCGGATCAAAGAGAGAGATGAATTGGACTTTACCCATTATTCATCATAAGATCAAATGTGAGGGTTTTCTGGACAATCTTGTAGAGAATTTAACAAGGTTTCCATAATGTCCAAGATCATCTAAATCGGTGTCCGGAACAGAAAGTTATGGGCAAAAAACGAAGACCCTGATTTCTACACGGAAGAAGATCCGCCGATAATAGCGCCGGATGTTACGGCGTATGTTCCGGCGTGCAAACTTGCTTCCAATGGATTGTTGATAGCAGAATCCTGTAGAAAATTTCATAAGCTTTCCATGAAGTATAAGATCATCCAAATCGGAGTTCGTATCAAAAAGTTATGGCCAAAATATAAAGACCTTGTTTTTTGCACAGGAAAATGTACACCGATGAGCGCTGTACAGTACAGCGTACACTACGGCGTGAAGATTTGATCAAAATGGATGGTTGATAGCAGAATCCTATAGATAATTTCATAAGATTACCATCAAGTACAAGATCATCCAAATCAGAGTTCGGAGCAGAAAGTTATGGCCAAGAGAAGATGACCAAATTTTCTATACGGCATATTATTATACACCGATATGGCGGAATATACGCCGTGTAGAACTACAGACTCCAAGAAAAATCATCTCTGCACAAAAGGTACGGTGAAATGTACGCTGTTCATCGGAGGAATATACGTCGTTCACTGTTTTCAGGTATCTGAGGAAAACAAAGGTACGACGTATTATCCGTTGTTACTGTTTGCATGAACGGCGGAATATACAGCGTATTTGACCATTGTAAAAGTAAAAATGACTGTTGGAAAAGCTATATAGCGTCCAGAGATGTTCATCTACACCCACAAGAAATCCAAGCCACCATTTGAGCTACGTTCTTCATCCTTAGTGAGTGTGAGAGCTAGGATAGCCCTAGTAAGTGATTTGCAAGGTGTTATACCTTGTGCTTGGTTTTAGAGTGAGCCAACACTTGTAATCTCGGTGCGCCAGCCCCTTGGAGTCTTGGAGACTCGTCGGCAAGTCTTCGACCCTGCGGCTTGGTGTGGAGCGGCGACGACGACATTGTGTGGGGGAAGAGGAGACCCCCTTCCTTGGTGGAGAACCTCCGTAGTGGAGGCGGCGTCAAGATCTCCGGGAGAGTAGGTTGATGAGAGCAAGGTCTTGGTGACTTGTTCATCATCCCTCTTGGGGAGCCTTTGTGGTGAGTTCAAGACCTTGACCAGGAAGAAGACCTGGTGACCGAGAGCATATCCTTTGTGGAGCTCTAACGTGGAGTAGGCATTAGCCGAACCACGGGATAAATCTTCGTGTCAAGTTTGCATCCCTCTAAACCCTTTTAAGCTTCCGCACGTCATACTTGTAATTTGCGTGCCTTTACCTTTCTAGAGTATTATCTTGATAGGATTGGCTCTAGGTTGCAAAACTCTTTGGGTCGATGCAAACATTAGAAGAAAACCTTAGTTGCACATCTAGATAGCTTGTCTTTATTTCATATTCTCCAATTAGAAGGCATATGGTAAGCCAAGTTTTTAGAAAGCCTAATTCACTCCCCCTCTTAGGCTATCACGAACATCGATTCCTTTCACCTTGAATAATTATGCATCTGAACATTATTTGTGTTGCTAGCTGGCAGCACTGTTTGCGATTTCTTTTGCTCAGTTGTAATGAACCATTCAGTCTATCTACTACTCTGGCAGTAACCGCGATGTGGTAAATTTGCCCCCTTTATATTGAGGAATAATTGTGTTTTAGTTCTTCATAATCATTAATTTGGTTTTGTGCCTTACAATTCACAGTTCGTGTTATGTCATCACCAATTGTGGAACTTTTTGTTTGCTCATTAACTCTCAGAGGGTGATTCAGTTTCTTATACTTGTAGTGATTTGTGTGTAATAAATAATACACAGAGGTAACCATGCATGGTACGGTTAAGATTGATGAACTAATCTATGAATCCAATGTAGCCGACAACATTAGCTCAATTCTGAAGTCTGAACACCACATAAATGGACATGTAATTCCTTGTAGGCTATGCTTTGCTGTGGCTGCTTCAAAATTTCTTGAGCCATGGTTACAAACTTGTATGCGGTGCATGGGATGTTGGCAGAGCTGTGTACAATGTTTCTGCGGATGCTAACACTCTCTTGAGGTACAGAGGATGAATGCAAGATAGGGTGGATAGTTCACAATGCCAGCATTATAGGGTGCATGGTTCATACAGTCATCAAGATCGGCTTCTGCAACCAATATATTGCCTCCTTCCTGATGTCTCCAGTTCCCATATCTCACTCTTTTTCCATGTTTACTCTCATCATCTCCTATGCTCCTGTGGATGCTTATATTTTTACTGGAAGGACAGGCAAGATAGTGTGGTTTGTTCGGAGATGTGTGCATGGAAGTGCGTTGTGACCTATTTATTTGTTCCTACTTCTTGATATGACTCTGAAGTCTGAACTTGCATGTGCGTTGGCGCGTTGCCTTGGGTAATTTGCTGTGTGTGTGAAAACTGAAACGCCATGCTGGAGTAGTACGTGGATTTGCTGCCCACCGAGCTGCTTTTTTTTTTTTGGAAAAGGGAAGCTTTATTGATCTTAGACAATTACATCAAGGTGATACAATCATACTAAGATCCAACCCGGCCTCTGCATAACTAGGATGCACACAGCCACAGAAAGAAAGAAACAGATAAAAGAACAACATGTGTCATCACCTCCAAGAATGACAAGACCTAAACTTCTTGCCGCAGCAAACTACAACATGTGTCTTCACCTTCAGCTCCATCACTAACCATAGCAACACTTCGACTACGAATTAGGCTCCCGAAGACAACGCCTCCAACGAGGAAACGGCACAGGTACGTACCGACATTGCAGTGATCCAACCAATAAAGGCCAGATCAGAGGTTTTCACCTGAGGGAGTAATTCATCTTAACCCAAACAATGCCTTCAGCAAGGCCATTGCCAGGTACAACCAATTAAGGTCAGACCTAGGAATTTCTTCCCGGAGCCGATGAATCAGTACCTAGTACCACAAAAACGAAGTCACTCAGTGCTGCTTCCCCCTTCTTACCAAGTCAATGCTTCCATACAGGCCAGACTTGACCCACTTCGATCGGCCACGAACTCCAAGACTAGTAAACCGTCTGAACCTCGTCTCCAGAGATACCATGCTGCAAAGTAGCCAATAGGTACACGTGCGTAATCCACCAGAACAATGTGTAGATGGAATCCGTCTTCGAGTAAGAGAATCCTCGAATTGAAGCCAAGGTGACTCGAGTCTCTGTAGCTATATGAAAACACGAACGAAAATTGAAGATGTCGTCACCAGAAGTAGTTGCGAAACCTCCCGGCGCCTTCCCAATGTTGGGGATCGCCGCCTCCTTGCCGCAGTAGGCCAGGTCGTCGTCGCCGCCGACAAGAGCCTGCAGATCCGTCCACTGGGGATCGGATCCAGGCAGCCGGCCATCGATCGGCACAGGCCGCCAGGACAGCACCACGGGCTCATGGAGTCCAGGTGCGGCCGACCTCCGCTGCTCAGCACTGTGCACTGTCGAAGAGGGTGGAGGGGGAGGATCGACGATGTGACGCGATGGAGCCGCTTGCGACGCCCGCGTCGAGCCGCGTTGCCGCCCCGGTCGCCAAGCGCGCAACCCGCACGAAGGGGCTCGAGACCTTGCGGGGCGAAGGGCCTCGCCGCCGCCGTCATAGGGAGCCGCGCGAGCCTCTCGGCCACTCCCTCTGGCAGCGGCGAGGGGAAGGGAGGAGGGTTGGAGTTGCGGCGCGGCGGCTAGGGTTTCGCCGCCCGAGCCGCCTCAGGTAGAAGGTGGTGACGAATTTCGGATAAGGGGCTAAACCCAAGTCCGCCCACCGAGCTGCTGAGCACATTGACCTCAACTTTCCACATGACCTCATTTTTTTCAGAGGTGGGCATCTGGTTATGAACAGACCCAGCACCAATGGGTCCTACACTCCTCCTAGGCCTACACGCTGCAGCTTATCATGGATAATACCTCAACTTTTCCACATGACCTCATTTTATTCAAAATGTTTGTTAGTGAAGTATGCCTAGCAGCTGACTGAGCAACTATTTTCCGTGTCCAATGTTTTTTGTTAGAGCTGATCGACAAGCTGAGGTAACTTAATAACTTTCATGGAAGAAACTGTTAGTTATGGTGCTCTCACCAATTTGTACATTCCATGCATTCTACATTTACAGCTCTGGTTATCTTAGTACTGTTTGCAATTTATACCTTAGTTTTATATCAGCCATATTGCAACATATTCCGGTTGCAACTGTCAGCATCTTTCATGTTAATGGTAGTTTGTCATTTTGAACAGAGTAGCAGAGGTAATGCCCTAATGCTTGGAGCTATTCATGTGAAAGAATGATCCAAACTGATATTGCATCCTTTGCTGAATTGCTGTTGCATTTCTCATGTGTTTGTGCCTTTTGTGGGCAATGCACTACCTGTACTCAAATACTAACAACTCGTTGTATAACGTGTATGTCATCCTGTTTACTACATAATACATTTGTTAGTGAAGTTAGCCTGTGCCTATTGAGTGACTGAGATGTTGGACTTAACCCTCGTTCAATCACCTTGTACATAGCTAGATGTTTTTCAGCTTTCCTAGCGTGTCAGTGCACCTGCGTGTGCCGAGTCTGTGAGCCCGACGGACGTTCCGTTCGTTCCGGGGCGCGTCCGCGTCGTAGGGACGACGTGCTGTGCTGCGACGTTCACGGGATGGCGTGAGCGAGTAGAGTCGTGCGCACCGCACGTTCTGGTAGTTAGTTGCCCAAGTTTAGCTTTTGTTTACCTTAAATAAGGAGCTAATACATCAGAAAACGCTGCTGATTTTGAGCGGCACAAAAAGTGCATTCATCCGGTGTTCGTCGTCGAGAATCTCCGGCGAACTCCGTCAATTGGCATCAGAGCGGTTACGCTCCTCGGACACCATGTCCACATCGTCAGCTCCTGTCGTCGGCGCGCGCTCGCCCTCGCCACCACCACGTCGCCGAGTGTCGGCGTCACCCGCGCCGCGCCGCGGGCGCACCCGTGGCGATGTCATCGTCGAGCGCGTCGTCAAGAGAGCGGCGGCAATGTCCAGTACCCGATGCTCACGCGCACCAATTACCAGGAATGGTCGTTGATGATGCGCGTGAACATGCAGGCGCAGGGACTCTGGCACGCCGTCGAGCCGGAAACCGGCGAAGTCGTCGAGTACCGCGAGGATCGTCTTGCCCTCGCCGCCATCCTCCGTTCTGTCCCAGCTGAGATGCTTGGCTCCCTGGCTCGGAAGTGCACGGCGCGCTCGGCCTGGGAAGCGGTGAAGACCGTGCGCGTTGGCGTACAGCGCGTGCGTGAGGCGAACGTACGCGAGCTCCTCAAGAACTTCGCCGACATTAGCTTCAAGGAAGGTGAGTCCGTCGACGATTTCTCACTCCGCATCACCGGCCTCGCCAACAACATCCGCACTCTCGGCGGCAACCTCACCGACGCTGAGATCGTGAAGAAGATGCTCCAAGTCGTCCCCGAGCACCTGGAGCAGATCGCCTACTCGATCGAGACTCTCCTCGACGTCAACGAACTGACGATCGAGGAAGTCACCGGCCGTCTCCGCGCGATCGAGGAGCGCAAGAACAAGAAGAAGGTTGTACACGCGGGCTCCTCCGGCAACCACTACGACAAGCAGGGTCGTCTTCTCCTCAGTGAGGAGGAGTGGCTCGAGAAGCTGAAGCTCCGCGCCAGCGAGGAGGACGGCAGCAGCAGCGGCTCGAACGCGGCAAGAAGCCCGGGAAGACCCGGCGTGGCCGCGGCGGCGGCAACAACCGCGGCACGAGCCGCGACTCCAACAAGCCGCCGAGCACTCCCTGCCCCAAGTGCAACAAAACTGGCCATTGGGCCAGGGACTGCCCCAACAAGCCCAAGAAGGGTCAGGCCAATCTGGCCCAAGGTGAGGAAGACCAGCCCAATCTTCTTATGGCGCTCGTTGATTCGGTCGGCGTCGACCCTGCTGCGGCGGAATCTTCACCGAGCCCCACACCGGAGTCGCCACGGCGTCGCCGCGTTGACATCCGCGGATCGCGTCTTCGTTCAGCTCGGCCCCAACGCCGATCCGGAGCCCCACCGATGGGTTCTGGACACTGGGGCCACGAACCACATGACCGGGGTGAGAAGCGTCTTCTCCGAGCTGGACACGAACATCACCGGCTCCGTCCGTTTTGGGGATGGATCCGTGGCGAAGATCGAGGTGAGCGGCACGATCATCTTCAGCTGCAAGAACGGAGAACACCGCGCATTGACAGGGGTGTACTATCTTTCCCGGCTCACGGCGAACATCGTCTCTGTCGGGCAGCTGGACGAAGGAGGCTGCCGCATCGACATCGAGCACGGCATCCTCAGGATCTTCGAACAGGGGCGCAAGCTATTGGCCCGCGTCAAGCATTCGCGTCAAGGCTGTACATCCTCGATCTGCAGATCGGGCGCCCGGTGTGCTTGTCCGCTCGCAGCAATGAGACGGCCTGGCGCTGGCATGCCCGGTTCGGCCACATCAGCTTCCAGTCGCTACGGCACCTCGCCCACAACGACATGGTGCGCGGACTGCCGTCCCTGGAGCAAGTGGACCAGGTCTGCGACGTGTGCCTCGCCGGCAAGCAGCGTCGCGCCCCCTTCCCCGAGCAAGCACGGCGGCGCGCGGCGAACATCCTCGACCTAGTCCACGGAGACCTGTGCGGCCCCATCTCACCAATGACTCCGAGCGGCAACCAGTACTTCTTGCTGCTCGTCGACGATCTCAGCCGCTATATGTAGCTGGTACTGCTCCCAAGCAAGGACCACACGTCATCGGCGATCAAGAACTTTCAGGCCGGTGTCGAGGTGCAGACAGGGCGCAAGTTGAAGGCCCTCCGCACGATCGTGGGGGGGAATTCACCTCTGTGGAATTTGGCAGGTACTGCGCAGAACGCGGCGTGCACCGGCAGCTCACCGCCCCCTACTCCCCTCAACAGAACGGGGTGGTGGAGCGCCGGAACCAGAGCGTCGTGGCCATGGCACGCTGCATGCTGAAAGCCAAGGACCTGCCGGGCTACTTCTGGGGCGAAGCAGTGAACACCGCCGTTCACATCCTGAACAAGGCGCCGACGCGAGCGCTCGACGGCAAGACTCCATTCGAAGCCTGGCACGGCGAGCGTCCTCACGTCCACTACTTCCGAACTTTCGGCTGCGTCGCTTATGTCAAGAACACGCGCCCGGGGCTGAGGAAGCTGGACGACCGCAGCACCCGCATGATCTTCGTCGGCTACGAGGACGGCTCCAAGGCGTACCGTTTCTTCGACCCCAACTCCGAGCGCGTCGTCATCTCCAGGGACGCCGTGTTCGACGAGGCAGGCACGTGGAAGTGGAGCAAGTTTGAGGGCGCTGATTCTCCAAACACGGAGTTCACGGTGGAGTACACGGAGGAGTATGTCCCTGGCACACCTGCACCTGAGAACCAGAGTGCGACGCCGCGCACCCCGTCGCCAGCTGCAGCTCCTGCGTCGCCTCATCATCCAGCACCAGCCTCGCCAGTCCAGTTCGTGTCCCCTCCGGCAGAGCATGAACTGGACCTGGACGACGACCACGATGACGCTCCACTACGGTTCCGCGCCATCGACGCGATTGTCGGGGAATCATCACCACCAGGGCTGGCAGCGCGGGTCCTCGACGACGAGCTCCATTACACCTCAGCAGAGGAGCCAGACACGTTCGCGGTTGCAGAACGCGATCAGTGCTGGAGAGCGGCCATGATCGAGGAGATGAACTCCATCACCGGCAACGCCACCTGGGAGCTTGTTGATCTTCCGCCTGGACACCGGGCAATAGGCCTCAAGTGGGTCTATAAAGTCAAGCGCTACGAGCATGGGGACATCGTCCGGCACAAAGCACGTCTGGTGGCGAAGGGATACGTCCAGCGCGCCGGCATCGACTACGACGAAGTTTTCGCTCCGGTGGCTCGTATGGAGTCGGTCCGGCTGATGCTGGCCTTGGCGGCGCACCAGGGCTGGCAGGTCCACCACATGGACGTGAAGAGCGCGTTCCTCAACGGCGAGCTCAAGGAAGAAGTTTATGTCAAGCAGCCATCCGGTTTTGTTGTCGAAGGCGCTGAACACAAGGTGTTGCGCTTGCGAAAGGCCTTGTATGGCTTGAAGCAGGCGCCCAGGGCCTGGAATGCCAAGTTCGACGCCACCATGCTGGCGCTTGGTTTCCAGAGGAGCAGCTCAGAGCATGGAGTGTACACTCGCAGCCAGGGCGCGTCACGGCTCATCGTCGGCGTGTACGTCGACGATCTCGTCATCACCGGGCACAGCAACGACGACATCACCGCGTTCAAGACCGAGATGAAGAACGTCTTCCGCATGAGCGACCTCGGCTTGCTCTCGTACTACCTCGGGATCGAGGTCCACCAGCACGGGAACGGCATCACGCTTCGTCAAGCTGCCTACGCCGACAAGCTTCTGGAGCGCAGTGGCATGAGGGACTGCAATCCCACACTGATGCCCATGGAACCCCGCCTGAAGCTTAGCAAGGTGAGCTCCACACCTGCTGTCGACGCCACTGAGTACAGGCGGATCATCGGCGGGCTGCGATATCTTGTGCACACTCGGCCAGATCTTGCCTTTGCGGTGGGATATCTGAGCCGATTCATGGAGCAGCCGCACGAAGAACATCTGGCCGCGGTCAAGCGTATACTTCGGTATGTCGCTGGAACGCGTGGCCATGGACTGCACTACGCCAGGAGGAAGGGCGACGTACTGAAGCTGATCGGCTACAGCGACGCTGACATGGCCGGGGACATCGACACCCGGAAGAGCACCAGTGGGATCACCTTCTTCCTCGGCGAGAGTCCCATCACCTGGCAATCAGCTAAGCAGAAGGTTGTAGCTCTCTCCTCTTGCAAAGCTGAGTATATCACGGCTGCCACGGCCGCATGCCAAGGAGTCTGGCTCGCTCGTCTCCTCACCGACCTCACTGGAGTGGAGTCTGCAGCGCCGGAGCTTAAGGTGGACAACATGTCTGCCATCGCCCTCAGCAGGAACCCAGTGTTCCACGACCGTTCGAAGCACATTGACACACGCTACCACTACATCAGGGAGTGCATCGACGGGGGAAGGATCGTCATCGACCACATCGCAACAGCGGTGCAGCTCGTGGACATCCTCACCAAGGCGCTTGGGCGCGTTCGTTTTCAGGAGCTGCGCGTCAAGATGAGCGTCGTCAATCTTTCAGGTGATCTGATCAAGGCTTAGGGGGGAAAATGTTGGACTTAACCCTCGTTCAATCACCTTGTACATAGCTAGATGTTTTTCAGCTTTCCTAGCGTGTCAGCGCACCTGCGTGTGCCGAGTCTGTGAGCCCGACGGATGTTCCGTTCGTTCCGGGGCGCATCCGCGTCGTAGGGACGACGTGCTGTGCTGCGACGTTCACGGGATGGCATGAGCGAGTAGAGTCGTGCGCACCGCACATTCTGGTAGTTAGTTGCCCAAGTTTAGCTTTTGTTTACCTTAAATAAGGAGCTAATACATCAGAAAACGCTGCTGATTTTGAGCGGCACAAAACCTCAGTCTACATCGTGAGTTCCTGAGTGCATTCATCCGGTGTTCGTCGTCGAGAATCTCCGGCGAACTCCGTCATGAGATACTCCTTTGCACTTGGGTGAGTTGCTGCCTATGGCGTTCTACCATGGCGCTGATCAGACTGAATTCAAACATTCACATGACTGATCAGAGCTTACCTGATCTCACCGGTTTTCCCCTTAAATGCATTCTGCACATCTATCCCAGTGAGTTTCTTTCCATCCACATTTCAACATTTTTCATTGACCAGAAATTCGATGCATGAAAGAAAGGAATCCATTTAGCATGGTTAAATTGACGAACTAGTGAACGAATGCAATGCAATGCATGGGCAGCGTAGTACCAATTTGTAGTTCAATTCTAAAATCAGGAATAAACATGATTTTCCTTTTACAGAATATGGGTCAGTTTGGCCGCTTCAGTTTCATGGGCCACGAGGACAAATTAGTATGCAGCATACAAACAGTCTTACCAACTGGAGGTCCAGAGCATGGACGAAGCTACCAAGATAGGCTTCAAGATGCACATTGTTAGAATGATAGGGTGAATAATTCACACTGCATGTTCTAGATGGTCAGCAAGATTTGCTTCTTGCTTCACACAGTAAGCAAGAACCAGGTTTGCAGTTGTTGCTAGTCCTGTAAGTTTACCATATGCAGTTAAGAAATACAGCAGCCTGATTAGTTACATCTTACAAGAATATGCCTCTTTCCTGATGTCTTCAATTCCCATATCACATTATTTTTGTTTCTCAAGTTCCCTCTCATCATCAGGTTTGTTTCTGTGGATGTCAGTGTTTTCACTACTATAGAATGAGAGGCTAGCAGAGATATTGATGTGCTTGTGGAAGTGGGTCGCGTCATATTTATACCAGTATGTGTGGCTGACTAGCAATTAATCAGTGCCTATTCATGGTATAAATCTGAACATGCATGTGTGATGCCACATCATTTAGTCAAATTTGGCCAATAAGGTTAGGCCATAAAAGTTGATGTACAATATTGATACTGTCATAACACTCAATGACAGAAGGACCTTGCCTCACCTTTTCAAGTCACTGGCGTGTAGCACATATATATTGTGGACAAAGAGATCTTGTTAGAGCAATCAACCAAACAACAAAAGTTCCCTAAACTAGTCAAAATTATCCCATGATGTCCACTTGAGTTGTTGCCTATGCTGTTCTACCAATGAACTAATGGAGCTAAGCACACTGAGTTAAATTTTCACTTCTAATGCTGAAGCGCTTTGCTGATCTCACAGATTCTACCGAGTTCATCATTATTTTATGCATTCTACACTTCTACTTTGCTGAAAGCCATGAAATTCATGGTTTGTTCGCATTTATATATAGTATACTGCAGTCATGATCTAACTTCGTATATGGTCGTCTGTGCTTCTGGTTCTCGACTCTACTCTTGCTTCCCGTAAATTCTGTATTTTTTCAATGCTGCCATACATACCCCGAAGGAGCGTGGCAGCCCCGACCACTGAAGCCACGCCGCAGCAGGGGAGAGGACGTAGGGGAAGCCACAGGCCCGCACCTAAGATTTAGAGGCCACTGCAAAACACAAAATGGGCCCTACGTTTAGAAGGTATAAAAAAAACTGAAATATACTTTGATTGAATTATACACATCTCTGGTTTTTGCAACACTATAAGAACTACATGGACATTTATGCTAAAGGAGTTCGTTGTAAAAAATTGAAAATGAAGTTTATGAACTACATAGGCATGTTTGGTTTGAAGGAAGGGGAAATTTGTTTGCCATTGAACCTCAGTTTGAAGGGGTGGGAAAAATTTGCTTGTGATCAAACCTTAATGCAAATGTATCCTAATTCAAGTGCAAGAGCATCTTGGACCTAACTGATTGCTATTTACCTGTTATCCAGTGAAAGTAAGGCAGACCACAAGAACCTCGTCTCCAGTCATTCTCTCTCTAGTTTCTCTCTCTAGCTGAGAGCGGAACCTCGCTCACACCGCCGGTGGCCACCCCTGCACCGTCGTCCACCTGAACCCTGTCGGGTGGCCTCTCTGGCCCCAGCGGCCACCACTGCCACGTCGGTGGCCACACTGGCCCCGGCGTCCACCACCCAGGGATGCGCTGCACACCGCCATATTTGACGGCCGGCTCCTCCGGTGCGGCCCCTTCTCCGTCGACCGCTAGGTCGCTGGAGCGCAATGTAGCTCCTAGTTCTAGAGCTCTCAACCCCGACGCCCCTCGCACCACGTGAAAAAACAGAGATCAGTAACGGGCGCGGATGGCCATTGGTAACGGGCATTGTAACCTTTACCTTTTTTGGTTACTAATAATCGATCAAAGGTAGCGGGCAAATGCGCGTTACCGATAACAGTCAACTGTAACGGGCATTAAAATAATGCCTGTTACTTTTGATTGTTATCGGTAACGAGCATATATGACGCCCGTTACCAATAATCAAGATATCCGTAACGGGCATAAATGGCGCCCGTTACCAATGCCAGTCTAGGTAACGGGCATTATGGTTATGCCTGTTACCAATGTGGAATTAAAAAAACAAAAAAAAGAAATCAAAATATCTGCTATTCTTTTATTTTATACATACATGCATACACACAAGTATATAGTTACGTACAAATGCTTAGTTACATCCATACATGCTCAGTTTCATCCATACAAATGCCAACACAGAAGTATATAGTTACATACACATGCTCAGTTACATCCATACTTCTACAACTAGTGTTAGCAACATGATGTAGGACAGTAGAGCAACACATTTCAAGTAAATCATATATAATGGTACAAGCACCAATAAAATTAAGGAAAATAGACAGCCACCTAAGTTAAGGAAACAAACAATGAGATATTAGGTCACAAGTGTTTCTTGCAAATAAATTGCTCTCAGTGCGGGTTATCGAATTAACGGCCTTCCAACGCCAATGTGGCCTATCCAAGATCCTAGATGAGATGCCAATCATATATCACATAGGAAACAAAAGTCAGTGTATAGTCAGCTCTAAGTAACATGCCACATATGATCTGAACTATGCACCAGATCTATTTTACTACATTGATAGAATGTTGGCAATTTAATACATTGATAGAATATTGGCTATTTTAATTACATTCAGAAGCAGATCCATATAAGACTTCTCAATTCGTACTTCTGGGTTTGTCATAAATTCCAGGGCAAAAAGATAGAATTGCCACCATGTATTTCATATGTGTTCTAGTGCGCTGGATCTGAAAACACTTATACACGGATGCTGAAAAGGGAACAAATGAACCCATTCACAGAACTATTATTTAGTCGATGAGCAGAGCCATTTGTACAATGCGAGTAGCCAAATTCAGGCGAGGTGGCTAACCATAGGCTACATGCCAAATTCACAATAGCCTCACACGTAGTGGAAAGAAGGTTCGGATCAAATGCAGCTACAAGATGGCGAAGCTGTGCAGAACAAAATGGTGGGGGCGTATTCAGAAGTTAGACCTTGCATACCTTCGATGCACTGACTACTGAGGTGCCACCCTGGCTGCGGCCACAGAGACGGTGCCCGCGGGGGCGGCCTCCAAAGTCCATACATGGCGTCTGGAGCCGCCACACTGCCTTTCTGTCACCTGCTGGCGGACTGGTGGAGGGGGAGTGGTCGGAGTCCCCAGTCCCCGCTGAGAGGGCGGGGCCGCTGTGGCTCGGATCTGGGAGCGGCCGGCCACGAGCACCGGCGGCGAGGGAGGGTGGAGGCGGGGACGAGGCAGGGGCGCGACGCGGCGGAGGGCGCGATGCGGAGGAGGGATCCACGCCTCCTTGCTCCACCTCCCGCCTCCCAGAGCAGCTGCCTGCTGCCTGCCGTGCCCAGCCCCTGACCCCGAGCAGCGCCGGATCAGGGAGCAAAGGGAGGAGAGGGAGGTGCCACCGCAGGATCCGGGAGCAGAGGGAGGAGAGGGGTGCGGTCGGCAAGGAGGAAGCCTGCCGCCATGGGAGCTCGTGCTCTCGAAGGCGCGCGCCTGGAAGGAAGCCGGAGTGGAGGGAGAGAGGGGAGGAGATGGGAGGGAGACAGCGGATGGCCGGCGCAGGGAGGGAGGAGGGCCCGCCGCCACCCGTGCTCGACCCGGTCGCCGGCCGGGAAGGGAGGGATGGGGAAAGATAAGGCGGAGAGAGGATAAGGCGTGGGGAGAGAGGATAATGCGTGGGGAGAGAGGATAAGACGGACGGCGGACGTGAAGCAAATTAAAGAGAAATGAATTGTTTTTTAGGTCCGGTTCTCTAACACAAGTAACGAGCATCAGTTAAAGTCCGTTACCAATGTCACTTGTAACGGACTTTGTTGACGCCCGTTACTACTATGCTATTATTGGTAACGGGCATCATCGATGCCGAGGCTGAGGGGCAGTCTGGAGGCCTTATTGGTAATGGATTTTAATGATGTATGTTACCTTTAAAGTTTTAGGTAACGGGCCACATAGGTCCGTTACTAATGTCGCCTTACCTAATTGAGGTTTTCACATAGTGTCCCTTCACCCCCTCGGATGTGGCTGGACCATCCCGCTTGGTGGCCTCGTCTCCCGAAGAGTTGCGTTTCACGGACTCCGAGGAGGAGGAGCTTCTCTGGGCTTCCCAAAGGCCGGCCCACCACTCCGACAAAGGCAAGGGGAAGACGGTGGCTGCTGACGTCGGGCCGACCCGCCGTCGGGTCTCACCGGCTATCCCACGCCATGACGGCTTCATGGTTGATGCCATCCGTGTCAGGCGGGGCCCGCCGGCGCCTCGTAGGTCACGCTTTCCTGCACGGTCTCAGATTTGGGCCCACAATAGTCCCGAACGCCGGCCACACCGTGAGCTGGATGAGAACGGCTTCGAGATGGTCGTTAACCGCCATCGCCGCCGGCGTGGGGACGGTCAGCCGCGTCGTCAACCCCCGCCGCCGCGTCGCCCAGTCCTGCTTGATCTGGTGATCACTGTTTCAAGTGTTTCTAGCCTCATCATGTTGCGAGGGCTTGCACCTCCCCTTCCCGCTATCTAAGATGCCTCGAGGTTGGCCACGCTGCGCGGAACTGCAAGCGTCGGCGGCACCCCATTGCCGCTCCACCTATGACGGTACGGTTGGCCGCAGTCGTCCGGTGTGGCGGCGAGGCTCACAAGGGAACGCCCATTCTGCACAAATCGCGCATGCCGCTGAATCGACGTCTGTTGCTTCAGCAAGGTTGGCTTCTACGGGAAGGTAGTACTCAGGCCCCCCAGCAGCTTGTGTAGCTTCACTGCGTCGCTCATTGCCGCCACCGCAGGAGTCTCCACCTTCTCCTCCGCCTTTGCCCAGAGGGCACCCATCGCGGAGACCCAATGTCGTGCTGTGGGTCATGCTGTGGTCTGACAAGCTGCAGGCCCAAGACGATTCACTCTCTGCCTAGGCATTAGTCGCGTTGGTGGCGGTACACGGCCATTGGCCAGCTTGCCTCAAATCCGACAATTCCTCATTGACAACTTCGGACTCGGTAGGCAGGATTTCTCCTTACATCGGTATGAACCCGAGGATTTCTCTCCGATGGCGTCTAGGTGACCGGAGCACACAGCCTGGAGGCGGACCAAAAGTGCGGCGTCGGCACAGGGCCGGCCCTGTAGTACAACCATCCTGGGCAACCGCCCAGGGCCCCCAGATGGCAAGGGGCCCCAACCCAGTGTACTTCTATTAGTACCTATACATACATATATACTAACTACGTCATAATTAAGCATGCAAATAGCTGGTACAAATTCACCTAATCACCCTTTCTATTTTTCATAGCACTCTTAATCCATTCTTTTTATTTCATCACGCATTGCCTGTGTGCTTTTCACAGTTTCCCACCTAAAACGTGTGCACCCTTGATGGCTAAGAAAATAGATTAGCCTTTAGTTGCTTATAGTACGTTTATTTCATTCTTACTCTTCATCTGAATACAATTTTAACGTCGGTTCCTCAAAAGGGGTACTAAGCCTGGCTCACTTTTATAGGCCCTGTTTACTTCCTCACAATTTGCATAAAGTTTACACCTCAAGAATCGCGTCAGTTTATTTCTTCTATATGTGCAGCCATAAAGTTTATGCTAATGTGTGCATTTAAACACCCCCATAGTATTACGTATCTATTTTATACATCTGTTTTACCAAATAATACAAAATAAGCTTAATATTTATTTTAGTAGGGGCCTCATACTTTAGGTTCGCCCCGGGCCCCGAAAACATAGGGCAGGTCCTGCGTCGACGTCTGTGATTAGGTGAAGGAAGAAGAAGGCAATCAGTGAATCGTTATGGGCCACCAGGTTAATTGTCCAACAAATTGCAGCCCATGTACACCCGCCGTGGCCATGGCCCCCTGTCGTTGTTGGTCTGCTTCTGTCTTCAGTTGCATCACTATTTGCTGTTCCATGTGCCGCAGCTGCACGAAGAGGAACAGCAGCAATTTGTTGATGAAGGCAAGTGTCCTCCCTTTACATAATTCTTCTTTGTCCCAGTAACATCGTGAAATTCACCTTTACTTTACTGTTTATGCATTAATTTTGATGGGTCACCTATTAGGACATGACTAGACTTTTTGCCTTGAACCTTGAATCACCTGGTTATGATATGGGTAGAAATGCTTAGCTTGCTTAAACTTGGGTTGGTTATGTTAATCTTATGCAAATGTTAATCTTGATTTTTATTATGTTGTTATACACTTTCTTAATTATAAGATCATCATGATTAATTGGAACATGGAGAACCACCCAAGAAAACAGTGCAACCACAGTGTCACATGGCTCTGAACTTAGCTAATTAATTGGATGAGGTTGGCTAGTGGTCTTACCATAAGGGCAAGGAGGGGGCCAGTGAAGGGGTCATAGCTCGGTCCTCTTGGAGGAGTAGCCTTTGCTAAGGTACGGTCTAATTAGGGAGGGTTATGGACCTCACCGCTGCTGAAACTCTAGCGGACCGCTAGTTGGCTTTGTGTCATTGTAAAGGCTTCGTAGTGAACCCTCGCCACTCACCAAAGAAGTGTTTAATGGCCTTGCAAACTCGGGCGACAAGGGGAACACGAGATGTGGGGAAAGTGTACAACGGTTGCAGAGTGCAAAACTGTTATATCAGTCGTGCTCATGGTTAAAAGCGGCTTGGACCCTCAAATGATAATTGAACTTAAACATGATTTAACTTGTGGTTCTTGGTCTCTATTATGCAATAATTTGGTTATCCTACTTAATTTTAGGTTGGTATATACTTACATCTAATAAATAAGTGCTTGCTAATAAAACTTGATCAACTAACAGTTCTAAGCGCATGAGCCTGAACCCCCTTTGATGGCCTTGCATATTCCCCCACTTGTTGACTATCAACCATATGTGTAGACAACCTTGCTAAATAACTGTTGTTCAGAAGAAAATAATGAAGTGGAGTACTATAGCAACTATGATGAGTTCTAGGCACGTCAACCTGTCAAGTGCATGTGGATGGAATCTTGAAGTTGTTTTATTGTTTTAGGTTGTCGGTGAACGTTTAAGACCTTTGTGTCTAATATCAATGAGTGTATAAAGTTATGTACTCTCTTTTATGCTTTTGAACATTGTCTTTTGATATTTTCACTGATGATGTCAACATATGTGTGATGAACTGATCCTGGCACGCATATGCGATGCACTCGATTTTGTCCTCAAAATCGAGTGTGACACTGATATTACAGTTCTCAACATACATCAATTTACAGTCTCAATTTAATGTTCAGTCACATGAAGCAGCTGCTGCCGGCCTAGTCACCATTCACCAATCAATATTTAGTCACAATCTCGAGATTCATTTAGAAGTTGCTTCTGTTTGCCTAGTCTCGGCGGCGCATTGGTTGCCCTCCCTCTCATGGCTGTGTAGCAACGGCACATAGGGCAGTCGCTTGTGCGGCCTTCGTGCAACGGAAGCCGCTTGTACTTGTTAGGATGATCATGATCTGGAATATGTTTTAATTCAGTTGGTTAGTTAGCGTGTGTGTGCATGGGTGTTGTTCGTTGAGTGCATGCGTGTGTGTAGGTAGCAGGTTAAGCACTAGGCATGGCTCGCGGCAAGCTCGGTGACGACCGGTTCATGCGCGTGAGGGAGTGGCTGATGTTTCAGCCATACTGGGTCGCAAGGGGCTCGTGCAGATCGTGCGTGAGGGACGCAGGAGGCAGTTGCTCAGGTGCCGAGACTATAAATAGGTTCTGTAATCGCTGCTCGTCGATTGAGCCGAGTGAAGCAATGAGATAAACAGTCAAGATACAGGAGCAGCGGCTCTGCGGCGTTCGTCGCAAAAAAAATCTTGTGTCTGTGCGTCCGTGCGCCATTGCTGTGTGCTTGAGCTCCATCTCGTGTTTGTGTGTGTGAGTGATCGATCCATGGGCGGTTCCATCAGTACTCCGTTGAGCCCCAGTGGCAGAGGATGGCTGGAACCTGGCAGCAAGCTAGCTCCACGAGAGAGAGGCCAGTCATACAATTGGTATTTCTCTGGAGCGGGCTGTAGTTGTGAGCATGCTGGCAGCTCTGAAGGCAACAATGTTGCTGGAGGGAGTGCGAGGCGTGTGATCCGTGTTCGACAGTGCTATGGCGCTTGAGGACCCTCCCGCGGAGAACCACTTTCCTGCCCAGGGACATGCTTCTTTCCCTATATCTCCAATTCCCACGTCTAACAATATTCCTTTTTTTTCAAGTTTCCTTTCATCATCTCATATTTTTCTATGGATACTAACAGTGTCGCTAAAATGAGAAGGTGCTATCAAGATCGTGCGGCATGTTCATGCATATATGTAGTGTGGTATATATATGGAGGTGTGGTGCATCATATATATTTATATCAGTATGTGTTTGTGGCTGGTAGGCATTAATTATTCGTGCCTATTTCATGATATAAATTTGGACATGCATGTGTGTTGCTTTGAAGACTCAACTAGTCCACTGTTGCCACTGTGTAAAAGAACCAAACAAGCCAATGCTGTACGGTACATATTCTTGCCGTCTAGATTGTTCCTTTCCATTGAGGCCCTGTTTGTTCTTCTCGTCGCTCGTGCTCTGCTGCGTCTCTGGGGTGCCGATCTAGGGATGGACCTGGTGCCCGTTGCGCCCGGCGTTCTGCGATGTCGACGAGATCGGCGGCGAGCCCAGGCCACGGGGGAGCAAGCGCCACGGAAGGAGGAGACCCGCGCACGGTGGCGCATTGGTGGTGGAAGGAGGCCCGAGTGCTCTGGTTCTTGGCCCCTCTGATGACGCCGCGCTTCTGCACCACAAAAGCGGCTGTTGTTCGTGAGGGAGCAGCCGCAAGGGAGCGGAGAACAGGAGAAAAGATGTGTCTCGGGACAAGCAAAAGAACAGGGGCAATTTGGTCATTAAACACTATTTAGCTTGTTTTAGCTAGGTTGGAGCAACTAAAGGAAAAGTAGTGTTCCCATTAGCTGGGAGGTCTTTAGCTAATGTTTTAGTTGGGCTGTTTGGATCCATCACAGCTAATTTTAGCTAATGTTTTAGCTGGGAGGTCTTTAGCTAAACTTTAGCTGGTGAATCCAAACAGGCCCTGTTGACTAGACTATGTTTCTTTTACGATGATGTAAAACATTCCGGCTTCTAAAGCATCTAGGTCATCATGGATGACGATTTTTGTTTATATGTCACAATACCCTTCTTGTGACTAACATGTGTTTTGAAGGTTCAGTATTATTTACATTAGTTTCACATGGAGATGAAGGACACTTAGTGTAATTAGGTTTATAGTTTTCTAGATGGACCGTATTATAAAGAGGGTTCTCTAAGTTATTAGCTTGATCAAAATGGGTCTTGACTTGAGTTAGATGCACACATCACAAAATTTAGCAAACTAACTTCCATAAACATCAACAAATAAGTTTGAAATGAAGTCAAAACTCAAATCTATTGAATTGAATGAGTTTTGCAAAGACAGTTGACGACCTATTATACGCCAACCTTCAGCGTACAAGTTGAAAGTGGGAGGAATGCGATCCCAGTTGGAAGATGATATCGCGCTGGAGGACCCTCCGTCGGAGACCCGCTTTGCTGCCCAGGTGTGTATGCTTCTTTCCCTATGTCTCCAATTCCCACGACTAACATTGTTCCATTTTCCAAGTTTCCTTCATCATGCCATCTTTTTGCTATGAATAATAACAGTTTCACTAAAATCAGAGGTGCTATCAAGGCCGTGTGGCTTGTTCAGATATATATGTAGTGTAGTATATGGAGTTGTGGCTCGTCATATTTATATCAGTATGTGTTTGTGGCTGGTATAGGCATTAATTATTTGTGCCTCATGATATAAATTTGGACATGCATGCATGTGTGTTGCTTTGAAGATTCTACTAGTCCACCGTTGCCACAACATTTTGTCAGGTACAAATGGACCTTGCCTCACCACACTCACAATGGGTACCCAAACTAATCAAAATTATCTATCTTACAATGCGCCAGTGTGTAAAAGAACCAAACAGCAAGCTAATGCTGTATGGAACATATTCTTACCATCTAGATAGAGTGTTCCATACTGTTAAGTTGACTATCTGACCACATTTCTTTTAAGAAGATCAATGTATAACATTCCGGCTTCAGCCTCCATCCAGGGTGTGAGATCCATCCAACCTTACCACAAGTAGCAACAACTTACTACACCACCACAGAAAGAGTTTTGACAACTCTGTACCATGTAGCTACTAAAGACCACTGACCTGCTCCTCTCCCTCTCGTCCATGTTACCAGCAGAGGCGAATCTCCCCATACAGCAGGGTGGGGCAGCTGCCCGAGCTACAGCCGGGACAAAGACCCTCTCCCCCCTCCTCTCCCATGGCGTCTAGGTGACCGGAGCTCAGCTTGGAGGCGGACCAAGAGTGCGGCGTCGGCGCAGGGCCGGCCTTCTAGTACAACCATCCGGGGCAACCGCCCAGGGCCCCCGGATGGCAAGGGGCCCCAACCTAGTGTACTTCTATTAGTACGTATACATACATATATACCAACCACGTCATAATTAAGGATGCAAATACCCTTTCTATTTTTCATAGCACTATTAATCCATTCTTTTTCTTTCATCATGCATTGTCTGTGTGCTTTTCACAGTTTCCCACCTAAAACGTGTGCACCCTTGATGGCTAAGAAAATAGATTAGCCTTAGTTGCTTATAGTACGTTTATTTCATTCTTACTCTTGATCCCCATAGTATTACGTATCTATTTTATACATCTGTTTTACCAAATAATACAAAATAAGCTTAATATTTATTTTAGTAGGGGCCTCATACTTTAGGTTCGCCCCGGGCCCCCGAAAACACAGGGCAGGCCCTGCATCGGCGTCTGTGAATAGGTGAAGGAAGAAGAAGGCAATCAGCGAACCGTTATGGGCCAGCAGGTTAATTGACCAACAAATTGCAGCCCATGTACACCCCCCCGTGGCCATGGCCCCCTGTCGTTGTTGGTCTGCTTCTATCTTCAGTTGCATCACTGTTTGCCGTTCCGTGTGCCGCAGCTGCAGACTCTAGCTACTAGACGCGGCGGCCCTGCGCGGCCACGCCGGCTGCCCGGCCACCATCCAGCAGCGACGCCGGGCTTTTGCCCTGCTAAGTGCTGCCGACCGACCACCTTCCATGTTGTCGCCAGAGCTGCGGTTGAGAAGGTTATTTAGAAGAGGAGGAGCAGACGAGTGGTTGACTGCTTCCTCCAATCAGAATAAAGTATGAAATCCCCATTCTTTTTCTTCAAAATTTAGTGTACGCTGTGCTCTACTATTGGATGCGCAAAAAGTGGAAACTGAAAACTTCTTTTCAACTAATACAATGGATATTTGATGTCTGATGCTAAGTGAAACTGGGTGCCACACGTTAGTGCTCATTTCAATTAGATATCATAACATCATAGGTACTCACTAGACTAAAGATAGAAAATTAGGAAATTTGTCATCGTAGTACACTAATTGATTTGTTTTTAAAATTACAGGAAAGTATCTATTGAATTAATGAAGATGTTACAAACTTTCCTAACTTTTGATGGGAGGTATCATGTTAAATCTTCAAATATGCTATTTGTTCCTCGTTTGTACTTTTATTACTGTTATTGTTTCAACAAAAAAATGTAGCATGTGTGGATGTGATTGTTTTTTAGTCAATTTATATTTATCGTGCAAGTCCGCCCCACCTAAAATTTTCGGTGAGCTCCACCACTGGGCTAAGGCGTGGCACTGGAGGTGCAGTATGCTCTTGCATTGTTCTGAGGCACAAGAATCATTTGTCCATTGCCCCAGTCTTGCAGGCTCCTGCCACATAAGTTGGTTGCCGATGTGGGAGATCCCCCAGACTGCCTGGTGCTAACATATATATATTCCAATCAGAGCAGAACAGGTATATAAAACCATACCATATGAAACCAGAACTGGAATTATCAATCAGGGCAGAACTGAGTAGGGGTGGATTTTGATCGGATACGCATGGAATTGGGTCTGGATTGTAATTTTACCATATTTTAATTCAAACATGAACACAAATGCGAATCTTATCGAATACGAATATATATATGTGAATCTTGTCTATTCTTTATACAATAAGAATATAAAAGAATAGTTGAAATACGGATTAGCATTTGGATACTCTGTTTAGAAGATGACAAATATATATTTGCTTTATTGATGGTTTTAGTAAAACAAAAGTAATTATAAATGTACAAAATAGAGAATTTGATAGTTCCATTGAGTCTCTATTATTCACGAATACAGATAATATCAGATATTCCAGAATTTATTAATAAAAAGAGATATTGCACAATTTATTTGAATAGGAATATGGATTTGAATAGAAAAAATAATGAAGAACTAATTTTAATATACCCATTTAGCATCCATATTAAAATTGGGTACGAATCCAGATATCTATAGTGACATTTTAGGCGGATAAGAATACAAATAATTCGGATGTTCAGACATCCATATCCATTTCTAGATGAAAGAGGAGCTGATGATGATGGGTTTAATATGAGACTGTGTCAGGGCCTCGGAGAATATATACCATTAAGTCGATCTAGAGAGTGTTGAGTTATTATATCACACCTTGGTAATTTATACATAGCGACAAAGGGGTCACAAGTCCACAGCCCACAGCCACATCTTGAACTATCCACGTGAGTGGTTGTAAAATGTCTAAGTAAATATAGGTGACGGACCTAGCTTGCTGGTTTGGAAGAGTCGTTATTTTTGCTACAGGCTGAACCATCTGGTAACTACGCTTTCTTGCCTGTCTCTTGTTGGAACCTTATTTGCTTCGGTGGATTCTGAATTCCGGCGAGCTTGCACTGAAGCGATATTATTTGTCCTCATCTCAAAATCCTCCTGGGGGCAAAGGAATTATTCATACGACCTTCAAAGTTGAATACTATTTAAGCAAAGTTGTTGGACACACATCTATGAGAAAAATAATAAACATTTTCCTTTGTATCCATTTGACTATTTTTATGAGAGTGCGAGGCATCAACTAGCTAACTAAATATAAAGGAGCTTGGAGATCACGGCAGCAAGAGGAAACTGGAGTCATGTTGATCTCAAATTGTTATATCGGAGATTCGGAGCTCACTATTTTATACTTGAGATGTTCGTTTTGGATGTCTAAAAATTCTTACAGTTCCAGTACCGACTAAATAAATTAAATCAGATAAATAACACATTTCATGTCCGCCTCATGTACTTTAAGAACCTACACACTTTTACGTGTGTCAATGGTGACGTCCATGGTAAGGCCTTTGGAGCCCACGTCTTTTTAACCAGTTTTCACGTAGTGCGCCCGTTGGAGCCCAAGGATAAGCGGATTCTTAAACTTATAGCCAAAGGGTAGTAGGCCTGGCTTTTCGCTTATATATAACCCTTGGTGTACTAAATAATGTCTGTATACTACTTGATAGAAAGGCTAAGGTGCAGCAGGAAAGGAGGGGGAAAACATAAATCTTTTCGTGTAGAAATGGTAGGTATCAGGAAATTGGCTACTGCATTGAGGATATGTATTCTACTCTGTTGTTCCATAGGATTGCTACTTGATCCTGTTCTCCTGGCATTGCCCCAACAAGTCACCAGAAGGTAGCCATATTGACGGTTCAGTCTGGAACCACTGAAACAGCAAGACCAGCCCAACTAAAACCAGCTGTGCTATCTACACGAGCGGTTTGGTTTGGTGCGAAAACTCTTAGACCCCTTGACCGCTGCCTGTCGCCTTGATCCTTCGCGGTTCCGAAGGCCTGATCACTAGCTCCATCACTGACGGGCTGGAGAACATGTTTGAGACATGGAAGCACTGCCTGACGGATGGGAGGAGAGGGAATGACCGGCTCCTTGAGGAACAAGCTTCACTTTGTCCGATCAAGATGATCCCCCTGAATCAAGCTCCATTTTGGAGAGACGAGAATAATTCAGATGCAGGTTGCTGAATTGAGATTCATGTTCATGCAACCAGAATTCGTTCTCTGTTGAGATCCCTGCATGTAGAATATGTCTCAAAATTAAAGCACCCGAAATCAACTTTGTGGACTACAAATCGAGCTTTCTTCTTTCACATTTTCAGATCCTAGTCCTTGCCGCTGATTGTATCTTTTTTTGAGCAATCTGATTGGGATCGAAGAACTTACTGTTTCGGGAAACAAGGAAAGAGAGAACAATGGAACCAAAAACAGAAAAAAGAAAAGCAGAGAGCTTGCTGAGAGATGGAGTGCATTGGCCGGGTAGCAGCATGGCCGTAGGAGAGGGCAAGCACCAGGCCCATCAGTTGTGTTTTCTTTCTTTTTCAGACCAGGAAACACACAGAAGACAGATATACCTATCATCTCAAAACCGTTGAACCCTGTTCAACCCACTGGCTGAAATCGTTTAACTTTGGCTCCTCCAGGGTTGGCTTGGCTTCTGCACCCTCATTTGTCCAATATGCCATCTGACATGATTGTGGGTTGCATGCTTCATGGAGTTCGGAGTCATCAAGATAGGCTTCTCGTGGTTGGCACAGTTAGCAATAACCATATCTCACACGACAGCGGCTTTGTGTTTCATGCCTGTCCTGCATGTTTAGCCTATATGCCGACACTTCAAGCTTGGGAAAGAGCATATGTCTATTTCCTGACGTCTCCGTTTCCCAAATGTCACGATTTTTTTTTTATCAAGATTGCACTCATCAGCTTATTCGTTCTTGCAGATGCAAATATTTTCACTTATAGAAGGAGAGGCAGTATCAATATTATGTGGCGTGTTCAGAGATCCTAAGAATATGGATTTCTCATTGCATCATATTAGGCCTTGTTTAGTTCGCGCGAATTCGATCGAATTGACTGTAGCAAAATGCATTGGGAAACGTAAAAGCAGAGAGAGGGACACGTTTTTCAAGAAAATACTTTTGGTCGAATTGGTCGAATTCGATGTAACTAAACAAGGCCTATGGTTACACATTTATGGCTGGCTGGCAAATAATTAGTGCCTACTTGATTATATATTGTCCAATTTGACCAGCAAATGTTAGGCCCTCAAAGTCATGTAAATTCACGCCAGCACAAAGGGACATTATTGCCTCTCTTTCTCAGGTCACTGGCGTGTAGGACCTAAGTCAAAGTGGATTGACAAAGAATTCCAGTCATGATACTTCACTAAGCTAGTTAAAAGAAGACTGCTGTTTGCAACATGTTGATAAATTGCAAATTTTTTAAGCACTTACGTGAGTTGCTTCCTATGGCGTTCCACAGTACCATGGTGTTGAGGCTTTCCACTGAGGGAAATGAAACGATCAATAATTGTCACACCCGGTTTTGAAGAATAAAACCAAGTAAATCACATGTGCGCCAGGATCCGTTCACACACACGTGATGACATCATTAGCAGTATCAAACCACAAATAATATCCTTAACAAAATATAATAAATGTACCATCTAATAACTGAAATAAGATCCATCCACAGGCAGTCGACTGGTGGAACGCACACCCAGAACTCGTCAATCTCCTTGATGTAGTCTCCACAAGTATCACCCTCTGAGCCGCAGATAAACAAGTTTGAGTACACTTATAGTTGGTACTCAGCAAAGTGGAGTAAATAAATAAATATGACATCTAAGGCTTTAATCAAAGATGGCAAAAGGCTATAACATTAAGCAATTTTAATTGGTCAAGTTTTAATTAGCAAGCTTAACTAGGTATAAGTATATACCAACCCAAATAATGTACAGAAATAAATGCTCAACAAGTAACCATGATTTAATTCAACTTCAAGTTTAATTATCATGAGAGGGTCCAAGCCGCTCGTAACCGTGAGCACGGCTGATATATCAGTTTTACACTCTGCAGAGGTTGTACACTTTACCCACACACAATGTATTCTCATATAGCCTGAGGTCATGAGTCCCTTCAACACTTCCTTAGGTGAGGGACCAGAGAAACATTACATGATCTTTACAAAGAATTATTAACATGAAATAACCCGCTAAGGTTTCAAGCCACAGCAGAGCATAACCTTTTCTAATCACCGAGTTTCTTACCAAAGCATACTCCCAAGAGATCCGGCTATACCCCATCCATGCTTCCCCTCTTGCCCTTTCGGTAAGATTATTACAAGTTAACTCTTCTAATTAATTTATCATGACCAGAGCCCGTTAGTTATGTGGTTGCACTGTTTTCTCGGGTGGTCACTCCATGTTCCAATTAAAAGTATATTCTTGTTTACCGTCCAAAGAGCATATCACATATTCTTAAAGTTCAGCATTAATGTCCTCCATGACCCAAGTGTAAAGCAACTAAGCAATGATACCCAACAATAAATAAATACCCAGGTTATGCAAGGAATTAAGGTAAACAAGAACTAGGCACATCCCTAAAATAGGTCCCATCAATATTATAACCATGCATGACATAAAAGTAAATGTGATAATAGTATGATTATCCTTGGGATAAGCATGATCAAGGACACTTGCCTTTTGCTAAAGGCTCCTGCTCCTCCACGAACTGCTCTCCTTCTAAACGCGTCACACGATTACATACAAGAAAAAATACAAAAAAATAAGAAACAATACACCAATCATAGTTAACAGAACAAAACAACAGAATACAACTATTGTACTCATCCTAAGGATCACGTGAGTGAAAGAATCACTTAAATCGGAGCTAAAACATGGAAGATATGGCTAAAACAAGTTAACAGGGGCATAACTGTGATTACCAGAACTTTCTAAGGCCTAAACAGAAGAAAACAGGACCTAAACATAAATACTTTTAACTAATGATGGACCGCGGGTTGATTCCTAGAAAACTGAGGGGCTCTTTACAAAAACTGCCAAGCTGACCGGTACGCTGGGGTTTGACCTAGATCTAAGGTCGTTGGTTGTAGATCCGACGGCTTGGATGCATCGGGTCCGACGGCGGCGGCGCAAAACGGACAGGGCGGCAGCGCAAGGCGGCGGCGACGGTGGGGCTCGCCGGAGTAACGCGTAATCGGCGCTACGGACCACGAAACACGACGGGGCTTGGCCCTAGAGAGAGCTGAGGCCATGGCGAACTCACCTAGATGGGTCTGGTCGACGATTGAGCGACGAGGATGACGAATCGACGACAAGGGGTGGTCCGGCGGCTCTGTCCAACGACGATGAGGAGTCAGCGACCGAAACCGACCACTAACAACGACGAAAACGAGCTGGGAAGCTTCCTTAAGAGCTTACCGAGCTCCGGGTGGTGTTCTTGGCGATGGAACGGCGGTGGAAACTCGACTCCGAGGCGGCGCTGCGGTCTTGCTCGGAAAACGGCGGCGCAAGCGTAGTTGCTAGGGCTCGAGCGGCGATAGGGTTGTTGGAGGGGGTTCACGGGCTGGCGGCGCAGCTAAATAGAGGTTGTGGGGGGGGGCAGGACACGCGGGGTTGTTGGGATACGGCGCGGCCAGAGCCGGGGGGAGGGGGGTGGGGCGTCGGAGTCGGGCTCGTGCCCGTGTCGGATTTGTTGGTAGGGACGAATCCGACATGTGGGGGCCACCGGTCGGTGAAACAGAAAGGGACCTGCGAAGGCGGGTTCGGGGCTGGGCGTGTTCGACGTCGGCAGGCGGGAAAGGGGCTGGGCGAGAGCAACGGGCCGCGAGCGGGAAGTGAGCCGGCCGGCAAGGTGTGGTTCCCGGACTATAGAAAGAAGACAGGGACTAAAACCAAACTAAACGAGAGTTCAGGGAGATTTCTTAGACTTAAACTAAAAACTACAAAACTAGCTCAAACAAATGCAAATCAAATCGAATTTAAATAAATTTAAATTCTTCCTGACTTCCAAACAATACCAAAAATCAATGCACCAGTATGAATGCAACAAAAACTTATTGTGACTAATAATCATTTTTTAGTAGTGCAAAAGATACCCCAGTTCATTTCCGCAGTCACTCATGTTCTCTGTCCAACAAGTTAAGTACCATTTGATGGATCGAGCATTCTCTGTTCATGGTCCATGAAGAGTTGACAGAGATGAATGATGCCACAAAAACACCTGAGGATATACCTTTCCCGTGGTAGTCAATTTCCTGGTGTTGACGCCTTTCGCGGTCAGCACACCGAGTTTACGCTAGAACGCGCGGATCCGCAACGGACCGAGCAACTGCAGCAGGCCCAGACAAAACCAGTGAAACCGGTTTGTAGATCCAGTGAAACCGGTTCTACGGGAGCTGCTGCGTAGACCTAAGATCGCCGGCCCGGGAGGGACCCCGTCAGGGCAGGCGCGCCTAGGGTTTCTCTGAGATCGGCAGGCCACTCAGAGAGCCGTCAAACGCCGTGGAGACGAAGAACGAACAGAATTAGGGTTGGAAAAGCTAGGGTTTGGAGATGACAAAAAAGTAAAGGTAATAAATGTTTTGATCGATTGGATGATACTCAATCGGCCGTGACCCTTCATATTTATAGGGTGGGGAGGTCGTACCCCGCAAGGAAAGTCCTATACAACTCGGATCTACAAAAAGAGTCCAAACCTACTAGGACTCGGAGAAAACCGGTTCCACCGGTTCCACCGGTTTGCCCTGCCAGACGGGCAACAGTGAACCAAACCGGTTCCACCGGTCTCGGAATCCGGTTCCACCGGTTCTTCCTGTCATGTTGTTCTTGTGCCAATTTTGATCGCCAACATATGCCCCCCTGTTTTTTGGTAAAGCTTGCGTACCAGAAAACACTTTAGCACAAGAAAACACTCCTGAGGGCGATGTATAACAAAATCCATCGGCCTTTTTATTCTAAGGACGATATTTAAGACTATCGGCCATATGAATCAAGTTTCTTGCCAAACACTTGGATAATATCGCTTTAAGTACCTTCCATTAAGTGCCCTTGGCAGCTGCTGACCTTGCAAAGTCTCCACCATATAAGAATTACCGAAGATCACTCTAATCACCTTGTACGGGCCTTCCCAACTTGGAGACCATTTACCAAACTTGTTACTCTTCGATCCTATAGGTAGAATTGTCTTCCAAACCAGATCACCAACCTAAAAAGACTTTTGTTTTATCTTCTTGTTGTATGCCTTAGCAACTCGTATCTTATCTTTTTCAATTTCCTTCAAGGCCTTCAATCGCTTATCGGTCACTTCATCAATATTGTCCATCATCAAATCATGATAATCAACACATCAAGATCATTCTGTTTAGCTAACCGATAAGCACTCAAATTCACTTCAATAGGCAAAACAGCTTCTTGACCATACACAAGCCCATAAAGCTTCAGATAAAACCTCATGCCATCTCCTAGGATTCTCCTCTATTTTCTTTTTAATCAACTTGATCAAGATCTTATTACTAGACTCGGCTTGACCATTAGCCTGAGCATAGTATGGAGATGAATTGAGCAATTTAATACCATACATATCAACAAACTCACGAACTTCTTTTGATATAAACGAAGTACTTTGATCAGTAGTCAAAGTTTGTGGAATGCCAAATCTATGTATAATATGTTCAGTAATAAACTCAATTACCTCCCGATGTGTCATATTCTTCAAAGGTACAGCTTCTGTCCACTTTGTAAAATAATCAGTAGCCACTAACACGAAGCGATGTCCCTTTGATGAAGGAGGATGAATCTGCCCAACAAAGTCCAATCCCCATCCTCGAAAAGGCCAAGGTTTGATAATAGGATGTAACAAAGCTGCTGAAACCATCTGAATATTCCCAAACCTTTGACACTCTTCACATCCTTTGTAATACCGAAAACAATCAGCTATCATATTAGGCCAATAAAAACAAGCTCTTCTCAAAAGCCACTTCATCTTAGGAGCCGATTGATGTGTACCACAGATTCCTTTATGAACTTCACCCATTGCAACCTTAGCTTGATCAGAATCCAAACATTTCAACAACAAATCTTCAGCTGTCCGACGATATAATTCACCATCAACCAAAATAAATTTAAATGCCCACCGTCGGACTTTCCTGTCAACTTTATGATTAGGATTCTGCAAATACTCAACAATGGGTATTCTCCAATCAGCAACTTCGTCCTTATCAATTTTAGACTGCTCATTGGCCGAAGTGCTACTGTCAGCGGATGAACCGGTTTCACCGGTTCTGGAAACAGTTTTACCGGAATTTCAGGTGACACCGTTTTCTGAATCCGGTGGAACCGGTTCTTCCTGGGCAGACAACTCGACTATGCAAAATGTCAGCTTTCTTTCATAAAAATTTCTTTTCTGAATATCATAGCCAGACGCTTGCTGAGCCAGAGCATTCGCCCTTGGATTCTCATCTCTTGAAACATGATATATAGAGAATTCATCAAATTGAGCAATCATATCCAAGCACTTATCAAGATATGTATTTAGAAATCCATCAAAGCATTGGTATACTTTATTAACTTGCTGTACAACCAGCAGAGAATCACCAAATGCTTCTACATGCTTTACCCCCATGTCATGCAAAATCTCTAGTCCGAATAATAAAGCTTCATATTCGGCTTGATTATTAGTACAATCATTTTCTAATCGGTTAAGAGCTTCAAATTTAGCACCACTTGGTGATATAAAAACAATACCAACACCACAACCACTCTTACAAACCGATCTATAAAAATGCAACTTCCATGTGGTAAAAGTAATATAACCGATATCTAGATCATTATCATTAATGCTATGCTCAACAATAAAATCAGCAACAATTTGGCCTTTCATTGATTTTAAAGGTTCACAAGCCAAATCATATTCAATAAGAGCATAAGCCCATTTACCAATTCTACCACTTAAAATTGGTCTATGCAACATGTATTTAATAATATCGGTTTGACAAGCCACTATGCAAGTATTGGATAACAAATAATGCCTCATCTTGGTACAAGCATAATACAAAGATAAGCAAAGCTTTTCAATAAATATATACCTCGTTTCGGCATCCAATAATCGACGACTTGCATAGGTAATAATGTGTTCCTTCCTTTCGGTTTCTTAAGTCAAAACAGCCCCAATTACTTGATCTTCAGCAGCCACATATAATTTAAATGGAATTCCTCTCTTAGGAGCCTTCATGACCGGTGGCGAAGACAAGTAATATTTGATCTTCTCAAAAGCTTCTTGCAGTTTTGCCCCCCAAGTAAATTCGGCTTCATCTCTCAACCGAAGAATAGGAGTAAAAGCATTAACCTTCCCAGACAAATTACAAATAAACCTCTTCAAGTAATTTACCTTGCCTAGGAATTTCTGCAAATCTTTCTTGCATGTAGGAGCTTTAATCTTCTTAATAATATCAATCTTCTTAGGATCTATCTCTATGCCATTCTCATGAATAATAAAGCCTAAAAACTTTTCAGCCGACACACCAAAAGCACATTTAAGTGGGTTCATCTTTAATCCATATCGACGCATTCTTTCAAAAGCAAGTCTTAAATCAGCCAAACGAGGATTTAAACTAGCCGATTTAACAACAATATCATCGATATAAACTTCTATGATTAAACCAAGCAAGTCATGAAAAATTAAATTCATTGCCCTTTGGTAAGTAGCACCAGCATTTTTTAAACCAAAGGTCATGACTACCCACTCAAATAAACCAACAAAACCTGGACATATAAAAGCCGTTTTGGAAACATCCTCTTCGGCCATGAATATTTGATTGTAACCAGCATTACCATCAAGAAAACTAATAACTTTATGTCCAGAAGCATCATTAATAAGCATGTCGGCTATAGGCATAGGATATTCATCTTTAGGAGTAGCTCTATTAAGATTTCTAAAATCAATGCAAACTCTGAGCTTACTAGAATCCTTTTTCTCAACAGGCACAATATTAGATAACCATTCAGCATAATGACAAGGCCTAATAAAAATTGCATCCAGCAACCGATTAATTTCTTCTTTAATTCGGTCATACATGTTAGGATTGAAACGCCTAGCAGTTTGTTTAAAAGGTCTAAAACCGGGCTTAATAGGTAGCCGATGTTCAACTAACTCGCGGCTTAAACCAGGCATCTCTTGATAATTCTATGCAAAACAATCAACATACTCTTTCAACAGCTCGATTAATTCAGCTTTATAATCAGCTTTCAAATTTTTATTTACAAACGTCAGCCTAGGTACAGTGCCATCACCAATATCAATCTTCTCTAAAGGATCAGCCGATGTAAAGCCTTGTCCTAGTTTACTCATGTCATCAAAATCTTCAATGGCTTCACACATATCGTTCTTTTGTGCCCGAAAGTGTTCAAGTCTCTGCCGCAACCATTCTGAACTATTCATTAATTCACAACAAATGGTTTAGCCGATATTCAACCGGCTTTAGAACAGCAGGCACAAAGCCATCTCTAGTGCAACTGATCATCTCATAATCAGAAATATCTAAACCTATTAAGCACTTAAAATGATCATGCACAGACATGGTAGAACAATCAGCCACTGCAACACAAGCCGATGTGTCCCCATGCACAACCTCAATGTCTTCGTCTACCCATTGAATAAGAAACTGATGCAAACTAGAAGGTACACATCTATTTGCATGAATCCAATCACGACCCAATATTAAATTGAAGTTACCTTGGGTCTCGACGACGAAGAAAGCGGTAGCCAACGTCTTGCTCCCAATATTAAATTGCTCGCCTCCTCGCACACCGCTGATAGTCATGTTGGTCTTGATCAGCTCATCATCTAATCCACCAAGCTTCTTGAACACAGAATAAGGCATCAAATTGACAATCGCCCCGGTGGCAACAAGCATCCTCGAAATCGGCTTCCCATTGATATGTCCCTTCATGTATTAAGCCTTCAAATGATTTTCAGAATCCTTTGGCCTTTTAAATATAGCTTCTTTTGGGCCAAAGTCTAAATGAGCGATCTCATCCTCCGGAATAATGTAATAATCCGAAGATAGGTGCACCACATTAGCATCAACATTCATATGTTCAGGTGACGACCCATAATCAACTAGCTGTTCATCGTCCACATTCTGGGAATCCGATGACAATTTTTGATCAAATGTAGGAGTAATAGAAATTTCAGAAGCAATCCGAGATGAACCTGGATCAGCAGAAACCGGTTCCACCGGTTTCAGAACCGGTTCCACCGGTTCAGACACAGCTGTGGACGACGAAGGATGTAGAACCGGTTCCACCGGTTTGGAATCCGGTTCCACCGGATTTTGCCCTGGAGCCTCTGTCTTCTTCCACCCCTTGCCTGGAGGAATCATAGGCCTATATTTGTTGAAGTGCTCCTCCCTCTGCTTCTCCAGTTCTTTCTCTTTCTGGTCTTGGAAGCGAAGTCGTTGCAACTTCCTCTTTTGCGTGCGTGTCAAACCTGGAGGACACCATCTAGGCATAAGGTATTTAGTTTTATCAATTTCAACCATCTTACCCACATTAGGCTCTGCAGCTATGTTCTCCTGGACTGATGGCTTAACTTCATCACCAATTATCATAGACATCTAGTCACCGTCCTTCAAATTTACTTGGAAGTCACCAATCTGAATGATATCAGCAGCAGTAGTTCTCTCCTGGTCGACCTCCATCTTCTGGACAACTTCCTCCATCTTCTTAGGCTGATAAACTTGCTTAGGAGGAGAAGGCTGTCTTTTCTGGGGAAACCGGTTCCACCGGTTTGAGGTGGCACATCCCAACCTGATCGACGAGGAGCCCTCTCATGCACTGGAACTCTATTATTACCCCATCCTGGATGAAAAGGAGGATGCTGCATAGGGTAATAAGGCACATTCATTCCGTTGTGATCCCATGCCGGATATTGATAATTATAATATGGAGGCATCCATGGCATGTTTTGATATTGGTTCTGTTGGGAATAAGAACCTGCACTATCACCCTTCCATCTGTTATTCACCCTTGGAGGCGAATTTGGCTTTTCTTGACGCATGGGTGACCTTTTCCTCTTTTTTGCCGACCAATCTTCATCAACTGGCCTTTGATTAGCGTATTTGGAAAAAAACTGGTCATAGGTCACTTTTGGCTTTGCAACTTTGCCCTGATCCTTGGCCACATTGACTTTCCAGGTTCCAATCGCAAGACGCTTAGGCTTCAACATCTTCGGGCGCCCCTGACTAGAACCGGTTATACCGGTTTCAGGAACCGGTGGAACCGGTTTGTCCTGTACAGGCTCAAACGGTCCTTTTGACGATCCTTGCCCCCCGAGATCCGTGACTCTTGCAGTAATTTTGAAAGTCTCTCTGCCATTGGGGGTCTTCTCACACACCACTTCCCTGATGATTGATTTTCCCTTCAGATTTTCAGGTTTTGGCTTCTTATCACCCACAACAATATTTTTTTCCCTTAGTTGATTCGACTTGATGCAGCCGAATCAGAACTTTAGGAGCTTGCATCTCAAGGGTGTTGACAGGGAAAGGCTCAAATCTGTCAATTTCAATTGAGTACTCCGCTATAAAAATGATCATAAAATTTTTGCTCTAATTGATTCCATTAATTGAGCCAGGAGTTAACAAAGAAAACCAAGAAAAAGCAGTTCCAGTTAAAGACAATGAAAACAGGCGAACTTTTAAAGCATCATTGGAACTAGCTTCTCCTAGTTGAGCAATATATTGGCTAATGTGTTCCCAAGTGGTCTTGCTATCATCACTATTAAATTTAATGAAATCGGGAACACGCCAATTATTGGGGTAAGCTACAGCATCAAAATTAGCAGAATATGGTTTTTGATATAATCTAGAATTACCCATATCAATGCCAAGCTTATCCTGCATCATAGTAGCTAACTCGTCCTTTATTTTATAAAATTCAGCATATAAATTTGAACGAGCTAGATCAGATTACCCTGTGGCTGTACTTTGAACTGGAGCAACATGAGGCATGCTAGTAGAACTTTGCTGCAAATATTGGTCATATACATCATTAGGAATCCCGCTAGAACTAGTGTTTTGATTAGGTATAGGGGGTGATGTATAAGCACGTGTTTTAATATAAGCAGATCCATTAGCCACCTCTGGATTTCGGCTAGGGATTACCGAAAGAGAAGGTGTAGTGTGCGGTACAAGCTGCTGTGTAGCCTGAGCAGTAGAACCGGTTCCACCGGTTTCTGGAACCGGTAAAACCGGTTTCGCCGGGGCTGGCGAAACATGTGTAGGCGGCGGCACCTGTCCTGGATAAAAATTAGCCGGCATACCATATAAAGGGTTTTACAGGTGTTTTTCCTGGTGTAGCCAACACACTAGCATGCATATTCTCATGTTGTATAGGTTGCATGTTTTGTGAATAGTAAGACGATTCTAACAACCTATCTTTTTCAATTTTATCTATCCTGTCCATAAGAGTGCTTACTACTTCATCGGTATGTAAAAGCGCAGCACCAAGATCATTATCAGGATTAGAAGTAGAAGGTTCAAGTGGATGTGCAGTTACCGGAGGGATTTCTTCCACCTTTTGATCCTTCATCATGAACGCCGGCATCATGAAGTCTTGAGTTCTTGTCACCTTGCCATGGCAATCCTTCTTCAGCCCCATCAGGAATTGACTCTTGAAGAATTCTTGGGCTGCATTGAACTTCTGGCGTTCCTCCTCGCTGATCTCCTCCATAGAGGGAACAACGATGTTCTCCTTGTCAAGATCTGAGATAGATCCCATCTGGCTAGGGTTTGACAAATCGGTTATTAAAACCAAGATTTCCAAAGTCCCCAGCGGAGTCGCCAAAAATGTGTTGACGCCTTTCGCGGTCAGCACACCGAGTTTGCGCTAGAACGCGTGGATCCGCAACGGATCGAGCAACTGCAGCAGGCCCAGGCGAAATCAGTGAAACCGGTTTGTAGATACGGTGAAACCGGTTCTACGGGAGCTGCTGCGTAGACCTAAGATCAACGGCCCGGGAGGGACCCCGTCAGGGCAGGCGCGCCTAGGGTTTCTCTGAGATCGGCAGGCCACTCAGAGAGCCGTCAAACGCTGTGGAGATGAAGAACGAACAGAATTAGGGTTGGAAAAGCTAGGGTTTGGAGATGACAAAAAAGTAAAGGTAATAAATGTTTTGATCGATTGGATGATACTCAATCGGCCGTGACCCTTCATATTTATAGGGTGGGGAGGTCGTACCCCGCAAGGAAAGTCCTATACAACTCGGATCTACAAAAAGAGTCCAAACCTACTAGGACTCGGAGAAAACCGGTTCTACCGGTTCCCAAACCGGTTCCACCGGTTTGCCCTGCCAGACGGGCAACAGTGAACCAAACCGGTTCCACCGGTCTAGGAATCCGGTTCCACCGGTTCTTCCTGTTATGTTGTTCTTGTGCCAATTTTGATCGCCAACACCTGGCACCTCCTATTCCCATAGGAAGCTTTCTGTCTATATTTTTAGTAGTGCGCTCTTTCCATCCTTCTCCGTTTTGTATTAGCGCTCGATAGGATAAGGACTATGGACAGACATGCCAGTATAGCATATATGTAAGGGTGCAACATGGCACTCGCTAATCGATCATATTGATTTCTGCGACCTACAATTTTAATGTTTCCATATCATCCAGCAAAACATGCATTCAATCATATGTTTATGTGCTTCTATATCACTAGATAAATATTTGCCATCATGGTTCTTCAAATAATACAGCCAGCATTCGGATGCAGCCAGAAATATTCAGAACATCACCTTGCTGGCCCGAGTGGAAGCATGCTTGTTAAGTGTAAGTTAACAGCTCCATTAATTAGGGAAAAGCTAGCATGCATGTTCTTCCTCGGCCTAGCTTGATGTGTTCAAAAAGTTATTCCTTGGTCCTTATTCAAGATATATACTGACCAGTCCATGACTCTCTAGACTCTAGAATAAGAACCTAATTAACCTTGCAAATTAACCACACTGTAAACATGGATGTAAAACAAATAATGCAAACTGTAGTTAATTATCAAAACAAGAACCAAATAGCACTAGTTCAGACACAAATGATTGAATATGCACCAGTTCTATGTTATTTCCCGGCAACTTGTATTCCTAGTATACACATTTCTTTCTTCTCTAATGCCTGCAAGCTGGGTAGTGGCAATGATACTGGCCTAGCATGTCGCATCTCATGTGTGGCATAACATATATGCTGTAATGTTCGAAATGGTTCCATATAAAAGAAAGATGTCCTTCAGCGCATCTCCATCATCCGTTAAATGATTGTCAATTGAAGGACTAACAACTATGATGTCCCCATATACGTTATATATGTATCTGTAACGAAAATGGCCCTTGTGCCATTTACATTGTGATTTTGGTGATTGAATGACAACATAATCATTGGGACTAATAAAGTTTGTCAAGTGTATACTTGAAGGTATTTTAGGTCCCAAGGATGGAATTCAAGCCACGGTATTCAAACCATGTAATTCAAGTCATGGAATTCAAGCTACAGGAGAAAAACAGACTAAGAATAATTCCAAGACATGCAAGACATGGTATTCCAAAGCATAGCCAAAAACCAGAGAGTCTTATTTGAAGTATTTATGACATAGTATTGGCATATGAAATCATGGAAAGAGCTTGAGTTGATTGAATTGGATAAGCCCGCAGAGTTTGTACACGGCATATGAAACGCCGAGCATGACATACAAACAAAGAAGCATACGGCGTGTGGAGGATAATCAACCAGGGAAGGAATATTCCACACGGCGTATGATCCGGCGAAGACGGCGTACATGTTGGAAGCATACGGCGTTCGAAGGATCCTAGAGAAAGGCTACAGTGTATGATCCGGTGTTACTGTGTTGACACGGGGCAGATGATACGGCGTTCAAGGGATGATCAAGCTCAAGTCAGGATCTGCAAGATTCTACACGGCGTACTATACGCCGACCCCAGCGGACAATCGGCGTACAAGTTACACAGTGACAATGTCAAGTGAAGTTTGGAGAAGAAGGAACGACGTATGATACGCCGGTATCGGCGTACAAGTTCAGAAGCTTACGGCGTGTGCAGGTAGCCATTGGAAAAGGTATTCGACTGTTGGAAAAGGCACACGGCGTATTATACGCCGATGGGGAAAAAGCACACGGCGGAACATACGGCGTTCACGTTTTCTGTGCAGCTTTTGGGTAACGGCTAGTTGAGCCCCTTGGGCTATAAATACCCACCCCATTCGGCCATTTGGAGTTGCTGGAGTCCAGAGAAGTTCATCTACACCCACAAGACATCCAAGCCACCATTTGTGCTACATAGATCATCCATAGTGAGTGAGAGAGCTAGGATAGCCCTAGTGAGTGAGTTGCAAGGTGTTTGAGCCTTGTGCTTGGTTCTAGAGTGAGCCACCTCTTGTAATCTCGGTGTGCCGGCCCCTTGGAGTCTTGGTGACTCGCCGGCAAGTCTTCGACCCTCCGGCTTGTGTGGAGCGGCGACGACGACTTTGTGCGGGGAAAGAGGAGACCCCTTCCTTGGTGGAGAAGCTCCGTAGTGGAGGCGGCGTCAAGATCTCCGGGAGAGTAGGTTGATGAGAGCAAGGTCTTGGTGACTTGCTCATCATCCCTCTTGGGGAGCCTTTGTGGCGAGCTCAAGGCCTTGACCGGGAAGAAGACTTGGCGACCGGGAGCACATCCTTTGTGGAGCTCCAACGTTGAGTAGGCGTAAGCCGAACCACGGGATAAATCTTCGTGTCAAGTTTGCATCCCTCTAACCCTTTAAGCTTCCGCATTTCATATTTGCAATTTGTGTGCCTTTACCTTTCTAGAGTAGTTTGTTGATAGGGTTGGCTCTAGGTTGCAAAACTCTTTGGGTGGGTGCAAACACTAGAAGAAAACCTTAGTTGCACATCTTGATAGCTAGTCTTAGTTTTACTTTGTGCAATTAGAGGCATGTGGTAGGCTAAGTTTTTTTTAGAAAGCCTTATTCACCCCCTCCCCCTCTTAGGCTATCACGAGCATCGATTCCTTTCAGTATCACCAGTGCCGACAGATTCTAATTAATTCAACAATTTGTTACTACTAGCAGCTTAAAATGACTTGAACAGTGATAATCTTCTTGAAACAACATGATGGTTAAAGGGAATGTACGTTGTCAAAAAAAGAGATTAGCAAAGAGAACAGGCATCCTTGATTTCTTTTTAAGAACCATATTGATTTCTCTGTCTATCCAGACTACCTATCTAGATATGTACATACTTCTGCTAAATATATTTCCCACCTATTAATCACAATTCCTGATTTTTTTAAGCACCATGTGAATGATTTTAATAGCTCTGCAATGCCTATTGTGTTAGCCACCAGTCACCCACTTTTTTCTGCAATATCAGCAGCAAGGCCAATAATGTACATGGGAAACGATTGAGAAGCATTTGTTTCGTTCTCAGTGCCTCCTAACTCATCTAGTCTGAGGCAAACAGGCCTTTGTTGGCATTTGGGATCCCAAACTGAGCAAGTTGGCAGCCGGTGATGATCAGGCCAATGTACCATTAGTAAGGCGGCTTCCAAGACAGCAGCAGGAGTCATTTCCTTCTCCAACACTTGCATAGTTGCATCACATGGTAGAAGCAACCTTTCTGGAGCAAGTGGCCAAAGCGACAAGACCAGGTAACCTAGGAAAACAATAGGGACATGTTGTCCCTGTGGTAGGCTATTTCCTGGGACCTTCCATTCCAATATATGAGGATTTGTGTTTCTGTTTCAACTACCGCACCTTTCATTCTTCTGCATGGTAATCGTGTCTGCTAGTTTTTATCCAGATGCAACTCCGATCCTCTCATTTGATAAACTACGTACACCCTTCTTTCTCCTTGCACTACTGGAGAATGCGCCATCGGCCACCCCTCATTGGTCACGGATGGACCGGACCCGGTACCAATGCTTGCATTGGTACCGGGTCCAATGGTCAATAATTTTGCGCGCTCATTGGTACCGGTTGGTGGCACCAACCGGTACCTATGAGCCCACATTGGCACCGGTTGGTGCCACCAACCGGTACCAATGAGCCTCGGGGCCTATGGTACCGGTTGGTGGCACCAACCGGTACCAATGTGACCCCTTTGGTACCGGGTTGTGCCACCAACCGGTACCAAAGGGACTCTGCGTATAAAGGGGCCATCTTCCTCCCCCAGCCCGAGCCATGGCTCATTTCTTCATCCTCCATTGAGCTAGGGTTGGGGGAGCTCATGCCCAAAATTTTCATAACTTTTGGAGATTTTGCAAACCAAGTCCGCTAGAAGGTTAGCAACTTCATCCTCTCTCTTTTGATGGTTAGTATGGTCTATTTCATGCTCTATGTTTTGAGTAATTTGTGTTTTGTAGAATGGATTAAAATAAGAGATTTTCGATTTAATCTTCATTTTTATTATGAATTCGTAATAGAGAAACACTATATAGTCAGTTGTTGCATGTGTAGAGATGATGCATAAATTTTTAGACATTGTTTAGATTTTTGGATTATTTGTAGAAACTTTAAATGATTTTCATATTTATGCTTATTATGATTTTTAGATATTATAAATGATATTCATATTTAGGCTTATTACGAACTTTAAAATTACATCTTTTTAGAGGCTTCAAATGACGTTGATATTTAGGGTTATTAGGATTTTTTGAGATTATAAATGATATTCTTATTTAGTTAGATTTTAAATTCTATTTTACTTCTTATGGTTGTCAATATCTTGAACTAAAACAATTCAACTCTAGGCATGCCTATGATGATATCAAATTTTACCTAGTTTTCTAGCTGGGTAACATATGATGACCTTGAGCTTGAGCTTGTATTGTATAATTATGCTTCTCATGGTTGTCATCAAACCGTGTGACACATCCATGCCCAAGCAACGGATCAGTTGTGATGGTTGGGCTGGGTGTGTCACACGGTTCCATGCCTACCGTGAACCAATTTTTCTTACAACCTGTAATGTTTCTTATGCTTCAAGTTCAAGGTCAAATGAAAGACAACATATCTGAGGCAAATCACTCATTCATCTTTTTAGGCTTATTATGAACTTTAGAAATACATCTTTTTAGAGATTATAAATGATATTCTTATTTAGGTTTATTACGAACTTTAGAAATTCATATTGGGGGCTGAATTTTTTATTGTATTTTGTGAATAGATGAATCAGCAATGGATGTACAATGCGGATAGACGCTCATCTGACTTCATTAATGGCGTTCATCAATTCCTCGACGCGGCAGATGCTAACTCGACCTTGGGTTTTATATGATGTCCATGCAAGGTCTGTGAGAATGAGAAGGATTATCACATCTTGAAGAAGGTGGTTCACAGACACTTGCTTAGGAGTGGTTTCATGCCTAACTATATCTGTTGGACCAAACACGGTGAAGCGGGGATATTCTTTGAAGAAGGTGATGAAGAAGGTGACGACAACATCTCAGACTTTGCACAATACGGTGCCTTTGCAGACGATACAGCAATGGGCAAGGGTGAAGCAGTTGCAGAAGACGAGGATGATGATGATTTAGGTGGCATGATCCGTGATGAAGAGAAAGACTGTGAAAGTGCGAAAGAGCGGGAGAAGATGAAGCATTTGTTGGAGGACCACAAAATATTGTTGTATCCAAATTGCAAAGAGGACCAGAAAAAGTTGGGTACCATACTGGAACTGTTGCAATGGAAGGCAACTAATGGCTTGTCTGACAAAGGTTTTGGATAGATATTGAAAATGATAAAGAAGATGCTTCCAGAGGGCAACACATTGCCCGAAACAACATACGAAGCAAGAAAAATCGTTTACCCTCTAGGACTGGAAGTAAAAAAGATACATGCTTGTCCCAATGATTGTATCCTTTATCGGGGCAAGGCGTACGAATCTTTGGATGCCTGTTCGGTTTGCAATTGTTCGCGGTATAAAATCAGGCGAGACGACCCTGGTGATGTTGAGGGAGAGCCCCCCAAGAAGAGAGTCCTGCCAAGGTGATGTGGTATTTCCCTATAATACATCGTCTGAAGCGTTTGTTCAGAAACAAAGAGCATGCTAAATTGATGCAGTGGCACAAAGAGGATCGGAGGGAAGACAATATGTTGAGACACCCCGCTGATGGGTCCCAATGGAGAAAAATCGACAGAGCGTTCCTAGACTTCGTAGAAGATGCAAGGAACATAAGATTTGGTTTGAGTACGAATGGCATGATCCTTTCGGTGATATGAGCAGTAGCCACAGCACTTGGCCCGTGACTCTTTGTATGTACAACCTTCCTCCGTGGATGTGCATGAAGCGGAAGTTCATTATGATGCCAGTGCTAATCCAAGGGCCAAAGCAGCCTGGCAACGACATTGATGTATATCTAAGGCCACTGATTGAGGACCTTTTGTTGTTGTGGGGCAAAGATGGTGTAAAGGCGTGGGATGAGCACAAGCAAGAGGAATTTAACCTATGAGCATTACTGTTCGTGACCATCAATGATTGGTCTGCACTTGGTAACCTGTCGGGACAGTCAAACAAGGGATACAAAGCATGCACACATGGCCTAGAACACACCGACTACATTTACCTGAAACATTGTAGAAAGTGTGTGTATATGGGCCATCGTCGATTCCTTTTCGAGAAACATCCGCTAAGAAAGAAAGGAAAGCATTTTGAGGCGGAAAGTCATAGCAAACCAAGACATCGGGATGGAAAATATATATTTGCTATGGTAAAAGATGTGAAGGTGGTCTTTGGGAAAGGACCTGGCAGCCAGCCAGCGGCAAGTGAAAATGGAAAGGCACCCATGTGGAAGAAAAAGTCAATATTCTGGGACCTACCATATTGGGAGGTCTTAGATGTCCGCCACGCAATTGATGTGATGCACCTGACCAAAAATCTTTGCGTAAATGTGCTAGGGTTCCTTGGTACTTATGGAAAGTCAAAAGATACGCTAGAAGCACGACAGGACCTGAAACGTATGAAACAACGAGATCCCCTGCATCCTGAGAAAAGAGAGAAAGGGCGTTGGAACTTACGTCCTGCTAGCTACACTCTAAGCAAGGAGGAGAAGACCAGCATGTTTGATTGCTTGAACAGTATTAAGGTCCAGTCCGGCTACTCATCGAATGTAAAGAGTCTGATAAATATGAAAGAGAAGAAATTCGTACACCTCAAGTCCCATGACTGCTATGTGCTGCTCACACAATTGCTTCCGGTGGTGCTGAGGGGAATTCTACCCATTAATGTCCAAACAACTATTGTGAAGCTATGCGCCTTCCTCAATGCAATCGACCAGAAGGCAATCGATACTAGTAATCTAGCAAAGCTACAGATGATGTGGTCCAAAGCCTTGTCAGCCTTGAGATGATATTTCCTCTGTCTTTCTTTAATATTATGACGCATCTCCTGGTCCATGTTGTCAAAGAGATTGGTATTCTTGGTCCTGTATTCCTACACAATATGTATCCTTTTGAGAGGCTCATGGCTATTCTAAAGAAATATGTTCATAACCGTTCTCTTCCAGAAGGATGCATCACCAAGGGATACAGAATAGAGGAGGTCATTGAATTATGTGTTGACTATATCCCCGAACTAAAACCGATTGGGCTACCTGAGTCACGCCATGAGGGGAGACTACTTGGAAAGGGCACGTTAGGAAGGAAACAAACAAGGTGTAGCGACTACGATTTATTCATTAAAGCCCATTACACCGTATTGCAGTCATCAACCATGGTTGCGATGAGTCTGGTTGTCATTGATGGTGGTGAACAACACGGCGTGCAATGTAAACTCCTCATGCAGGAACTCATCCCTGTCGGAGTTCTAGTCCGGCAGTCCACCCGGGGGTACCCAGATGGTTGATTTGTAGGCAAAGGGAGATCGCTGGACTA
>CM014271.1:72543751-72564404 GCA_004135705.1 Alloteropsis semialata | reverse complement strand
TTTGCTGATTTCTCCTTTTCTATTAATATGGTTGATGCTGATGAGAAGGGGAAGTTTAAGGTGCTTACATCGGACCACGCCAAGAGTTCTGGTGCCGTTGATCCTGCAGTTCAAGTCACTGTTGAAGAGCTGCGGAGGAATCATCAGGCATTTGGGCGTGAATCTAATGCCCCTGGTGGATATCGGCCACGTGTGACTTCCCAGATGTTGATTAACAAGTACAAAAGGCAGCAGGCAGCAGCTCGAGCATGGGAAGAGCGCGAGGAACGACGGCGTCAGAGGCGCGAATATCAGGCGAGGCGGTTTGATGATGGGTCTGATGATCGGCGCCAATACAATGACAGGTCTGATGGCCGACGCCGATTTGATGATAGGTCCGATGGCCGACGCCGATATGATGACAGGACCGATGGCCGACGCCGATATGATGATAGGTCCGATGGACGACGCTGGTGCGATGATAGGTCCGATTGGCATATGGACAGACGTCAGACCTATGAGCAGTACGATCAAGATGATGGTCACTGGAGATGTCCTTTCTTCGTGTTCTGCTGGAACGAGAAGCTCAGATTACCATCCAAAACAGATTGTCCTGAATGCAGTCTCTAGTATGAAGAATACAGAACTTTCAAGAGAAGTCGATGATCAGTTCATGAACGGATCGGCGTCAGGATTGATGATCATTATCAAGGAGATGAAGGCCGAGTTGATGCTCATGGCCATAAAAATATCGAAGGCCAGGTTGATGCTCTTGGCCCTGAAAAAATGGAAGAAAAGGCTCCAGTTCGGGATCGGATTAAAGAACCTCAAATGAAGCCTGGACAGTGGTGCCCATCAGGGATTTCTAGGTCTAAAAAGAGACGTGTTCAGAGGTTGCGCTATCATGAGCAGATTCAGGAGCAAGAGTTAGCCAAAGAGAAAGTTTGGCGCGCTAAGATGGCCAATAATGATGAAGCAAGCACATCGGCCCCGGTAAACATGGTTTTATTGTTGCCTTTTGATTTTGCTGCTCCTGATGAACAGAACGATGATGAAGCCGATTATGAGCTAGAAGAAGCCGCCGCATGCTTAGTTCTTGATTCAGAAAAGGCGATATTTGAGAAGCCAAATGCGAATGGCTATCGGCACCTGAAGCCTCTGTACATCAATGGATACGTTGATGGGAAGCCGATGACCAAGATGCTTGTTGATGGAGGAGCTGCCGTCAATCTCATGCCTTATTCCACATTCCGCAAATTGGGCAAAGGGATTGATGATTTGATCAAGACAAATATGACGCTCAAAGATTTTGGCGGCAACATCTCAGAACCTCGGGGGGCAATCCATGTGGAATTGACTATCGGCAGCAAGACATTGCCGACTACTTTCTTTGTGATTGACGGGCAAGGTTCCTACAGCATGCTCCTCGGGCGAGATTGGATTCATGCTAATTGCTGTATTCCATCCACGATGCATCAGTGTTTAATCCAATGGCAGGGCAACAATGTGGAGATCGTCCCAGCTGATGATTCGGTTAGCATTGCAACAGCCGAGTCAACGATTTGGGAGTTTGAAGGGATTGAATGCCTATCAGAAAAAACATGGGATGGTGACTTCCTCAAGGTGTCCGATCAAGGATTACAGCCGATCCAAGCAGTCGGCTCTGAGACTTTATTTTAAATGGCCGATTGTATAGAAGATTTTGAAGATCGAAGTGAATTCGGTAAGTTAGGATTTGGATTTACGTCGGCCGATGAATTAGAAGAGATAGACATAGGATCTGGTGATAGACCAAGGCCGACGTATATCAGTGCTAAGTTGGATCCCGAGTATAAGCAAGAGTTAATAAAACTTTTGAAGGAATATTCTGATTGTTTTGCTTGGGAATATTATGAGATGCCAGGTTTAAGCCGTAATATTGTTGAGCATCGGCTGCCCATCAAACCAGGATATCGACCGCACAAACAGTACGCGAGGAGGTTCAAGGCTGAGATGTACGAACCAATTAAGGCCGAAATAACGAAGTTATTTGAAGCTAAGTTTATCAGGCCATGTCGATATGCTGAGTGGGTATCAAATATAGTTCCTGTTTATAAGAAAAATGGAAAGCTGCGTGTTTGCATTGATTACAGGAACTTAAACAAGGCAACCCCGAAAGATGAATATCCAATGCCAGTGGCCGATATGCTTGTCGATGCAGCATCAGGCCATAAAGTGATGAGCTTTCTGGATGGTAATGCTGGCTATAATCAGATTTTTATGGCAGAAGAAGATATCCCCAAGACTGCATTCCAATGCCCAGGTGCTCTCGGTTTATATGAATGGGTTGTTATGACTTTCGGTTTGAAAAATGCCGGTGCTACGTATCAACGTGCTATGAATTATATTTTTCATAAGCTGATCGGCAGGATAGTTGAAATCTACATTGATGATGTGGTGATCAAATCAAAAGGTTATCAAGATCATTTGGCCGATTTGAAGGAGACGCTACAGTGCACAAGGCAACATGGATTGAAGATGAATCCGCTCAAATGTGCTTTTGGTGTATCGGCCGGCCAATTTCTCGGTTTCCTGGTACATGAGAGAGGAATCAAGGTAAATGATCGGAACCACAAAGCGATTGATGATATTGAACCTCCAGTAAGCAAGAAGGAATTGCAGAGTTTGATTGGAAAGATCAATTTCCTGAGGAGGTTTATATCAAATTTGTCGGTCCGATTGGAGGCGTTTACTCCTCTGTTGAAGCTGAAAGATGAAGAAGAGTTGTTGTGGGAGCCTAAACATCAAAAGGCATTGGATGAAATCAAGCAATATTTAGCATATCCGCCAGTTCTTATCCCACCACAAAAGGGTAAGCCGTACAGGCTTTATTTATCGGCTTTTAATCATGCAATCGACTCTGTTTTGATTCAAGAGGTTGATGGGAAAGAATGAGTTATATTCTATTTAAGCCGAAGATTACTTGATCCTGAAACTCGGTATTCATATGTGGAGAAGCTTTGCCTTTGTTTGTATTTTTCTTGTACAAAATTGAGACATTATTTGCTATCGGCCGAGTGCACTGTGATCTGCAGGGAGGATGTGATCAAATATATGTTATCGATGCCAATCATGAAAGGGAGAATTGGCAAGTGGGTTTTTGCTCTGACGGAGTTTGATCTTAGATACGAATCGGCCAAAGCGGTAAAAGGGCAGATAATGGCTGATTTAGTTGCTGATCATTGTGGACCTAACATTGATGCTGTTGAGCAATACACTACGGAGTTTGATGTGTTTGGTCCGGTAAAAAAGGCCGATGTGGTTCACGCAGTTCCTTGGACTATATTCTTTGATGGTTCTTCTTGCAATGATGGTTGCGGAATTGGCTTGATTATTATTTCGCCTCGGGGGGCAAGGTTTGAATTTGCTTTTCCAATTGAAAAATGCACAAATAATCAAGCGGAATATGAAGCATTGATGAAAGGTCTCCAAATTCTTAAAGAAATCGGCGCTCAGTTTGTTGAGGTATTTGGAGATTCTTTGTTGATTATTAATCAGTTGCTCGGCAAGTATGATTGCAAGATGGATGCTTTGTTATCTTACTTTGAGAAGTGCCGAGATTTGATTGATCAGTTCGCCCTGGTAACTCTTAAACATGTTCCAAGACATCATAACGAAGAAGCAAATCGGCTGGCGCAAAAAGCGTCTGGCTATCGACCTATGTCCGATGTGATGGTGCAGGAAATACCAGGAGATTGGAGGAAAGAAATCATTGAATATTTGAGGGATTCTTCTATCAAGACTTCTAGGAAGATACGCTACAAATCGATCAGGCATGTCTTGGTTGAAGAAGTGCTTTATTTTCGCTCGATTGATGGAGTCCTGTTGAGATGTATCGGACCTGAAGAAGCCAAGGTCTTGATGGGAGAAATTCATGAAGGTGTTTGTGGGGCTCATCAATCGGCGTTCAAGATGAAATGGATGATCAGAAAAAATGGGTATTATTGGCCGACGATTCTAGAAGACTGCTTTGAATATTATAAAGGATGCCAAGAGTGTCAAAGATATGGAAATATTCAAAGGGCTCCAGCATCGGCCATGAACCCTGTCATCAAGCCATGGCCGTTTAGAGGATGGGGAATTGACCTGATCGGCCAAATTTTTCCACATTCAAGCAAGGGGCACAAATTCATATTAGTGGCAATAGATTATTTCACCAAATGGGTTGAAGCTATTCCTTTGAAGGAGGTGAAGTCACAGAATGTTATTGAATTCGTTAGAGAGCACATTGTCTACCGATTTGGAATCCCACAGACGATCACGACAGATCAAGGTACGATGTTTACATCGGACGAATTAAAAAATTTTGCTGCTGATATGGGTATCAAGCTTCTTAATTCATCGCCATATTATGCACAAGCCAATGGTCAAGCTAAAGCCTCCAATAAAAGTTTGATCAGGTTGATTGATAGAAAGATTGAGGAGTATCCAAGAAAATGGCATATTGTGCTTCCTGAAGCTCTATGGGCTTATCGAATGGCTTGTCATGGATCGATCAAGGTTTCTTCGTATGAACTAGTTTATGGACATGAAGCCATTCTTCTATGGGAAATTCGTACTGGATCAAGACGTATCGAGCTTCAGGATAAATTGAAGGCCGGCGAATACATGGAACTCATGAATAGTGAGTCCGATGACTTGGCTGTTCGTCGGCTGCGCGCTCTCGAAAGTATTGAGGCTAACAAACTCAGAGTTGCGAGGCATTATGATAAGAAAGTTAAAGGGAAAGAATTCAAAGAGGGCGATCTTGTCTGGAAAGTTATTCTGCCGATTGGTTCTAAGGATCCCAAGTACGGCAAATGGTCACCGAACTGGGAGGGACCCTATCAAGTCATCCGATGTGTTCCTAGAAATGCTTATATTCTACAAACACTTGAAGGAGAAGTGTTTCCTAAGGCATTAAACGGGAAATATTTGAAGAAGTACTACCCTAGCATTTGGGTAAATTCATAAAGCCGATGCTATGCGTCAGGCTTAGAAGCCGATGAAAAATCGCCTCAAGAACAAAAAATAAGAGCCGATACGATATGCATCGCCTTAAGGGCTATATACAATAAGAGAAAAGAATATTACATCATCAAGCCGCTCGATGGCGGAGCAGGCTGCTGGAAAAGGGATTGCATATATATTCATCTATTTCTCATACAAAGGGATTTCAGAAAACAGAAAGATCTAATAGGCGCCGATGTACTTTGTTCATCATTGCCAGAATAAGTCTAGGAGGAAAAGGGCAAGAGAAATCATAAAATTAAGAAGACATCCTCTTCCTTGGGACATATTCTTAGACAGCTCGGCTCATTTGAAGAAATCCGCAAGTTTGAGGAGATATGCTCTGGAAGCAGTCCCTTGAAGAGCGCACCGGCGGACCAGTGGCTCTGTCCCTATCCTGAAGAAAGGCACCCCAGTAAACCCCTCTGAAAAACCTTCCCTTTAGTAAAACCGTGAGGAAACCTCACGAGGATTCTCCTAGCAGAGGTTCCACCTGGATTCACTACAGGATCAGAAAAGGGGGGAGTACCCTATGCTATTTCACGAGAATTCTTCTAGCAGAAGAGGAAGAAGGGGTTGGCTCCTATGTCGAAGAGAAGGAGTTTATGTTCTGTCATGAGTACTGGTTGCGCCATGGCGAAGGAGTGGTGGAGAAAGGAGAACCTGAGACAGGTATTTATAGCTGGCGATTGATGAAGGAATTAAAGGAAAGAAGGGAATCTGAAAGATGCTCGCTGAAACTGTCCAAATAAAGAACAGTATTCTCGTGAAGATGTCATTGATTCAGTGCTGATTAAAGAGGAGCGTCTTTTGAGGAACTGCATTGAAGAGTCGTTTCGCCTGGGTCAATAAATATATGGGTACCCGTGACATAAGGTGCAGGATTCCATATACTGTTCGTTGTCAGAAGAAGGTGGCTAGTGCAGATCCTTGGTAATGGCTGACGATGGAAGTGTTTTATAAGGGAAAAATGGCTGTAATCCGAGAATCGAGGAATCGCACAGTGCAAAGATGGAAAGTTTCAGGCACAAAAATCGGTGAAGGGGTTATGATGACAGATACAAATTTTGGAACAAAATGATATTTTATTCCAAAATTGGGGGGCATGTGTTGACACCAGATTTTCGCACCTGATATGCTGAGTCAGATGGTGACGTGGTGAGGCTGGAACTGCGCAGTGGGCCCGTTGAATGGTCAAATAGATGATGCTGGAGAAGGGAGCCGATGCAGAATAGAGGTCCGATGAAGAGAGAGAGTCCGATCTGATGATGAATCAGAAAATATACATCGGCTAAAAAGGAAGCGTGGCATGAGTGGGGACTATTTCCTTTTCAGAAGGCGTATTAAAAGTCCCATTCTATCTTAGAATAAGTTTACTTTATCTGTAAGTTAGTCTGGTCCGATCAGGACTCTTCATGACCAGGGTATAAATATAAACCCTCGTCCATTGTAAAGAACTATTCTCACAATCAATACAACCCGGCTTCACGCCAAAAACCCTAGGAGTAGTATCTCGACGAAGCTTATCGGTGGACGGGCTGCATCAGTTCTGATCTCCGGCTTACCAGTAAGTTAGTCAATTTATCGAACTAGTATAGGCTTTGAATTGAGGCGCATCGCCCTTTCTCGTTTATACTGTTCAACCGATTTATCTTTGAATAAGCAAGATTGATCTAGATTCCTTACGTCGGAGCTAGATCACTATTGATTATTCAACAGTTGATCGTTTATCGGTTGCACTTTATGTCTAGATTCCCTACGTCGGAGCTAGATCATCAAGATTAGGCTAGATTCCCTACGTCGGAGCTAGACTCATCTTGGTTATTTAAATGCAGCTTTTGCGGTTTGTTTGGAGTTGCTAGATTGATTTAGATCTACGCCATGTGAATTAATCTACTTCTTCAATGGCTTTGAGCACCGGTCTTGGTCCAATTTAAGCAATATTTATCTTACAGCATCGTTCTAGGTCCGATCCATGCTTTGTGAACGGCGTCCCTGGAGATGACGACACGCTCGGAGTTGGGGTCGAAGAAACGGTACGCCTTGGAGCCGTCCTCGTAGCCAACGAAGATCATGCGGGTGCTGCGGTCGTCCAGCTTCCTCAGCCCCGGGCGCGTGTTCTTGACATAAGCGACGCAGCCGAAAGTTCGGAAGTAGTGAACGTGAGGACGCTCGCCGTGCCAGGCTTCGAATGGAGTCTTGCCGTCGAGCGCTCGCGTCGGCGCCTTGTTCAGGATGTGAACGGCGGTGTTCACTGCTTCGCCCCAGAAGTAGCCCGGCAGGTCCTTGGCTTTCAGCATGCAGCGTGCCATGGCCACGACGCTCTGGTTCCGGCGCTCCACCACCCCGTTCTGTTGAGGGGAGTAGGGGGCGGTGAGCTGCCGGTGCACGCCGCGTTCTGCGCAGTACCTGCCAAATTCCACAGAGGTGAATTCCCCCCCACGATCGGTGCGGAGGGCCTTCAACTTGCGCCCTGTCTGCACCTCGACACCGGCCTGAAAGTTCTTGATCGCCGATGACGTGTGGTCCTTGCTTGGGAGCAGTACCAGCTACATATAGCGGCTGAGATCGTCGACGAGCAGCAAGAAGTACTGGTTGCCGCTCGGAGTCATTGGTGAGATGGGGCCGCACAGGTCTCCGTGGACTAGGTCGAGGATGTTCGCCGCGCGCCGCCGTGCTTGCTCGGGGAAGGGGGCGCGACGCTGCTTGCCGGCGAGGCACACGTCGCAGACCTGGTCCACTTGCTCCAGGGACGGCAGTCTGCGCACCATGTCGTTGTGGGCGAGGTGCCGTAGCGACTGGAAGCTGATGTGGCCGAACCGGGCATGCCAGCGCCAGGCCGTCTCATTGCTGCGAGCGGACAAGCACACCGGGCGCCCGATCTGCAGATCGAGGATGTACAGCCTTGACGCGAAACGCTTGACGCGGGCCAACAGCTTGCGCCCCTGTTCGAAGATCCTGAGGATGCCGTGCTCGATGTCGATGCGGCAGCCTCCTTCGTCCAGCTGCCCGACAGAGACGATGTTCGCCGTGAGCCGGGGAAGATAGTACACCCCCGTCAATGCGCGGTGTTCTCCGTTCTTGCAGCTGAAGATGATCGTGCCGCTCCCCTCGATCTCCGCCACGGATCCATCCCCGAAACGGACGGAGCCGGTGGTGTTCCTGTCCAGCTCGGAGAAGACGCTTCTCACCCCGGTCATGTGGTTCGTGGCCCCAGTGTCCAGAACCCATCGGTGGGGCTCCGGATCGGCGTTGGGGCCGAGCTGAACGAAGACGCGATCCTCGCGGATGTCAACGCGGCGACGCCGTGGCGACTCCGGTGTGGGGCTCGGTGAAGATTCCGCCGCAGCAGGGTCGACGCCGACCGAATCAACGAGCGCCATAAGAAGATTGGGCTGGTCTTCCTCACCTTGGGCCAGATTGGCCTGACCCTTCTTGGGCTTGTTGGGGCAGTCCCTGGCCCAATGGCCAGTTTTGTTGCACTTGGGGCAGGGAGTGCTCGGCGGCTTGTTGGAGTCGCGGCTCGTGCCGCGGTTGTTGCCGCCGCCGCGGCCACGCCGGGTCTTCCCGGACTTCTTGCCGGCGTTCGAGCCGCTGCTGCTGCCGTCCTCCTCGCTGGCGCGGAGCTTCAACTTCTCGAGCCACTCCTCCTCACTGAGGAGAAGACGACCCTGCTTGTCGTAGTGGTTGCCGGAGGAGCCCGCGTGTACAACCTTCTTCTTGTTCTTGCGCTCCTCGATCGCGCGGAGACGGCCGGTGACTTCCTCGATCGTCAGTTCGTTGACGTCGAGGAGAGTCTCGATCGAGTAGGCGATCTGCTCCAGGTGCTCGGGGACGACTTGGAGCATCTTCTTCACGATCTCAACGTCGGTGAGGTTGCCGCCGAGAGTGCGGATGTTGTTGGCGAGGCCGGTGATGCGGAGTGAGAAATCGTCGACGGACTCACCTTCCTGGAAGCTAATGTCGGCGAAGTTCTTGAGGAGCTCGCGTACGTTCGCCTCACGCACGCGCTGTACGCCAACGCGCACGGTCTTCACCGCTTCCCAGGCCGAGCGCGCCGTGCACTTCCGAGCCAGGGAGCCAAGCATCTCAGCTGGGACAGAACGGAGGATGGCGGCGAGGGCAAGACGATCCTCGCGGTACTCGACGACTTCGCCGGTTTCCGGCTCGACGGCGTGCCAGAGTCCCTGCGCCTGCATGTTCACGCGCATCATCAACGACCATTCCTGGTAATTGGTGCGCGTGAGCATCGGGTACTGGACATTGCCGCCGCTCTCTTGACGACGCGGTCGACGATGACATCGCCACGGGTGTGCCCGCGGCGCGGCGCGGGTGACGCCGACACTCGGCGACGCGGTGGTGGCGAGGGCGAGCGCGCGCCGACGACAGGAGCTGACGACGTGGACATGGTGTCCGAGGAGCGTAACCGCTCTGATGCCAATTGACGGAGTTCGCCGGAGATTCTCGACGACGAACACCGGATGAATGCACTCAGGAACTCACGATGTAGACTGAGGTTTTGTGCCGCTCAAAATCAGCAGCGTTTTCTGATGTATTAGCTCCTTATTTAAGGTAAACAAAAGCTAAACTTGGGCAACTAACTACCAGAACGTGCGGTGCGCACGACTCTACTCGCTCACGCCATCCCGTGAACGTCGCAGCACAGCACGTCGTCCCTACGACGCGGACGCGCCCCGGAACGAACGGAACGTCCGTCGGGCTCACAGACTCGGCACACGCAGGTGCACTGACACGCTAGGAAAGCTGAAAAACATCTAGCTATGTACAAGGTGATTGAACGAGGGTTAAGTCCAACATCTCAGTCACTCAATAGGCACAGGCTAACTTCACTAACAAATGTATTATGTAGTAAACAGGATGACATACACGTTATACAACGAGTTGTTAGTATTTGAGTACAGGTAGTGCATTGCCCACAAAAGGCACAAACACATGAGAAATGCAACAGCAATTCAGCAAAGGATGCAATATCAGTTTGGATCATTCTTTCACATGAATAGCTCCAAGCATTAGGGCATTACCTCTGCTACTCTGTTCAAAATGACAAACTACCATTAACATGAAAGATGCTGACAGTTGCAACCGGAATATGTTGCAATATGGCTGATATAAAACTAAGGTATAAATTGCAAACAGTACTAAGATAACCAGAGCTGTAAATGTAGAATGCATGGAATGTACAAATTGGTGAGAGCACCATAACTAACAGTTTCTTCCATGAAAGTTATTAAGTTACCTCAGCTTGTCGATCAGCTCTAACAAAAAACATTGGACACGGAAAATAGTTGCTCAGTCAGCTGCTAGGCATACTTCACTAACAAACATTTTGAATAAAATGAGGTCATGTGGAAAAGTTGAGGTATTATCCATGATAAGCTGCAGCGTGTAGGCCTAGGAGGAGTGTAGGACCCATTGGTGCTGGGTCTGTTCATAACCAGATGCCCACCTCTGAAAAAAATGAGGTCATGTGGAAAGTTGAGGTCAATGTGCTCAGCAGCTCGGTGGGCAGCAAATCCACGTACTACTCCAGCATGGCGTTTCAGTTTTCACACACACAGCAAATTACCCAAGGCAACGCGCCAACGCACATGCAAGTTCAGACTTCAGAGTCATATCAAGAAGTAGGAACAAATAAATAGGTCACAACGCACTTCCATGCACACATCTCCGAACAAACCACACTATCTTGCCTGTCCTTCCAGTAAAAATATAAGCATCCACAGGAGCATAGGAGATGATGAGAGTAAACATGGAAAAAGAGTGAGATATGGGAACTGGAGACATCAGGAAGGAGGCAATATATTGGTTGCAGAAGCCGATCTTGATGACTGTATGAACCATGCACCCTATAATGCTGGCATTGTGAACTATCCACCCTATCTTGCATTCATCCTCTGTACCTCAAGAGAGTGTTAGCATCCGCAGAAACATTGTACACAGCTCTGCCAACATCCCATGCACCGCATACAAGTTTGTAACCATGGCTCAAGAAATTTTGAAGCAGCCACAGCAAAGCATAGCCTACAAGGAATTACATGTCCATTTATGTGGTGTTCAGACTTCAGAATTGAGCTAATGTTGTCGGCTACATTGGATTCATAGATTAGTTCATCAATCTTAACCGTACCATGCATGGTTACCTCTGTGTATTATTTATTACACACAAATCACTACAAGTATAAGAAACTGAATCACCCTCTCAGAGTTAATGAGCAAACAAAAAGTTCCACAATTGGTGATGACATAACACGAACTGTGAATTGTAAGGCACAAAACCAAATTAATGATTATGAAGAACTAAAACACAATTATTCCTCAATATAAAGGGGGCAAATTTACCACATCGCGGTTACTGCCAGAGTAGTAGATAGACTGAATGGTTCATTACAACTGAGCAAAAGAAATCGCAAACAGTGCTGCCAGCTAGCAACACAAATAATGTTCAGATGCATAATTATTCAAGGTGAAAGGAATCGATGTTCGTGATAGCCTAAGAGGGGGAGGGGGTGAATTAGGCTTTCTAAAAACTTGGCTTACCATATGCCTTCTAATTGCACAATATGAAATAAAGACAAGCTATCTAGATGTGCAACTAAGGTTTTCTTCTAATGTTTGCATCCACCCAAAGAGTTTTGCAACCTAGAGCCAATCCTATCAAGATAATACTCTAGAAAGGTAAAGGCACGCAAATTACAAGTATGACGTGCGGAAGCTTAAAAGGGTTTAGAGGGATGCAAACTTGACACGAAGATTTATCCCGTGGTTCGGCTTATGCCTACTCCACGTTGGAGCTCCACAAAGGATATGCTCTCGGTCACCAGGTCTTCTTCCTGGTCAAGGTCCTGAACTCACCACAAAGGCTCCCCAAGAGGGATGATGAACAAGTCACCAAGACCTTGCTCTCATCAACCTACTCTCCCGGAGATCTTGACGCCGCCTCCACTACAGAGGTTCTCCACCAAGGAAGGGGGTCTCCTCTTCCCCCGCATAATGTCGTCGTCGCCGCTCCACACCAAGCCGCAGGGTCGAAGACTTGCCGACGAGTCTCCAAGACTCCAAGGGGCTGGCGCACCGAGATTACAAGTGTTGGCTCACTCTAAAACCAAGCACAAGGTATAACACCTTGCAAATCACTTACTAGGGCTATCCTAGCTCTCACACTCACTAAGGATGAAAAACGTAGCTCAAATGGTGGCTTGGATTTCTTGTGGGTGTAGATGAACATCTCTGGACGCTGTATAGCTTTTCCAACGGTCATTTTTACTTTTACAATGGTCAAATACGCCGTATATTCCGCCGTTCATGCAAACAGTAACAACGGATAATACGTCGTACCTTTGTTTTCCTCAGATACCTGAAAACAGTGAACGATGTTGTTGACACCAGATTTTCGCACCTGATATGCTGAGTCAGATGGTGACGTGGTGAGGCTGGAACTGCGCAGTGGGCCCGTTGAATGGTCAAACAGATGATGCTGGAGAAGGGAGCCGATGCAGAATAGAGGTCCGATGAAGAGAGAGAGTCCGATCTGATGATGAATGAGAAAATATACATCGGCTAAAAAGGAAGCGTGGCATGAGCGGGGACTATTTCCTTTTCAGAAGGCGTATTAAAAGTCCCATTCTATCTTAGAATAAGTTTACTTTATCTGTAAGTTAGTCTGGTCCGATCAGGACTCTTCATGACCAGGGTATAAATATAAACCCTCGTCCATTGTAAAGAACTATTCTCACAATCAATACAACCCGGCTTCACGCCAAAAACCCTAGGAGTAGTATCTCGACGAAGCTTATCGGTGGACGGGCTGCATCAGTTCTGATCTCCGGCTTACCAGTAAGTTAGTCAATTTATCGAACTAGTATAGGCTTTGAATTGAGGTGCATCACCCTTTCTCGTTTATACTGTTCAACCGATTTATCTTTGAATAAGCAAGATTGATCTAGATTCCCTACGTCGGAGCTAGATCACTATTGATTATTCAACAGTTGATCGTTTATCGGGTTGCACTTTATGTCTAGATTCCCTACATCGGAGCTAGATCATCAAGATTAGGCTAGATTCCCTACGTCGGAGCTAGACTCATCTTGGTTATTTAAAGGCAGCTTTTGCGGTTTGTTTGGAGTTGCTAGATTAATTTAGATCTACGCCATGTGAATTAATCTACTTCTTCAATGGCTTTGAGCACCGGTCTTGGTCCGATTTAAGCAATATTTATCTTACAGCATCGTTCTAGGTCCGATCCATGCTTTGTGGTTTAATCTGGTTGTTCTTTGAGTATTGTGTTTGTTTAGATTCCCTACATCGGAGCTAGATGTTCATAATATGATAAGATTGATCTTTGATTGTCATGCTTGGTTTAGATTCCCTACGTCGGAGCTAGGTTCATCTTGATTAGTCAAAGGAAGCTTTGGTTATACCTGATTGCTATTCGAGTGTCAAGTGTGATTTAGATTCCCTACGTCGGAGCTAGGTCTTGCTTGATTATTTGATAACATACTTTAGAATCAGAACGATCCTGTTAATGTTTTATCTGCTTATTTGCTTAATCTGATTAACACTTGTGCGAGCATCTTGTTTAGTTGACAGGTTGGTGAGTTGAGTTTGATTGTTTAGCTATCTGATTTGATCATAGCTGGAGAAATCTAGATTCCCTACGTCGGAGCTAGATTTCTCTGAAAAAGGTTCTGGTCCGATTGGCTGGTTAGATGGTCCGATAAGATAAATCAAACTGGTAACTAGGCAAGATGGACAATGTATCGGCTCACACTTTGATTATTTAATATCTTGCTCAAAGGCATAGCTGATCCGTTACTTACATATCGGCCATATTTTACGCTTTATTTCATTATTCAAAGGCTGATCTGTTACAAGGTCCGATCCTGATTGGTCCGATTCTGAGGTCCGATTAGATGACTGATTAAGGTCCGATTATATTGGTCCGATTGAGGTTGTCTATGAAGTCCGATTTTGAGGTCCGATTGGCATCGGCCGATGCAAGTCTGATTGGGTCTTGGCTGAAATCCAACGTGCCTATGCCGTTTGGAATAGAGCCGGTACAATCAAAGAGTAATTTAACTGTTTTATCCCTTTGTCAATTTCAGGTCAAATTGACTGGTACACCGCGAACCTGAACGAAGTGCAGGCTGGCACTGGAGTGAAGCAGATCTCCCTGGTCTTCTTGTGTTGACCGCTGAGGATACGACCGCCGATTTTCCACGTCAACAGATGTATATTCCTCCGATGAACAGCGTACATTTCACCGTACCTTTTGTGCAGAGATGATTTTTCTTGGAGTCTGTAGTTCTACACGGCGTATATTCCGCCATATCGGTGTATATTAATATGCCTTATAGAAAATTTGGTCATCTTCTCTTGGCCATAACTTTCTGCTCCGAACTCTGATTTGGATGATCTTGTACTTGATGGAAATCTTATGAAATTATCTACAGGATTCTGCTATCAACCATCCATTTTGATCAAATCTTCACGCCGTAGTGTACGCTGTACCGTACAGCGCTCATCGGCGTACATTTTCCTGTGCAAAAAACAAGGTCTTCATATTTTGGCCATAACGTTTTGATACGAACTCCAATTTGGATGATCTTATACTTCATGGAAAGCTTATGAAATTTTCTACAGGATTCTGCTATCAACAATCCATTGGAAGCAAGTTTGCACGCCGGAAAATACGCCGTAACATCCGGCGCTATTATCGGCGGATCTTCTTCCGTGTAGAAATCAGGGTCTTCGTATTTTGCCCATAACTTTCTGTTCCGGACACCGATTTAGATGATCTTGGACATTATGGAAACCTTGTTAAATTCTCTACAAGATTGTCCAGAAAACCCTCACATTTGATCTTATGATGAATAATGGGTAAAGTCCAATTCATCTCTCTCTTTGACCCGGCCTCAATAATTTCTTCCTTGATTTGGAGGCAGTAACTTGTAATCACCACGGGGACCTAAACTCCTATGAATAGCACTAAATAAACTTGTTAGTCCCAATGACTATATTGTCATTCAATCACCAAAATCATAATATAAATGGCACATAGGGCCATTTTCGTTACACAAGGAACCAAGGGCAGCATAAATTGTGATAAGAACCACAAACTCCAATCATGCAATATTCATATAGCAGAACCACATACAAAAAGATCAGCACAATCGGTAAATATCAGATAAAAACTTTAGGATGCAGGATAATCTCACCCAATGAGCTAACAGGCAAACTTCACCAACAAAAATATACTATACACTACTACAGCTAGAGGCATCACCAGCGGTTCGTAAGGGGCCTTCACCAGCGGTTTTGAAAGCGCTACTGAAAAAGCGCTTGTGAAGACCCTGGGCTTCACCACCGGTTTTAAAACCGCTGGTGTTGCCCTGGCATCAGCAGCGGTTCGTGGCACAAACCGCTGGTGATGCCCCTACCATCACCAGCGGTTTGTATTACGAACCGGTGGTGATGCTAATTTCAAAAAACAACAGGCGTAAAAAATATCAAATGACAGCAAAAAATATATTTGAATGGGAGAGGCCGTCTAAAGAACCAACCATCGTCCCCTTCTAACAGCACAATTTTTTGCACTTGTTGCATTTTGTGGGATTCGAACTCATGACCTCTGCCTTTGTGTGTTACTCACCTTACCACTGTACCATACCATCACTAGTGATTGAATAGGAGATGCATTCTATTTATATTAACATCTTTGAATCTTTATAAATTTCTAGAGACCACAAATAAAGTCCGATCAAGCCGTATTTTTTTGTGGTTGTCCATTACATGCTCCAAGATAAACAAAAAATATCAAAAAAATAATATAAAAATAAAAAATATTTATATAAAAAATTAATTTGTACCCTTCACCAGCGGTTCGTATTACGAACCGCTGGTGATGGGTACCTTTCACCAGCGGTTTGTAATACGAACCGCTGGTGAAGGTACCCATCACCAGCGGTTCCAATGGTTAGCGGGACCCGACACTTACGAACCGCTGGTGATGAGTCTTCACTAGCGGTTTGGCCAGAACCGCTGGTGATGGGGGCGCTGGGGATGGTGCTATTTGTAGTAGTGATAGTTTCAACAAGATGACATGTAGATTATACACCAAGATTTCAGGACTTGAGTAGCCCCCACAAACACGAGACATACAAGTATTGTCATATCAGGTTGGATCATCCTTCGTCAGGAACCTGTACTACTGTCTTTCCAATGACAAATACTATCACAAACTGTTGCAGTATATACTGATATAGCACTAGAATTGAACTGCAATCAGTAATAAGGTAACCAGTTGATTTGTATATGTAGAGTGATTATAATATACAAATTGGTAAGAGCACCATAACTAGAATTTTCATCCATAAGTGAAATTTTTGGCCAGTCTATACAAGTACAGTTTTAAACCAATTCACCACAAACAAAAACAAGTGAAAACAATATTACAAGAATTATAGATAGTGAGGGATACAAGATTATGTATAAATGCATACCATCAAAAGAGCAAAACTGGGAATGATCTGTCAGATCAGATTGATAAAAAAACATTAGGCACAGCAGACAGTATTCAATTCACTGGTACGCATACTGCACTAACAAACAGAAAACAATATTTCCAAAGCAACACACATTGCATATGATAGCCCTGAGTGTAAACTAACATATAACAAAAATTCCATTTGAAGAAAGGCACCTCTTCATTTGGTGGCAAGTGCAAGCCTGGGCGAAATCATTCCTTGAATCCCCTGCAACGTGTGCTGTATCTGGATCTCTTCTGCGACCATTCTCTTGAGATTCCTAATGTGCATCCTCAGCTTCACATCAGATCGGATATCCTCCTCTCGCATCTCCGAAACCTTGTTTGCCACACCCAACAAGAACCTTGCATACTTTAGCAATGTTGTGTTCCAGTGAAGGAACTCAAGCAGCAACCCAAGTTCCCCTGTATCCAAATTTCCAATGCATCTTACCAGCTTTCTCCTTGCAACTAGCTCTTCCATTACAGCCACAGCGCTTCTTGGGATATTTTTAGCCAATGCTGAAACTAGAGCATCCTTGTGCCTGAACTTCCTCAGTAATTTACCATGCTCTGCAATTTTGACCTTCTTAGGCTTCTCAATCACAAAGGCCCCGTTTGGTTTCCCAGTGCTAGAAACTGTTCACAACTTTGACCACTAATTAAAGGTATTAAATAAAAATATTTTACAAAACTAACTCCACAACCCCTACACTAGGAACCATGAAGAATCTAATGAGGGCTTTGACCGCATGATTAGAGGATGGTTACTGTAGCATCACTGTAGCCAATCATCGATTAATTAGGCTCATTAGATTCGTCTCGAAAAGTTACGCTCATCCGTGAAGAGGTTTTGCAAATAGACTTCATTTAGTACTCCATACAAGAAAGATTCCCTCCGTGCTAGATGCTAGACTAGAAAACCAAACATGGCCAGTCTCCCTCTTTGGCCTTCTCGTTCTGTCCACGGAGGAAGTACCTGAAGTAGTTTGGCCTCAAGACTGGCTTCTCCGGTTCTGGCGATACCCAATCAATCTCTCCACTACCAGCCTTCTTCCCTTCATCCTCCTCATCAGCAGCATTCTTCTTCCACCAGCACAGAGCCACAGGGCGAGCAAGCTACAGACAGGAGCGGCTGGGGGTGCCGCAATGAATGGGTGATCTTAAGCTTCCCAAAATCAAAGGTCTTCACATACCCATCAATGCCTGCACTAAGCAGCCCCGTGCCATCTTCCCAAGTGACAGTGCCATCACTGTCTTCACATGGCTCTCCACAGAGTGATTGAGCCGGCCGCCCCCAATGACGTCCCAAATCTTGACCACGTTACCTCCTGCAGTTGCCAGCAGCCCACCGGGCGGCAGGAACAGCACCCTCTCTACCAGTTCCCCGTGGGAGAAGGACAAAGACAGACCTGTGTTACCGATGCGGGCATCGCACAATTTGACGCTGCGGTCATAGGAGCCGGTGGCGAAGATGTTGTTGTCAGCGGGGTAGGCCACACCCTCGCGGATGTAGTCCCGGTGCATGGCAGCGGACGGAGATGACGGGCGTCTCCGAGGGCACGTCCCAGAGGGTGAGCAGCGCGTTGTCTCCGGCGGTGAGCAGGTGGAGCTTGTCACCGCCGGCCACCGGGTACCGGACGACGCAGGTCTCGGTGGTGTGGGCGCGTAGCGTGCGGAGCGGAGCGCCCGTCGCGAGCTTGTCGGTGCGGAAGACGCGGACGATGCCTCTCTTGTCTCCGGCGGCGAGGAGGGCGCCATCAAATCGAAAGGTGGGGGAGAAGGCGAGGTCGTTGGCGACGGAGATCCAGTGGAGTGACTTGAGGGGGTCGCCGGAGAAGAGGTGCAGTGAGGTGGACCACGCGGCGGCTAGGGTCACGGAGGAGGAGGAGGAGGCGGTGGTGGGGGCAAAGGTTAGGTCGGTGACGGGGAAGTCGGCGCCGGAGACAAGCTCGGAGGAGCGGAAGGCACGCCAATAGGAGCCGTCCTGGGAAGCGCGCGTGACGGCACCTCGTGAGGAAGGAGAGCCTGGCGCGGCGCCACCAAGAACAACGACTTGGAGGTGTTGGCGGCCATGGCTGCGGTGGCGGCAAATTTGGGGAGAAACCCTAGTGGGGGGAGTACAAGGTTTATGGGTTTGGTGATGGGCTGGTTAGTGGATAATTTTTTGTTGAACTGTTCCTATCCTTCTGCGAATTTGGCCCAGTGCTTCTGTAGTTAACTAGATGATAGAAATATTGCATGCGGGCCCGTTTGCATGTAGGTATGAAATGGCCCAAATGGGGAGATGAGACGTGGACTGAATGTAATCCATGCTTGTGTCTTTGGCAGGTCCATAACTCGATCAAGGACTTGTGCAAAATGGCAAGGCCCAGAACACATCTCAGTAAAGCTTTCTCATTGGGCTGTAAGCAAACCTGTATGTACTGGGCTAGAGATTTTTTCCATGAAAAAATAAAGTTGACAACTCTCTTTCCTTGTATTCTGAAACCTGATATATGATGCCATGCACCATCTCACCAAACATATATATATATTGACTTCCATCTTTCTCCTCCATCCAGTATGAAATGGATGGACGGAATGCTACCTGCATAATTAGCTTTTTTGGCATCAAGAAACATTTTGTTGATCCAAAGAGATTTCATAGTAGCTTTTTTGGCTGAGAATTGACAAGCCTGCTAAGAACCTCGTGTTGCCTGATTCATTGATTCTGGTGGTCAAGACAGTAGATTTTGTATAATTTTCGGATTGTGGTTGTGAATTCCCTCTCGACCCTGGAGTGGTGGTAATCCCCATTGATTGGAGACCACCCTAGGGCTTGATCTTTCGGTAATTCCAGTTCGCGGTTCACTTGAGCTTGGAGCAAAGGGTTAATTCACAATGGCATGTGCCCAAGAGGTACAAACTTATCTGTCCCTTCAAAAGAGCTCATTGAAAAAGATTTATCAGCAATAATACGGTGGGGCAAAGACGAAGCTTAGGATACTTTGGAGCAAACAAAACCGCTTGGTTTATTTGTTGGCATCAAGTAGTTTCTAGTTGGCAAATTTATATAATGAAAAGCTCTAAATATTTCGGGTTCGTCCAACTTTTTTCAGACAAGAAGCTCAAGCAATAATGTTTTTTTCTAAGATGATAAGATTAATGTACTTCGACATGTATCTTGTTATCATGGAAAGCTTTGAGCAATTCGTCAAATCCTTTGATCTACGAGTAACGTACAATTTCAATTACAATATTTGAGATATGATAAATACGCATAGGAGGTGGCCTGTTTATATTACAGGAACATAGTTGTGTCTATATACACTACTGTTATACTAATTGCAACTAGTGATTAGCGCGCACCCATGCGCGCGGTGTGGAGCATGTATTGTGTTACATGATTAACATAAATGGAGAGAAAATTAGTAATATTAGATAACCACATATTTATATACAACACATAATATTTTTGAGCGGCGCGGCGCGGCGAGACCCGGGTGTTATCATCGAGCCATGGGAGGGAGCAGGGACGGTCATGACGTAGTGTCCATGAAAAGAGCATGAAAAAATCGAGACAAGCTCAAAAACATAGTTGGGCAGGTGAAGGACAAGGAACACATCTATCTATTAGGATGGGAAGAGCAAATATTTGACTGTCAGACAGTCACAGAATTCGAGGGGCATGGGAGTGTTCTAGCCTATGGACGATCGACTCGTGGGCACATCGATGGGTGGGGTAGAAGAGCAAGGAGCGGCACCGGATGATGCATGCGGCCAGAGGCTTCCGACCAGTGTGACACCGACACCTAGCCTTTGGGAGCGCAGGTTGATTCAATGAAAATACAGAAGTCTAAATAAGTGCTGGTTGATTACAAGAAAGTTTAGGGATCTAAATGTAAAATGGCTAACCTTGGGAGTGCAGGATCATTCCATGAAAACACGGAGATCTAAATAAGCACATGTTGACTACACGAAAACTCAGGGTTAAAAATGTAAAATGGTTGGGCCACATGCTATATCACTAGACGTTGGATGGCCATGAGACGCACAAAATGTTAAACTAGGGGGGTCTAGATAAAAGCATGTTGATTACGTGAAAACTCGGGAATCTAAATG
>CM014271.1:72512614-72536151 GCA_004135705.1 Alloteropsis semialata | reverse complement strand
ACAAGATCTCTCTGCGATGGAGTCATGCATTGAAATAATGGCTCATGGAAAAAATCCAACAATATTCGGAGAAGGTTTAGCCATTTCCGTAATTGTTTTGCAAAAAAATGCCCAGAAATTCAAATAAAGCATGGAAAATCATTAACGTTGTCGAAAAAAAGCCGAAACTCGTCCGGGGCAACTTATATGCGTCCTAACACCTATGAAAAATGATAGACCTTGTATATGAGCATACAAAGTTGTCTCGGTGCAGAAACGTGAAAGAATACGCTAAGTCCTATAGAAGTGTGTCGAGTAGGTTCGAGATTGTGAACAATGTGCAGTACCGGCTTCTCAAAATGGCAAGATCTTTGTGCGATGGAGTCATTCATTGAAATAGTGGCTCATGGAAAAAATCCAACAATTTTCGGAGAAGGTTTAGGCATTTTCGTATTTTTTCTCAAAAAAATGCCCAGAAATTCAAATAAAGCATGGAAAATCATTAACGTTGTCGAAAAAAGCCGAAACTCCTCCGGGGCAACTTATATGCGTCCTAACACCTATGAAAAATGATAGACCTTGTATATGAGCACGCAAAGTTGTCTCGGTGCAGAAACGTGAAAGAATACGCTAAGTCCTATAGAAGTGTGTCGAGTATGTTTGAGATTGTGAACAATGTGCAGTACCGAGTTCTCAAACTGACAAGATCTCTCTGCGATATAAATACAAATGATTGAAATAATGGCTCATGGAAAAAATCCAACTTTGATATAAATACAAATGATTTTAACAAAGTAGGACAATCCATTGTTCATAAGACGATACACAAGTCAAACTTTGATATTTGAATACCTCATAACATTTTAAAACTCATATGCACCTCAAATGTGGACACAACCTTATATTTACCATAAAATTAGAAAATATGATGTTACATTAGCAATTGTTATGCAAAGACATGTTTTTCTATTATCTACTAAGTTGGAAAGAAACAAGTCATATGAAAAAAATCCAAGACATATAATTTAATATAAAACAAACACTACTAAATGAAATATCATGATTTTATAAAAATTTAGAAGAAAGAACCATCAAATTTGGAATTAGTATGAGGGAGAAACACCAGTTACAAATTTTAATGCCGGATTAAAAAGAGAAAGATGAAACATAAATGTATTAAAATAATGGCTCATGGAAATATAAATACTAATTGCCGAATATAAATACTAATTATTATAAAATATAAATACTAATTGTCGAATTATAATTATTAGGAGAATGATAGCTCATAGATCTGTACCATTGTTGTCGCTGAAGCTGAAGATAACAAATCAAACATGACCGTTTTTGAGTTTCCTACGCTTGTGGTGTGGAGTTTGGACTCAACGTGTTGCCATTTTTTTTTTGAACGAAATTTGCCAGTTATTTTGGCCGTGCAGCAGATATGTTTGACCTGATGGAATAATTTCGGTGTCACGGAGTAGTTGTGCATATATTCTGACCAGTGCATGCAAGTACTGACTGCCTTTTCAGAAGTTCAGTCCCTAACCCAGTGGACCTTTTGTGAAGGAGTTCGAATCTTTGGATTGAATTTCGATGATCTCCGATCATTGATTCTTTTTTCTGAATAATTTGAACATTGATTCCAGTAACCAAGAAACCATAAACATTTCTTCACGGGGTTCCTACACCGATCATGAACATTTGATCGCTGGCAAAAAAGTTAGACGGGGCCACAGGATCGTACCATCTTTCCTATCTTCCAGCAAACTTGTCTGCCCATATTTACTTGTCTGCACATAGTACAAACTAAACCTAGCTCAGACATACATTGATTAAGAATGTTTATTTTGAACGCTTATTCTATACACTTAAGAAAAACCGGCTGTGAAAACACATTTCCACAGTCGGCTAAAGAAAACCGGCTGTGAAAATGCATTATCACAGCCGGTTTTTCTTAAAAACCGGCTGTGAAAAAAGCCTGCAAATGTCAGGTTTTGTCAGGTATAAAACCGGCTGTGATAGGTGGTTTTCACAGCCGGTTTTTTAGCCGAACCGGCTGTGAAAACCTAGCCCTTTTCACAGCCGGTTCGGCTAAAAAACCGGCTGTGAAAACCACCTATCACAGCCGGTTTTTCCTTTCCCAGCCGCAGCACTAGAAAAACCGACTGTGAAAATATTTTCTGCGCCACTTTCAAAAAACCGGCTGTGAAAATAGTGACTTGAAAAATGGTTTCTGTAGTAGTGTGATTAAACGAGATCATATTTAGTGAAGAACAATTGCATTAGGACAGTAGCTTAGGAGCTCTTTAGCTTCATTGAAGTCCATAATTAACTTAACACAAAGGATAAGCATGCCATATTGTTTTCTTTGGCAGGTTCCTGTACATGCTACAAATGAATCGAGACAGTGGCTATTACAGATAAGAAATTAAATCACAGCGCCATAGTAGCTGCAAACTATGATTGGAAATAAATTACAAGTTCTCATTCACAAGACACAGCTCGGTACGTGGAGATTGCAACGCCTGAAAGATATTGAAAAATGCTAAAAAATTGACCCCCTAATAAAAGTTTCATAGTGCAAGAGATTAATATTTCTAGGACAAATTGACAATTTTTAAGAAATTCAAAACTACTTCATATTTGATCACATCCTCACGTCAGCACCACCTCACCGAAACACTCCAAATTCGAGCAAAGGTTGAAAACTGGTCACTTTTAATTAAGAGGCTGACGACCCACAATCACCACTGATGTAAAATCAACATGACACAGCTTACATTCATGGCCGTGCAGTAAAATATATACCATAGAAATAGTTGACCATATATACGCACAACCACCGATGGTTCCATCCTCACCCCACTGAGTAGTTTGCCTTCAGAGTAAAGGATTCGCTGGCAGATCTCCACTGATACAAAAATATACAGAGTGCCAACAAAACAAAACACTCCAGGTTTCATTCTTTTTCTATTCTATACCAATCATTTGAATTGAGAAGCATCGGAAAATCTGGCCTCACTTAGGGTTTGTGAGAGGGGACCTGGAAAAATCATCCTGAATCTAGTAATTCACGTGCCACACTGAACATAATTAAATTTGTTAATTGTAGCACGCAGTTTGTCGAGTCAGGGTGCTGTTTGGTTGCAGAGCTGGGTTGGCTAGAAGCGTGGAATGGCTTCATCACTAGTAATAGAAACATAATGATTCCAAAAACGATGAAGAAGACTATGACCATATTACTACTCTGAATAAAAAGGTGCTTAACGGACCGACTCGGCAACTCCCCCACACGACCGCATGGATGGGGACAGGTTAATTTGTTCACAGATATAGTGGAGTGATTCGTGTTTGATTAATTTGTTCTAAAACAAAGTGAATTTTTGGTATATGTTCAGAGCTTGCATTTTGAATCAAGACGAAGGGTAATTCACATAATATTTCCTGGATGATCTCATCACTTTTTCCACAATACAATGGCACATGGGGCACGTGCATGAGCAAGCATTGGTATTCCTGGATGATCTTGTCACTCTTCTACATGTGCTTGTGGACTGGTAACTGATATATTGGTACCAAAACTGTATCTAGGCATGACGCAAGAGTTGCGTGGTCGATGGGATCAATGGCACAATGAGCATGTTTGTCGAGGTGCAGCCCGTCAGGAGAAATTGATAAAGCAGGAATCAGCATGCTAGCCACCACTAGTGAAAATGCAACGATCTTGATCCTATAATAATACATTTATCTCACAAATACTACTCGTAATATTTCTAGTAGTACTTATGGAGTTATTGTGGAGAAACCACTAGTTCTGAACCATCTAGGTCGTATATGCTAGTAGTAATGTTACCTGCAAAAGTCTTCGTGATCGATGCAGATCTCGTACAGTGGAGCTCTTTTACTATGTTGTCACAAGTTATTCTGACACAGATCACTGGTTGAAAAGTTTAGATGACAGTATTCATATGAGAGTTAAATTAAAATGGTCTATGATTGTTAACATGGTCGATTATCTAAGAAGGAGCTGAATGGTCATGCAGCCCATTGTCATTAAACATAAACCCTCAAATTAAACACAAATATACGGAGATGATATACGTAACTAGCTAGGGACAGCAGATGATCGAGCAGCATTACTACAAAGAACAGATTTAGTCCGGGTTGGGAAAGGGCTTGAGTCCTGATTTCCCAATTGGGACTAAAACCTATATTTCTGAATAAAAAAATAGCGCAGCCCCGGGGGTCACTGCCCCACCAGCGATGCCCGTTCCTGCTCCCCTCCGAACCCGTTCTCTATTCCCTTCCCTTTTCCCGTTTCCATCGCATCATTCAATGAATCAATCACCAACTGAATCGAGAGATCGGTCTCACAGATTATTCAAAAAATCAATCACACAAATCATTCACCATGTTCTTCATGTTCACACAAATCAATTACAAAATCACAAAATCACACTGAATCGATCTCTGTTCACGAAAGTAAGAAAAACACCACCCGGACCTAATATCCACGGCACGACGCTGCCCACGCACAACCTGGCCGCGGCGGCTGGCCTGGCCCGGCACGCCCGTGTGGCGACGGCGCCTGCCCGCCCACGGCATAGCTGTCCCGCGCATCGGCGGCGCCCGCACTAGCTCCGCTCCTGTCGCCGTGGCAGCCGGCCGGTGGCATTGCGCCTCCCGCGCCAGGAGCGACTGGGCTGCCGCGCCAAGGGCTGTCCGGCCGAGGCCGTCGCGCCTCCTAGGCCCTCTACGCTAGCATGTCCTGGCGCCGCCGGGGCCAGCCACTCACCTGCCGCATGCATGGGAGAGGAAGACAGAGATGAGGGAGAGGGTGGATATGGAAGATAAGGTGGAAGACAGAAAAGATAAAGAGGGAGAGAGAGCTAGCGGATAAGAGGGAGATAGTGCGGTAAGAACTTAGAAAAATATTGGTGTGACGGCGTAACTTTTAATCCCGGCTCATCTTTTTCCCCCGAACTAAAGGGAATCATTTAATCCCGGTGTATGTCACCTCCCGGGACTAATATAGGATTGTGAGATCAGTTGAGAAGATACTCTCCATTTCCCTTAATCTTTAAAAGGAATGCAATTTGTGGTAAGCATTGAGGGCGAGAATGATCTTTTAACAAAGAATAGACCATTATGGGAGTGCAACGGTCATGATATTGATACCCCTATGCAATGAAAAAACTAAATTCTAGGACCTTTTACAGTTCCAAGAGGAAGATAATGTAGTTGGCCACTATTCATACTGGACGAGTCTCAGAAGAATGAAGTAGCTGAAAGAATCAATCATACATTAATGGATATGTTTAGTAGTATGATAAGTCGCTCCATTTTACTGATAAGTTTGTGGATGGAGGCGTTAAAAACCGCCATTCATGTTCAACTAAGTCGGTGCCCAAAACACCGTATGAGTTGTGGACAAAAAGAGAACCCTCGCTTAACTATACACGTGTGGAGGCTGTCCAGCTGAGGCCAAAGTATTTAACCCAAATATTGTAAAGCTTAGATCCCAAGATAGCAAGTTTCTATTTTATTGGCTATTCAGATAAGTCGAAAAGGTTTATGTTTCCATTGTCCTTATAGACATACAAAGTTCATGGAAACAAGACACACTATCTTTTTGGAGGACGAGATGATCAGGGGAGCATGGTACCCCGAGAAACAGCCTTGAGGAGAAGCGGGTACTCGTTCCCACTCTGATGATTCAGGGCGAGCATGGAACTTATTGCTGCTGCACCGACAATTCAGAACGCTTTGTTTACAGCACTAGTTGTTAGTTTTACTGTGGCAATAACAAATAAGAAACTAAGACCCTGTCCTTTAGGAGCCAATAGAGACAGTTGCCACACATGAGAAAGAGTTGCAATAGCTCCATATGAAAGATGCGCCAAATGTTGAGGCCCCAGAAGGTCTCGAAGAGTTAGAAAATCAACCATCCCTTATGACTACGAAGTTTATGTTAGTAAGGAAATTCAAATGGAGGGTGATCCCACCCCATTTAAAGAAGAGTCAATTCCCTCAATGCTATAGAAATTTCTACCAGTTCCCTCAGTGCCATAAAAATCCAAGAAGTTCCCTCAATGCCATAGGTTCAAACTTTTTTCCCTTGAGTGCCACAACTGTCAAGTTCTATTAAAATTTCACGGTAACATCTCTAGGGTTAAAACCACCATAAATTTTAATTACCATTTTACCCCTGCATCTTATCCTCCTCCTCTCCTCCATCTAAAAATCAGCAAGAGCAGACGCACTGGGCACCGCATCAACATGGGTGTGAGGGACTGCGCGAAGGGCACGGCAGGAAAAAGCGCAGGGCAGGGCAGTGCCGCGCGTTGGCCTGTGCGGGGGCATGCGTGGCGTTGGGCAGGGCGGCCCCGCGCGTTGGCCTGCACGGGCGTGTTCCTGCGACGCGTCGGCCAGGGGCGGCCCGGCGCGTGCCTTGCGTAGCGCCGTGGCAGGCACAGGTGGCCCACGCGTGCCTGCACTATGTCGGCAAGCGAGCTCCAGGGCCTACGCTCGCTTCTCGTCGGCCAGCCCGCGCGTGCACGCTGTGAAGGAACGGCATCGACAGATCGAAACCCATCTTAGCTTCATGCTGTCGAGGATAGACCTCCGGGGTACGCAGAAGGCGGATTGGCCCAACCGGCAAGGGATGGCCCAATCCGAGTGCCATCGGGCTGGCTTGTCGGACTGGGTGGCCCATCAGTCGGGAGGCCTACCAGTCGGACAAACCGGGTTGGGTACGACAGCGCGCGGGACAAGGAAGGAGACGACATACTTCGCAAGAAGATCGGAGATCAAGATAAACTAGTCGGAATTCTAAGGAAAGATATCTGTAATCGTTATAGGATCGAATCCTTGTATTCCGGGTAGGTTATGATCTCTAGCCGACTTGTAACTCAAGGCAACCGGACTATATAAGGTGCCTTGGGACCCCCCTCCAATGGGACGAGATCAACAAGATCAACAATAGCCAATCCACACCTCGAGACTAGAAACCAACTACGGAGATCCATCAGGAACTTCATACACAGCAATACATACACCCAACACAGGATGTAGGGTATTACGTCATCTTGACAGCCCGAACCTGTTCAATTCTTGCGTCTTGTGTTACCATTGACTTGTGATCCTCGATCTGTCTCTCAACAAATCAACCACGTTGGCTACCCTGTGTGGACTGCCGGGTCCATAAATCCGACAGTTGGCGCGCCAGGTAGGGGAGGATCGATGAGATCAATCTACAAGCTTGATGGCATCTACTTCTGCCATCATCATGCCGGCATCTGCCAAGATCTCCATCGCTGAAGGGGCCATGTTTTTCTTCGGATCCATGGTCTTCACCGCCGGACCCAAGGGAGAGCTCTCCTTCAGCCGTGACGCCACCCCGGAGGAGACCGCGCCAAGACTCGACGCTACTCTGGACGGGGTCGTCACCATCACCACTCCACCATCAACGGTCGCCAACAACTCGACGATCATGACGGTTGACGCCGCCCTCCCAGTTTTCGAGGGGAGCCCTCTTCCTCCTACACCGCCGACTGCTTCGTCTACTCCGCCTCCACCACGCAGGGCTCACGAGACACCCGAGGAACGAAGGAGGCGATGGGCCGCACGCCAACGCAAGTTCGAGGCAGACATGGACCAAGCCATTGCCTCCATCGGTGAGTGCATCGAACTGGCCGAATCAGCCCGCCAGGACGTCACTTCCCCGACACGATTCCCGTTTGGACTCAGGAACAGCGGGGTCGTATACCAGGAAGCACTCGGCGAACGACCGAGCGCCGACTACTCTCCTGATGCAAGCGGGGCGGCCAACTCCATCACGATCGCCCAGATCGGATTTGCCCCGAATGTCACGACAACGCAACCTCCTCGTCATCAAGATGTGCCGACTCCGCCCGAAGAGGAACCATCGCCTACTTTCCCGCAAGTCACGCGCATCCTCCCTCCAAACAAGAGGATCGTGCCAGCCAAGCGGGAGACGTCTCTCCGACATATCCGCCGACGAAGCAACAGTCCAAGGAGAGGTTCAAGCGCAGCGTGATGCCAGGATTAGGCGCAACGATGAGAAATGGCAGCACCGCGACGATTGACGAGATCGCCGAAACCCCAGGGCCGCCCGTAACCTCACCGATGATTTCATCCAGGAAGTTGGCGGCATAGGCGTCTACGCCACTCCGTCAGCCAACCTCGTCGCCGTGCATCATGAACTGGAAGGGATCCCAGAGATCCCGGAGCTCAACCGCATCAAGACCAGGCTAACCGCAGCCGCAAGCATGATTAACGCCCAAAAGGCCGCCGCTTCTTCCTCTCGTCACTCCAGGTCAGCTAGCCGTCGTGAAGCTGATCAAGGCGTGGTCGACCAGCCGGACCTCCGCGAACGACTCCGCAACTGCGACATCCACAGAGACCTTGATGACCGCCACCGGCGAAGGGACGAAGAAGAGCTCCGACGACGCGCCGAGTACAACCGTGAACACGGTGTCCCGGGTTTGGATCGCGACACCCGCCTGCGCCGAGAACTCGAGGCCAATGAGGCCGTGCGCCGCCGCGAGTTCGACCGCAAGTACGGGCCTCCACTCGAGCAGCACAGGCCGCCATGGGCTCGCACCCCTGAGGATCTCTCCGCTAATTTGGGACGCAAGAATACCGAGAACCTCAACGACTGCGATGGCTTCCCAGCGTTTACCGCCCGAGTAAGATCCATTCGAATGCCTGCTAACTTTAAACCTACAGCCATAGAAAGATACGATGGGAAGGCGGACCCTACAATGTGGCTTCAGATGTACAGCATCGCCATCCGCGCGGTGAACGGTGACCATGACTCCATGTGCGCCTACTTCCCGGTCGCCATGACTAAGGTGGGGCTAAGTTGGCTTCACAGCCTCGAGCCCAACTCCATCGACAACTGGGACACACTCTGCCGCAAGTTCAAGAGTTACTTCCAAGGCAGCTCCATCCGCCCAGGCACAGCATGGGACTTGGGGAAGGTGAAGCAGAACCACGGGGAGAGCCTCTGCAACTACACCGACAGGTACATGGAGAACCGCAACCTGGTCCCTGGCTGCTCCGAGTCCGAGATCATCCACTACTTCCTTGACGGCCTCGCCGACTCGGTGGTGTTCGAGTGCCTCTGCGAGGACCTGCCAAAGACCTCAGGAGAATTCTTTGAGCGGGTGAACAAGTTAGCTAACGCCAAGGAAGCCACTCGCTTTCACTACAACAAGAGAAGCACTCGGGATGACGATCGGTCACCCCACCGAGAAGACCGACCGAGGAAGGAGGACCCGCGCCGAGCTCGACCAGAACCGAGCAGGATGGGCGACCGAAAGCGCTCGGGAGATCGCACCATCGCCGCCATGGATCGCGGAGGCCCTCGCCCGCGGACCAACTTCAGCGCCGAGTTCGACAAGATGCTCCAAGGGCCCTGCCCCATACATAAGCAGTCCAAGCACCGTATGATCGACTGCATGGGACTCACCGATGCCTACAAGAAGCAGGAAGGGAAGCTGCCGCCACGCAACGACGATAAAGGCGACAAGGAGAAAGGGGCCCCCGTAGGCCCTACTTTCCCGAACGTCGACAGACAGGTGAATTTCATCCTCGGAGGACCGCCGCAGGAGGATGACAAGCGCCGGGAGAAGGTGCGCGACAGGGAGATATTCTCCTGTTACGCATCGCCGATCCAACCACTCCGTCGGTCAGAGCAGCTGATCACCTTCTCTACGTAGGACCAATGGTTTCAAATCTCCGATGTCGACGAGTACCCCTTGGTGCTCAGCCCAATCGTGAACAACGCTCGCCTCACCAAGTACTCGTTGACGGCGGAAGTGGGCTCAACATCATTTTCGCCCAAACGCTGAGGGATATGGGCATCGGCCTCGACGCTTTGGCCCCTTCCCCCCACCCATTTTACGGGCTGATTCCGGGCAAGGGCTCCAAACCACTCGGGCAGATATCTCTTCCTGTCACCTTTGGCGATCAGAGTAACTTCCGAACCAAGTACCTCAACTTCCAGGTCGCCGACTTCACCACCGCCTATCACGCCATACTTGGAAGGCCGGCGCTCGCCAAATTTATGGCGATTCCCAACTACACATACCTGCTGATGAAGATGCCGGCACCAAAAGACGTCCTCTCCATCCGCAGCGACGTGCACACCGCCAAGGGATGCGACAAGGAAGGGCTCCACCTCTGCACCGGCATTGAACGCAGCATGCTCCAATCGGAAGTGGTCAACGATGCGAGGACATTCCAGGGAGATCCCGGTTCCATCCCCGAGTCCTCCAAAAAAAGAGCCGCGCCGATCACCATGCAGCCGGCCGAAGAAGTACGCCCCGTCTCGCTCGGGCTCGCCGACTCCTCCATGACTGCCCTGATCGGTTCAGGGCTCGACGACAAATAGGAAAACGCGCTCGTCGCCTTCCTCCGAAACAACGCCGACATATTTGCATGGACTCCATCAGACATGCCGGGTGTTCCGAGGGAGGTGATCGAGCACTCCTTGAAGGTTGACACGAACGCCAAACCAGTTCGCCAAAAGCTCCGACGCTTCGCGCAGGACCGCAAGGAGGCCATTAGGGTAGAAATTACAAGGCTGTTAGCTGCTGGTTCATTAGAGAAGTCTTTTATCCTGACTGGCTTGCTAATCCAGTCCTTGTAAGAAAAAAGAATAATGAATGGAGAATGTGTGTTGATTACACGGATCTCAACAGGCACTGCCCTAAGGACCCCTTTGTCCTGCCCCACATCGACCAAGTCGTCGACTCCACCGCCGGATGTGTACTCCTATGCTTCCTCGATTGCTACTCTGGTTACCACCAAATCGCCTTGAAGGAGGAAGACCAAGAAAAGACGTCCTTCATTACTCCGATCGGCGCTTACTGCTACACCAAGATGACGTTCGGCCTCCGCAATGCTGGCGCCACTTACCAGAGGGCCATAAACCTGACCCTGGGTACACAGATCGGTTGCAACGCCGAGGCCTACGTTGATGACATAGTGATAAAGACGAAGAACGAAGCCGAGTTCATCGCCGACCTCTTCGAAATGTTCAGCAACCTCCGCAGACTCAACTGGAGCCTAAACCCGACCAAGTGTGTCTTTGGCATACCGAAAGGGAAACTACTCGGCTTCATCGTCAGCAACAGAGGCATCCAAGCCAACCCAGAAAAAATAGACACCATCCAGAGGATGAAACCACCGACTGGGAAGAAAGTGATCCAAAAGCTGACTGGTTGCATGGCGGCCTTAAGTAGGTTCATCTCTCGGCTGGGGGATAAGGGCTTGCCATTTTTCAAGATCCTCAAGAAGACCGACAAGTTTGAATGGAACCAGAAGGTGCAGCAAGCTTTCACCGACCTCAAGAACTACCTCTCCAACCCACCGGTACTCGCCGCCCCGCACAACGATGAGACACTGCTCCTATACATTGCAGCCACAAGTAATGTGGTAAGCACTGTGATCGTCGTAGAGAGGGAAGAGGAAGGAAAGGTGCAACGGGTGCAGCGACCAGTCTACTATGTGAGCGAAGTACAAAGCAATCTAAGGCGCGCTATCCCCAGGTGCAAAAACTACTCTACGCACTGCTGCTTACGTCAAGGAAGCTCCACCATTACTTTCAGCCACATCGCATCAAGGTGGTCACACAATTTCCACTCGGAAAATCCTCCATAACAGGGATGTCACCAGACGAATCATCAAATGGTCCGTCGAGCTCGCCTCCTTCATCATAGATTTCATCCTACGCACTGCCATCAGATCACAGATTCTCACCGACTTTGTCGCCGAATGGACCGAGAGCCAGGACGCAAAGGAAGACACTAGCGGCGAACACTGGAAGATGTATTTCGACGGCTCCCTAATGATCGACGGAGGAGGCGCCGGTGTACTTTTCATCTCGCCGAAAGGGGAACTGCTCCGATATGTCCTTCAAATACGTTTCCCCGTCACCAACAACGCCGCCGAGTACGAAGCAATCCTCCACGGGCTCCGCATCGCCGCCTCACTCGGAATAAAGAGGCTACTGGTTTATGGCGACTCCGCCGTCGTTATAAACCAAGTCAACAAAGAATGGGATCGCCACAGCGAGCGGATGAACGCTTACTGTGAGGCAGTGCACAAGCAGGAGGGAAAATTCTACGGAATAGAATACCATCATGTTCCCCGAGAAAACAACCTTGCAGCTGACGCACTCGCCAAACTGGGGTCAACCCACGTGGAAGTACCCGGGGGGTGTGTTCGTGCAAGGCCTCCTTAAACCCTTTGTTAAGGAGTTGGGAGACAGATCAGAGCCTGCCCCTGAACTCTATGAGGTAATGACCATTGACGCCGAAGAAGATTGGATGGCCGAGTTCATAGATTACCTCGCCCATAACAAGGTACCAGAAGACCCCACGGCACGAAAGATTCTGGAACGCCGAAGCAGGAACTATGTGGTAGTCGGCAACGCCCTATACCGACGAGCCGCCACAAGCCAGGTGTTCATCAAATGCGTCACGAAAGAAGTCGGCCTCCAGATCCTTGATGATATCCACTCAGGAGTCTGCAGAAGCCACGCCGGTACAGAACACTAGTCGGAAAAGCATACCAGGCTGGGTTCTTTTGGCCTACTGCCATCTCCAATGCTAAGGAACTCGTCCGCCGCTGCCAAGGGTGCCAATTCTCGCCAAGCAGAAACACCTTCCAGCGCAAGCTCTACGCACAATCCCGCCCTCGTGGCCTTTCGCCTGTTGGGGATTGGACATGGTGGGACCGTTTAGAGCAGCTCCGGGAGGTTACACGCACATACTCGTCGCCATCGACAAATTCTCCAAATGGATAGAGTACAAAGCCATCGTCGGAACTCCAACGTCAAAGCAAGCCGCCTCCTTCATCGAAGAAATTACGCACCGGTTCGGGGTCCCAAACAAAATCATAACCGACTTGGGAACACAGTTCACCGCATCCGCCTTCTGGGATTTTTGCGAGAGCAGATGCATCGATGTATATTACGCCTCGGTCGCCCATCCCAGGTGCAACGGACAGGTGGAACGAGCCAACGCCATGATACTCCAAGGCCTAAAGGCAAGGATCTTCGACCCCGTTGAAGAAGTTCGCCGGATGATGGCGCCAAGAGCTACCACAAATCATTTGGGGACTCAGGACTCATCCGAGTCGTGCCACAGGCCACACTCCCTTCTTCCTGGTCTACGGCTCCGAGGCAATCCTCCCGACCGACATCGCTTTCGGATCACCGCGCATTGACAATTATGAGGAAGGCGAAGCGGAAGCAGCTCGTGAGGTGGACCTCGACTCCATCAAAGAACATAGAGTTAATGCCTTCATACAGCATGCGCGCTACCAGCAACCACTCTGACGCTACCATGACAAGAACGTCCAGCAACGGGACTTCAACATCGATGGCCTCATCTTACGCCGAATACAATCGACAGCAGGAGCTCACAAACTCTCCGCCCCATGGGAAGGACCATTCATAGTGACCCGGGTCATATGTCTGGGTACTTTTCGACTCCAATACGAGGATGGCACCGATGTCGGGGTTCTCTACCGCCGGCAAGTAAATTTCTACGATCGCGCGTCGGGGCCCGGATGGTGACTCAAGAGACAGGGGGTTTTTAGACTGGTTCGGGCCTCCGGAGAGTAATACCCTACGTCCAGTATGTGCCGATGTTCTCAAGTCCAAAGTCTGTAGTAGGGGGTACAAACTGGTCGGGAGAGGGAGAGGGTCCCAGGTCCCTGTGCTGTGCGAGCGAGTGTGCTGTTCGTGCTGTGTCCGAATGTTCGACTGATGTCGGTCTCCCCCCCCACTGGTGTCCCCTTGTCCCCTTTTATAGCCTTAAGGAGAGAAGGGAGCGGGGGGTAAGAAAGAAGAAAATTACATGGGGAGTTACTGCCCCCGAGGCCTTTAGCCAGCGTCGCGCGCCGAGCCGTACAGGGAGCAGGTGTTGACGGAGTGGGCGTTCCGCCGGACCCGGGACCGTACATCCCGGGTGGTTGGTGTAGATGTCTTCTCGGGTAAGCTCCCGGGTAGTTCCCGGGTCATGGTTGACTCGCTCGAGGCCTTCGGGTACTCCAGGTGTCCTCTTCGGGTTCCAGGTGTCGTCCATGGGCGCCTGGGGTCGTCCTTGGGCGCCCGGTGTTGCGCATGCGTTCCTCTCAGGACTGTAGCGTTCCTGTTCGGATGAGACGGGTGCCACTGTGGCTGCCGTGGCGAAGGACGGACGCCCATCATGCTCTGACGCGGCGGGTACCAAGTGGGTACGGCGCTGGATGGGCCGGGACGTGGCCGGGTAGTTTTACCCGGAGAGCCGGAGACTCCTCGGAGGCGGAGAACTCCCCGGGCGAATCGGAGAGCCCTTCGGGGGCGGAGAACTCCTCGGAGGCGGAGAACTCCCCGGGCGAGCCGCGAAGCCACTCGGAGGCGGAGAACTCCTCGGGCGAATCGCGAAGCCACTCGGAGGCGGAGAACTCCTCGGGCGAATCGGAGACTCGTCGGATGGCCTCCGAGTCGTCGGGGTATGGGGTGTTCGCTTTGCATTGGATCTTCGGCTTTTGCTTTTGAGGGGTGGATTATTGCGAGGACCCGGATTAAGGACTTGATTGGGTACCCCTAATTCAGACCCTCGTCAGTAGCCCCCGAGCCTGGGGGAGATGGAGACTCACGCCCAGGCTGAGTGGCAGCGTAGATATGGTAAGTCACGATTCTTCCGGTGGGGGCGCGCGAGCGCACCCGCCGGGTGTAGCCCCCGAGCCTTGAGAAGAGCTGGTGCTCTTGTTAAGGTTTTGTGCCCGGGTGGTTTGCCTTGGATGTTGTCGGGATCGAAAAACTTGTCGGGGACGCTTCTTTGATGGGCCGGGCAGGTGCCCAACCGTTGACGGGCCGGGTACGGAAGCGTCGGCCCGTTCCTCCGCCGCGTGAGAGGTGGATGCGCCTTTTGAGGAGGTCAGGCGAAGCGACGTGCGCACGTCGCCGCTGCGCCAGTGGTGGGCCCGCGCAATTAATGTCGCGGCCGTTCCGTCCCGCCCCTATTTATAGCCGTGTGCTGCAGCGGCCTAGGGTTTTACCCTAGACCGAGCCTTCCAACTTCCATCGCGCGTTTCGTCTCCTCTGTTGCTGCCGCACTCGTTTCCTTGCGTCCTCCGCCGCCGTCGCTTCGCCGTTCCGGAGAGCGAGTGACCGAGCCCCCCATCCCGCCAGCGCTTCCTCCTCTTCATAGCTTCACGATGTCGACCTGGGAGCGCTCGCGCGTCTCGCTCCGGCAGCTGGAGGGCCTCGTGGCGGAAGGGCTGCTTCCGCCATTGACGGAGGCCGAGGAGTGGAAGGTTCCGGGCGTGGAGGACTACCCCCGACCGCCGCAGGGATACGTCGTCTCGTTCGTTGCCTTCCACAAGCGCGGGTTCTCCGTCCCCGCCGGAAGGTTCATCCGCGCCGTGCTCAACGAGTACGGGCTGGAGCTTCACCACATCAACCCCAACGGGGTACAACAGATGGCGTTGTTCGTGGCCCTCTGCGAGGGGTACTTGGGGATGGAGGCCCACTGGGACCTCTTCAGGTACTTCTTCAAGTTCTCGCTGCACTCCGCGGAGGGCGGAGCCCCCGCGACGATCGGTTGCGCCGTACTGAAGGCGAAGCAGGGGCGGACGAAGGGCTACATCTCGGGGACCCTGATCAGCTCGAACAAGGGCTGGCACCCGATGTGGTTCTACCTGAAGAACGACAGCAAGAACCCCCTTCCGGAGTACACCGGAAAGACCTTCGAGAAGGCGCCCGACGAGTGGGCGTACGGGCCCGAGAAGAAGCTGCAGGAGAAGCTCCTCGGGAACATCTGGGATGCCCTCGCGCGACTCCGCGACGCGAGGGTGTCTACGGCGGAAGTCCTCGGCGGGTACCTCTCGAGAGGTATCGTGCCGCTGAGGCGGCGCGCCCTCCCCATTTGGCAGATGACTCCGGAGAGGGCCCCCTTCGTGGGGACCGTGACAATGAACCCCTTGCCTTCGGAGGCCGAGGTGGAGCGCCGGGTCACGGCGGCGATGGGGAAGGGCCACGACGCATATCCTCCCCCGGGCCTTCTCCCCATGCTCCCGAACACCCGCACCCGGGCTCTGGTAAGGTTTCCTTCATCCACCTTGAATCCCCGAGTGGTTTTAGTTGGCTGATCCAGAGTCCTTTCAGATGAGGGGCCTTAACTGCTCCTACTCCCGGCCGCCGCTTCCCGAGGACAAGGCGAAGAACCGGGCCGAGGCCGAACGGGCCAAGGCGAGGAAAGACCGCCGGGAGGCGTGGAAGAAGAAAGAGATCGCCAAGCGTGAGAGAAACGCTGAGCGGTCGAGGAGGAGGAGGGGAGAGGAGGAGGTCTCCGAGGACGAGGACCCCGAGTCAGAGCCCGCGGAGGACGACTCGGGGAGTGGTGATGACGAGGAGAGCGACGACGACGCGCCTCCTAGGAAGCTCAAGGCGGTCGCGGCGATGACCGCCTCGTCCTCGGCGCAGCGTCCGGGGTCGAGCGGGAGAGGAGGGCCGCCACCGCCGGACGCAGGGAGGAGCGAAAGCTCCCGGTCGGACCGTCATCGGCGGTCTTCCGAGGAAAGCCGGCGCGAGAGGCGCAGCCGCACGCCTCCGTCCTCCCGTCGCATGCCCGAGGAGGGGAGGAGTTCCCGATGGGAGCCGGTCTCCCCTCGTCGGGAGAGGAGCCGGAGCCGGGACCTGTCGGAGCGTGCCCATAAGGGGGGTTCGTCCTCGGGGGCGTCGCGCTCCCCCAAAAGGCCCGCGCCGCGGGACGATAGGCGGCCGCCGCCGGCCCCTCAAACGGCGCGGGCGCAAAGCGAAGGGCGGGACGCGCCCCGGACGCCCGTGGTGGAGGCGCAGGCCCCTCCCGCCCCGGTGAGGGTCACGACGAGGCGGCCGGACCCGTTACCGGTCGAGGGAGGAGGCTCGTCTGGTCGGGCGGCGCCCCACTCGGGCAGGGACGCCGCAACCGCGCCCGTGGCCCCCGCCCCGACGAAGCTCGCGGGATCCAAGAGGCCCGCATCCCCGAAGGCCCCAGCGCCGACGGGATTTAAGCGGACACGGACCATCTCGTCGAGGTGAGTGATGATCTGTGTTTCTCGAGTGGTTTTTTCTGTAGTTGCCCTTTTTCTCAGCCGGATTCCCCGACTTGTGATGAACCAGTCGGGCCGACACTCCGCTCGCGGTGGCGCCAAAGAAGACGCTGCGCTTGGCGGCGCAGACGCCGAGGCCTGCGACGGAGCAGGCCGGGAAGGTGACGCCGGAGCCCGCGGCGGAGCCGGCCAAGAAGACGACGTTGGAGCCCGCGGCGGAGCGGGCCGAGGTGGTAACGCCGGTGCCCTCGGTGGAGCAGGCCGAGGAGACGACGTTGGAGCCTGCGGCGGTGCGGGCCGAGGTGGAGACGCGGAGGGTGGCGCCCTCTGTGGAGGAGAAGGTGCCGGAAGGGGACGGCGACAGCCCAGGAGACGCACTCCCAACGGGCCTAGCCTTTGCACAGACCGTCCCCACGGAGGCGGCCGTGGCGGCGCTCCAAGCCGAGCTGGCCGAGGAGCTGGGGGAGGCGGCTCTGCCTTCTCCTCAGGAGGAGGTGGCCCACCCTGGAGCGGGGGAGGTCGCCATGTCTGGCGACGCGGCCGGGGAAGATGGCCGCGGGATTGCTGCCTCCCCGGGGGCTACGGCTGGCCCCAAGGAGGCAGAGGCGGGGACATCTGGCGCCCCTCAAGATACTGCCATCCCGGCAGCCGCTGCAGCCCCCGAGCCCTCCGGGGCGCTTCCCCCGGAGGTCGTCGTGCTCGAGGACTCACCGGAGGGTAGCTCGCGGAGGGTCGTCGGCGAGTGCAGCAGGGGGCCGGTCGTGGAGTCCCCGAGACCTTCGAGCCCCTCGAGCGAGGGCCTGGGCTTCCTCCGGGAGACGCCGGGGATGATGACGATGGATCGTCGTTTCGACGCCATCGTACCAATTGAAAACAACCCGAACCTTCCGTGTGAGGGTCGGTTGCTGTGGTACGACCGTCAGAACCCGGCGGATCCCATCTTCGAGCTGGACGACACAGCGGAGAGGGAGCAGCGCCAACTTCTCGCCGAGGGCCTCAACAGTATGAAGGAGGTCTTCAATAAGATGATTATCGGGCCTTCCCGGGTGAGTTCCTGGGCTTCGTTCTTCTAGTGTTGGCGCCGTTTTGGGGTATGTCTTACCGCTCTTGTTTTTGTTTTCGTTCAGAAAATTATGGAGCGCAGTGCCGAGAAGTCGGCGTTCCTCCGCCGGGAGTCCGGGCTTTGGCACGCCGTGCAACAGCTGAAGGCCGAGAAGGAGCAGCTCGAGGCCCAGCTGGCCGAGGCCCGGGAGGCCAGGGAGGAGGCGATCGAGGACGCCGCAGAGGAAAGGGCCACCCTCGAGGCAAAGGTGGATGAGGCCGAGAGGACCGTGATGGAGGCGCTGACGGCCGCCGACGCCTCCAATCGGGAAAAGGCTGCCGCCGTGCGGGAGGTCGAGGAGCTGAAGGCGAAGGTGGTGGACCTTCAGATAGACGTCCAGCACCGCGACCTCGACCTCAAGACGGCCAACAACCAGTTGGTCGAGCTGGCCGGGAAGCTGACGGCCGCCGAGGAAGAGGGGGCCCGCCTCGAGGAGATCGCCCGGAAGCGGGAGGAGGAGATCCTTGGTAAGTTATCCCTCCCCATTTCTTGTCGGGCGGTTTCTTTCCGTTCTCCTCGCGTGGCGGCGTTTGCTTAGGCTTGTCTGCCAATGCAGCCCTGCGGAAGGGGAAGGCTGACCTGGAGGCCAAGCTCGAGGCCGAGAAGCGCGAGGTGGCCAAGGCCTTTGCTGCCAACCAGGAGCTGGTGCAGCTTGGTCACGAGCTGAAGGCGGAGATGACCAGTAAGTGTCGTGTTTCCGCTCGTCCTTCTTCTTGTTTTCCTCCCTGCCGAATGATGCTGACGAAGAGTTGCCTGCAGGGGTTGTCGAGGACCTTCGGAGGTCCAGGGAGGCGGGCGAGCAGAGCCAGAGGGCCCTCGAGAAGAAGTCCGAGGTCCATCAGGCTTTGGTCCAGGCGGTCGAGCACCTGTTCGAGGAGCTCAACGTCAGCGGCGGCCCATCTTTGGTGGATCGCCTCGCCCTTGTCACAGGGAGGACTCGGGCGCAGGCCGCAGATCTTGCTCGCAACGTGGCGCGAAGGATCGTTGCCATGTTCTTGTCGCACTACCCGACCATGGATCGGGAGGCTCTGCAAGGCGGGTGGGCCCCCGGCTACGAGGATGCTGAGTATGATGAGATTGAAGCCGAATCCTCCTCGTTTGCCGACAAGGTGCTGACCGCCGCCCTGAGAGATCTTGGTCGGGAGTAGGATAGACATAAAGGAGTTAGTCATTTTGTTGTGTAATGAACAAAGCTCCCTTTTAAAGGATAATCGTTGTTGCTCAGAAAACTCGTGTTTTATCTAGTGTTTGCCATTTTCATTTTCTTCCGAATGCTTTTGGGGGTCGGGGGTCGAGATGAAAAGGCACGGGGTCCTGCCCGTCGGACTCTGTTCCGTAGCCGCCGGGGCGTAGGAATTCGAGAGGTTGGGCACTCAGACTCGCAGCCCCCGAGTAGTTTCGGAAGATTCAAAAAATGACAAGCACTAGATAAATGTGCTGAAAGCAACAACTAGTCGAGGTGGTTCCTTTCTTGCTTCTCGGGAAAAAGACGTCGGTCCGAGGGCTTGGACTTTGCCCGCAAGTTAGCGCCGTAGCCGCAGGGGCGTGAGCACTCGGAAACTTGGACAAGCGTGGTCACGAAGCTCCTCGAGCTGACGTTCTTTTCTCGCAAACGCAAAAGTATACCGCTTGATCGCGCGCGAGAGCGATCAATTGTCGAGTTTTGCGAAAAAAGGAGGGGCACCGGGCCCCGGGTGGAGCCCCCGAGCGGTGGGCGATCCTGCACATGGAAGGGGTTGCCCGCCGCTTAGCTTTGGGAACTCGCAAGGTACATTTCGGAAAACGACCGTGCGCGAATGAAGTACTCGGGACAGCGCAGTACTTTGATTATTCTCGCAAATTGAAAAGTACAGGTACTTTTAAGGGTAGAGCAACGTAGCTGTGCGAGCCCGCAGGGGAGTGTGAGGTTCTTCGGGAGACTCGTCGGGCGAGGTGGAGACTTCTCGGGCTCATCCTTGGCCTTGTTTTGTCGCGGCGCGGCCTCTTACAGGCCTCGTTTCGTGACCTGAGACCCCACGCGATGCAGGGTGCTGGTGGAGAGGCCTGTTTCTCCTTACATCGTTACCCCTCATGCACCTTTTTCGCAAGAGGTGGAGGGGCCGGACCGTGCCGTATTTTTGCCTCGTTGGCCGAAAATGCGGTGTCCGTGTGAGCTGATAACGGGTCAATTCGAGTGAAGCCACGGCATCCCGCTCGACGGGTTCCGATCGGACCAGCTGGTGGCCAGCTTCAAATTCTTGGTGGCGAGATCATCTAGTTACCGAGTCCGTTCGACCGGACCTGGCGGCTCTTTGCCTTTCCGTTCGGAGGAAAAACCATGATCTTACTTTCCATCAAGACTCGAATGCAGTTCGGGATGCCCATGACGCTCGTGCGCCCGGGTACTGGCCGCTGGGACCCATCCCTTGCTGCCCCTCGCTCGGGGTGCCTGGGGGCGGCTGTCGAACCCTTCGACGGGCCAGCCTTCGAACCCCTGGCGGTCGACAGGCCGTAGTGGGTACTTACCGTATCGGTTGTCGAGAGCATTCGACCCTACGCGGGGAAAGGGCCACTCGCCTCTTATCTCGGAGGGCTCGGAGGGCGTCTCGGGAAATGACTGCAGGTTCGTAAAGTACTCAGAACGGAAGAGCATTTTTATTACCGCAAGCGAACGACAAAGTACAGATACTTTTTAAGGGTAAAAGCGGCGTAGCTGTTCTATGTTCCAAGCGTTCGTGAGGACTTGGCCGTCCGCGTCCTTGAGCTTGAAAGTCCCCGGGCGGAGGACTTGGTCGACGATGTAGGGGCCTTCCCAAGGCGGCGACAGCTTGTGGCGGCCGCGGTTGCTCTGAACTCGTCGGAGGACGAGGTCGCCGACTTGAAAGGCCCGGCTTCGGATGTTGCGGTCGTGGTATCGTCGTAGGGCCTGCTGGTACTTGGCCGAGTGGAGTAGTGCGACGCTGCGCGCTTCATCCAGCTGGTCGATGGCGTCTTCCAAGGAGGCTTGATTTCCTTCGTCGTCGTAGGCGCGGACCCTTGGGCTGCCGTAGTCGAGGTCAGTTGGGAGAACCGCCTCGGATCCGTGCACCATGAAGAAGGGCGTGCATCCCGTGGCTCGACTTGGAGTGGTTCGCAGGCTCCAGAGGACCGACGGGAGCTCCGCAACCCACCTTGCCTTGAACTTCTCGAGGCGTTTGAAGATTCGTGGCTTCAGTCCTTGCAAGATCATGCCATTGGCTCTCTCCACCTGTCCGTTGGTTTTGGGGTGGCTGACGGCGGCCCAGTCCACTCGAATGTTGTTGTCGTCGCAGAAGTTGATAAACTTTTTGCCCGTGAACTGAGTGCCGTTGTCGGTGATGATCACGTTTGGGACCCCGAAGCAGTAGATGATGTCGGTGAAGAACTGGACAGCTTCTTGCGAGCGAACCCGCCTGATGGGCCTTGCCTCGATCCATTTGGAGAACTTGTCGATGGCGACGAGGAGATGCGTGAAGCCCCCGGGTGCTTTCTTCAGTGGCCCGACTAAATCCAAACCCCATACGGCAAAGGGCCAAGTGATGGGGATGGTCTGCAGGGCTTGCGCCGGGAGGTGAGTTTGCCTTGCATAGAACTGACAGCCTTCGCATCTTCGCACGATGTCCTTGGCATTGGCCAGCGCGGTTGGCCAGTAGAACCCTTGACGGAAAGCTTTCCCGACAAGTGTCTTTGGCGCGGCATGGTGCCCACATGCTCCTGCATGGATGTCCCTTAGCAATTCCTTGCCTTGGTCGATCGGAATGCAGCGCATTAGGATGCCAAAGGTGCCTCGCCGGTAAAGCTCTCCCTCAATGAGCGTAAAAGTTTTAGCCCAGCGCGCGATCCGCCGAGCCTCGGTCGGGTCGGGTGGGAGCTTACCCTGCACGATCCACTCGAGTAGCGGGATTCTCCAGTCGGGATCCTCGAGGTTGGGCTCGGGCGCTGCGTCTATCTCCATCACTTCCGCCTCCTCCTGTACTGGAGGCTCGGGCGGCTCGTCGTCGAGTCGGATGGAGGGGGCGTGCTGGTCCTTGGCGAACACTCCATGGGGGACGGGCTTCCGGTTGGAGGCCGCCTTGGCGAGGGTGTCGGCCGCCTCGTTGTATCGTCGTTGAACGTGCTTGAGCTCGAGGCCGAGGAATTTGTCTTCCAGCTCGCGGACCGCCCGGCAGTAGGCGGCCATCTTGGGGCTGACGCAGCTCGACTCCTTCATCACTTGATCGACGACCAACTCCGAGTCTCCTCGGATCTCGAGACGCCGTATGCCAAGCTCGAGGGCGATACGGAGTCCGTTGATGAGGGCCTCGTACTCGGCGGCGTTGTTGGAGGCCGAGAAGTGCAGCCGAACCATGTATTCCATGCGCACGCCCAGAGGCGAGATAAAGACCAAGCCGACACCTGCCCCTTCCTTCATTAGCGATCCGTCGAAGTACATGACCCAAGTCTCGTGCTCGACGGAGGTCGGGGGAGTCTGGGCCTCAGTCCACTCGGCGATGAAGTCGACCAACGCTTGTGACTTGATGGCGTCCCGAGGTGCGTAGGTGATGTTCTTCCCCATCAACTCGAGCGCCCACTTGGCTATCCTCCCGTCGGCTTCGGGGTTCTGGATCACTTCGCCGAGTGGATACCTCGACACCACCGTGATGGGGTGGGCGTCGAAGTAGTGCCGGAGCTTCCGCCTAGTGATGAGGATGGCATAAACAAGTTTTTGGATCTGGGATATCGTACCTTGGTGTCGGACAGGACCTCGCTGATGAAGTAAACGGGGCGTTGTACCTTTTGGATCTTCTCGGGCTCGTTTCGCTCGACGACGAGGGCGGTGCTTACCACATGGGTGGTTGCCGCGATGTAGAGCAGCATGGGCTCCCCTTCCGCCGGAGCGGTCAGGATCGGTGGGTTCTTGAGTGATTGCTTAAGCGAATCGAGGGCCTGCTGCGCCTCGTCGTTCCAGACGAAGTGGTCCGACTTCTTGAGCAGTCGGTACAAGGGCAGGCTCCGTTCCCCGAGTCGGGCGATGAAACGGCTGAGTGCGGCCAAGCATCCCGTGACGCGTTGGACCCCCTTTACATTCTGGATCGGCCCCATGTCGGTGATGGCGGTTATCTTCTCGGGGTTGGCTTCAATGCCTCGTTCCGATACAATAAAGCCGAGGAGCATGCCTCTCGGGACCCCGAAAACGCATTTCTCGGGGTTGAGCTTTACTTTGTTCAGCCGGAGCTTCTCAAAGACAGCTGCGAGGTCGGAGACTAAGTCGCCAGTGCGCTTGGATTTCACTACTATATCGTCAACGTACGCCTCGACCAATCGGCCGATCAAGTCGCCAAAGACACGTCGCATGCATCTT
>CM014271.1:72487929-72511614 GCA_004135705.1 Alloteropsis semialata | reverse complement strand
GTGCAGCGACCAGTCTACTATGTGAGCGAAGTACAAAGCAAATCTAAGGCGCGCTATCCCCAGGTGCAAAAACTACTCTACGCACTGCTGCTTACGTCAAGGAAGCTCCGCCATTACTTTCAGCCACATCGCATCAAGGTGGTCACACAATTTCCACTCGGCAAAATCCTCCATAACAGGGATGTCACCAGACGAATCATCAAATGGTCCGTCGAGCTCGCCTCCTTCATCATAGATTTCATCCTACGCACTGCCATCAGATCACAGATTCTCACCGACTTTGTCGCCGAATGGACCGAGAGCCAGGACGCAAAGGAAGACACTAGCGGCGAACACTGGAAGATGTATTTCGATGGCTCCTTAATGATCGACGGCGGGGGCGCCGGCGTACTTTTTATCTCGCCGAAAGGGGAACTGCTCCGATATGTCCTTCAAATACGTTTCCCTGTCACCAACAACGCCGGCGAGTACGAAGCAATCCTCCACGGGCTCCGCATCGCCGCCTCACTCGGAATAAAGAGGCTACTGGTTTATGGCGACTCCACCGTCGTTATAAACCAAGTCAACAAAGAATGGGATCGCCACAGCGAGCGGATGAACGCTTACTGTGAGGCAGTGCACAAGCAGGAGGGAAAATTCTACGGAATAGAATACCATCATGTTCCCCGAGAAAACAACCTTGCAGCTGACGCACTCGCCAAACTGGGGTCAACCCACGTGGAAGTACCCGGGGGGTGTGTTCGTGCAAGGCCTCCTTAAACCCTTTGTTAAGGAGTTGGGAGACAGATCAGAGCCTGCCCCTGAACTCTATGAGGTAATGACCATTGACGCCGAAGAAGATTGGATGGCCGAGTTCATAGATTACCTCGCCCATAACAAGGTACCAGAAGACCCCACTGCACGAAAGATTCTGGAACGCCGAAGCAGGAACTATGTGGTAGTCGGCAACGCCCTATACCGACGAGCCGCCACAAGCCAGGTGTTCATCAAATGCGTCACGAAAGAAGTCGGCCTCCAGATCCTTGATGATATCCACTCAGGAGTCTGCAGAAGCCACGCCGGTACAGAACACTAGTCGGAAAAGCATACCAGGCTGGGTTCTTTTGGCCTACTGCCATCTCCAATGCTAAGGAACTCGTCCGCCGCTGCCAAGGGTGCCAATTCTCCGCCAAGCAGAAACACCTTCCAGCGCAAGCTCTACGCACAATCCCGCCCTCGTGGCCTTTCGCCTGTTGGGGACTGGACATGGTGGGACCGTTTAGAGCAGCTCCGGGAGGTTACACGCACATACTCGTCGCCATCGACAAATTCTCTAAATGGATAGAGTACAAAGCCATCGTCGGAACTCCAACGTCAAAGCAAGCCGCCTCCTTCATCGAAGAAATTACGCACCGGTTCGGGGTCCCAAACAAAATCATAACCGACTTGGGAACACAGTTCACCGCATCCGCCTTCTGGGATTTTTGCGAGAGCAGATGCATCGATGTATATTACGCCTCGGTCGCCCATCCCAGGTGCAACGGACAGGTGGAACGAGCCAACGCCATGATACTCCAAGGCCTAAAGGCAAGGATCTTCGACCCCGTTGAAGAAGTTCGCCGGATGATGGCGCCAAGAGCTACCACAAATCATTTGGGGACTCAGGACTCATCCGAGTCGTGCCACAGGCCACACTCCCTTCTTCCTGGTCTACGGCTCCGAGGCAATCCTCCCGACCGACATCGCTTTCGGATCACCGCGCATTGACAATTATGAGGAAGGCGAAGCGGAAGCAGCTCGTGAGGTGGACCTCGACTCCATCAAAGAACATAGAGTTAATGCCTTCATACAGCATGCGCGCTACTAGCAACAACTCTGACGCTACCATGACAAGAACATCCAGCAACGGGACTTCAACATCGATGGCCTCATCTTACGCCGAATACAATCGACAGCAGGAGCTCACAAACTCTCCGCCCCATGGGAAGGACCATTCATAGTGACCCGGGTCATATGTCTGGGTACTTTTCGACTCCAATACGAGGATGGCACCGAAGTCCCGCACCCGTGGAATATAGAGCACTTACGCCGATTCTACCCATAACAAAGCTATGTATCACAAAGTTCAATAAAGATATCCCTTTTTCATTTAATATTTGTTCTCTTAGCAAAACCACTCGGCATTACTCAGTTCCGAGTAGTTCCTAACTAAATGCTGTGTAACCGGGCCTGGAACGATGCCTAAGCCTTTCTACACGTGCACGGGACCCGTTCTCGACGTTATGAACTTAGGATAAGTGAAGCGAAGGGAAAAGCACATTCAAGCAAAAGAACTACTTGGGCAACCTTAAAACATGAGATAAAATATCCAATATTCCCGTTTTACTCATTTCTGAATACTTGTACATACAAAATCTACTCTACTCTACTCCACCACGCAGGATCCTACTCCAGCTTGAGGGCTTCGCCGACCTTCTCTGCGATCGGGCGAGTTTGAGCCAGTGCCTCTTTCACCTGCTCACTTGAAGCATCCGCCGCCACCCCATCACCGACTGGTGCAAGGTCAATCCGCGGGAAGTGCGTTCGAACACGCGCAAGAGCATCGTTCGCACACACAACTGCCGACTCCTTGACTAGGTCGGCGATCCTGGACGGCGCGGCATGCAGGCGGGCAACGAGGGCTGTCGGCTCTCCCTCTTTCGGAGCAACGGCGCCCAGCAAGTCCTTTGCCGCGTCGTGGATCTTCGTCAAGGCCAAGTTTGATGAAGCTAGCTCTTGCTCCAAGCCTGTTATGATTTGAGCATTATTCTGGATAGTATACATCGCTTGAAGCATCGTCATGTCCGCACCTTTTTGGAAATCCTGCTCCCTCTTCAGCTTGCCCGCCATGATCTCCTCGGACTTCTGCAGATTGGCATTCGCAAAACGCAACTCTTTCAGCTCGCCGAGGTGACGGGCCCTCTCCATCTCCTCCTCTGAAAAAGCAGGGGAGCTCTCGGGTCAGGACGAAAAGTACACGACAAAACTTGACGGCAAAGAAGGAGCACTGGGGAAGTTACAAGGACAAGGCCTTACCATGAAGATTTGAGCGATGTTGCACGATGGCGTCGTTCAAGCTCTTTTGGGCAACGTCACGCTAACGCTTGACCCATTTGAGCTCCGCCTCCAGCTCCGCCTCACGCCGTCGCACCGACTGCACGTCACGGAGCTGCTCGAGGCGCGACTGCCGGAGCGTGGCTAACCTCTACACCAATTAATGAAAAGCGGAGAATTCAGGCAACCTAAAATGAAGAACAATAGATGAACAAGGCAGATGAGGAGACAAACCTTTACGCAGCGCCGAGATTGGTTGATTGCGAGCTGTAGCTCGGCAATCACCGCCTCCTCCTCCGCCGCACTAGCATCAACCATGGGGACCGTCATAGTCCCCGAGGCGTCCGACTGCTTTTGGAGGCCCTCCCCATGGACCTCTCCTTGAACAGCGGCGTCTTTGTCTGCGTGCGGGGCCGGCGCCGCGGAATCCACTACAGGATCCCCAGTGCCACCGCTCGGGGAAACCGCCACCTTTTCCCTTCCACCCTGCACGTCTTTCGTCCCGGGCGCCACCACGTTCTCCCCCGGAGCAATCCCACTCGGCGTTTGCTCCGATCACGGCGCCATCGATCCCTGGGCCGAATCCGTCACACCGGGCGCCACGCCCGAGGGCGGCATGCTAACGGGTGTGATAGGGGGGAACTCGGTTTCCGCAGGGTAGCAGTCGATGACCCCGTCCCGCCGGCCGCCGTACCATCAAGATCGGAGGATTTGCTGAAAAAAGCAGTCGGCAGTTAAAACAGGAACTCAAAAATAATGATACGCATAGCTAACCTACTAAGGAGCATGAGAACAAAGACTTACTGGGTACTCTTCACCACAACAACTTGAGGCCGCAAGATCAGAAGCTTGGGTCGCTGTTGCGCCATGGCCGTTGTCAGGATTGGCCTGGTCCCCGGATTGGAGACTGGCCTGGCATCCGCGGCAGCCTGGACAATGGCTTCCGCCACCATCCGCCGTTTCTCTTCTACTGACACGCCCATGGCCCGGGCGTGCTCCTGTTCTTGGAATAAGGAGTCAGACATTGCCTCGTCCTTCTCCTCTTCCTCTTCCTCCACGACGACCAGGGAAGGTTGTCCCGACTCATCAACATCGGCGTCCGAACCCGCCACTGGTTGCTTGGCCGGCTGCGCAGCCGGCTTCCTTGCAGTCACCTTCCCTGTGCGCTTCCGCTTGGGAAGTGGCGCCATGTGCGCCACTGCTTCCCGAATGGAGGGCGCCTCGTCGGACAATGTTGCCGAGTCGTCGTCAGCCGCATCGCCGACCCCAGATGCCACCGGTTTAGAAGCACGGGCCCTACGAGACCCGACTTTCGCCACGGCCACCCGCCGCTTCCGTGGACGGATCTCTTCTACATCTTCATCTGAAGTGCTCAGGGAGCCCTCTGTGTCGCTGGCTGCCCACTCCCGAGGAGCAGGCGGATTAACTGCCCCTCCTGCCGGGGCGTCGCCTTGATCACCCGGGGGTGTTCCCTCAGGTACGCCTTCCTAGGCGAGTCCTCCGAAAGCGGAGAAGGAGAAAAATAATCGAAGACCCGATCCTGTGATAGGAGAATCACAAAATCAGACGGCCAATGGACGATTAGATCAAAATTGAAAACCAGCATCAAGATGCACACGCTAAAGTACTCGGAACAAAAACTTACAGGTGGAGCAGGCCTCTTCAAGGAGAATGGGCACAGTTGATGCTTCTCTGACACATGGTAGAGGAAGAAGCCACCTACACGCGCCTTCATCTCCTCCTTGCCCACCGTCCGGCGGGCCCCCGGGTAGGATCCTCCCGGCCTGAGTACTCGAAGCCCGGATGTTTTCTCTCCTGGATCGGCTGAACCAGCCGCCGGCTAAAATTGCAAGCGACGCCGACCGCCGTCAAACCTTGATTCTTCAGCTCCTTGATCATCCTAAGGAACTCCTCCACCTCGCGCATCTGGTCACCCACAGGAAGATCATTCCAACAGGTCTTGATCTCCGGACGCGCTCCGCGATGGCATGGGATCGTTGGCGCGTGGTTCCCGATGTAGAACCACTCCGCCTTCCAGCCCTTGTTGGAAGTGTTGAAGGCGATGTCGAAGTACTGGTCTTTCCGGCCTTGGCGCAGCATGAATCCGGCGCCTTCCACCACCATCATCTTCTCCTCACGGGCTGAGGCTTCAACCAGTAGAGGTACCTCCACAGGTCGAAGTGGGGAGTAATCCCCAGGTAGGCCTCGCACAAGTGGATGAAGACAGAGATGGCCATGATTGAGTTCGGGTTGAGGTGGACGGCCTCAATCCCGTAGTAGTAGAGCAGACCTCGGAAGAAGGCCCCCGCCGGCAAGCCAAACCCCGCCTCGAAGAACGGCTTGAAGAGCACCAGTTTGCCGGAATTCTCCGACGGGAAGGCTTCCCTGGCGCATGGGCACCACTTCGCCACTGCTTGACGCGAAAGGATACTCCGCTCCACCATCTCCTCCAATATCTCCTTGGTTACTTTCCCCCGTACCCATGCGACGGCGGGGGAGGGGATCTTCTCTGACTTGGGGAGGTCGGCGAGCTTCCTCTTCGGCGCCATGGCTTTGGGCACGGAGACCTTTGTTCGCATCTGTGAGGCTACGCTCCCCGTGGTGGCTAAATCCGCGGAGCGGATCTAGAAGCAGAGAGAGTCTTTGGTAGCGGCGGAATGAAGAATGGAGCAAGGGGGGATCGAATCTGGAAACAGATGGATTTCCCCGTTGACCTATTTCTCGCCTTTTATAGCGCTCCACAATGCCCGAAATTACCACAGGACGGCACGATTAACGGATGAGAGCGCAACAGTAAAAAGAGCTGTTGAACGCCCTCGCGAACCGTTACGCTCGGAGCGTCAACGGTAAAAAACGACCCCGTGCACTTGGGCAAGACGAAGAAGTCGGCGTGCCACTACGGCTCGACCAGCACTCGGACTCGGGGGCTGGCGCCGCATTAAAGACAGCGTGCCTATCGGGCTCGATTGGCCCCGAACCACTCGGGAGCCAACGCTGCAAAACAAGTGGCGTGCCGCTAAGGCTCGACCAGCACTCGGACTCGGGGGCTGGCGCCGCATTAAAGATAGCGTGCCTCTTGGGCTCGATTGGCCCCGAACCACTCCGGAGCCAATGCTGCAAAACAAGTGGCGTGCCGCTAAGGCTCGACCAGCACTCGGACTCGGGGGTTGGCGCCGCATTAAAGACAGTGTGCCTCTCGGGCTCGATTGGCTCCGAACCACTCGGGAGCCAACGCTGCAAAACAAGTGGCGTGCCGCTAAGGCTCGACCAGTCCTCAGACACGGGGGCTGGCGCCGCATCAAAGGCAGTGTGCCTCTCGGGCTCGATCAACCCCGAAGCGCTTAGGGCTGACGCTGCAAACAAGTTGCTGCAATCGGACGGGCGCCATCAACCCCCAACAGCTCGGGGGCCGGCGTAGTTAAGAAAAGGAACACAGAAGCTCCATTTTCGAGACAACTAAGAAGAAAGGTTCTTTTGCGGATTATACAGTTACAACGGAGCCGGTCATGCGCCGATTACAAGGAACAAAAAACTTCACCGTCACGAAGACGGCTTGGGGCACCCGCCGGTACGCCAAATGCTGTGTGCGCAGCGAGCTTTGTCCAAATGAGCTCATCGTAAGCTCTCTTGTAGCGCCACTGCAGCTATCGACGAGGCAGCCCCTTTCGAGGTTTGAGAGCGAATGCCTCCGCGTACCCCTTGGTTTGGCAGAACGTTGCGTCCTGACAGTCCTAAACCAAAGGCAAGGCAAGGAGCCAACGGGGCAGCATCCAGACGCTCATCAACACCTCAAGTACATTGCAAGCACTCTTCTAGCACCACGCTTTTATGACTCCATGGATTTTCCTCGGTGGATGAACCCAGCAATGAGCCTCCAGCATATTCGCTACAATGATCCTATACATACTCGCTTCTGGGTGGCAGCTCTGGCTCCTGGTGAGTATTTATAGCCTCGGGTTATCGAGGGACGAGAAACCCCCTTGCACTGTGAAGCGCGTGAGCTCCGAGCCACGCGTCCTTTTTCTGTCCAAAGTGCACAGGTCATCCTTATCGCCTTTGGTTCACGGGGAAGACTGTTCCTGTCGCCGCATGCCAGAAACGACGTTCCTCCGTCTATGACATCTTTGGGGTATCGAAAAAAGAGGGAATCCTCAAGGACTCGGATCGTCCGCCGAGCTAAGTATTAAATCAATTAATTTTGTCGATTTCATAAGCTTTTATACAAGTCGCTAAAGTACTCGGGTAGCACACGCCTTAATTCGTGAAACCTCGACTCTTCCGTACGCCTACGCTCCTACGCGTGCATACGGCCCAGCTCCCTACGTTACGGACTATGGCTATCGGGGATCAGGTGCATAAACGTAATAGGCTAACCACCCGGAGAAATTAAAAGACTTAAAAGCTAGAACAGGATTCATTTTCATACGTTGCCGAATACCTTTTCTCTCGGATTTGTATTTTGCTGCACCATATACTGCCTTTGCACTATGCTTTTGCTGCAAGGTATGGACGACTACTCGGCGTGCCTCAGCCCTCACGCTCGGGGGTGGCGCCGGGACGACTACTCGGCGTGCTTCGGCCCTCACGCTCGGGGGCTGACGCAGGGACGACCGCCTGGCGAGCCTCGGCCCTCACGATCGGGGGCTGGCACCGGAGTGACCTGTCGGCACGCTTTGACCCTCACGTTTAGGGGGCGAGCCGCCGAAATTGATGCCTGAAGAAAATGCTGAGATGCTCCTCGAATAAGCCTTGAGCCGATTCCTATGGAATCGCCTTAAGGCTCGGGGGCTACGGCCAATGGACGCACCTCGCGGCGCATCCGTTGATTGACTGGCGACCATGACGAAAATGATCAGAACTAGGCTACAAACCCTTGGACCGATTCCTCCGGAATCGCTTCAAGGCTCAGGGGCTACGGCCAACAGACGCACCTCACGGCGTATCCGTTGCAGACGGCTCTCTTTTCTCTCCAGTATCACACGGTTTTGCTTCCAACCGCTGCAAGCTCGAAGCTCAGCAGATAGCACGACCTCACCGGGTTGTCGCTCAACCACGTACTACTCGGGGGCTTGTCGGGGATAGACCCCTAGGGGTACGCAGAAGGCGGATTGGCCCAACCGGCAAGGGACGGCCCAATCCGAGTGCTATCGGGCCGGCTTGTCAGACTGGATGGCCCACCAGTTGGGAGGCCCACCAGTCGGACAAACCGGGTTGGGTACGACAGCGCGCGGGACAAGGAAGGAGACGGCGTACTTCGCAAGAAGATCGGAGTTCAAGATAAACTAGTCAGAATTCTAGGGAAAGATATCTGTAATCGTTATAGGATCGAATCTTTGTATTCCGGGTAGGTTACGATCTCTAGCCGACTTGTAACTCAAGGCAACCGGACTATATAAGGTGCCTTGGGACCCCCTCCAAGGGGACGAGATCAACACGATCAACAACAGCCAATCCACACCTCGAGACTAGAACCCAACTACGGAGATCCTTCAGGAACTTCATACACAGCAATACATACACCCAACATAGGATGTAGGGTATTACGTCATCTTGACGGCCCGAATCTGTTCAATTCTTGCGTCTTGTGTTACCATCGACTTGTGATCCTCGATCTGTCTCTCAACAAATCAACCACGTAGGCTACCCTGTGTGGACTGCCGGGTCCATAAATCCGACACTTGCAGCATGAGAAAAATGGTTCCTCTCCTAGATAAGGTTTCTTGAATATGGTCAGTAGTCATAAAAGTTTATCCATCTTGATGCCATCTGATTTATGGGCTAAAGCTACAGGCAAGGCAAAAAAGAAGCAAGATTTTTGGTGGCACCTCAAACCCGTGCAAACCAGAAGCAAGACTCCAGAGAGCCCAGCAATGGGAACTAGAAGCATGAGAAAAATCTTAGATTGAATTTTCAACTAAATGATGTCATTTATTTTGCTTGACACGTGTAATGAGATTTGCATGCTGTTTGTGATAAGAAACTTAAAACTCAATTTATCTGTGTCATGAGAAACTCCAAATTCATTTCGGCTTTGTAATGACATGTTATTTGGAACTCATTTGAACTATGTGATGCATCTCACCGTGTATTTGTTATGTTAAATAGTTCTGATTTTTTTATTTTTGCCACCAAGTACTGTGCCATATTTATTTGTTGTGTCAAAGTCATGAACATGTAATGGCAGTAAGGGAAAGAGTCAAAATATACATCATTCTATTGCCGGGGCATATACATCTTTTTCCCTATCAACTTAATAGCACTACAGCAGTAAAGTAACAGATGTGGCATCCTGGGGAAAAAAGTTTGAACCTATGGCACTGAGGGAATTGGTAGAAATTTCTATGGCATTGAGGGAATTAACTCTTTAAAGAAGCAATGAGAAGCGCTCACTCGCATATTTAGGGTTGAAGCCATGCGAGATGAAATGAAATCAGTGAGTACCAACAAAGTCTGGGACTTAAAGATATTTCTAAAGGAGCCAAGACAATAGGCTGTTGTAAGGAAAATGGACCTAGTGATAGTCCATTTGTGATTTTGGTGATTGTATGACAACATAACCATTGGGTCTAACAAAGTTTGTCAAGTATACATTTGAAGGTATTTTAGGTCCCAGGGATGGAATTCAAACCACGATACTCAAATCATGGTATCTAAGTCATGGTATTCAAGTTACAGAAGAAAAACAGACTTAGAAATTCTAAGGTATTCAAGACGCGGTATCAACAAGCCCAAAGAAGAACCCGCAAAGAAATGGAGCAAACAACTCAGAAGGAAGAGGACCGCAACAATCGATGCTTAAGCACTGCAACAATCAGTCAATCCAGAGAGCAAGCGGGAAGATCAGAAGACCACCGACACTTGCGGTGCTAGTGTTGGTGAAGCACCGCAACAGTCGGTCGACTGTAGAAGGTGCAGGACTTGGGCAGGTAGGCAGCAGCAGCACCGACTATTGCGGTGCTGGCTCGAAGACCCACCGCAACAGTCGTTGGTGGTGCAGACAAGCGCAATTCAGCTCTGGTTTGACGGACTGTTGCGGTCGTAACTTTGGATCAAGGACCGCAACAGTCGGTGGTCGCAGTTGTCGGAGTTATCGTCCGGCAGTCCACCCGGGGGTACCCAGATGGTTGATTTGTAGGCAAAGGGAGATCGTGTAACACCCTAATTTTCATCACAATAAATCTTAGAAACTACTTTTGAATTTTCTAGGATTTATCTAGAGCTTAAATAAATTTCTAGGAGTTAATTGGAATTTATTAGGATTTTATTCAATTTAATAATTAATTATTAGTCATAATAAGTTTTTGTTGCATTCATGCTGGTGCATTGATTTTTGGTACTGTTGCAAGTCAAGTAGAATTTAAATTCGTTTAAATTTGAACTTGATTTGCATTTGTTTGATTTAGTTTAGTTCTGTTTAGTTTAAGTTCAGAAGACCTCCCTGAACTCTCGGATAGTCTGACTTTGGTCCCTGGTCTTTTTTCTCAAGTCTGGTTAACCTCCCTGAATTTCTCCTCCAGTTGCCGTCGCGGCCCGGCCCATTTCCCGCGTGCGGCCCTCTTCCTCGCAGGCGGACGTCGAAGACGCCCCGCGCCTTAGCCGCCTTCGGCCGTCGCCGCCCCTGTTTCGCTGACCAGCGGGACCCACCTGCAGCCTCGTCTTCCCCAGCCACCCGAGTCCGACGCGAGCCCGACGCCGGATTCTCCCCCGCCCCGCGTCGAATCTCAACCAACTCCGCGAGACCTGGCCTCCCCTAGCCCCTATATAGCTGCGCCGCCAGCCCGCAAGCCTCCCCTACCCTAGCGCCCTTGTTTCCCTAGCTCGCAGCCGCGCCGCCGTCTCCGAAGCTCCGCTTTACGCCGCCGCCTTGTTTCCGTGCCGCCGTCGCCCGTCTGTCCTCAAGTTTGTCTCAGGGAGCTTCGCACCAGTGTAAGGGAGCTCACCAAGTCGGGTTCGTCCACTTTTGGTTCGGTTTCGCCGACTAATTGCTCGCCGCCGTTGCTCAGGACCGCCCGAAGCCGCTCCCGTCGTCACGCCGCCGTTGTCACCGCCCGGTCCTCGTCAAGATCTGCCTAGGTGAGTTTGCGAAGTCCTAAACATGCCCTAGGATCAATCGGCGCTCGATTTCGTGCTCCGTAGCATTTTTTTTACGCGCTGCTCCGGTGAGCTTCGCCGTCGCCGCCGCGTTACGCCGCCGCCTATCTGTTTTGCGCTGCCGCCCCCAAGGCCAATGGTCGAGAGCCGTCCGATGCGAGATGAATGGCAGCCGATCTAGGTCAACGCCCTTGATACCGGTCAGCCTGGCGGATTTGTTAAAGAGCCCCTCGGAGTTATAGGAATCAACCCGCAGTCCATCGGTAGTTCAAAGTATTTATATTTAGGTCCTGTTTTCTTACGGTTAGAACCTTGAGCTTTCATATATTCATAGCCGCCGTCCTGCCCTGCCCTTTTTCTCGTTAAACCCTGAGTTTTCTTACGTAATTATGTTTATGCCCCTAGAATCTTACTGTCTAGTCCTTAGGAAGTTCTGGTAATCGCAGTTATGCCCCTGTTACCTTGTTTTAGCCATATCTCATCCGTTTTAGCTCTGTTTCGAGTGATTCTTTCACCCACGTGACCCTAAGGACATGATCTGCAGCTTTAGAGTGTTCTTTTGTACTGCTTTAATATTTGGTGTATTGTTTCTTATTTTATTGCATTGTTTTCTTGTATGTGCCCCTGTGATGCGTTTAGACGGTGCAACAATTGTGGTGTTTAAGATTGTTTGTGGAATTCGAGGAGCAAGATTCTGAAGACTTGTGCAGTACCCTTTATTATTTGGATTTAAGGCAAGTGTATTCTTGATCATATTTTTCAGTCCTAATAACCAAATGGAATGCTCATATTTAATAGTTATGCTATGCTTGCATGCTCTTAATATGATGGGTCCTATGTTAAGGATTGACTAGTTTCAATTATCATACCTTGTCAAACCCTGGGTTTATATTTCAATATTGGGTAGTTGATGCTTAGCTGCTTTAACTTGGGAATGGTTTACACTAAGATCCAAGATAATGAATTTGTGCCATCATTTATTCATGTTCCTATGCATTTTAATAATAAGACCACTTGTGTTAATTGGAACATGGAGTGACCACCCAGGAAAACAGTACAACCACAAGGACTAACGGGCTATGGTCTTGGCTAAGTAACTAGAGGATCTCAATGTTGTGTGGAGGCACTGCTTGTTTTGGATGGGGTTGGTTGCTACCGGCAAGGTTTGTGTGCAGAGGCGCGGGAGAGGAAGGTTTTCCTTCTAGAGACCTGCATGGTAAGGGAGCACACACACATTGAGAGATTCTTTGGAAAGGCCTCGCAGTGAAACTCAGTACTTTGTTCACGTGGTGTGAGGGGAGTACATGCCTTTGGCAATGGGAATCACGACTTGTGGTGAAAGTGTACAACCTCTGCAGAGTGTTAAAAACTGATATATCAGCCGTGCTCACGGTCAAGAGCGGCCTGGACCCTCGCATGATAATTTGAACTTGAAGATGAAATAAATTGGATCATTCATGCATTGGATATGGTTATGGTTTATGGTATATATTTATGCTTAATTGGGTTGGTATACACTTATATTTAGTAATTATGCTGCTAATTAAAATATGACCAACTAAAGTGCTTAAGCTAAATTAAATAGCCAGCTATTCCTTGTTAAGCCTTGCATGTCATTTGCTTTTGCTCTACACTTGCTGAGTACCAACCATAAGTGTACTCAACCTTGCTTTATCTGCGGCTCAGGCTAAGACAGGAGAGCCTGGTGGAGTATTTTGGAGTTTTCTAGGCGTACGTGTTCCCCCAGTCAGCTGCCTGTGGTGAAGTGTTGAAGATCCGCTGCTAGTTATTCGCTTCGCGTGAGTGTAATAATATTCTTTAATATTATTTACGTTTTGCATTGTCTTTTATATCACTGATGAAGTCTCATATGTGTGTAAACTTGATCCTGGCGCACATATGATAGTCATCTGGTTTTGTCCTTAAAACCAGGTGTGACAGAGGTGGTATCAAAGCTGTGTTGACTGTAGGACGTAAGCCTAGAGTAGTAATGGTCGTTTTTAAGGTCTTAAATATTTTCTTCTACTCGCCCTACCTTGTCCGCTCCAATCTTTGTCTAAATTTGTTGTTTCCCTTCAACCTTGACTCACCTTCTACTTCATTCTTAATCATCATCCCATTTTGCACTCGTTTCTATTCCTCCTCTAACCCGTAGATAACGTTTATCTATAGCCCACAGAAACATCATTGTTCCCATTGGATGTCACCATTAATGAGTCTTCTCTTACTAAGTATGAATTGTTGGAAATAAGAGAAATGGATATCTCGGAGACACAATCAGTCATGCTTTATCTCAACACAAGGATTAGGAAATCAACCCCTCTAAATCCATGTCACCGTTAGTAGAGTCGTCGTTGAGGTCGATGCTTAGTTCTGGTGTAGAATTGCTTGCTTTGTGCTTGTTGTGTGCTAAATTGTTGATTTGGTTCTTTGTAATGAGTGTGGTGTTTTTGTGGAGTGATGACCACAACTACATCTTATTAAATCAACTAAACCATTAAATAGTTGGGTTTTGTCTTTGTCCCTAGTCTTAGTACCTAGGTGAGTTCCAAATCCATCTTTACCATATCTAATCTTTAATCTCTTGTGCACAAATCCATTCTCGTCACCCCCTGATACAGCAGTACGGTTCAATTCATATCTAGATCTACAAGACTCCGATTAATATAAATCCAATTGTATTAGTTCCCTAACTTCATAAGTTATTTCCTGGAAAGGTTTTACGATTTTTGGATTATTGGACAGAGAGATAAATGACTTTTTGTGGGATAAAGAGAATCTGTTTCGGTAATCTGACACAGTCGACTTGTGTATTTCATATCTCTAGTTACAGAGCTCCGATTGACATGAAACCAGTTGGGTTAGTTCCAGAATTGGATAATCTATTTTCTGGTAGAAGTTTGCGATATTTGGATTTTCTGGGAAAGAGATACCTGCGTTGTATTGGAGTATACAGGATCTGTCCTGATCACCTGACATAGCTGGATTGTTTTCCTTATATCTTTAGTTCCCAAACTCCAAATTAGTTTATTCCAGTTGCAGTGGATTCATAATTTCATAATCTATATTCTGGCAAAGTTTTGCAATTTTTGGATATTATATCTACGAGTTACATCAATTTTATGAAGATGAACAGAATCTGTCCAGAACCGGAGAAAGTTTGCTGCAACTCATGCTATCTTTATCAATCTTGTTTAGCCACTTTGATGATACAAGTGCTACTGTTGGAAGTTATATTTGTCTAGATCTTGAACATATTAAATCTATCTGCACCTATCTGAGTTCTCTTTTCTGTCCAAGCAGATGGTGAAGACTAGATCTGGTGCTGGTGATTCACAACTAAACTCGAGTCAGAACCATAAGTCACCTGCAGCAATGGATCAGCTTCTGGCAGCTCAGATTCCAGTGTTGAATCAGTTAGCTAACACTATGGCTAATTTTCAAGATCAGAAGAATCAAGCTCCACCACCACCACCAAGAAACAAGCATAAGGAATTCATGCGCCATGAACCTCCTACATACTCTCACTCCGCTGAGCCTCTTGAGGCTGATGATTGGCTCAGGACTATGGAAAAGAAGCTTGAGATTACTCAGTGTTCTGATCGAGAGAGAGTTCTTTATGCATCAGGAAGATTAGAAGGTGCAGCATCAGATTGGTGGGATTCATTTTGCTATGCTCATGCAGACTCAGGTAATATCACTTGGCAGGAATTCAAGGACGAGTTTCGATCATACCATATCCCTGCAAGTGTGATTAAGCAGAAGAAGAAAGAGTTTCTCAGTCTAAAACAAGGAAGGATGTCAGTGATTGAGTACCGTGACAAGTTTCTACAGTTGTCACGATATGCACCAGAAGAGGTGGCTAATGATGAGAAGAAGCAAGATCTCTTCCAAGATGGTTTGATTATGCCTATTCGATATATGTTGTTTGTGCATACCTTTTCTACCTTCGACCAGCTTGTGAGTAAGGCACTCTTGGTAGAGGACATGAGACGTGAGATAGATGAGAAAAAGAGGAAGTTTGATGGTGAGAAACACATACAGGCAATCCGCAACACCCGTTATCGTCTTGTTCGACAGACTGCAGTGCAGAATTATCCAGCCCAACAGGATGACCATGTCACACAAGCTCGCATATCGCAGAATCACCCTCAGCAACAATGTCAGGGCTATCAAGCAGCAGATCAAGAGGTGCCAGCAGTTTCCCATGTCAAGCCTAGCCGATCAAAGGCTCCACGTACAGTAATGTGTTTCCATTGCATGCAAAAAGGACATAGCTTGGATAAATGCCCAAAGAAATATCCGCATTTGTATGGTGGGAACAAACCAGTACATGCTATAGTACAATCTCGAGTGGCTAATGGTCAAGGATCTACTCAGATTAACAGGAAGCAACTTAACTCTGTTCAGGTGAATGAAGTAATGAGTATTTCAGTTGCAGATGTTAGAGTAGTCTGTGATTATCCAGATGTGTTCCCTGATGATTTGCCAGGAATGCCACCAGATCGAGATATTGAGTTCCTTATTGAGCTTCAACCAGGAACTGCACCTATTTCCAAGAGGCCATATAGGATGGCTGTTGATGAGTTGGAAGAACTGAAGAAACAACTTAGAGAGTTGTTGGATAAGGGATTCATACGCCCTAGTTCATCACCTTGGGGAGCACCAGTGATCTTTGTGGAGAAGAAGGATGGTACACAGAGGATGTGTGTTGATTATAGATCACTTAATGAGGTGACTATCAAGAACAAGTACCCGTTGCCCAGAATTGAGGATTTGTTTGATCAGTTAAAGGGAGCCAAGGTGTTCTCTAAGATTGATTTGCGTTCAGGGTATCATCAGTTGAAGATCAGGCCATCAGATATCCAGAAGACAGCTTTCACTACTAGGTATGGGTTATATGAGTATACAGTAATGTCTTTTGGTTTGACTAATGCCCCTGCCTATTTCATGTATTTGATGAACAAAGTCTTCATGGAGTATCTGGATAAGTTTGTTGTGGTTTTCATTGATGACATTTTGATATACTCCAAGAATGAGGAAGAACATGAGGAGCATTTGAGGCTAGTACTGGAGAAACTCAGAGAGAATCAGCTGTATGCTAAGTTCAGCAAGTGTGAATTCTGGCTAAAGGAAGTATCCTTTCTTGGTCATGTCATTACGGATGGTGGTATTGCAGTTGACCCAAGCAAAGTTATGGATGTTTTGAAGTGGGAGCCGCCTAAGAATGTGCCAGAGATTAGAAGTTTCCTTGGACTTGCAGGGTATTATCGCAGGTTTATTGAGGGATTCTCCAAGATAGTGAAACCCCTTACTTCACTCTTGGAGAAAGGAAAGAATTTCAGATGGTCAGATGCTTGTCAGGCTAGTTTTGAAGAACTTAAGAAGAGATTGACTACAGCCCCAGTGCTAGTGATGCCAGACATTCATAAGAGCTTTGATATATATTGTGATGCATCTAGACAAGGCCTAGGTTGTGTTCTTATGCAGGAAGGCCGTGTCATTGCCTATGCATCCAGACAGTTGAGGAAACATGAGCAGAATTATCCTACTCATGATCTGGAGTTAGCAGCAGTGGTCCATGCTTTGAAAATCTGGAGACATTATATGCTTGGTAATAAGTGCCAGATTTACACTGACCATAAGAGTTTGAAGTACATCTTTACTCAGAAGGATCTCAACTTAAGGCAACGCCGTTGGCTGGAATTGATTAAGGATTATGATTTGGAGATACATTATCATCCTGGTAAAGCTAATGTGGTTGCAGATGCCTTGAGTAGAAAAGGACATGCTAACACACTTCTGACTCATGAGATGCCTGATGAACTGTGCAGAGACTTCCAGAGATTGAATCTTGGATTTGTTGCTCACACTGGAGTTGTTACCATGGAAGTGGAACCAACATTAGAACAGGAAATCAGAAAAGGGCAGCTTGATGATGCTAAGATTCAAGGAAATCAAGCAGCATATGGTAGCAGGAAAAGCACCAGGATTTAGGATGGATGAAGAAGGTACACTTTGGCTTGGGGATAGGATATGTGTGCCTGATAATAAGGCTATGAGGCAGTTGGTATTAAGGGAGGCACATGACTCAGCTTATTCTATTCATCCTGGGAGTACGAAGATGTATCAAGATTTGAAAGAAAGATATTGGTGGTATGGTATGAAAAGGGATGTAGCAGAATATGTGGCATTGTGTGACACTTGTCAGAGAGTTAAGGCAGAACACCAGAGACCAGCAGGATTGTTGCAGCCTTTGAAGATACCTGAATGGAAGTGGGAAGAGATTAGCATGGATTTCATCGTTGGTCTACCGCGTACTCAGTCAGGATTTGACTCCATATGGGTGATAGTGGATCGCTTAACCAAGGTTGCCCATTTCATTTCAGTCAAGACTACTTATACAGGAGCCAGACTAGCTGAGTTATACTTTGCTAGAATTGTGTGCTATCATGGAGTGCCTAAGAAGATTGTGTCAGATAGAGGTACTCAGTTCACATCTAGGTTTTGGAAGCAGTTGCATGAGTCTATGGATACCAGGTTGAATTTTAGCTCAGCATATCATCCCCAGACTGATGGTCAGACTGAGAGAACCAACCAGGTGTTGGAGGACATGTTGAGGGCATGTGCATTGAAGTATGGTAAGAGTTGGGATAAGAGTTTGCCGTATGCTGAGTTTTCGTATAATAACAGTTATCAGGCGAGTCTGAAGATGGCCCCTTTTGAGGCCTTGTATGGGAGGAAGTGCAGAACTCCATTGTTCTGGAGTGAGACTGGAGAGAGGCAAGTATTTGGGCCAGATGCTATTAAGGAAGCAGAAAGGCAAGTGCAGGTGATTAGGGAGAATTTGAGGACAGCTCAGTCCAGGCAGAAAAGCTATGCTGATACTAGGAGAAGGGAGCTAGCTTTTGATGTTGGTGATTATGTATACTTGAAAGTATCTCCAATTAGGGGGTTGCGCAGGTTTAAAGTCAAAGGGAAGCTTGCACCTCGCTATATTGGACCCTTCAAAGTATTAGAAAGAAGAGGAGAAGTTGCTTATCAGTTAGAGCTGCCAACACAGTTGTCAGATGTGCACAGTGTGTTCCATGTATCACAGCTGAAGAAGTGTCTCAGAGTTCCAGAGGAACAATTGCCTTTAGATGAATTGAATGTGCAGGATGACTTGACTTACACAGAATATCCAGTGAAGATATTGGAGACAGCAGAACGAGTCACCAGAAGTAAAGTGATCAAGATGTGCAAAGTGCAATGGAGTCACCATGCAGAAGATGAAGCTACTTGGGAAAGAGAAGATGAATTGAAGGCAGAATTTCCCCACCTCTTCGCCGATCCATCCGAATCTCGAGGACGAGATTCATTTTAAGGGGGGTAGGTTTGTAACACCCTAATTTTCATCACAATAAATCTTAGAAACTACTTTTGAATTTTCTAGGATTTATCTAGAGCTTAAATAAATTTCTAGGCGTTAATTGGAATTTATTAGAATTTTATTCAATTTAATAATTAATTATTAGTCATAATAAGTTTTTGTTGCATTCATGCTGGTGCATTGATTTTTGGTACTGTTGCAAGTCAAGTAGAATTTAAATTCGTTTAAATTTGAACTTGATTTGCATTTGTTTGATTTAGTTTAGTTCTGTTTAGTTTAAGTTCAGAAGACCTCCCTGAACTCTCGGATAGTCTGACTTTGGTCCCTGGTCTTTTTTCTCAAGTCTGGTTAACCTCCCTGAATTTCTCCTCCAGTTGCCGTCGCGGCCCGGCCCATTTCCCGCGTGCGGCCCTCTTCCTCGCCGGCGGACGTCGAAGACGCCCCGCGCCTTAGCCGCCTTCGGCCGTCGCCGCCCCTGTTTCGCTGACCAGCGGGACCCACCAGCCAGCCTCGTCTTCCCCAGCCACCCGAGTCCGACGCGAGCCCGACGCCGGATTCTCCCCCGCCCCGCGTCGAATCTCAACCAACTCCGCGAGACCTGGCCTCCCCTAGCCCCTATATAGCTGCGCCGCCAGCCCGCAAGCCTCCCCTACCCTAGCGCCCTTGTTTCCCTAGCTCGCAGCCGCGCCGCCGTCTCCGAAGCTCCGCTTTACGCCGCCGCCTTGTTTCCGTGCCGCCGTCGCCCGTCTGTCCTCAAGTTTGTCTCAGGGAGCTTCGCACCAGTGTAAGGGAGCTCACCAAGTCGGGTTCGTCCACTTTTGGTTCGGTTTCGCCGACTAATTGCTCGCCGCCGTTGCTCAGGACCGCCCGAAGCCGCTCCCGTCGTCACGCCGCCGTTGTCACCGCCCGGTCCTCGTCAAGATCTGCCTAGGTGAGTTTGCGAAGTCCTAAACATGCCCTAGGATCAATCGGCGCTCGATTTCGTGCTCCGTAGCATTTTTTTTACGCGCTGCTCCGGTGAGCTTCGCCGTCGCCGCCGCGTTACGCCGCCGCCTATCTGTTTTGCGCTGCCGCCCCCAAGGCCAATGGTCGAGAGCCGTCCGATGCGAGATGAATGGCAGCCGATCTAGGTCAACGCCCTTGATACCGGTCAGCCTGGCGGATTTGTTAAAGAGCCCCTCGGAGTTATAGGAATCAACCCGCAGTCCATCGGTAGTTCAAAGTATTTATATTTAGGTCCTGTTTTCTTACGGTTAGAACCTTGAGCTTTCATATATTCATAGCCGCCGTCCTGCCCTGCCCTTTTTCTCATTAAACCCTGAGTTTTCTTACGTAATTATGTTTATGCCCCTAGAATCTTACTGTCTAGTCCTTAGGAAGTTCTGGTAATCGCAGTTATGCCCCTGTTACCTTGTTTTAGCCATATCTCATCCGTTTTAGCTCTGTTTCGAGTGATTCTTTCGCCCACGTGACCCTAAGGACATGATCTGCAGCTTTAGAGTGTTCTTTTGTACTGCTTTAATATTTGGTGTATTGTTTCTTATTTTATTGCATTGTTTTCTTATATGTGCCCCTGTGATGCGTTTAGACGGTGCAACAATTGTGGTGTTTAAGATTGTTTGTGGAATTCGAGGAGCAAGATTCTGAAGACTTGAGCAGTACCCTTTATTATTTGGATTTAAGGCAAGTGTATTCTTGATCATATTTTTCAGTCCTAATAACCAAATGGCATGCTCACATTTAATAGTTATGCTATGCTTGCATGCTCTTAATATGATGGGTCCTATGTTAAGGATTGACTAGTTTTAATTATCATACCTTGTCAAACCTTGGGTTTATATTTCAATATTGGGTAGTTGATGCTTAGCTGCTTTAACTTGGGAATGGTTTACACTAAGATCCAAGATAATGAATTTGTGCCATCATTTATTCATGTTCCTATGCATTTTAATAATAAGACCACTTGTGTTAATTGGAACATGGAGTGACCACCCAGGAAAACAGTACAACCACAAGGACTAACGGGCTATGGTCTTGGCTAAGTAACTAGAGGATCTCAATGTTGTGTGGAGGCACTGCTTGTTTTGGATGGGGCTGGTTGCAACCGGCAAGGTTTGTGTGCAGAGGCGCGGGAGAGGAAGGTTTTCCTTCTAGAGACCTGCATGGTAAGGGAGCACACACACATTGAGAGATTCTTTGGAAAGGCCTCGCAGTGAAACTCAGTACTTTGTTCACGTGGTGTGAGGGGAGTACATGCCTTTGGCAATGGGAATCATGACTTGTGGTGAAAGTGTACAACCTCTGCAGAGTGTTAAAAACTGATATATCAGCCGTGCTCACGGTCAAGAGCGGCCTGGACCCTCGCATGATAATTTGAACTTGAAGATGAAATAAATTGGATCATTCATGCATTGGATATGGTTATGGTTTATGGTATATATTTATGCTTAATTGGGTTGGTATACACTTATATTTAGTAATTATGCTGCTAATTAAAATATGACCAACTAAGTGCTTAAGCTAAATTAAATAGCCAGCTATTCCTTGTTAAGCCTTGCATGTCATTTGCTTTTGCTCTACACTTGCTGAGTACCAACCATAAGTGTACTCAACCTTGCTTTATCTGCGGCTCAGGCTAAGACAGGAGAGCCTGGTGGAGTATTTTGGAGTTTTCTAGGCGTACGTGTTCCCCAGTCAGCTGCCTGTGGTGAAGTGTTGAAGATCCGCTGCTAGTTATTCGCTTCGCGTGAGTGTAATAATATTCTTTAATATTATTTACGTTTTGCATTGTCTTTTATATCACTGATGAAGTCTCATACGTGTGTAAACTTGATCCTGGCGCACATATGATAGTCATCTGGTTTTGTCCTTAAAACTGGGTGTGACAGATCGCTGGACTAGGGAGCTCGAGGTAACACAGGGACACAGGGATTATACAGGTTCGGGCTACCCGGAGGTATAATACCCTACGTCCTGTGCTCGGGGTCTTGTATTGATCTGCTCGGCGTGTTCCGGAGAACAACGGCGAGCTCTTGGTTACAGCGGGGGATCTGGTAGCCAGGAATTGAATGAATGAGGGGGTCGACCTGGGCCGCCTTATATAGGCTGACGGCCTAGGGTTTACAAGTCGGTTATTTCTAATTATCATCCGGCTCAAATCAGGAAACTAATCCAAGTCGGTTACAACATAATTGCCGTGATCTCCGGGCGGGATCTGAGGATATCGCCGAATACCTTGCGGGCTAAGTCTTCTCCGATCTTGTCCATCAAGTCAAGGATCCTCGTGGGGCCGGCCTGGGGTCGGCCCACATCCTTGTCAGACGTGGGACCAGGCCGACTGGTTATCCGGTCGGTAGTGGGCCCAGGGGTACCCATATCCCACAAGTCCCCGAGCAACGTGCAGGCGCGTGTCGGACTGTTGATGAAGAAGCGAAGCCATCAAGGTCGACTGAAGCGCCTTGGTCGGCAGGCCGGCACAAGGGTGGGCGGTGCTCAAAAAAGAAAACCGTAGGTCATCCGGGGATGACCCTGGGCAGACCCGGGGCGAAGCCTCGAGTGATGTAGCGCCGAGTCGTGGCCGAGTCGGGCGCCGAGGAGCTGCACCACTTGGGGAAAGTGACACATTGATGGGGCATATGGAAGGCGACGCAAGGAGCCCTCCATATGGAGTAGTCCTCGAGCATTGGGCCGACTAGAAAAGTCGGGCTAATGGTCAAAAGAGAATGATCTCCGAGCATCGGGGCAGTCGGGCCGCCCAAAGGATAAGCTCGCCAAATAACGACGAAAATAGTACTCATGTGGATGCACAGGGCAATCCCGTGGTCGGATGAAGCTGAAGGTGGTAAGGGCGGACTGAGCGCCTCGAAGAAAGGAGCTGCTGCATGTCACGGGGCTCACGAGGAGCTGCTGCGTGGCATTGGGCTCTCAAGGAGCTGCTGCGTGGCGCGGGGCTCACGCGCTGAACAGTGCGACCGGAGTCACATGCGGTTGTATAGCACGGGGCTATAAATAGATGCCGAGGCCCGGGGCCTTGTTACTATCCGAAAGTAGGTATAGCAACCACCTTACTTGAATATGTTGGGGACTATGTGCTGGGTTCATCCTCCGGGGAAGCTTCATGGGGACTTGATAGTTTGGTGCTACAAGAGTGCTTGCGAAGATCCAGAGGTGTTTATTAGCGTCTGAATGCTGTCCCATTCACCCCTGCATTCCCATGTGACGAGGGCCATGCGGGGTGAAATGCTTTGTAAAGCAAGGGATACCCAGAGGCATTCGCTATCAACCCTTTGTTGGTGCTGTCCCGTCGATGGCTGCAGTGGTGCTACAAGAGAGCTTGCGACGAGCTCATGTGGGCCAAGCTTGCTTCGGATGCAGCACTAGGCGCAGGGACGAGTGCCCCAAGCCATTATCTTGACGGTTGATGTGTTTGATTCCTGTAACCGGCATATGACCAGCTCCCTTTGTAATTTGTAATCCTTGTATTGAATCTTTTCTCCTTTTCATTGCTTATAAACGCAATATCTGTGTCCCTGGACCCGGGGGTCATGAGAGGCATCGTAGGTTCGCACCGGAGTAACAAATTGCAGAATCCTCTTGGCGACATGCCAAGGCACCGAGTCCGGTAACCCATTAACCGGAGTCAGAAGCGCCGAGTCCCCGAGGGTCGGGGCTGGCCGAGTCCCGAGACCTATTGACCAGAGTCAAGAGCGCCGAGTCCCCGAGGGTCGGGGCTGGCCGAGTCCGGAGACCCGTTGACCGGAGTCAAGAGCGCCGAGTCCCCGAGGGTCGGGGCTGGCCGAGTCCGGAGACCCGTTGACTGGAGTCAAGAGCGCCGAGTCCCCGAGGGTCGGGGCTGGCCGAGTCCGGAGACCCGTTGACCGGAGTCAAGAGCGCCGAGTCCCCGAGGGTCGAGGCTGGCCGAGTCCGGAGACCCGTTGACCGGAGTCAAGAGCGCCGAGTCCCCGAGGGTCGGGGCTGGCCGAGTCCGGAGACCCGTTGACCGGAGTCAAGAGCGCCGAGTCCCCGAGGGTCGAGGCTGGCCGAGTGCCTCAGTAAAGAGCCGTTGGCACGCTGACGACCGTTGGCCCACAGGGAGCCGTTGGCCCATGATTAACGGGAGTCCCGCGGATTCCGTCCGTTAGTTACGGCGC
>CM014271.1:72471333-72486929 GCA_004135705.1 Alloteropsis semialata | reverse complement strand
CCGAGGAGGAGGCGGCGGTCTTGCTGGGACCACTCCGGCAGCTGCGGCGGCTGCAGGGTTCCCGGCCGCTGCGGCCACTGCAGGGTCTCCAGCTGCTGCAGGGGGCAGGGCGGCTTCTTCTGCACGGCGGCGAGCTCGGTCTTGATTTCGCTCTTGTCGGCGATCTCTGGCCAAGTCGGTTTCTCCGTCCCGAGTTACGGAATCCTCGGAAACGAAGACTTCACGCCCCGGAGGCGTGGTGTAGCTTGAGTCATTGCTCGAGTCGGCCGGGGCCGGCAAGAGCACGCTGGTGGCGACCTGGAACTCACCGCAATCCAGGGACTGGGCGGGCTGGGGTGTCATCTCAGATTGGATCTGAGACATATCTTCTTGGAGCTGAGCCGAGTAGGTTGATGAGGCGTTACGGAGTCCTAGCGGGAGTGCTTTGCGGGGTCGGCTCAGGGCCTCTTCCGACATGGCGATGCACTCGGCGAGTGTGCCTTGGACACGATCCAACCCAGCAAGGAGCTCGGTTGGAGGCGGGAGTCTCCGGCGAGTGCTCAGGCCTGGGGCCTGGTCGCTGATGGAGATTGCATCGAGCCGCTGCTGGAGCGGGGCGATGACTGACGAGGAGGTCGGCGACGAGGTCAGCGCGGAGCTGGTCGGCGCAGAAGCGTCGGGCGTTGTAGCGGAGTCGGAGGTGGTGGTGGTGGCGGAGTGGATTTCAGCAAAGAAGCTGATCCCCTCAAGATGCGTGGCGCAATCCTTGACCAAGTCGGGGAAGACGACGGAGCGACGATCTGCCATCGAGCTAGCTGTATTGCCCGGCGATGCCCCCTACCTGGCGCGCCAACTGTCGGAGTTATCGTCCGGCAGTCCACCCGGGGGTACCCAGATGGTTGATTTGTAGGCAAAGGGAGATCGCTGGACTAGGGAGCTCGAGGTAACACAGGGACACAGGGATTATACAGGTTCGGGCTACCCGGAGGTATAATACCCTACGTCCTGTGCTCGGGGTCTTGTATTGATCTGCTCGGCGTGTTCCGGAGAACAACGGCGAGCTCTTGGTTACAGCGGGGGATCTGGTAGCCAGGAATTGAATGAATGAGGGGGCCGACCTAGGCCGCCTTATATAGGCTGACGGCCTAGGGTTTACAAGTCGGTTATTTCTAATTATCATCCGGCTCAAATCAGGAAACTAATCCAAGTCGGTTACAACATAATTGCCGTGATCTCCGGGCGGGATCTGAGGATATCGCCGAATACCTTGTGGGCTAAGTCTTCTCCGATCTTGTCCATCAAGTCAAGGATCCTCGTGGGGCCGGCCTGGGCCGACGTGGGACCAGGCCGACTGGTTATCCGGTCGGTAGTGGGCCCAGGGGTACCCATATCTCACAGCAGTGGACCCACTGTTAGACTCACAACGGCTATGTGCACGGTGGAGATCAGGAAGTTGTGGCGGGACACCAAAAGGGCGCCGCAATAGTCGGTCCTTTGCAGAAAAGTCTCAAAGGCTACATAACAGCCAGTTCTTCATGTTGGGGCTATAAAAACCCCTCCACCCGGCCATTTGAAGAGTGTTAGAGCTTGGGGAAGTTGTTGGGTGTTGAATTTCACCAATTCATGTGCTCTATCCACCAAAGTGCTTAAGAGAAGATTATGCAATTAGCGACAAGGCTTAGGCTTTGATTAGTGCTAGTTTAGGCCGCATAGCTCTTTGCTTTACGCTTTAGTCTAGAGTTTAGTGAGGTTTGCATACCTCTTTGCTATCGATGCTTGCACGCACCAAGTGTTGTAAATCCGGGGCATTGTAGTCTAGCGAGACCCTCCAACAAAGCTTTGTGGAGAGGCCGCCGGTAATTGTGCAAGGGAGGAGAGGCCCTTGGCAGTTTCCCGGAGCTCTACCATAGTGAAGACGGCGGAGGTCACCGGCGAGAGGCCAAGCGGAGACCCACTCGTGTTGTGGGTGGTCCCGTTGGCTATCACGGAAGTTGCCCGCCACCAGAGCATTGCCCTAAGGAAGGGGCATTTCCCAAGAAGGGGCTCTAACGAGGACTAAGGGGGAGTTAGCTAACTCCCTGATACCTCGAGAAAAATCGCTGTGCCGAGAGTTTGCATTCTCTACCATTTACACTTTCGCATTTACATTGTGCCCTTTACATTCCACATTTACCTTTTCTAGAATTGCCTTGTGTAGTTGATAGGATTGGAGCCTAGGGTGCAAAACTCTTTTATCAGTAGAGATAGCAACACATAGAAAAACCTAGTGCCATCTAGATAGAAATTGGAATAGGTTTTTATATGTGCTTGGAGCCTTAGTTTTTAGAACACCTAATTCACCCCCCCTCTCAGGGTGTCACGGTCCCTTCAGCTATAATGGGTCTACAAAACAAGTGTGACTCCAAAGGGAATGCATAAAGATAAAAAGTGTGACTTGTGGTAAAAGGCTTTGTGCAAAGAGAAGGAATAGATTATAATGAGATATTGCTCTCCATTCTGATGCATGGATTCCTTTAGAATCATAATGGCGTTAGTAGTGCATTATGACATTTCTCAAAGGGGATTTGTATGAAAATGTTTACATGGAACAACCAAGGGTTTTGTCATGGAAGAAAAAGAATGTACGTGATGCCGCCTGAAGAAGTCCATTTATGGATTAAAGCAAGCCTCCAGGTAGTAGTACTTAAGTTTGATGAAACGATACGGAAGTTTGGGTATTAAAGAGAATGAGGAGGACAATTGCCGCTATGCAAAGCTCAAGAATGGGAATTTCTTTTTCCTTACCCTTTATGTGGATGACATCTTACTTTGCTAGTAGTGATGTTAGTATTCTATTGGAGTAGAAGAAGTTTTTGTCTTCAAATTTTGATATCAAAGATCTTGGTGAAGCTTTATTCATTTAAGGAACCGAAGTTCACTGAGATGGAAGAAAAGGGGTGTTAGGTCTATCGCATAATGCATACTTAGAAAAGGTTCTGAAAGGAATATATTATGCGTGCGAGTAAACCTACCCATGCTTCTATAGTCAAGGGTAATAGTTTTGGAAAGTTTCAAAGTCTTAGAACCAAGAAGTGATAGATCGAATGAAATGTGTTTCAGCTATTGAAGCTTAAAGAGCGCTCAAGTAGGAATTTACCTTGATGCAGATCATGTATCAGGGAAGGATTGGCAGAAGTCTAGTCCAGATATAGATCACTAGAGTGGAGTTAAGAATGCCTTGCAATTTCGCGCCATTTTTCGCGGAAAATTCGCGCGCTACGCGGTCGGCGGGATTCGAACCCACGACCTCTCTCTCGCGCGTGACCTTCTCTACCACTGCACCACACTCTCATTTGTGACTAGATATTGTTTTGATTCCTACCGTATTATACTAAACTGAGCGTAAATTACTTGTTTGAGGCCCTAAATGATTTCAAATTAAAAACTTGTCAACTACAAAGTTTTATAACTTTTTGAAATCTACAAGTTTTATTTTGGTAGTTTCTCCATCCGAGGTCATTTACAAAATTTGAATTTCAAATTTGAGAACATTCACACTTAGTTTTCGGTGACTATATGATTTCAAATGAAAAAGTGGTCAACTACAAAGTTTCATAACTTTTCGAGCTCTACAGTTCTTATTTAGGAAGTTTTTCCATCTGAGATCGTTTGAAAAATTCAAATTTCAAAATTTAGACATTCAAACCCACATTTTGAGGCATCAAATAAAGTCAATTCAAAAAGTGGTCAACAACAAAGATTCATAACTTTTCGAGATCTACAATTCTTATTTAGGAAGTTTTTCCATCCGAGGTCATTTTAAAAAATGTATTTTCTAGTGTCTCATTTCAAAATTCGGCAAAACACTGTAGGAGCGCCTCAATATAGAGCCGCCCCTACTGTGAACCACAGTAGGGGCGGCTGGTGATTGAACCGCCCCTACTAACAGTAAGGGCGGTTCGTAACTCCAGCCGCCCCTACTGTTAATTCTGTAGGGGCGGCTGGTCAGCTCCTGGAGCTGTTCCGTCGCTGTAAGAACGGTCCGCCCCCGAACCGCCCCTGTTGCAAAAAGGAGACGTTCTTACAGTTTGTTTTTGTAGTAGTGGCTGGAACATCTTGATAAAAAGCACAGCAACCGGACTGAGCATGTCTCGTTTCCAGGTAAATAAGCATGCAATGTATCACTGACATGGTTGGGAGCGCCACTAGTAATAATAAGGTTATGATCGAGATGTACATGGGGATGGAAAATGAATAGGCAGTACCACATTTTAAGTGGCTACTAAAACTTCCACAAAAGATCAAATATTTAAGGGAAGGTAAATTGATTTAAATAATGGCAAATAAGATGTAGGTTTCTCAATCATAATGAAACATTCATCAAAAATTGGTTTGTCTGGTTGGTCTACAACACCACCGATTGTATTGCCAATTTTGTTTTTAAGGCCAGGCTCAACTCAATGATCTACGAAGGAACATAAATACTACATGACTTTGTGGGAACAACATGGAGAAAGAAGGTTGACACCAGACAGACATCGCTACTGCTCTGCTACAGAATGAAGTTCGCTCATATTTTCATGTTCGTTACATTCTGACAATCTGATGCACAGTTCCTAATTTATTTAATGTGACGACCTTTTTAATTCACTAAGGTGGAAAGAATAAAAACACAAACTGGATATACTACCGGAGGCCACATGCAAATACACAGGGCCTGCCAACTGTGTAGCCCTTGTCATTGGGGATTAAAACCTCGCCCACTTGGGGATTAAAACTCTTCCCCAAAACTAATTTTGAACTACTCATTGTCGTACTTGATATTTGTCGTAATAATCCACTAATATATAGATCATGGTTTCACGATCGGATAGTAAACTTGACCTAAGCATGTGGGGTGTCGATACCCATGTGAGAGTGAAATTCACTCTTGGTTTTTATATTGACGTTCATCATGTAGCAGGCCAGTAATAATAGGAAATAGTCGAAACTACTTTTCCTCAAGAATAGGCGAAGTCTGATTAACCCTATAAACTATTTTTTTGTTTTTTAAATTTTACTTACTACACATGTGGTCTAAGTGCTGCGAATCAACTCGCATGCATATCGAGCAATGCAGCAATAATACCAGATGTTATATTTGACATATAATGAGCACGCACCAGCACCTTTCTACTACTTAGAGCTGTATGTATAGTGTTCCAACGATTAAATATATTATTAATTACCAAACCTACTGGAATGGAATGCATCTGGGAATAGCCTACATCCCAAGCGTGGGCAACAGTTGCTTCTGAGGAGGACATTGTGAGGACTAATATAACTTGCTGAGAAAAGACGTGTACAGCTTATATGAAAATATTGAATGTCAGTGGGCGTGAAGTATATTGATATTTATAGGATTTGTTGGACTTTGGTTTGGTGGTATAGATGCACACACATGCCGACTTGCTGATAGCGTAAATATAACACAAAATTAATAATGCCTGGTCCACAACTCAGAGCTACATGCGAATACGTATAAAACGGAGAATGAAAAGCAGGTGGAGTATATATGCTAATATGCACCAAGAAGAGCAATGGAAAACGGTGGAGAAAGAGAAGGTGAGGCACAGCAGCGGGAAAATTAACATAAATCTTTTCTTCTGGGAAGGATAGGCACCAGGAAATAGTCTGCTGCGACGAGAAAGCTTTTCCCTCGGTTCCACTTTCCAATAGTAGGATGCTTCGTCCTAGGATTGTCCGAAGGCATATTTAGGAGTTATGATGGATAGAAGTGGACACATGGGATGGATCAGGGAGAAACATGAAGTGATTGCCAAAGAACACAATCCATGCTGCAGCCACTTTACTTCACAGTGTCGCAAACCATAAGGGAACAATAGTTTACCTGCTTTTGCTCCCTCAAAGTTGACAGGATGCCGAATCTTTTTTGTTTGCTTCTGGCATTCATTGCTATTTGGGCACCGTTCGCCGGGTACAAAAATGAATTGTTTGGCCTGGGTCAGGGAAGTAAGAATGGTGGATGTTTCCCTGAGACAGGCTCGCCAGATGCGAGCAATTAGATTGTATTATTGTGTATTTAATTATATTTGTATATCTTAACTATCATTAATCTGTAATAAGATGCATGAGTTATAAGTTACTCCCTTCGTTTCAAATTATAAGTGATTTTGGCTTTTAAAGACTCATTACTATTGACATGCATCTAGATATTAATTATGTATATCTAGGTCCACGGCAAAAGTAACGAATCTTTAAAAGCTCAAACGGCCACACATTAGAGAATAGTTGCACAAACTAAATATCATGATGATGATTATATATCTTTTAATTTTATCTTGCACAGCATATATATATATATATAGTCATACGAGCAACGTCTCAACCAAGATAAGCACATATAAAGCCACCAAATATAGTGTTGCATACGCTAACCAGGCTATTCGACTAAGTAGACCAATCACACCCTAAACTGATGGTGCTGGTAACTGAAGTGGACTATGACTCCACCATGGAGTATGTTTCAACTGTGACATCACCTGTGTGTTGCAGCATGTCTCAGTGCTACAAATGGATCAAGCCATCAAGCATGTCAAACCTGGCTAGAAAGGTGTACATAAATCTGGCAAGAACGAGTTGGAAGCTGTATTCCTGTCGCCACGACACCATGCACACATGTCAAATTGCAGAATGTGCAATCAGACGCGTCAAGATGTCATGTACGATCGTATACTGTCCAAAATGTGCTAGCTGGACTGATTTGTTGTCATGGTTGCAAGTGTGACGTGGCTGTTGGATAATGGTTTCGGCCAATCTTAACCGAGTCTTACGGGAACGATCCCACGACCACCGAGTCGTACGCGCCCTGATCGGGGGTGCCGAACCAACGTTGGTTTCGGTTCCCCGTTGCGCAGCGCTACAATAAAAAGGGAGAGACGATCCCCTGACTGGAACCAACATATCCGTGAGGGGTGACCTTGCTCAACAGTCCTAAAATCTGATCCTAAAGAGCGCTGAAGCAATCAAAAAGACCGACACCTCCATGGGACGTTGCGATCTTCACTGCTACTCTATGGATCGCTTCACCAGTGCCTGCATCACGCAACCATGAGGACTTCAGCTATGTCAACATCAAGCATCCCCATTCCTGCCAATGGCGATGCATCTACCACTTCTCTGTCTAGTCATGTTCTAGGTGTTCTTGTGCGAGATTAGTGATCCTGCTAATGTTCTTGTTCATGTTTATCTAATATTTGGTACCATAGCAATCTAATTCTTGCCTAGAACCCCAGGTTTACATCTCTGTTAGTGCTAATTACCCTCTGTTAATGCTGATTAACCATGTTTAAGCGCTAATGTTTTATCAGTGATGTTTTTTTATGCGGTTAATTAGCTCCTAGTAGATGCAAATGTTCATGGATTACGTTTTTACTCATGTTTATGTCTCAGTTAGGGTTAGAACCCCCCTCTGTTCTTACGGTCTTATGCAAAACCGATGCAAAATCACATTCAAGTCGTCGGATTACATGCAAGGGTACTCAGGTAGCATGTAGAAGGGAAGAGATGAGGAAGGAGGACCGACTTGAGGCTGCAATCCAGTGAACTTGATAATTTTTTCGGGTCCATGAGGATTGCTTGGAAATGAGGGTTCTAGATGCATCATTGTGGTATTCACATCAGAGGCGTGTTTTGTTTACAATTTTCGGGGACAGACATATTGGAAACACGACCAGTGTATGACCATATCTTATTTCACTTTGGAGACATGTTTTCATTCTCTGAAAATGGTGTCTTTTTAGTTCAAACTGAAAGGCTCCCTAATAGCTTTAATTTTGAGTGCCATTAATGTTAGAGTATGATGATACCCCTTGTTATGCGCACTATTCCTCAGATCTTGAAAAGGCTAGCGCTAGAACGACATGAGCTTGCACTGTATCAAGAACAACGTAGACTGATCTCGTAGGAAACTCTAGTTTGACAGTGTTAAAATAACCACAACAAGACACAATAGGATTTTTGTGAAGCAGAGTGCAAATTCATTAAGCACAACTCTAAAAAAGTACAACTCACAACTCTAGTTGACTCTAATGCTATAGAACCGTCTAGTTTATCCTTAATCACTTCTAGTAATTGCCTCTCACAAGTCCTGCATGAGACCTTGCATTTTCCCATTGGCTTGTTTGATTGCTAGTGCCTACATCCCTTGATTATATAGTCTCCTGCAGCACTACCGGAGAACCTCGTATCGGTACCGGGTGAGAACCCTCATCGGTACCGGTTATAGAACCGGTACCAAGCATCCGTGACCGATGACTTTGAGTCATTGGTCACGGATCCTCACCACCCGGTACCAATGCGATTTTCATAAAATAAAAAAAATCCAGCTCCGCCAAAATTTTCCCGCGCCAATTCCATTCCGCTTCTTCAATCCAAACCAATTTTCACTTGGATTCAACTTTCATTCATGAATCAACACACATTCATCTCACAAATCAATCTCTCGAATCAATACATTCACAACTCACAGATCCACTGACATTCATACACAAATATTCATCCACTAACACTGAGACATGGTTCTTCGGATATGAATCAACCAAAAAGAATCACGAGATTTGGAAACAAAAATGCAAAGAAATCGATCACACCGCCGTCACGACGCTCGCCTGCATGGCCGCCGCGCCGCCGGCCCACGCGCATGGCCGCCGTGCAAGGCTGCCGTATCTGGCCGCCGCGCAAGGCCGCAGTGCCTGGCGCCTGCCGCCGGCCGTGCGGCCCTCGCCGGCCGTGCAGGGGTAGAAAAAAGGGAGAGAGTAAGAGATAAGGGGAGAGAGAAAAGGGAGAGAGAGTAAGAGTCAGGGATAGAAAAAAGGAGAGGTGGTCGGCGTCGGAGAATAAAAGCAGATTGGAGAGTTTTTTCGGGTCCGCCGATGACTTAGGTGCCGGTTAGTAGCATGACCCGGTACCAAAGAGTGTGGTGTTACCACCCGGTACCAAAGGGTCCTCGGGGGCTACCAAGTTTAGACCCGGTACCAATGACCTTTTTGGTACCAGGTCTTAAAAAAGAGGTACCAAAGAGGGGTGACCGATGGAGGGTTCTCTGGTAGTGCAGGTGCAATAGAACTAACAGGATTCAATGTTCAAGTCCTAGTACAACTAGTCACCATACAACAGTAGCAATATACTGAAATAGTCACTAACAACAGTGAAACTACGTTAAAAGCTTCATATGTTGACATCCACGGTACCATAAAATTGTTCCCACATATATCGAGTCGTGAGTCTTTAAAAATGGTATCTTTTTACAATCTCCACTCCATCAATTTGTCACCACCAAGATAAGAACAAAATAATAATGGAAATTGGGGGCGGAACTTGGGATGTATCGTGCACCTATAAAGGAATGGAGAGTCATAGATTTTTTCATATAGGAATTGTAAGCACCAGGACATATGCTACCAAGGTGAAGAAGCCCTGTTGCCGATTGTCCCAAGGGTACAGTGTGATGCTTCGTCCTGGCAGCATCATCACTGTAAGATGACTCGGTCGAGGACAACATACCGGCCAGTAGAACGCAGGGATCACACACAGACTGTAGCGTTATTGGTTGCAAGTACTAACCTTCACCCAAACGTAGAGCAGTGTCTCATGGAGGTGAGTGAAATGGACAAAAGTTCGATGTTAGACTGCAATCCAGCCGCGTCATTGCCTCAGAGGAAAAGTGCTCCGTTTTGGGGAAAATTTTTAAATCACCAGTTACTGACGGAGTAAGAATTTGGCATGCCTAATAATTATCACTAGTAGAGAAAGGGCATTGGTCCAATACCAAAAAATAATTAGTACCGGTTACTAAAAGGCCCGTCGTCCAAAGTTTGTAGCCCCCGAGGATCTTTTAGTACCGGGTGGCGCTGCCACCCAATACTATTATATTGCTTCCGTATCAATAGTACCAGTTGGTAACACCACAGGGTAATAAAAAGTCACCCTTTAGCATCAGTGGTGTTACCACACGGTAGTAAAGGACCCTTTTAGTATCTAGTGGTGTAACCATCCTGTACTAAATGGTGCTCAATGGGGTACTTTAAAAAACATCAATCACGTGTGCTGTGTAGGTGAGATGGTAACGAGTGTCCATGTAGTAAGATGAAAGGTCATGGGTTTGAATACCACATTTTTTTGACGCATCGGCACAAATGACCCGCTACAAGCTGTAAAGCAGTTTCTCTACTAGTGTATGGTAACAAAGATATCTGGATTATATATGTAGTAGTTGAAATGAAGCATATGAATGAAGTTATTTGATTCAAAACAGCAAGCATGCGCGACATATGATTGAATGCTATATATGCACTAACATATATATTCTACATTGTTAGCCAGGAATCAATAATAACTATCATACCATGAGAATATTCGAGGGCCTCTATAATCTATTACCGCATTTTTTTTACAAGTCTTTGTCCCCTCAAAAAAAGTTTACTTTTCATCTGTATTTTCCAATGCTATTTGGAAGCCATTTCCCAATAGGCAAAACTGAAGTTAACAGTAAGGCTCTACCTAGAATGCTCATCTTCGACTCTGTGCTGAGTGAAACTACATTATATATTCGCTAAGTATGCCATCCAAAGCATCCACCGTATAATCTAAATAACTTGTCCTCGATCACAAATATATATACTGTCCCACTACAAAGGCCGGCACCTTCCACTACCAGAGAACTGTCTATCCATCCTCCCTAATCGGTCACGGTTGGATTGGACCCGGTACCAATGGAAGCATTGGTACCGGGTCCAATCCCCAATAATTCTGCGCGCTCATTGGTACCGGGTGGTGGCACCACCCGGTACCTATGAGGCAACATTGGTACCGGCTGGTGTCACCACCCGGTACCAATGAGCCTCGGGGCCTTTGGTACCGGTTGTGCCCCCTTTGGTACCGGGTGGTGCCACCACCCGGTACCAAAGGGGCCCTGTGTATAAAGGGGCCTTCTTCCTCCCCAGCCCGAGCCATGGCTCATTTCTTCATCCTCCATTGAGCTCGGGTTGGGGGAGCTCATGCCCGATTTTTTCATAACTTTTGGAGATTTTGCAAACCAAGTCCGCTAGAAGGTTAGCAACTTCATCCTCTCTCTCTTTTGACGTTTAGTATGGTCTATTTCATGCTCTATGTTTTGAGTAATTTGTGTTTTGTGGAATGGATTGAAATAAGAGATTTTAGATTGAATCTTCATTTTATTATGAATTTGTAATAGAGAATCAATATATAGTTAGTTGTTGCATGTGTGGAGATGATGCACAATTTTTTAGACATTGTTTAGATTTTTGGATTATTTGTAGAAACTTTAAATGATTTTCATATTTATGCTTATTATGATTTTTTGATATTAGAAATGATATTCATATTTAGGGTTATTAGGATTTTTAGAGATTATAAATGAAATTCATATTTAGGCTTATTACGAAATTTAGAATTACATCTTTTAGAGGCTTCAAATGACGTTGATATTTAGGGTTATTAGGATTTTTGAGATTATAAATGATATTCTTATTTAGTTAGATTTTAAATTCAATTTTACTTCTCATGGTTGTCAATAGAAAATAGAATTTTACTTCTAGTTATTTGAGAATGCATGAGACCTAGGAATAATGGATAGTTTTTTCGTAATATACTAATATGTTATGTCAAAATTAAAAAAAATCAAGTGTTCTAGAATCAACATACTGCCGCTGGAGGAAGTGGTGATGATGGTAGGGGTAATCATCGTTCCTCTGCTGGCAAGGGGAAAACCACCGTCAACCCTCAACCGAAGCCAAAGAAAAAAGGAGCGTTGCATAGAGCAATGGTTCGATATTTGCAAAGGAAGCATGAAGATGATGTTGCGGCAGGCTTAGAACCTCCGTTTGATGGTCGTTATGCTCCACCGCCAGTTGCGGGTCAAACAACTCCACCTCCAGACCCAAAGAATACGCCCAAAGATGCTTAAATACCACCGCCTGTCATAATGTGATCTATGTCTGTATTTTTTTTCAAATTAATAAGTTTTTCCCAAGCAAGAACAAAACCTACGTACGATTTGTAATTTAATTTCTGCGCGTGTCTTTAGAAATACATCTTTTGGTGGCATCAAATGATGTTGATGTTTACGGTTATTAAGATTTTTAGAGATTATATATGATATTCTTATTTAGGTTTATTACGAACTTTAGAAATTGGGGATGAATTTTTCATTGTATTTTGTGAATAGATGAATCGGCAATGGATGTACAACGCGGATAGACGCTCATCTGACTTCATTAATGGCGTTCATCAATTCCTCGACGCGGCAGAGGCTAACTCGACCTCGGGTTTTATATGCTGTCCATGCAAGGTCTGTGAGAATAAGAAGGATTATCACATCTCGAAGAAGGTGGTCCACACACACTTGCTTATGAGTGGTTTCATGCCTAACTATATCTGTTGGACCAAACACGGCGAAGCGGGGATATTCTTTGAAGAAGGTGATGAAGAAGGTGACGACAACATCCCGGACTTTGCACAATACGGTGCCTTTGCAGATGATACGGCAATGGGCGAGGGTGAAGCAGTTGCAGAGGATGAGGATGATGACGCCTTAGGTGGCATGATCCGTGATGAAGAGAAAGACTGCGAAAGTGCGAAAGAGCGGGAGAAGATGAACCGTTTGTTGGAGGACCACAAAACATTGTTGTACCCAGATTGCAAAGAGGACCAGAAAAAATTGGGTACCACACTGGAACTGTTGTAATGGAAGGCAACTAATGGCTTGTCTGACAAAGGTTTTGGAGAGATATTGAAAATGATAAAGAAGATGCTTCCAGAGGGCAACACATTGCCCGAAACAACATACGAAGCAAGAAAATCGTTTGCCCTCTAGGACTGGAAGTACAAAAGATACACGCATGTCCCAATGATTGTATCCTTTATCGGGGCAAGTCGTACGAATCTTTGGACGCCTGTCCGGTTTGCAATTGCTCGCGGTATAAAATCAGGCGAGACGACCCTGGTGATGTTGAGGGAGAGGCCCCCAAGAAAAGAGTCCCTGCCAAGGTGATGTGGTATTTCCCTATAATACAACGTCTGAAGCGCTTGTTCAGAAACAAAGAGCATGCTAAATTGCTGAGGTGGCACAAAGAGGATCGGAGGGAAGACAATATGTTGAGACACCCCGCTGATGGGTCGCAATGGAGAAAAATCGACAGAGCGTTCCCAGACTTCGCAGAAGATGCAAGGAACATAAGATTTGGTTTGAGTACGGATGGCATGAATCCTTTCGGTGATATGAGCAGTAGCCACAGCACTTGGCCCGTGACTCTTTGTATGTACAACCTTCCTCCGTGGATGTGCATGAAGCGGAAGTTCATTATGATGCCAGTGCTAATCCAAGGGCCAAAACAGCCTGGCAACGACATTGATGTGTATCTAAGGCCACTGATTGAGGAACTTTTGTTGTTGTGGGGCAAAGATGGTGTAAAGGCGTGGGATGAGCACAAGCAAGAGGAATTTAACCTAAGAGCATTACTGTTTGTGACCATCAATGATTGGCCTGCACTTGGTAACCTGTCGGGACAGTCAAACAAGGGATACAAAGCATGCACACAATGCCTAGAACACACCGACTGCATTTATCTGAAACATTGTAGAAAGTGTGTGTATATGGGCCATCGTCGATTCTTTTCTGAGAAACATCCGCTGAGAAAGAAAGGAAAGCATTTTGAGGCGGAAGGTCGTAGCAAACCAAGGCATCGGGATGGAAAATATGTATTTGCTATGGTAAAAGATGTGAAGGTGGTCTTTGGGAAGGGACCTGGCAGCCAGCCAGCGGCAAGTGAAAATGGAAAGGCGCCCATGTGGAAGAAAAGTCAATATTCTGGGACCTACCATATTGGGAGGTCTTAGATGTACGCCACGCAATTGATGCGATGCACCTGACGAAAAATCTTTGCGTAAACATGCTAGGGTTCCTTGGTACTTACGGAAAGTCAAAAGATACGCTTGAAGCACGACAGGACCTGAAACGTATGAAACAATGAGATCCCCTGCATCCTGAGAAAAGAGAGAAAGGGCGTTGGAACTTGCGTCCTGCTAGCTACACTCTAAGCAAGGAGGAGAAGACCAGCATGTTTGATTGCTTGAACAGTATTAAGGTCCCGTCCGGCTACTCATCGAATGTAAAGAGTCTGATAAATATGAAAGAGAAGAAATTCGTACACCTCAAGTCCCATGACTACCATGTGCTGCTCACACAATTGCTTCCGGTGGCGCTGAGGGGAATTCTACCCGTTAATGTCCGAACAACTATTGTGAAGCTATGCGCCTTTCTCAATGCAATCGACCAGAAGGCAATCGATCCCACTAATCTAGCAAAGCTGCAGGATGATGTGGCCCAAAGCCTTGTCAGCCTTGAGATGATATTTCCTCCGTCTTTCTTTAATATTATGACGCATCTCCTGGTCCATGTTGTCAAAGAGATTGGTATTCTTGGTCCTGTATTCCTACACAATATGTATCCTTTTGAGAGGCTCATGGCTATTCTAAAGAAATATGTTCGTAACCGTTCTCTTCCAGAAGGATGCATCGCCAAGGGATACAGAACAGAGGAGGTCATTGAGTTCTGTGTTGACTATATCCCCGAACTGAAACCGATTGGGCTACCTGAATCACGCCATGAGGGGAGACTACTTGGAAAGGGCACGTTAGGAAGGAAACAAACAAGGTGTAGCGACTACGATTTATTCATGAAAGCCCATTACACTGTATTGCAGTCATCAACCATGGTGGCTCCTTACATCGAGGAGCACAAGACTATAATATGCTACCAAAATCCAAGAAAGTCTGAGAAGTGGATTACACGCCATCACATAGAAACTTTCGCTGGTTGGTTGCGACAAAAGCTCATGGGTAACGAGACAATACATACATAGCTGGCGTATTTGGCAAGGGGACCATCATCCTCATTCTTGACGTTCCAAGGCTATGACATAAATGGGTATACATTTTACACGAGAGCCCAAGACGACAAAAGCCAACCAAAATAGTGGTGTCTGTATAGATGCCTATGACAACAAAGGGAACAGGGACTCATATTATGGCCAGGTAGAGGAGATCTGGAACTAGATTATGGACCTTTGAAAATACCACTTTTTCGGTGCAAATGGGTGAAACTTACAAGTGGAGGTGTTACTATAGACCGCTACGGCATGACAACTGTGGATCTCAACAAAATTGGGTATGTAGACGAACCATTCGTGCTCGCCAAGGATGTGCATCAAGTGTTTTATGTGAAGGACATGTCTACCAAACCCAAGACGGGGACTCTGCAAACAAACAACTTCGAACTTTATCCAAAACGGCACATAGTTCTCACGGGAAAAAGAAAAATCGTGGGTGTCGAGGACGTCACCGATGAAGATGATTATAATAGGTGTGACGAGGTGTCTCCGTTCAGTGTGGAGGATGACACAAGCATCCTGTTGGCCAATGAAGATGCTCCTTACGCTCGCAACGATCATAACAAAGGCACTCTTGTAAAGAAAACATTTATTGCTGTTCAAGCATAATGTTGTACTTATGTTGAAGCATGATCATGCTATGTAATTCTAATTATGTTGAAGCAATAT
>CM014271.1:72432449-72461305 GCA_004135705.1 Alloteropsis semialata | reverse complement strand
GTATCGATGTTGTGGCCTCTTTCATCCGGAAAACATTTCGGTTGGCTGGTGGCTGATGGCTGATGCTGATTTGTTGTGAAAGAAAAGTACTGCTAGCTGGCTGGTGGCTGGTGGCTGGTGCTGATTTGTTGTGAGACTGAAGTACTGCTTGCTGGTGGCGGATAAGCCAAACGAACAGGCTGTGTCCTCCATCGTGAATCAGGGACACGTGTACTGGCTTAAAAAATGCATGGAATTTGATTTAGGCCTGGTTTAGTTCACCAACTTTTTTTCATCGTTACAGTAAATTTGAATGTTTGATACTAATTAGGAGTATTAAATGTGGATAACTGACAAACCCATTCCATAACCCCCGGGTGAAATTTGAGACGAATCTATTAAGCCTAATTAGACCATGATTAGACAATGTCGTGCTACAGTAAACAATCTCTAATGACGGATTAATTAAGCTTAATAGATCTGTCTCGCGATTTTTCGTCCATCCGTATAATTTGTTTTATAATTAAATCATGTTTAGTCCTCCTAATTTTTGATTTAAAATTGCTACGGTAAACTTTGCAAAGTTTCTCAGCGATCTAAACTGACTCAAAGCGTTACGATCACGCCGTGGGCAGCTGCCCACCCTCCATGTGACCTGTCGCTGCCCCTTTTCAGCTCTGTTTACAACCTTATCATCACGGGAAGAAAGGTTTTGTCTTTTCCCCTTGAAACGTTGTTGTACGGCACCAATGTAGGCACATGCTCAACTTATATTGGGAGTGTTTAGTTACAAAGAATGCAAAACAGAATGCAAAATGAGCTGCATTGGGTCGCGTGCATAGAGAAAAAAAATGCATTGAAAAGCGCGTATTTTGTAAAATGGGCTCAGAATGCAAAATTGAGGGGTAACTAAACACCCCATTATTACCTGTGTAGCCATGTGCCCTTTCCAAAGGGGTTGCCTCGTTTAATAGACATGCACACGGAAGAACAGGTTAGTCATGCGATGCATGAGCAGGTTAGTGCCAGGAATACAGGTTGCAGAACTCGTATCCTGCCTGAGAAGAATCAAAGGTTTGACCAACAACAGGTACAAACTCCCCATCAACAGCTTGGTGGCCATCTCCCAATGGACGAGCACCCGGCGCGTCCATCACCAATGATTGCACAACCCCACTGCAAACAAAAACAACTGTGTGTCATGTGCTAGTCTACCTTGCTAGAATGGCAACTAAGTCTTGTCACTCCACGAAAGTATGATGATACGAGCTTGCAAGCAGATATTGTTAGTGTACATTTCCTTGCGGGAACGCGCATGCCTGGGCTGGTGAGATCATTGTGGCTACCTAGGGCTGTCATGTTGGTTTTCATGGAATGGCAACTAAGTCCTGGCAGTATTATTAGTGGTTCCAACTGACCATGCAGATGTCTACGCAGCTTGGCACACACCTATGCACATGATGGGCATGGATAGTTTGATGATCCTACTATCCTAGTCGTGCGGAGGTCCTGCTTATATAGAGGCCCCGGCTTCCCAACACTACGGGAAATCAGGGGTTTGCCGAGTGTCCCAAACACTCGGCAAAGGCCGAAATACACTCGGCAAAGACTTTGCCGAGTGTTACACTCGGCAAACAACACTCGGTAAACAGCGACTCGGCAAAGAGCTGTTTGCCGAGTGTATTTTTTCGGGCACTCGGCAAACCCTTTGCCGAGTGCTATTTGACACTCGGCAAACAGCCGGTTTCCAGTGCTAAAAAAAACCGAAAACAAATAGCAAAAAAATTTATTTAAATGTGGGAAGGCACCCAACCAAGCCATCAAGTCGCAAGTCGCGCCATTTTTCGCGGAAAATTCGCGCGCTACGCGGTTGGCGGGATTCGAACCCGCGACCTCTCTCTCGCGCGTGACCTTCTCTACCACTGCACCACACTCTCATTTGTGACTAGATATTGTTTTGATTCCTACCGTATTATACTAAACTGAGTGTAAATTACTTGTTTGAGGCCCTAAATGATCTCAAATTAAAACTTGTCAACTACAAAGTTTTATAACTTTTTGAAATCTACAAGTTTTATTTTGGTAGTTTCTCCATCCGAGGTCATTTACAAAATTTGAATTTCAAACTTGAGAACATTCACACTTAGTTTTCGTTGACTATATGATTTCAAATGAAAAAGTGGTCAACTACAAAGTTTCATAACTTTTCAAGATCTACAACTATTATTTTGACTGTTTTTTCATCCGAGGTCATTTGAAAAAACTCAAATTTTGAATTTTGAGAACTACAAACGTACTTTTCATTAGCAAAACAAATTCAAATTAAAAAATTTTAAACTACAAAGTTGTATAACTTCTGAAGATCTACAACTTTGATATATGACATTTCTTCATCCGATGTAGTGAGAGTAACATTGTTCACAAATCTTATAGATCTCTCTTATAGTTTCAGGAAACTCTACGAGAGATCTAGATTTTGTGAACAATATTCATATGAATTTGTCGAATGAAGAAATGACCAAACTAAAAGTTCAGCATCTTGAAAAGTTATACAACTTTGTAGTTCAAAACTTTTTAATTTGAATTGATTTACTACTTCAAAATGTGGTTTTAATTATGACTTTGCCGAGTGTCAAAAAAAAACACTCGGCAAACAGGACCTTTGCCGAGTGTCAAAAAAACACTCGGCAAAGATATTGTTTGCCGAGTGTTTTTTTTTTTGACACTCGGCAAAGATCCTGTTTGCCGAGTGTTTTTTTTGACACTCGGCAAACCATATTTTTGCCGAGTTTTTTTTTGCCGAGTGTTTTTTGAAAAACACTCGGCAAACAAGTTGTTTGCCGAGTGCCCGAAAAAAAACACTCGGCAAACATGAAGACACTCGGCAAACTTGGGATTTCCCGTAGTGCAATTAGGAAAGCATATGACCACAAGAGATCACATTAAAATTGTCGGCTCGGACGAAGGGGTGCACCTGCCACGCTGGGCAAAAAATGGAGTCTCTTTTTCATCAATCTAGCTTTCACATCTCTCCTTTAAAATTGTCAGTGAAAGGAGCATCGACCTCTCATTAAACGTCCATTCACGTCAGCTAACTATGTTTTATTGGATTTTTTTGGGCCCGGCACTTTATATTTCCAATTAAATCTAAAATTTTTAAGGCTCATGAGACGGACATGTTGCGGTGTTGTGATAGGTTTTGCCACATGTGCCTTATTTCCTCCGCGGGATTCTTGCTTTTCCTGCAAAGGCGTCCAGGTGCATCCCCCTCCGCCAGACAGTGCCCCTACCTGGAGAGACACACCAACACACTCTCTCTGGTACTCCTGCTTAGGAGACCTCTCTCTGGTACTCCTGCATAGGAGACCTCTCTCTTCTCCCTCATTGTTTCTGGTACAACGCTTGCCTCCCCATCGCTAGTATTGCGCGCACGGTTCTAGCGAGAGCAGAGCCTCCGGAACCTCGACTGGCGTGAGATCCTGCTCGGGATAAGGTTTTTAGGGAGCGTCTTCACGTGACTGCTCGAGTTCGTCTACTTCCCGGTGGCCTGTATGACTACTTTCACTACTTCCGGAACTGACAGTGGAAGTGGAAGGCGTCCGGAACTGACAGTGGAGGTGGAAGGCGTCCGGAATCGAATATCCCAACACCTAGTGACCAAAGATGGTGTTACTGGGCTGGAACTGTCGGTGTCTCTGGTGGACACCATTCGTCTTTCGTCATCCTCATGTTGCTAGGTACCGTTTCGGTGGACACCCGGGTAGTATCTAAATCTACACCATCCGTTCACTTTGGTACAACCATCCAGTCGACGGGAGGGTCCTCAAGAGATGTTTTTGGTAGGATTTGACTGCTATAGTATAGGTAATATAAACTGAGTACGGGATGCGAGGACGACGCGGCCTCCCCAGTACCGAGATACTTCATGTTGGGCTTGCCCTTCCTTCGTCATGTCAAATTTCAGGTTACATTTCATAGCTTTTCTGATCCAGTTTCATGACAAATCGAGCATGACGCTCTTATGGTTCAATGTAGGCATTCGCATCGGCGCATTGTCTGTATTTTCAATTCACGTTGATTGTGGGCACCATGTCAGCACAAGTTGTCGTCCTGCTGGCTACAGGTAGAAATACACCAAGTAGAAGCAGTACAGCATTCTAATAAAACTTGGCAGCAGAAAATGTAGTCATTCAGTGCGAATGTAGCATCAGTAAACTACATACAAACTGCCAGTAACAACAGGAACTGACATAAAGCAAGTAAATTATTACCAGAATAGTTAGTAAGCTGTCAGCAACAACAGGAATCACGAACTAGCATTAAGAATCATGTAAGTGGCTGACGAGCGATTCTTCCAGAGGGCGTTCCTTCTCTGCTGTCGCCACTTCACTGCAGAGTGCAGAGCATCTTGATCCATGATATTGTTTCCTAACGATCGTATTCATGGATCTATAAGGTTAACGAGGTCTGATTACAGGTTCTCCACTCCGACGCCTCCAACCTCGCCGCCGGCACACCGGACGACGCCTGATTCTAATCTCTTCCTTTCTGCCTTCCCTGCCGTACGTGTATGACGATCTTATTTACCATGGACTGAGCGTATAATGCCTCACATACTAAATAAAACAAATGTGTAACAATTAATTGGTTTGTAACAATTAATTTTGACATGTTTCTTTTCTGGCCAATATATACCAGCCACCCTTTCTTCCTATCGGACACTGCACCAAATCCTCACTCAGAAGCTACAAAGGACCTCTGCCCCGTGCTGAAGGTACCTACTAATTTAACGTATGGGTGCACGTGTTTGATCAAGTTTTTGAAGTAGAAGAATGCATGGGTCCGAGGTGACGGAAATGAGAGGCGTCAGAAAACAAGTTAGCACCACATCCATTCTTGGCTTAAATGTCCTCAACCGACACTTGTAGGCATGTTATTACTAAGGTGGTAGCCTGATTCTCGGACGGACGTCATTTGTCATGCAGTCATGCTCATCAGCTCATGTTGCTAGCTAGCTACGGTGGGGGCGCCAGTGTAGTGTCTAAATCTATAGCATCTATATATATGTGCAGTTAAAATACACTCATCCAGTCTAGTGTCTACTCCCTCTGTCCTGGAATAAATAGCGTTCTAGGGTTTAAATTTTGTCCTCGAATAAAAGGCACTCTAGGTCTCTAGGAAAATAATTAAGACAGCTCATTTAATAGCAACTTTATTTTCCCCTCCTAACTTTCCAACTTTGGGTTCTCTTCCTAATTACTGTGTTCCCTGATTACATGCATGGAGTGAATTCCTTCCTTCTTTGCTTGTGCGACACAGCCACCGTGATTTAAGCATAGTACTTTGTATCAACAACCAAACCATCATTTAACCAGGGACATATGGGTCATTTGCTCCTCTCCTTAATCTGTCTTAAAATAGCTGGAATGCCCTATGTTTTAGGACAGAGGGAGTACGGGACAAGCTGTTTCTGGACCTATTGACGGGTGGGGCCTTGTCGTTGCGAAAACATCTAAAGCAGGGATTTGGAGGGACCCCTTTTAGAGATCTGACCTAGGGAATATGTACGCTTGAGCTTTTGCCCGTATGGGAAGGTTTTTTGAGACAAAGGTCTTTTCTTGTGTTGGGTTTGAGACAGTGATCTAGCCTTCATTTGGCTTGTTCTCTTCACTGTGATGTCACTCGTTTACAGTCCAGTTGCAGCATGGTGTTGTGCTTCTCTTTCGATGCATTTTTGAATCTCAAGTTCCATTTTCTGATTTGGTATAGTTTGATAGCAAACAGAGCATTAATTGCTTTCCTGCCATATCGTAAAGGAAAGCGTGGACATGGTCTGTGTTCTCAAAACATGTTGAGCATAGGAGCATGGACATGGTCCTTGAGTAATATCATTCTTAAAAAATGTAATACCTAATCTCTGTTTAGTATTATGAATTTGATCTGATTCTTCTCTGATCAACTTTAAATTGATCGATTCGTCCAGGATTCCATTACTAACAATTGTTTAGAATATGGTAGCAATTGAAACTGACACTACCGGAATCCGGCTCTTTGCCGTGTGCCAGGGGCACACGGCAAAGGCACTATTACTCTCGGCGAAACCTTTGCCGTGTGCAGCACTCGGCAAAGGCCACACGGCAAAGCCGAGCCGGCAAAGGGGCCTTTGCCGAGTGCTTTCCATCGAGCACACGGCAAAGGTTTGCCGAGTGCCTGCTTTAGCCCACGGCGAACTCGATTTCCTGAGCACAAAAAAACCGAAAACAAATAGCAAAAAAATTTATTCAAATATGGGAAGACACCCATCCACCCAAGCCATCAAGCCGCAAGGCGCGCCATTTTACGGCACGGGAGCGGATCCCTTCCGGTCCACTATTGCCAACGGACTTAGCGGAGTCAAAGTAGTCGGCTGAGTAGTCAAAGTAGTCGGCCGAGTAGTCGGTCGTCGTAGCCGAGTTGTTTTGAGTCGAGCCGAGTTGTTTGTCATCGGATCCGAGTAGTTGAAGATGTTGCTTCGTGTTGAATCCGATCTTCTCTCTGTTTCAATGGGCAACAATCTGCCGATTAGTCCGCAAGGGTGCTGTAGATCGACTTTGCTTCGAACTCGGCAATGGTGCAATCTGCGCCTTGAACTCAACTAGGAAAATCCATCCGCAAGTCGTCAAATACGAATCCACTGCGGATTGGGGACCAACATCTGCTGAGACAACGTGCAACTGCCTCATACTGGCTAGATCGAAGTTGATGATGAGGTCCTTCAAGCTCACCCGATGATCTCGACGATCACCCCTAACTGGCGCGCCAGCTGTCGGTTTTTTATGCCGTCTTGCCTACTATGGGGGGTCCCCAAGGTAGTGATTTGTGTGGTGTGGGATCGCTAGACCTAAAGCATGGAAGTAAACACGGGACACAAGACACGATTTAGACAGGTTCGGGCCGCCAAGGCAGCGTAACCTACGTCCTGTATGGGGTGTATAGTATTGCGCTCTGCGCTGGGTTGATTTCGATGCCCATCTAGGTACCTCGACCCTCCTTTATATAGTCCAGGGGTCAGGTTCCTAGTCGGCTACAAGGTAGGAGTCCTAGTAGAATTACACAGTATGAGTCCTAGTAGGATTACAGGGGAATTCTAATAGGCGTCTGCCTTCTTCCTTCCTTCCGGATACTGGTGATTCTATCCCCGACATGTATCAATCAGAATCAACAAAGAACTACGGCTTTGTGCTGAAGCTAGCTACCAATTTAATGTGTGGGTAGTTTTGTTCCAGCTGTTTCCGCAAAGTACAGGAATGCATGGTTCAGGGCTGACAGAAATGAGAGGGAAACAAATTGGCACTTCGGGCGCGGTTGACTCCCGGCAGCCATCCTTTGTATAGAATGTTCTGAAGATGCAATGGAAGCAGTCCAGAGCTCAGCTCGCAGCACTGACTGAGCAGAGTCTTGGGACGTTATCATCCTCACGCTCATATTGTTAGCTAGGCGTGGGGGCACAGTCTTCTGAAGATATTGTTCCATACACATCGTTCATGTTTTCAAAACATATTGAGCATAGGGGGGCACCATGTCAGCACACAAATTGTTGCCCAGCAGGTAAAAATAACAAGTAAAAGCAGTTTAGTCATTCAGTGCATCTGTAGCATTAGTGAACTGTATACAAACTGCGAGTGAAAAACATTGAGCAGCAAAAGTTATCACCAGATGAAGGACCGGAACGGCGACCAGAGGGGGGGTGAATGGGAGCCTCACAAAATTCTCGCGATCGAGAACGGGCCTATGTCCCAAATCACACCACGCGCGAGAATTCTAGCACTTGCCAAGATCACGTAGCAACTGAGTGCCTACTGACCCTAGGAACAAGTCCAGAACCCAGCGAACCGAGCGAGCGAGCAAAAACGAACGAGCAGCGGAAACAGCCTGTGTTCAGCCAGCCAAAACCGGTGCCACCGGTTTTCCAAAACCGGTGCCACCGGTTTTTCCTGGAGCTGCTGAGCACCTCGGGAAAAACCCAAAACTAGACCAAATGACCTCAAAAATTCATCACAAAAATTCCAGAGGCCAAACACAAGATCTAGAACTTTTCCAACTCGAAAACCAGAGCAAACAACAACTTGCCTAAAACCGGTGCCACCGGTTTTCCAAAACCTGTACCACCGGTTTTTCCTGGACAGAGACGAAACTTGAGAAGAAAACCCTAAATCCACTCAAACGAGGTCCAAACTCCGTGAAATTTGAGCCATAGCTGCGCAAGGACTTGGTGAGGGTTATCCAAAAGATCTCTCCAAGAAAGATCAATCCATCACCATGAATTTCATGGATTTGACCAAAAACACAAGAACTCGGGGTAGAGAGAAGAACTTCAAATCCGAGGCAAATCCGTGGGTTTGAGGGGGAAAGATCATGGGGAAAATGGTCACAAGGAACCTATGAGTGATCCCCTCAAAGAAATCCCACAAGAAACGGCCCCAAATCCGAAGAACGAAAAATCCAAGAAAAATAGCCCGAAAATGGCCAAAAAAGAAAAACGCCGGGAACAAAGGATTTGGCACAAGATTAAGAGGATGAAATCACTAAGAATCACTTAGCCATATCCGGTTATAAGCCACTCACAAGTATTGCAAAACTTGGATGGCAAAAAGCTCAAGAACAAGAGCCTCTCCTCTCTTCTCTCCTCAAACCCTAAAAATCCTCTCACATGTGCAAATGAGAGAGACCTCCACCTCCTAAGCCCAAGAGAGAGCTGAAATTTCAGCCTCTCCACATATAAATAGGCATCCAGAAAATGACCGGAATACCCTTACATGAAGCACTTAAGATACAAGCCCACGCAGGGGCATTTTGGACCAAGTCCAGGAATATTGATCGGACGCCCACGCCGCCTTCACGACTTTGCTTCACCTCGACGCAAGCTTCGCGATGCCGCCACGTGTCGCCCCACTCGAAGCTTCCGGCCGCATCGAACCGCACCCAGTCCCACCGGGCCGCATCCGACCGCACCGTGCTCCACCCGCGTTTTGAGGCCCAAACCGGTAAACCTGCCTCTGGCCGGTTTTGAGGACCAAACCGCCAAACCCTCTTGCACACCCCGCAGGCATGATTCACCCCTAGTTTTGAGGCCAAACTGGTCAAACCCTCCATGCACGCCGCCGCACGACGTGACTGACCGATGTCGACGCGTGTCCGGCCTCCACCAAGCCTCCGACGCCTCCAAGTCTTTCGCTCCCGCTCCCGGGCCGCCTACTCGACTCGCCTCCGTCCAGTTTGACTCGACCGATGCCGTCTTCATCCCATCATGTACTCTTGCTTTTCTGTGCACCATGTGGATCGCCCATGACTCCGCCCGGACTCCTCGGGTCCCTCAGTCCAAGCCTACTCGTTCACCTTTCACCGCCCTCGGTCCATCGGCATGAACCTTTCGCGCTTGACCTTCACCACATGCCGTCGACCGCCATGTCGCATCCTACACCTGCACATCACAAGCCAAGAGATACATCAAACCACACAACGGTTGTCAATCACTCATCATCCAAGGGTGACCACCATTGGTCCACAATCTCCCCCTTGATGAGTGCATTGACAACACCCAACACAATGACTTGAAAAAGGTAACAAGAAAAGAAAAGAAAAACGAAGAACTCATTCAAGTGATCCAAAAGCCAAGACAAAAGGCAAACACAAGATCACTCGAGATGAGAAGTCTCAGTCCCCTAAGACAAAGGCAACGGCTCGACGCAACTGAGACAAAGTCACATGATCCCTCAAGAAGATGCAGAAAGGGCTCAACACCAATCATGTGACAAGCGAAAGCTCAAACAACCGCCGGCTCCTCAAGAAGAGGTAAAAGCTCAACGCAACCAGCAAGAGAGCAAAAAGAGAAGCAACTCACACAAAAGAGAAGCTAACTCAACACAAAGCTCTCCCTGAGAAAAAGCACTCCCCCTGAAAACATGCTACACAGAAATGCATGTAGGAGCAAATGCAACTTCCCCTTGCTAAATGCAATGCATAATCTCTATCTCCCCAAAATGCATGCAATACTATAAACTTCTCCCCTTTGAGCATATGCAATACAAACTTCTCCCCCTTGTTGTCAATGCAAACATCAAGGATATCATGAGAGCACAAAATGCATGCCATGGGGTGCAAAAACTACCAAGCTTCTCAAATATATCACAAAGCATTTACAAATGCTACAAGTGAACTAAAGCATAAAGAAGCAGATCATAAGCAAGCACAAATAGCCGACATGAGGATATTATGATAGAATCAGGAGGCTCAAGTAGAATTTCAGATTTCAACATTTTATAAAAGATATCACCACATGAGCAAAAGTCTAGCCATGATAACTCGAGCAAGGTCAAACTAGATCACAAAAGCTAATATAAGGATGACATATTCTCAACATAAGATCATTGCTAACACTTGCAAGACATTCCTACTCATTTTCAAACTCACTGAGACCATGAGCATACTTCTATGGCAAGCACATGTAACAGTAGAGCAACCTGGTGATGATTTTAAATGAGCAACATAGATAAAAGCATTTTCATGCAAACTATTTGCTTTCTTCTATTACTTGCATTTTTCATTAAGCACATATAAAACCAAGGTTTATGAGGTGTCCCTTGACACAAGTGAAGCACAGAAATCATGCTCCCCCTAGGTAATGCAAATCAAGCACAATGATAAGCCATGTGCAAAGAATAAGTCGCCCGAGTACAAGCTAGCGCAACCTAGCATCTCAAGCAAGAGCAGCGCATGACAAAAGACTTACTCATGGGTGATAAGCATTTCATGATTCATTTTATAAAAACAAGCTTAGCTCACAAGATTTCTTATGACAATATCATCAAGAGCATAAGCAGCACATTGCAAAATCGCCACAATCCTATGCACTAGTTCTCAAGAGCATAAGCAAATACTCAGGATATATAAGAGAAGCTCATCTAGTGCAAGATATGATACAAATGCATTATGTCACAAAATGCAATGCAAATGCATGAGACATATATGATACAATGTGATGCAAGAGAAATCATCCAGAACCCAACACAAAAGGGAAAAGAAAGAGGCAACAAAAGCAGTAAGAGCAAAGAGGTGTGTTCATGCAAGTTACCGATCATCTGTTGAGGTGGATGGCGACGCTAAATGTGTCGTTGAGCCTCACGTCTGAGGTAGCCTCCCCCTCAACTACAGCTGGATTCTCCTGGTCTTCTTTTTCAACTTGATCATGTAGTGGTACATGTCGATGGCCTGGTGTAGTGGAAGTAGCGTCTGGGCCATCAACTGATGTAGTCGAAGTAGAAGGTACAGGTGCAGCAGCTGGTGGATGATCGATCACAGCTTCATCTTCATCACCACCATCTACAAGCTCATCATCTTCCTCAAAGATGCTTTGCTTCATTCCATGTTCACCTGCAAGTTCAAAGGCAGACGGTGTGCAAGGCATAGTTTCATCGAATATTATCTCACAATTTCTACTATCTGGTTAGTTTCAAGGTTAAGAACATGATAAGCACAACTATAAGATGCATAACCAAGAAATAACCATCAATAGAGAGAGACTCAAATTTATCCAAATTACCTTGCTTGAGAATGAAGCACCTGCATCAAAAATCTCACAATAGACTAATCCACCAAGATATATACAAAGCTAGCATGGCAAGATATACATGAAAAAACATCCATGCTAACATGAAAAGGTGGCTAGCCTACCATGTCATTTAGTAAAGCTAGCATGACTCAAGATAAGCAACAATACAACATGCTAGACATGAAAAAAATGGCTATCCTACCATGTTATTTACAAAGCTAGCATGCCACAAGATAAGCAAAGGTAAAACATGCTAGACAAGATATATAAAAGCCTAATATAAATACAAAACATGCAAGACAGTATACAAAAGAGTACAAGTGTGTACAAAAGGAAAGCTCACTATACAAAGTATACAAAAGCCACTCGAGGGCCATCCAAACTGTATGGAGAACCATCAAGTCTTGATCACCTGAAGCCAAAGATCAAGTCCTTTAAGCTCATGTTCTCCATCCGCGTCCTGTACCTACACATGAGAGTACAAAGGCTGAGTCTTGGATCCCGAAGGGTTAGCAAGCATATACTTGGGAACCCAAGATTTGGTCACACGAGTAAAAGGAGCACTCAACTTGTCACATGGGTTAGCATGATGCAAATGCCGGTTCAAATGGAAAGATCTTGAAACACCCTTGGAAGAAGCATGCCTCGAAAGAGCAACTCTAGAAGAAGAACGAGTGCTACCACTAGCAAAGAGGCAACGATCTCCCAAGGTCTTAAGCGAAGAACCATCACAAGCACCATGAGAACCATGTCGTGGACCAACACAAGAAGAACTAGAAGCATGTCCACGATCATGACCTAACCCACTAGAGAAGGAGTCAAAAAACCCATCAACAAAGCGAGGCTTTGCACTAGGCTCACAAGTGTTCATGCCATGAGAAGGGCTATGAACAACCGATGGACTAGAAGTGCGAGCTCGCCGCATGCGTCTTGCACGCCTATAGCAAAAGCTCTCTTGATGCCCATCTTTCTCACAATATGAACAATGGTACAAAGGCCTATCTGAAGGCACGGTCCAAGTGGACGAATCACCATTTCCATTCATGTGAGAAGTCCCTTGGGACTTAGAGCAAGAAGCATTAGAATCCAACTTGGTGCCAAAATTAGGATCACACGTGCCATGGGAAAGGCTACGTGGCTTCCTAAAAGCTTTAGCACGCACACGTCGCTCGTGTTTGACACGGCGAAAGCAGAATTCATTGGTATGCCCATCTTTATTGCAAAAGGTGCAATGGAACTTTGGTTTGGAGGATTGAGTTCCAAAGAAGTGAGAAGCACCCTTGCCATTAGAAATCCCTTGGGCATCACCAGAAGAATCCACAAGCTTAGGAATAGCTATGGAAGAGCTATCTGAAGCACTAGCACAAGTGCCAACGTCCAAAGACTCGCGCTCAACACAAGAAGTCAACTCCGGTTGAGAAGAAGCGATTTTGGAAACACCAACATCGGAGTGACAAGAATTGCGAGAATCCAAAGACTTAGCACTAAGACTCTTGCATCTCATGACCAAAACCTCATTTTGATGTTTGAAGCGATCACAAGTACCACAAGGAGCATTTCTCAAATTATCCATCTCTTTTTCAATGCACTTTGCATATGTGGTACGCAAGAGATCAATCTCTTTCTCAAGGTTAGCACTCATTTCATTGTGCTCAACCAACTTAGCGCTCATATCATCGCGCATTTGCTTTAAAGCCAAAACTTCATTTTCCAAATCAATGCATGAAGTGCAAATGAGACCACATGAACAAGTATCATCATTTATATCAAGCAAAGTATCATGATTATCACAAGAAGTAAGGCAAGCATTCTCTTCAAGCACAAAGGAGCACATGCTACAAGGCATAGACTTCATTGCACAAATTTCAGCCCTAGCATGCTCAAGTTGATCTACACATGTGGTGTGAGTCAATTTTAGTTCATTAATTTCAGCAGTCAAAGACTCACAAGAAACACATGGTAAAGAAGCATTTGACTTCAAGAAAGCAAGTTCATCTCTAGCCATATCAAGATCATTATTTAAAGTAACACATGAATCACAAAGCATAGAGGCATTGGATTTCAACAAGTCATTTTCACATTTCAAGAAAGCAAGAGAAGAATTTAACTCATCATTCTTACTTAGCAAGTTATCACAAGAATCGTAAGGCATTAAGGCACATGACTTCCAATGAGACAAACCAGATTTCAACCTAGAAATAGAACATTTCATCTTCTCATTCTTCCTACGCAAAGCATCACAAAACTCTTTGTTTCTCATAGCATCATCATCATTCCGATTGCATAGAAACAAGATGCATTTGGCGAGCGTACCTTGATCCATCTCTTTTAGCTCGCGGTAGAACTTGCTCTTCGTGAGATCACCATCCTCGTAGTGCTCGAGGAGATCCAACACCTCCTCCACTTCTTGTTCCATCTCAAGCTTCATGCTCCTCCTCCTCTCGTTGTCATCCAAACCTGAGGACAAAGACACACAAGAAGAAGAACTTGGTGCCATAGCTCAATGCACCGGTTAGGATTAGCTAAAAGCAAGCTCAAATCGCAAAAACCAAAACTGGAAGCGAAAACGCCCTTTCCCTTGAAGGACCGGAACGGCGACCAGAGGGGGAGGGGTGAATGGGAGCCTCACAAATTTCTCGCGATCGAGAACGGGCCTATGTCCCAAATCACACCACGCGCGAGAATTCTAGCACTTGCCAAGATCACGTAGCAACTGAGTGCCTACTGACCCTAGGAACAAGTCCAGAACCCAGCGAACCGAGCGAGCGAGCAAAAACGAACGAGCAGCGGAAACAGCCTGTGCTCAGCCAGCCAAAACCGGTGCCACCGGTTTTCCAAAACCGGTGCCACCGGTTTTTCCTGGAGCTGCTGAGCACCTCGGGAAAAACCCAAAACTAGACCAAATGACCTCCAAAATTCATCACAAAAATTCCAGAGGCCAAACACAAGATCTAGAACTTTTCCAACTCAAAAACCAGAGCAAACAACAACTTGCCTAAAACCGGTGCCACCGGTTTTCCAAAACCGGTACCACCGGTTTTTCCTGGGCAGAGACGAAACTTGAGAAGAAAATCCTAAATCCACTCAAACGAGGTCCAAACTCCGTGAAATTTGAGCCATAGCTGCGCAAGGACTTGGTGAGTGTTATCCAAAAGATCTCTCCAAGAAAGATCAATCCATCACCATGAATTTCACGGATTTGACCAAAAACACAAGAACTCGGGGTAGAGAGAAGAACTTCAAATCCGAGGCAAATCCGTGGGTTTGAGGGGGAAAGATCATGGGGAAAATGGTCACAAGGAACCTATGAGTGATCCCCTCAAAGAAATCCCACAAGAAACGGCCCCAAATCCGAAGAACGAAAAATCCAAGAAAAATAGCCTAAAAATGACCAAAAAAGAAAAACGCCGGGAACAAAGGATTTGGCACAAGATTAAGAGGATGAAATCACTAAGAATCACTTAGCCATATCCGGTTACAAGCCACTCACAAGTATTGCAAAACTTGGATGGCAAAAAGCTCAAGAACAAGAGCCTCTCCTCTCTTCTCTCCTCAAACCCTAAAAATCCTCTCACATGTGCAAATGAGAGAGACCTCCACCTCCTAAGCCCAAGAGAGAGCTGAAATTTCAGCCTCTCCACATATAAATAGGCATCCAGAAAATGACCGGAATACCCTTACATGAAGCACTTAAGATACAAGCCCACGCAGGGGCATTTTGGACCAAGTCCAGGAATATTGATCGGACGCCCACGCCGCCTTCACGACTTTGCTTCACCTCGACGCAAGCTTCGCGATGCCGCCACGTGTCGCCCCACTCGAAGCTTCCGGCCGCATCGAACCGCACCCAGTCCCACCGGGCCGCATCCGACCGCACCGTGCTCCACCCGCGTTTTGAGGCCCAAACCGGTAAACCTGCCTCTGGCCGGTTTTGAGGACCAAACCGCCAAACCCTCTTGCACACCCCGCAGGCATGATTCACCCCTAGTTTTGAGGCCAAACTGGTCAAACCCTCCATGCACGCCGCCGCACGACGTGACTGACCGATGTCGACGCGTGTCCGGCCTCCACCAAGCCTCCGACGCCTCCAAGTCTTTCGCTCCCGCTCCCGGGCCGCCTACTCGACTCGCCTCCGTCCAGTTTGACTCGACCGATGCCGTCTTCATCCCATCATGTACTCTTGCTTTTCTGTGCACCATGTGGATCGCCCATGACTCCGCCCGGACTCCTCGGGTCCCTCAGTCCAAGCCTACTCGTTCACCTTTCACCGCCCTCGGTCCATCGGCATGAACCTTTCGCGCTTGACCTTCACCACATGCCGTCGACCGCCATGTCGCATCCTACACCTGCACATCACAAGCCAAGAGATACATCAAACCACACAACGGTTATCAATCACTCATCATCCAAGGGTGACCACCATTGGTCCACACCAGAGCAGCTAGGAAACTGTGAGCAATAACAGGAACTTAATTAGCATTAAGAAATTAAATTATGACCAGAACCTTTAGCAAATTGGTGATCCTTGAGTAATGTCATCCTTTATCAACCAATTCGTCGGACAGAGAGATGTGGACCCTGTTCCTTCTTCAGCGCCGTCTTCCTTTATTCAAGCAAGATCATCTAGCCCTCCCATCCTTCTCTTGATCACCGTCGGCATCATGTAGGGCAAGAAAACGTTGTATTTTGGTGAACATTGTATGTTTCAAGTTCAAATTTCCAAGGTTCCTCTTTTTAAATACCTTATTACTTTTTTTTATGCTAACATATTGCAAATCAATTCCGGTAATCTGACTATATGGCAAGATTCATGATGCAAGAATGGCAATCCTATTTATCATGGACCGAAACTATATATTGAATGCATTGATATATGCCTCGCCTACTCAAAAATAAATAACAATTAATTGGCTTCCATCCAACTCAAAGGTCACAACTTGACATGTTTCTTTTCTTGCCAATATATACCAAGACACCCCTTCTTCCTAACCTAAGTCATCGCCCACAAGTCACAAAGAACTTCGGCTCTGTGCCGAAGATAGCTACTAGTTTAATGTCTGATTGGGTTTGCTCAAGTCTCTACGAAGTAGAAGGATGATGGATCAATGCTGTCGGAAATGAGAGACGTCAGGAAACAAATTAGCACCATGTGTCCCTTTTCATCTATGCCTAGATGTCCTGAACTGACAATCAAAGGCGTCCAGAATCCCTTATGGTGATTTCCACTGGCTAATCAATATAGCATTTTTCAGAGGTTGATTCTTGGTTTTTTTTTAACTGTTGGCTTTCTAGCATTTCCTAATCAATACAGCAGAATGCTCTCCTGCCGGTTCCTTTTCCAAAAAAAAAAGAAAACTCCCATTGACTAAGGTTGGTGTTATATTGAGCTGGTAGTTTGGGGCTCTGCGCGAAACCATTCGCCATGCTCATGTTGCTAGATACGGGGTGGACGCCAGTGCAGTTTCTAAATCTACGATATCTGATCAGCAGCTAGAAATGCACCAAGTAACTTAACTGATGCTACATATGCAGAGTGGCTAAACTTCCTATACATACAAACTGCGATTAACAACAGGAACTAACACGAAGCAGTTAAATTATCACCATAACACAGTGCCGGGCATAGAGGTTCTTAATCCTTCTCTGCTGTCGCCACCTCACTGCAGAGGATCTCTTTTTTTAAAAGAAAACAAAGGAACACTGCAGAGGATCCTAATCCATGATATGTGGAGAAAGCTCAATGTTGTAGTAACCGAAGACTAATGCTACTAATTTAGCAAAAATACAATTACTAACACATCATCATGAACGGAAGCCCCTGTAAATTACATCCTGACTTGACCAGAACTTGTAACAAAAAATAGGAAAATTGAAAAAAAATAGACGTCGACAGCAGGATTCGAACCGGCGACATATTTTAAGTTCAATTTCCAACTTTCCTTGTTTTAAATACGTAATTACTATTTTCCATGCTAACATATTGCAAAACAATTTCGATAACTTGACTCTAGGCCTAGACGCATGATGGCATGAAAATGACAACCTTATTCAGCATGAACTGACTATATATAGAATGCATCCCCATAATGCCTCACCTACTAAAAATAAATGCGTAACAATTTATCTTGCAACTGAAAGGTAAACAATTTGACATGTTCTTTCCTGACCTATATATACCAAGTGTTGACGCAGAATATGGTCAACACACGAGAGCGCTAGTTCGCGCGGGTCGCAAACGGACCAGATCACAGCTGCCCTGCGCCGACCGGTCAGACCGGTTACCGCCGGCGAGCTACGGGGTAAAACCCTAAAAATGCCTCCCGGAAGGATCCGTCAGGGAGAACGTCGTCAGGGGTGCCCTAGGGTCAGCAGGCCACCTAGGACGCCTTCAAACGTCGTGGAGACGCAGGAAGAACAGCAAGTTGGGTTGGAAAAGCTAGGGTTTGGAGATGCAAAAAGTAAAGGACAAAAGTAGTAAATTGGATAGATTCGATTGTTGTGTGTTCAATCGGCCAAATCCCCTTATATTTATAGGGAGGGTAGGTCTTGTCCCGCAAGGAAACCAAGTTACAACTCGTTACAACCTCGGAATCCTAATTTTAGAGTCCTAGTCGGATTACAACTCAGGTGACCGGTCTGACCGGTCCCCCGCACCGGTCAGACCGGTCCGGGCGTGATCAGCTCCTCGCGCCGTCTTCTGTTCTTCTCCATGCGCCATCTTCTTGTCTTGCAATCCTTCTGGTCCTTGTGCCAATTTTGGTTGTCAACATATGCCCCCCTGTTTTTTGGTAAAGCTTGCGTACCATAAAACACATCAGCACCAAAATTGTCATCTAAGGGCGATGTTTCAACAGAATTCATCGGCCATTATATTTTTCTAAGGGCGATATCCAAATATTGGCCTTATGCCACTTCATGCTTCTTGCCAAACACTTGGATAGTACTTCTTCAAGTACCTCCCGTTTAGTGCCTTAGGCAAACGTCCTCCTTGCAATGTCTCCACCATATAGGAATTTCCGCCATTGATCTTGAATACTCGATAAGGACCTTCCCAACTTAGAGACCACTTGCCGAATTTATTATCTTTAGTACCAAGTGGCAAAATTGTCTTCCATACTAGATCACCAACTTGAAAATTCTTCTCTTTAACCTTCTTGTTGTATGCTCTAGCAACTCGGATCTTGTCTTTCTCAATTTTCTTAAGAGCTTGTAAACGCTTATCGGTCACTTCATCAATGTTGTCCATCATCAAGTCATAATATTCACCAACCGAAAGCTTATTTTGTCTAGCAAGTCTATAAGCGTCCAGATTTACCTCAACAGGCAAAACGACCTCTTGTCCATAAACAAGCTCAAAAGGAGTGACTTTAGTAGCACCATGTCTAGATATGCGATGAGCCCATAAAGCTTCAGACAAGACTTCATGCCATCTTCGGGGATGCTCCTCTATCTTCTTCTTGATCAACTTTATCAAAGTCTTGTTACTAGACTCGGCCTGACCATTGGCCTGAGCATAGTATGGAGATGAATTGAGCAATTTGATCTTATACATATCGGCAAAAGACCGCACTTCCTTAGACATAAAGGACGTGCCTTGATCCGTAGTTAAAGTTTGGGGAATGCCGAATCTGTGAATAATATGCTCAGTAATAAACTCAATTACCTCCTTGTGGGTCATATTCTTGAGAGGAACAGCTTCGGTCCACTTAGTGAAGTAATCTGTAGCAACCAACACGAAGCGATATCCCTTTGAAGAAGAAGGATGTATTTCTCCAATGAAATCCAATCCCCATCCACGAAAAGGCCATGTTTAATGATAGGAAGAAGCAATGCAGCAGGTACCATCTGAATATTTCCAAATTTCTGACATTCCTCACATCCCTTGTAGTAACGAAAACAATCGGCCATCATAGTAGGCCAATAAAATGCAGCTCTCCTAAGTAACCACTTCATCTTAGGAGCCGATTGATGCGTTCCACAAATTCCTTCATGAACTTCACCCATGGCCACTCTACCTTAATCAGCACCCAAGCATTTAAGTAATAAATCATCGGCGGTGCGACGATGCAACTCATCGTCAATTAAAATGTATTTGAAAGCCAAACGCCGAGTTTTCCTGTCTGTTCCAGAACTAGGATTCCTTAAATACCTGATAATAGGCGCTCTCCAATCATCAACTTCGGCCTTTTCATTTTGAGGATTTTCAGCGGCCGAATTCGAATCTGCAGACACCGCACCGGTCTGACCAGTTCCCAGATCGGCCTGACCGGTCTCTGTATGAGACGCAGGACCGGTCTGACCGATCTCGGAACCGGTCGACCAGTTCGGCTCTGCTCGGCAGCGAGCGTTAGAGCATCTCCATTGGCAATAGCAATCAACGGCCTTTTCTTATGAAAATGCCTTTTCTGGATATTATAACCTGATGCTTGCTGTGCCAAAGTATTAGCTCTAGGATTATCACATCTTGGAACATGATAAATGGTGAATTCATCAAAACATAGTATAATATCAAGGCACTTGTCAAGATAAATATTCAATGAACCTTCTAAACATTGACAAATCTTAGATACTTGCTGCACAACCAGTAATGAATCACCAAAGGCTTCAACATGTTTTACTCCCATGTCATGCAAAATTTCTAATCCGAATAATAGAGCTTCATATTCGGCTTGATTATTTGTGCATTCAACTTCTAATCGGCTAAGAGCTTCAAAAACAGCCCCATTAGGAGAAACAAGAACAATTCCAATACCACATCCGTTCTTGCAAACCGATCCGTCAAAGTGCAATTTCCATGGAGTAAAAGTCATGCAATCAATTTCTAAATCATGCTTATCATTAATCCGATATTCAACAATGAAATCAGCTACAATTTGGCGTTTCATAGATTTCAAAGGTTCACAAGCCAAATCATATTCAATAAGAGCATACGCCCACTTACCGATTCTACCACTCAAAATCGGTCTATGCAACATATACTTGATAACATCGGCTTGACATGCCACAATGCAAGTACTAGACAATAAATAATGCCTCAACTTTGTACAAGCATAATATAAAGATAAGCATAATTTTTCAACAGGTTTGTACCTTGTTTCTGCATCCAAAAGCCTTCGACTCAAGTAAGTAATAATATGCTCCTTACCATTTGTTTCTTGAGTCAAAACAGCTCCAATAACATTATCTTCGGCCGCAATATAAAGCCTAAATGGCACCCCATTCTTAGGCGCTTTGAGAACAGGCGGCGAAGACAAATATCTCTTAATTTCATCAAAGGCCTCTTGCTGCTTTGCCCCCCAAGTAAAATCGGCTTCATTCTTTAACCGAAGTATAGGAGTAAAAGCACTAACTTTCCCGGACAAGTTAGAAATAAACCTCCTCAAATAATTAACCTTGCCCAAGAATTTCTGTAAATCATGCTTGCAAGTAGGCGCTTTGATCTTCTCAATAACTCCTATTTTCTTAGGATCTATCTCTATGCCTCTTTCATGAACCATGAAGCCTAAGAATCTTCCAGCCGATACACCAAATGCACATTTCAATGGGTTCATTTTTAAACCATACCGACACATTCTTTCAAAAGCAAGACGCAAATCAGCCAAGTGAGAATTTAATCCAGCTGATTTGACAACAATATCATCAATATAGACTTCTAGGATAACACCAAGTAAGTCATGAAAAATAAATTCATTGCTCTTTGATAAGTAGCGCCGGTATTCTTTAAACCAAAAGTCATCACAACCCATTCAAATAAACCAACAAAGCCGGGATATTTAAAGGCCGTTTTGTACACATCTTCCTCGGCCATAAAGATTTGATTATATCCCGCATTGCCATCAAGAAAGCTAATAACCTTATGTCCAGAAGCATCATTAATAAGCATATCAGCTATAGGCATAGGATATTCATCTTTGGGAGTCGCTCTATTAAGATCTCTAAAATCAATGCACACTCTAATTTTATTAGAACCTTTCTTCTCAATAGGCACAATATTAGAGATCCATTCAGCATAGCGACATGGCCGAATAAACTTAGCTTCAAGCAAACGATTAGCCTCTTCTTTTATGCGATCATAAAACAAAGGATTAAATCGTCTATTGCCTTGTTTATATGGCCTAAAACCAGGTTTAATCGGTAAATGATGTTCAACTAATTCACGACTTAAACCAGGCATCTCATGATACTCCCAAGCGAAACAATCAGAATACTCTTTCAATAACTCGATTAATTCAACTTTATAATCGGTTTTCAAATTTTGATTTACAAAAGTCGGCCTTGGTATAGAACCGTCACCTATGTCTATTTTTTCTAAAGGATCAGCCGACGTAAATCCTTGTCCTAACTTCTCTACTTCTTCAAAATCATTAATGGCTTCACATGCATCGTTCATATTGGACCGATAATGCTCCACCCTTTCCTTTAGCCACTTCTCGCTTGTATCCATCTACTCTTCGTCTGAATCAACCGATTTCTGAACCGGCCTTAGAGTAGCAGACACAAAGCCATCCTTGGTGTAAGCGAGGAACTCAAAGTCCGAAATATCAATTCCGGTCAAGCACTTGACATTATCATGAGTTCCCAAAATAGATGCATCGGCCATAGCAACACATGCCGAAGTATCCGCATGAACCACCTCAACTTTGTCACCAACCCATTGAATTAAGCATTGATGCAAGATAGAAGGCACACATTGATTTGCATGAATCCAATCGCGCCCCAAAATAACACTGAAGTTACCTTGCACCTCTGTGATGAAGAAAGCAGTTGCTAGCGTGTTGCTCCCAACGGTAAGCTCCAAGGATGCAACTCCCTTGGCACTCATCGGTTCTCCTCCTCCAACGCTGCTGATCGTCATACTCATCTTGATGAGCTCGCCGTCCAAACCTCCCAACTTCTTGTACAAAGTGTATGGCATGAGGTTCACAATAGCACCACCATCAACGAGCATCCTAGAAATCGGCTTTCCCTTAATGTGACCCTTCACATAAAGAGCTTTTAGATGATTATCCGATTCCAAGGGCCTCTGAAACACGGCATTCTTGGGAGCAAAGTCGACTTGAGCCACTCGTTCATCATCTCCGATAAAACAATAATCGGTGTTCATGTAGATAACGTTGATTTCCATGTCGGTTCTGCTGAGTGAAGGCTCAAAATCAACAGCTTCGTCCTCATTGTCCATCTGAGTATCTGAAATAGCAATGGGCGGAATCGAAACTTTAGCCGAAGATGAAAAAGCATCGGCCACTGACTCGCTGGGCGACACCGGTCTGACCGGTTCCTCCTGACCGGTCTGACTGGTTCCAGTTGCCGTAACTGGAACAGCGGGCAACCGGTCTGACCGGTCAGGGACACCGGTCTGACCGGTCTCGGCCATGTCAGCCGAAATCGCTGCAGATGGCTTGGCCTTTTCTGGTGTCTTAGCCTGAACATCTTGTGCACCAGAACCATCTTTGGAACTTTGACCAGATGGCGAAATCATCGGCTTAGCCTCATTGAACCACTCCTCCCGCTTCTTAGCCGATTCCTCCTCCCTTTGCTTTTGAGTGCGCAACCGCTGCAATCTCCTCTTCTGAGAATGAGTCAAACCAGGAGGACACCACTTTGGCTGCGTATACTGAGGCAAAGGAACCTTTTTTACGGCCGATGCACCAATAACATTGGGTCCATCAGCCATAGAAGGATTAACCGCCATGGAGCCAATTTGAATTGCACTCTTCACAACTGGCTTTGGAATAACAGGGGCAGGCTCTTCCTTCTTCTGCACAGGGCGATATTCTTGCTTGGCCGGCTCCATGCCCGGCCTCCTCTGGAAACCGGTCTGACCGATTGGCGGGACCGGTCTGACCGGTCCGTGCTGTTGCACGAACGCCGGCCTCTGTGGGGCACCGGTCTGACCGGTCAAGGGAACCGGTCTGACCGGTCCGTGCTGCTGGGGCACGAACTTCTATCTTTGTTGAAACCCTGCAGGCCTAGGCTGTTGTGGAGTCATTCTGGAATGAACAGGAGCTCCAGGCCGTGGTTGATTGGGTGCAGGACAGTATGGCATGTACATAATTCCATCCCTCCAAATAGGCTGAGGAGGGGAAGGTGAAAACGGCCTCCACGGCCTAGAAGGACCAACACCATTGGATGAGCTTGGGCCCTAATTCCACTGTCCTCTTGGTGCCTTCATCGCACCAGAATTCCTTGGTGGCGAACTTGGTCTCTTTTTTGGTGGCCGATCTTGTTGAACGGCCGCGTTGTGCATGTGCTTCGCCATTACTTGATCAAAGGTTGCCTTCGGCTTGAAAGTTTTCCCCTGATCTTTGTCCTGGTTCGTCTTCCAAGTTCCCACTTCAGGACGCTTAGGCACAAAAGTTCGGACCGGCCTCTGGGCCGGACTGGTCTGACCGGTCGCGCCAACCGGTCTGACCGGTGCCCCCTGGGCAGTAGGAGCAACCGGTCTTTGATCCCGCGCTTGAGAGCTTGATTCTCCCCTAATTTCAGAATTCTTCACTGTAATAGTCAAGATCTTCTTTCCATCAGGAGCTTGCTTAAGCACAACTTCTCTCCCAAGCACTTTGTCTTGTTCCATCACCCTCCTTGGTTCTCCAATCACAATATTCTTGCCTCCTGCTGCATCGGCATTGTCGGGCCGAACCAACATCTTGGCATCTTTAAGATCCATGGTATTGACAACCATATTGTTGACTGGAAACGGACGCTTATCAACTTCCATCTCATTTAAAATCAATTGTCCATCATTTAAAGCCGATTGAATCTGTCGATGAAAGAAATTACAGTAATTAGTTGCATGAGAAAAAGAATTATGAAACTTGCAATAAGCACGCCGCTTTAACTCCTCAGGTGATGGAATTTTAAAAGAACATTTGATATATCCATTCTTATGCAATTCATCAAAAATTTTATCGCACTTAGATACATCAAAAGTAAACTTCATCTCTTCCTGCCGATTCCTATGAGTCGGCTTAAGAGACGTGCAAGCAAAAGCTTTATTAGATGCTGGCCATACAAATTCAGCAGCCAACACCTCATGAGACTCTTCATCGGAGCTACAAGAATCACATTCTACATTATGCACATTAGCCCGATGAGTCCTATGGCTTTCTTTTAAGTCTTTGCTCCGGCTTTCAACAGCCAAAGCTCTTTGATGCAATTGGTTTACGCTATAAAATTCAGAATTCTCTAATTTTTATTTAATATGAGAACGCAAACCATTGAAAGCCAAATCAGCAAGATCCTTTTCAGAAATAGAAACACCACAACAACGGTTTCTAGTATCACGGAAATGCCTCATGTAATCATTAACAGTTTCATCGCGTGATTGTCTAACCGATGCAAGATGTGACAGCTTAAGTTCATTAGTGCCCGAAAAGAAGTGATCATGAAACTTTTGTTCTAACTGTTCCCATGAAGTAATAGAATGCGGAGCTAAAGATGCAAACCATGAGAAAGCTGTACTAGTTAGAGACAAAGAAAATAAACACACTTTTAAAGCCTCACTAGAGCCAGAATCGCCTAGTTGTGCCATGTATTGACTAATATGTTTAAAAGTGCTTTTAGAATCCTCCCCATTAAACTTAACAAAACCAGGAAGTCTAAATCCAGCAGGGAAAGGAACTAAATCAAAGCGAGGAACATAAGGCTTTTGATACAATCTAGCCTTATCCCTAACATCTACTCCCAAGTTCTCCTTAAGAGCTGAAGCCAAATCAAGTTTGTACTTAGAGAATATTTTATTTAAATACTCTAATGAATTATCCTGAAAATTTGGCTGTTGAGTACTATGCACAGGAGTAGAAGGCAAATTCCCCATTTCTGCTTCTCCGGAACCGGTCTGACCAGATCCAGTGATCGGTCTGACCGGTTGGACCGGCACCATCTGGTTTGCCGTACCCGACCCTCCAGGGCCGGTCTGACCGGTCACGGCGACTGGTCTGACCTGTTGATGCTGGCCAGATTGGTTGGCTGACATCATCCCCTGCCTCTGCTGGCCGTACCTTCCAAAAAGCTCGTAAGGTACTGGGCCTTGTGAAAATAAATTTTGAATATTTGGGGGTACAGTATATCCAAAGTTTGGATTTTGCGGGGTAAAATTCACAACTTCATTATTAACCCGGCCATAATTAGCCGAATTAGGTAAAGTTGTGAACGGCTGAGGTGTAATAGGCCGAGTAAACATTGGGTTGGATGGTGTAACAGATTGGCCTTCAAAATAATTCAACGGCATACCAAACATAGGTTGTTCTACAGGTTTTGTTGCCGGTGCTTTAAAATCAGGCGCAATAGGAACTTTAGGAATTAAAAGATTAGGATCGGCGGCAGGTTGTTCAACCATGGGCTGTTTGCCTTCCGATTCTAATTTTTTGTTCATCATCCAGTTGACCAATTTAACATTATTTGCAACCATCATATCCTCCATGTACTTAAGGAAAGCTTCATGTGAGTTTTCATCGGGTTGTACCTGGGGGATTGGTGTCGAAGATGTAGCAGTTGCATCTACCTCCTTGATCTTGGAGACCACGCCCTTGCGGTCCTTCTTGAAGTGCGAGAGGTAGTAGAGTCGTTCTTCTTCCGCCTTCTTCTTTAGGTACTCTTCAAGCCCTTGACGATCTTCAGCGGAAAGTTCATCGTCCTTTACAGTGACGATGTTCTCAAGATCCAACTCAGCGGTGGAACCCATCTGGATGAGTTAGATAGATCGGCTGCACGAACCAGATCTCCAAGTCCCCAGCGGAGTCGCCAAAAGTATGTTGACGCAGAATATGGTCAACACACGAGAGCGCTAGTTCGCGCGGGTCGCAAACGGACCAGATCGCAGCTGCCCTGCACCGACTGGTCAGACCGGTCAGAGGCACCGGTCAGACCGGTTACCGCCGGCGAGCTATGGGGTAAAACCCTAAAAACGCCTCCCGGAAGGATCCGTCAGGGAGAACGTCGTCAGGGGTGCCCTAGGGTCGGCAGGCCACCTAGGACGCCTTCAAACGTCGCGGAGACGCAGGAAGAACAGCAAGTAGGGTTGGAAAAGCTAGGGTTTGGAGATGCAAAAAGTAAATGACAAAAGTAGTAAATTGGATAGATTCGATTGTTGTGTGTTCAATTGGCCGAATCCCCTTATATTTATAGGGAGGGTAGGTCTTGTCCCGCAAGGAAACCAAGTTACAACTCGTTACAACCTCAGAATCCTAATTTTAGAGTCCTAGTCGGATTACAACTCAGGTGACCGGTCTGACCGGTCCCCCGCACGGGTCAGGCTGGTCCGGGTGTGATCAGCTCCTCGCGCCGTCTTCTGTTCTTCTCCATGCGCCATCTTCTTGTCTTGCAATCCTTCTGGTCCTTATGCCAATTTTGGTTGTCAACGCCAAGCCACACCTATCTTTCCTAAGCGAACACTGCACCAAATCATCTCTGACGAGTCACAAATAGAACTTCGACTCCATGCTGAAGGTAGCTATGCAAGTAGTAATGTCTACGTAGGTTTGCTCAAAGTTTATGCAAAGGTAGAAAAATGCATCATTCCGAGCTAATGGAAATGAGAGGCATCAGGAAACAAACACTACTGGAGAACTCGCCATCGGTCACGGTTCGTAACCCTCATAGGTACTGGTTCTGGAACCGGTACCGCGACACCGTGACTAAAGGGGGCCGGCCTTTGGTACCGGGTCCAGAACCGGTACCAAAGGGAGCCTTTGGTACCGGGTCCAGAACCGGTACCAAAGGGAGCCTTTGGTACCGGTTGGTAACACCAACCGGTACCAAAGGACCCCCCCGCGTAGGCATGCGGGGGAGGGCCTTTGGTACCGGTTGGTGTTACCAACCGGTACCAAAGGCTGTTTTGGTTATTGTTTTTAAATGTTTGATATTTGGGTTAGTTATATACAAATCTACGCGTCTACGTGTCTGCTCGTCATATGTCATATGTCGTACACGATCTTTCACGCAATAAGATTGAAGTCGTCGCAATTGTCAATGGATTTTGACCCGACTTTGATTGCATTTTTTTCGAACATTCACATATAAACATTTGAGATCGGCCAATACAAAAGTTAGAGCATTTAAAAGTTATTTACAATTAACGAGCAGAACTGGAAGAAGGAGCGGAAAGGGAGTCCAATTGAGCGATAGCGCGTCCGTCATGGTGGCACTCTCCCAGTGGACTTATAACTTGGTCCATAATGAATCCAAATAGTTGGTCCGCAATAGCTTTTGATTTTTGTTTCATTGGGAGCACTTGATGGTAAAACATCCTCTGCATTAATCACAAATGACAACATTCATTCATATAATAAATATATTTTGCATGTAATCATTTCTAAACAAGTAACTAATAATCATTCATTCATATATAAATAAATTTTGCATGTAATTATAAAATTTCCTAACACATTCATTTCTAAACAATAACTAATAATCATTTCAAAACAATAACTAATAATCATTTCTAAACAATAATCAATAACTAATAATCATTTCTAACCAAGTAACAAAGTTTACATGAAATAACAAAGTTTACATGAATTAACAAAGTATACATGAAATAACAAAGTATAATAAATATATTGATAATAAATATACACTAATAATCATATTTCCATATACACTAATAATCATATTTCCATATACACTAATAATCTAATGTCCATATACACTAATAATCTAATTTCCATATACACTAATAATCTTATTTTCATATACACTAATAATCTAATTTCCATATACACTAATAACCTAATTTCCATATACACTAATAATCTTATTTCAATATACACTAATAATCTAATTTTCATATAGACTAATAATCTAATTTCCATATACACTAATATTTCCATACTAATAATCTAATTTCCATATACACTAATAATCTATTTTCCATATACACTAATAATCTAATTTCTATATACACTAATAATCTAATTCATACCATGAGTTCTTCTTGAGTCGCTTTTTGGGAGAAACAAAGGTATGGATCCACTGGCAGACGTAGTATCCGCATAGATTCGTCCCTGCTTCCTGTCTGGCACACTGAAAGTGGAGAAGAATAAAGATAGACGTAACAACTATATATTAGTGTGATTTTACGAGATATGCGGGTACACCAGCCACGTACCGGAAAGTCCGTCTTCACATCCAGTTTTTGTTTGAAATTTCCTTTTTGTTTCGCACGGAAACGTGTCCATGCCATGTCAATCAAGTCTAAAACTGCTTGGTAATCCTCTTTTTTTTCCGCAGTGAGTCCATGACAATAATTTGACCGGTGTTTATGATTATCACAAGCAGTATCCAGTGAGCT
>CM014271.1:72385171-72417890 GCA_004135705.1 Alloteropsis semialata | reverse complement strand
CCCCACGCCACCGCCGGCTCCGCGCTCCGCCGTCCCCACGCCCCGACGACCCAGCGCACGCCGACCCCGCGCCCTGCAAAACCGTGAAGGCATGAATGAACTCTGAAATTCAGTTTCTCTGAATCCATTCAAAACCGACAGATTTGAGTCAAGTTTGCTTTAGATTTTACATGTGAACTTTTTGAGCTCCCAATACCAAAGTTGTAGACAATAGATAGGGCTTCATTTTCCTTAATATGACCACATGCTAATTCTCATTGTATGAACAGCTGTCGAGCACTGAACATAGACCAAAACAATGGACATTCCAAGAACATAGACCAAGTTTGATCAATTATCTCAATTATATGTCATTTTTGAAATGGGAGATCAAAGTATATCAATTATCGCAATGGATATTAGTTTTTTTTTGTTTTTATATTAGTGTGATTTTAGTTGATAATTACCTCATTTTTTTAGATCAATTATCTCATTTTTTGATAATAGTTGGATATTAGTTTATATCAATTGTGAGATCAATTATCTCATTTTATATCAATTATCTCAATTATCTCGAATTTTATATCAATTATATCAATTTTTAGAAACTAGTTGGATATTATACTTAGTTTAGTTTCTATGTTTTAAATGTCAATTATATGTCATTTTCTAAATGGGAGATCAAATTAAACTTAGTTTAGTTTATATACTATAATTGTGAGATCAATTAGTTAGATTCTAGTTGGATATTAGTGTCAATTACATGTCATAATATATCAATTGTTTTATCATTTATATCAATTTTTAGAAACTAGTTGGATATTAAACTTAATTAGTTTAGTTTCTATGTTTTATATGTCAATTATATGTCATTTTCTAAATAGGAGATCAAAAACTTAGTTTAGTTTATATACTATAATATAATTGTGAGATCAATTAGTTGGATTCTAGTTGGATATTAGTTTTTTTGTTTTTATATTAGTGTGATTTTAGTTGATAATTACCTCATTTTTTTGAGATCAATTATCTCATTTTTTTTGATAATAGTTGGATATTAGTTTATATCAATTGTGAGATCAATTATCTCATTTTATATCAATTATCTCGAATTTTTGATATTAGTTTATATCAATTTTTAGAAACTCGTTGGATATTATACTTAGTTTAGTTTCTAGGTTTTAAATGTCAATTATATGTCATTTTCTAAATGGGAGATCAAATTAAACTTAGTTTAGTTTATATACTATAATTGTGAGATCAATTAGTTAGATTCTAGTTGGATATTAGTGTCAATTACATGTCGTAATATATCAATTGTTTATCATTTATATCAATTTTTAGAAACTAGTTGGATATTAAACTTAATTAGTTTAGTTTATATCAATTGTGAGATCAATCATCTCATTTTATATCAATTATCTCAATTATCTCGAATTTTTGTTATTATGAGAATGAATTTTTGTTATAACGATATAACGGTATATAAGAATGAATTTTTGTTATTATAACGATATATAAGAATGAATCTTGGTGTATTAGTTGGATATTAAACTTAGTTTAGTTTCTATGTTTTAAATTTCAATTATATGTCATTTTCTAAATGGGAGATCAAATTAAACTTAGTTTAGTTTTTCATATTAGATGGATTTGGGACTTAACGAAGACGAAACCAACAACCTTCTCAATGAAATAATTGTTGAAGGCAGTGGTGCCGTCCCCGTCCCTGAAGCCGATGATGGCAGCAATACCGATCAGTACCTCAACATGTCCGGGGAGGGAATTGAGCAGTCAGATGGTGACGTTGGCCAAGGCACCGATGGTGACGATGACCAAGGCACCGATGGTGACGAGGTATATATACATTAGCACACTTAGTAATAATGCCACAAAGATTTAAGAGGTACATATATTAATAATTAAGTATCCTCTCTTAACTTTTAGCCCTCCGCAACGATGTCGAATTCGGGGAAAAGAGGACCGACAAAAAAGCTGGAGGGTCGTTTTATTGTCACACAAGTGGACGATGCAGGCAAACCAATTGCCCCAGCTGACGTTGCAAGGAAGATGACAAATCAATGCGGGGTTCTTGTCAGAGATCACATCCCAATCAGCATTCCAAGATGGAAACCTATGAAACACGGGGATACAAACTTTGTCCCTCAAAGAGAGAAAGATATGCTCTGGCAGCAGCTACAAGAACATTTCACTGTGCCAGCAGGAACTGAGGATAGAGTGAAAGCTTGGGCTCTTTCGAAGATGGCAGAACAATTCCAGAGCTTTAAGAAGAAACTATACAGAAATTTTGTTGACAAGAATCGCACGCCAACTTTCACAGGAGCATATGAGAAGCTAAGACCCCAGTGGGCTGCATTTGTGCAATACAAGCGTTCGACACTTGGAAAGAAGCTTATGGAGACGAACAAATCTAATGCCGCCCAGAAAGAATACCATCACCGTCTCGGCCAAGGTGGCTACGCTGCAGCTATTCCAAAATGGGAAAAGATGGAACAAGATCTACGTGATAGAGGTATCACACCACAGACATCAACTTGGACTGACCGTGCACGACATTGGTATTATGCCCATGGCGGAACATTGGCCCCCGATACCGGGGAATGCATCTTTGGACAGCAGATACAACAAGCCGCACAGAGACTTACGCATGCCATAGAAGCAGTTAGCAAGGGAAAGTTCCACCCGGACAGAGAAAAGGATGAGCTCACATGGACTCTGCAGAATCCCGAGCATCCTGGACGGACGCGAGGCAAAGGAGGGGTTCCGTGGAAGTACGGGTTTGCCGACTGCATTGAGTCTTACAGAAGTCGCAGCAGAAGAAAAAACGAGGAGTTGGAGAAGATGCGACGACTCGAGGAAAGGATACTGCAGAACGAACAAAGAACTGGGGAGGTTCAGCGGCAACTGGAGATAGCACTTAGCTCTCAGCAACAAAGCCGTGGATCCGCCGGCGCTCCAGTAGACGCAATTAGCCCTACCCAGCATCATCGAAGCAGTTGCGCGTCCACTGACGTCCCAAATGATGCTCAAGTCCAACGCTACCCCGTGGACGATATAACTAGGCGGACGACCTGTGAGCTGCACAGTCCATTCAAGAATTTAACGTTCAAGGTGGCATACGGAAGTGCTTTGCCGAGTCAAGAAGGAGATCTCTACCATGGAGGGCAAATACCTGCTGGCTATGCTAGAGTTGGGGTGGAGCAGGTCTTGGCCGGGTACGAATCACTCCAGCTTGACATTCCTGGAGGTGACGGAGAGATGACACTAGAAGAGGCAGTTCATGGTGTTATCCTATGGGAGAAGCGTTACATCGTCTTAACTCCTGAGGGGCCTTCGTCGTCACCCCAAAGCTCAAGGGCATCTCCGCCGTCTCCAGCTCCGCAGTCCCCTCCGCAGCAATATTCGCCTGTTCTTCCTGAATAAAGGTCTCCATCGCCAACAACTCAAAAATCTCCGTCACCTCCAGCTAAGCAATCTCCGCCGCCTGCACCTCCGCCGGCAAAGAAAGCTAAGCAACAGAAAGCCAAGGCACCAACAAAGCCACCTGCAAAGAAGCCAGCAAAGCAAGCCAAGGAACCTGCCAAGCTACCATGGGAAAAAACTGATGAGGAGTGCAAGCAGCATAGTCTGGATGAGGTTAAAGAGTTCTTCAAAAAGAAGGAGCCCAAGAAAAAAGAAGTAGTTGATGTTGCTAAGTCTGCTTTCTTTATTGGCATGGCTAAAGTAACTCAGAAGAAAGTGTTGTCAGACTATGACCGCTCTATTAAGAAATCATATGAGAAGAATCAAAGGGAGGAGAAGGAGCGACGGAGTCAACAGAGCCAAGAGTCTACCAAGAGCCACAAGAGCGTGAAGCAACAAAGGAAGGGAAAGGCTGTTGCTCAGCTCGGTGAGCAGGAGAGGCAAACAATTAATCCACTCATAGTGAATGCTGGAATTGGACCGGTCGACCTGCTTGAGTTTTGCAAAGGGGCAGGAATGACGCCCTCGCAAATGCTGAATGAGAGTAAGACCCCAAAGGCTATACCAAGGTGGCCATTTCAGCTTGGCTTACCTCTAGTTGACCCTGATACGTACAACACGCTGTCAACAAAAATGTACAGATTACATGAATGGTACCTTCAGGCGTCGGCCCAAGGCCAGAACATGGTGGGATTGAAGATTAGAGATGATGACTACTTTCGTGGCGATAATGTTATGTATCTGGAATTCTCAGAATTTTACCAGATATACCATAGGGATGCCCTTGACGTGTCTCTCCTCAGCTGCTGGGTGCTGTAAGTGCTTCGTTTATTTCTATATTTAACGTCTCCTATGTATTGTCAACTTATTATTAAACATTTATTTTTTAAAATTGTATCCTGTAGAATGGAGATTGAAGAATGCAGGAAAAACTCATACTTCCACTTGGGCTTCATCGACCCAAAAACTGTAAACCAGCATATGTTACTAAATTTTTATGAAGACACAATGAACAACATTGACAGATTCTTACGTGTACAACATTACAAGACAATGATTCTATTTCCTTACAACTTTGGGTGAGTACTTTTACTGTCTTGTGCATCTTTTAGTTTTCTTCCTAACATAATTTTTATTTCAATTGACGTGACTCTTGGTACAAAACTTGCATGTAAATAGGTTTCATTGGATATTATTTGTTATATAACCGGACATAAGCTTGTTGACCATCATGGACTCATTGAGGGGACCACTGGACGCGTACCAACCAATGATTGACCTCCTTCAAAAGTAATTTTCATCCTCGCACTATTATTCCTCTTTAGCTCAGCCAAGAATTCCATTTGTTTCATATGGTGTGCGCAGGTGTTGCAAAAAGTTTCGTGCAGAGCAAAAAGGTCCATTCAAGGAACAACTTGGTATCAAGGGAGACTTTCCGGTAAATACTACTATACATAGACCAACATCTCTTTTTGTTTCATTATCATGAATATGCATGTAATGACTTGACCATTTCTCCTATAAAGTGTTATAGGCAGAATCAAGGCACCAATTTATGTGGATATTATGTCTGTGAGTACATGCACACTCTTGTAGGGCATAAGACGATCGTTACTAATTGGGACCTGACGGTATGTTCCATTTCCATTGAAATCTATATGTATGTATGCATGCATGCATGTGAGTCATAATAATATTATTTATATTTTTCTATTAACCACATCCTCAGATGATGCATATGAAAGATGAGATCTTACCGGACCAAAGAGTCGCGGCGATTCAAGAGACACTCTGCGGATTTATAATCGATGAGGTCGTGAGCAAGACAGGGGCGTTCTGGTGGGATGGACACGAGCCCGATACAAGGAGCAAATATTAGGCATTTTGTAAATATATATATATATATATATATATATATGCTCCTTTGAAATCTTGGTGTAAATATTAATATTGAAATCTTGATGTAAATATTAATATTAATCTTGGATTTATCAAAATTTGTTTTATTTAAATATATATATATAAGTTTAATATTATTACCGTATATATTAATATCAGTATTAATAGTTTAATGCATTAGTGACGTATAACTAATACATATATGGACATATACGTATATTACTATACAGGTATAATATGTATCTCTGTATAAAAGAAAAAGAAAAAAAAAGAAAAACAGAAAAGAAAAAAAAAGCCCTTTAGTCCCGGTTGGTAATACCAACCGGTACTAGAGGGGCTCCACCCTGGGCGCCGCGTGGAGACCCTTTACTCCCGGTTGGTATTGCCAACCGGACTAAAGGTGGCTTTTAGTCCCAGGTAAATACCCGGGACTAAAGGCTGGGACCTTTAGTCCCGGTGGCGTAGTCCCGGTTGCGGAACCGGGACTAATGGGAGTTCCCAACCGGGACTAAAAGCGGTTTCTCTACCAGTGAAAGGCACTATATGTATCTATACCACGTTATTGCAAATAAATTTCCATGACTCTGCTAGGGCGAGAACCATAATAGCAAGAAGAAACTATATATTGATTGCATCCATATAATGCTTACCTAAAATAAATATGAAACAATTGTCTTGCAAATGAACAGTAACAATTGGATGTCTTCCTTTCCTTACAAAAGCAAGCCAACCTTTCTTCGTAAGCGAACACCGCTCCAAATCATATTGTCGGTTTTTATGCTGTGTTGCCTATTATGGGGGTCCCCAAGGTAGTGATTTGTGCGGTGGGGGATCACCAGACCTGAAGCATGAAGGTAAACGCGGGACACAATACACGATTTAGACAGGTTCGGGCCGCCAAGGCAGCGTACCCTATGTCCTGTATGGGGTGTATAGTATTGTGCTCTGCGCTGGGTTGATTTCGATGCCCATCTAGGTACCTCGACCCTCCTTTATATAGTCCAGTGGTGGGTTCCTAGTCGGCTACAAGGTAGGAGTCCTAGTAGAATTACACAGTACGAGTCCTAGTAGGATTACAGGGGAATTCTAATTGGAGTCTGCCTTCTTCCTTCCTTGCGGATACTGGGGATTCTATCTCCGACAAGCCCCCGAGCGCTTCATAGCCGTACGCAGCAGTCTTCGAGTACTGTTTTGATCCTCGCCGAGTAGTTTTGGTGCTTTTCGAGTACTTTGCTGGTTGAATTTTCAAAGTTCCTTAAAGCTGCCATGAGGGTATGGTGTGCTCAAAGTCTTCACGTGCACCGAGTTGTTTTTCAACAAATTGAGCATCAGCCGAGTTGTTTCCTCACCCTAATGCGCCTTCGTTGAAAACTTCCAGTAGTAAAAATGATCATCTTGATATATGGAGAGTGGCGAAAGTCACACTCCATATGGAGTAGCCCTCGAGCCTTAGGTTGAATCGAAGAATTAGGCTGAGGGTCAAATCTTAAATCTGCTTCTTCCGTCTTGAAAAAATGATTGATGGGTGTAGCTTATCAGCCCCCAAGCCTTGGAATGATTGAATAATCAATTCAAAGGTCTTTGTCTTTACGGAAGTCATCATCCGAGTACTTCTTCTTCACGGAAGTCATCATCCGAGTATTTTGTCTTCACAGAAGTCATCATCCAAGTAGGATCATGTATTTTCCTCGCGGATACCTATGGATCCCGACCTGACAAGCCCCCGAGCACTTCGTAGTCAAACAGCAACCTTCTTTGAACCTACGGCCTTCTGCTTTAGGAAATAGTCTTCTCATCCGAGTTCTTCAAGCTTCATGGAAATCAGCATCCGAGTAGTTTTGCGGCGTCCAACCCCCGAGCGTCTTCATGTCTTCACGTTCGCCGAGTTGTTTTCCAACAAATTTAGCATCAGCCAAGTTGTTTCCTCGCCCTATTGCACCTTTGTTGAAAAACCTTCAGTAGTGAACATGATGTGCTCTTTGCTGACTACTTGTGTAATCAGCCCCCAAACTTATGCGCCAGGTGAGCTGCTGGAGCCACGTCGAGTAGTAATTGGGTGCTTAGCCCCCGAGCTTGAGAGCTTAGCAAAGCCGCCAGAGTATAATGACCTGAAAGAAAAGATGCGTACATTATGTAGCATTTTTGTAGAGTATAATGAAAGTACTGAAATTCATTGGATAATGAATATAAGCATAAAAGCTGCGTATACTCTTGTCCGGTCGTATTTCTCTCGAGTAATTAGCTTGTTACGTTTAAGCACATGGTCCCTGCATTAGCCGTTGCTTGTAGCGTGTATGAGACGGACTCATGTACGCATGTAGAGACGTTAGGCGTAGCAGAAAGAGCCAAGGTTTCACGGATTAAGGCGTGTGCTACCCGAGTGACCTTAAGAGATAGACAAAATAAGTAGTTTGCGCCTCCTTAGGGTGTAGTCACTATGGTGTCTCCAGTACTCAGTACACAAAACTTCGTGGCAAAGCCTCCTGATTCGGTGTACCAAGCATGTGGCATACGGTCAACAAACCCAAGGGTAATGTCAAAGTGTAGCTCTGAGGTAAGTACCGTCAAGAGGCGTACACAAATTGGCATGTTACCTGCATGCAGAAAACAAGCCAACCAACAAATAATTATTAGAAAAGTGACATAGCTTGATTCGTGGACGATAATCGATGAAACCATGTGCGGTCGTCGATGGAGCCACGATGATTGTTGATGAAGCCGACTAGTCGGAATCGATTCCGACTAGTTGTTGGCGGAGTAGTGTCCGTTCTCGACTAGTTGCTTAGTCGAGATGAGTAGTCGAAGTGGTCGGCCGAGTAGTCAAAGTAGTCGGCCGAGTAGTCAAAGTAGTCGGCCGAGTAGTCGGTCGTCGTAGCCGAGTTGTTTTGAGTCGAGCCGAGTTGTTTGTCATCGGATCCGAGTAGTTGAAGATGTTGCTTCGTGTTGAATCCGATCTTCTCTCTGTTTCAATGGGCAACAATCTGCCGATTAGTCCGCAAGGGTGCTGTAGATCGACTTTGCTTCGAACTCGGCAATGGTGCAATCTGCGCCTTGAACTCAACTAGGAAAATCCATCCGCAAGTCGTCAAATACGAATCCACTGCGGATTGGGGACCAACATCTGCTGAGACAACGTGCAACTGCCTCACACTGGCTAGATCGAAGTTGATGATGAGGTCCTTCAAGCTCACCCGATGATCTCGACGATCACCCCTAACTGGCGCGCCAGCTGTCGGTTTTTTATGCCGTCTTGCCTACTATGGGGGGTCCCCAAGGTAGTGATTTGTGCGGTGTGGGATCACTAGACCTAAAGCATGGAAGTAAACACGGGACACAAGACACGATTTAGACAGGTTCGGGCCGCCAAGGCAGCGTAACCTACGTCCTGTATGGGGTGTATAGTATTGCGCTCTGCGCTGGGTTGATTTCGATGCCCATCTAGGTACCTCGACCCTCCTTTATATAGTCCAGGGGTCAGGTTCCTAGTCGGCTACAAGGTAGGAGTCCTAGTAGAATTACACAGTATGAGTCCTAGTAGGATTACAGGGGAATTCTAATAGGCGTCTGCCTTCTTCCTTCCTTCCGGATACTGGGGATTCTATCCCCGACATGTATCAATCAGAATCAACAAAGAACTACGGCTTTGTGCTGAAGCTAGCTACCAATTTAATGTGTGGGTAGTTTTGTTCCAGCTGTTTCCGCAAAGTACAGGAATGCATGGTTCAGGGCTGACAGAAATGAGAGGCATTAGGAAACAAATTGGCACTTCGGGCGCGGTTGACACCAGTGCAGTTTCTAAATCTACGATATCTGATCAGCAGCTAGAAATGCACCAAGTAACTTAACTGATGCTACATATGCAGAGTGGCTAAACTTCCTATACATACAAACTGCGATTAACAACAGGAACTAACACGAAGCAGTTAAATTATCACCATAACACAGTGCCGGGCATAGAGGTTCTTAATCCTTCTCTGCTGTCGCCACCTCACTGCAGAGGATCTCTTTTTTTAAAAGAAAACAAAGGAACACTGCAGAGGATCCTAATCCATGATATGTGGAGAAAGCTCAATGTTGTAGTAACAGAAGACTAATGCTACTAATTTAGCAAAAATACAATTACTAACACATCATCATGAACGGAAGCCCCTGTAAATTACATCCTGACTTGACCAGAACTTGCAACAAAAAATAGGAAAATTGAAAAAAATAGACGTCGACAGCAGGATTCGAACCGGCGACATATTTTAAGTTCAATTTCCAACTTTCCTTGTTTTAAATACGTAATTACTATTTTCCATGCTAACATATTGCAAAACAATTTCGATAACTTGACTCTAGGCCTAGACGCATGATGGCATGAAAATGACAACCTTATTCAGCATGAACTGACTATATATAGAATGCATCCCCATAATGCCTCACCTACTAAAAATAAATGCGTAACAATTTATCTTGCAACTGAAAGGTAAACAATTTGACATGTTCTTTCCTGACCTATATATACCAAGCCACACCTATCTTTCCTAAGCGAACACTGCACCAAATCATCTCTGACGAGTCACAAATAGAACTTCGACTCCATGCTGAAGGTAGCTATGCAAGTACCAATGTCTACGTAGGTTTGCTCAAAGTTTATGCAAAGGTAGAAAAATGCATCGTTCCGAGCTAATGGAAATGAGAGGCATCAGGAAATAAATTAGCACTCAAAATCCACTTGTATCACAGCTTCAGCCTCTGCCTAGAATGTCCTAAATAGACAACTGAACTGGTCCAGAAACTCAGCTCGCATCACTGGTCAACGAGACTTGGTATTAATATGAAGCTGGTAGACTTAGTCTGGAGACGTCACCGTCCAGTCTCCATTCATTCACCGACTGTTGAGACCAAACAGCACAAGAGTTTATTAGTAATGGGTAGTTCTGTTTGTATCTAATAAAAGCAGTGTTCATTTGAAGAAAGAAATAGTATTCAACATTTATATAATAAATGATTGTCCAGGCAAGTTCTCAATAAAAAAATTCTTCAATAGCAAAAATATACATGAAAGTAAAAACAAAATGTGTGTAGATCTTGTTGAACGGAAGGTATGATATTATACGAATTTTTGAGGAATGTTGATGAACATTGTATGTTTTAGCTTCAAATTTCCAACACTCACCATTCTTCCATGCTAACACATGCGTGGAAAATAAATTTGGATAACTTTGATAACACAAAGGTAGAAGAATGCATGGTTCCGAGCTAATGGAAATGAGAGGCATCAGGAAACAAATTAGCACTGGAAATCCAGTTGTGTCACAGCCTCAGTCTCTGCCTATAATGTCCTAAATAGACAACTGAATTGATACAGAAACTCAGCTCGCATCGCTGACTGACTAGACTTGGTATTATGAAGCTGGTAGATTGAGTCTGGAGACGTCACCGTCCAGTCTCATGCTGCTAGCTAGGCGTGGGGCCGTGGTTGGGGGGAGACTCTAGTATCCAAAGCAGCAACATCCGTGTAGTCGAGGCAGTTATCATGTAAGTGGGGAACAGGGGCTTCAGAAAGTGTTCTGCATGCATATCGATGTTGTGGTCTTTTTCATCAATCTAGCTTTCACAGCTCTCCTTTAAAATTATCAGTGCAAAGGGACATCGGCCTCTCATTAAACATATTGAGCACGGGGACACCATTTCGGCACACAAATTGTGGTCCTGCAGGTAGAAGTAGAAATACACCTAAATACAAGCAGCTTAGTACAACAAGATCAGAAACTTCACTCAGAAACATTTTGTCACTCAGTGCATATATAGTTATTTGGTGTGGCACCCTCTCCACTGTGATGTTAAATTGTTTACAGTCCAGTTCCATTTTCTTTTCTAGTGCAGTTTGAAGGAAAACAGACTAAAAGAGCATTGTGTTCTATCATTAAGGATGGCATGGACATCGTCTGTGTTCTCAAAACATGTTGAGCATGGGGGACACCATGTCAGCGCACAAATTGTCATGCTGCAGTATAAATACACCTAAGTACAAGCAGCTTAGTACAACAAGGTCAGAAACTTCACACAGAAAACTTTAGTCACTCAGTGCATATATAGCATTAGTGAACTGTATAAAACTGCCGAGTAACAGCACGAGCAAAAATTGATCAATTAAATTCTTACCAGAGCAGCTACGAGACTGCGAGCAATTAAAACATTGGAGAATTGTTCAAACCAGTTCAGTGACTGATTATATGTAGATGATCTCCATTCATTGACAGATTGTTGGGACCAAACAGCACAAGAGTTTATTAATGATGGGTAGTTTTGTTTGTGTCTAGTAAAAACATTCTTCATTTGAAGAAAGAAATAGTATTCAACATGTCTATATAATAAATTCTTATCCAGGAAAGTTTTCAATAAAAAAAGTTCTGTAATAGAAAAAATATACAGAAAAGTAAAATCAAAATGCATATATAGATCGTGTTGAACAGAAGGCACAATATTCCATGAATTTTGAGGAACGTTGGTGAACATTGTATGTTTTAGCTTCAAATTTCCAACACTCCTCTTTTCTAATACCAAAATAACCATTTTTCCATGCTAACACATGCATGGCAAATAAATTTGCATAACTTGACTCTAGGGAAAGATGCATGAAACTATATATTGAGTGCATCCATATAATGCCTCACCTACTAAAATAAATACTGGTTTGCAATTAATTTGATTTGCAACTTGAAAGGTAACAATTTGGCATGTTTCTTTCTTGCCAATATATACCAGCCGCACTTTCTTCCTAGCTAGCCAACCCTGCACCAAATCACATCACTTAGAAAGCCACAAAGGACTTTGGCTCCATGCTGAAGGTACCTAATAATTCAATATAAGGGCACGTTTTGATCAAGTTTTTGTGAAGTAGAAGAATGCATGGATCCGATCTGACGGAAATGAGAGGGGCCGGGAAACAAATTAGCACTTTTTAGCATCAACTCTCGGCCTAGAAATCCTGAGCTGACACTAGTAACTAGTAAGCATGCAAAGTCTTGTATCCCATGCAACATGCCAGTTGGCTCAAAGATGGTCTTATTACTGAGCTGGTAGTTTGAGTCTCGGGTATGCTTATGTTGCTAGCTACGGCTGGGCGCCAGTGTCTAAATCTATAGTAATTAAATTATCAACAGAGCAGCTAGCCAGCTAGGAAACTAATAGCAACAAACATTTAGCAATTAAATTATCACTAGAGCAGCTAGGAAACTAATAGCAACAGCAGGAACTTAGTATTAAGCAATTAAATTATGAATTAAGCAATGAAATTATGACCAGAAGACCATCCTTAGTCAACAATTTTCTTGGACACACAGCCTTGGACATAGCTCATCTTCTTTAGGCGCTGTCTTTCTAATTTCAGGCAAGATCATGTGGTCCTCCCCTCCCTCTCTGGTTCATCATCAGCATCACGTAAGGCAACCAAAAGTTGTGTTTTAAGTTCAAATCTCCAATGCTCAACTTTTTTTCAATACCTATTTTTCCATGCTAAACCTCATTCGACGCTAGAATATATACCTTCACAATGTGTTCTCTGTAACACTCATGCTCAGGAGACACTGCGACACCTTTTGTTGGAGCGCCTTTCAGCAAGGATTCCTCTTACAGATCTCTTGGGACCCCACCATGGAACCTTTGGACATGATCATACAAGTCAGAGTTTTTGGTCAGTAGTCTTCATCGATATTGTGATTATTTTCTTAACCAAAAATCAAATGAAATTGCTACCCGCGCCTGCCACACAGTACTATATTGTGATTATATTGCTTGTTGGTCCGTTTGGTGTCATGGTAATAATATTATTTTTCATAATGGTATCCTGTCCTTGGGTGCTTTGGAGGACTGCTTTCAAAAGGAGTTGTGTCTGGTTACTCTGCGAGTTAAACTCATTGTATATACCCACACTTTATATATAAAAAGAAGGTAGGGCCTCCCCTGCCAATTTCCCTCAAAAACATATTGCAAATAATTTCGATGACATACTCTAGGGCAAGATGCATGATAGAAGGAATTACAAATATTATTTACTATGGACTGAAACTATATATTTGGTGCATCCATATAATGCCACACCTACTAAAATTCAATGCTAAACAAATTGGTTTGGGGATGAAAGGTAACAACTTGACGTGCTTCTTTCCTGGCCAATATATACCAAGCCGCCCTCTCTTCCTAAGCGAACATTGAACCAAATCTTCACTCATAAGTCACAAAGGACTTCTACTCCATGCTGATGGTAGCTAGCAACTTAATGTCTCAGTGCGTTTGTTCAAGTTTTTTTGTGAAGTATATATATATACACTAGTAGAAATGTGCAGACCAGTGATGTTTCATTTTCATCACAGCAGAGCGAAAATTTGTCACAGAAGGTTTTCTGTGACGAATTTATGACAAAATTGGATTCGTCATAGTATACGCGTCGCTAAAGATGTACGGTGACGAATCGTCACGTTCATCATAGAAGACCTCTCATTTATGACGAAATGTTTTCGTGTCACAGAACTGATTTGTGTTTTATGACGCCGCAGAAAAATGTCATTGATGACGCTGCACGCAACCATGGCGATGACATAGCAAGTCTATGTGGCATTGGCCACGCTGTCAGATGACGTGGCCTGTCCACGTGGCTGGACACGTGTTGAGATCTTATCCGTGCATGTGTCGTCTTGCTAGTGCACCACATGTCAGTTGTTAGTGATTTGGCCACGTGTCAATTAGTGATTTGGCCATGCGTCAGTTCGTGATTTGGCCACGCGTCAGTTCGTGATTGGGCCATGTTTCATCCACGTTTTAGCTCTCAAATTGACAGAAACAACACCATTTGATGCATCAACAGAATCACAGAAAGAAACATCAACAGAATCACATCAGCACCATTTGATGCATCAGAAACAGCATCAACAGAATCACTTACACATCACAGAATCATAGTTCACCCATCACATACACATTTGATGCATCAGAGTTCACCCATCACAGGAATCACATACACATTTGATGCATCAGAATGCATCAGAGTTCATCAATCAGAGATCACCACAGAGCACAAGTTTCTGGTTCCAACAGCAACAGTAGGCAGCACAAGACATGATCATGTAGCAACAGTAGGTTGAGAGGAGTTACCAGCAGCATTCAAGTTGAGGATTTGCCGAAGGAAGGCATTGTTCTCTTGCGCCCTCTTCTTGTACTCCTCGAACTCCTATTGGGCCTTCTCCAGCTTTTCATCAGCAGCTTTGGCCTTCTTCTTTAGGGCATGCACCTCCACAGCGAGGCAGTTGCACCATCTTTTTCAGCGGCAAGTTGTTCGTGAAGTACCCGCTCAGCCTCTGTCTCTTGATGGTTCAGTGGTATACCAGCATTCTTCAGAAAAGTGCTGGTGCAGCTGCTCTGGGCAGAACCTTTGAGACAACCTCAGCACTATGCAGTGCTGGCTTGTTGATGGCCCTTAGACGCGTCAATCGTGAACCGCAAACGCACGGATCAGTTGTAGCTTTTTCCTTAGAGTACTCCCTCAAGGTTTATCAATCCGTGGAACTAAAGATATAAGAAACAATCCAACTAGCATAGATATCCTTTAGTCTTGAAAGAGAGTTGCAAAACGGATCTAATCTACTAAAACCAAACACCGGAGGTAGCAAAAGAAAGTTAGAGATAACCAATCTAGATCGCCTAGATCATGCATATGTTGTAGCTCCTAGCCAAATAGAGTGAAGTAAGATAGATGTGAATCTCAATAAAAAGCATCTTTAAATCATGACCTCCAGTCAAACTCCCGAAAGCCCCACCTTACACGGGATCACACCCTGTCACGATGCTCCCTATCGGCGTGGGTAACTTAAGGGCACGTTCACAAGTAAATGTGTCAAACCACTTGGTAGATCCGGTATGAAAGACGAGGATGAGGCGGCCAGGAAAGACCCCAGGCCGGCCTGCCCAGAGAGGCCCAGGCCGGCCGGCCTGGCCTCTTTCCTGACCGTCTCATCCTCATCTTTCTCTCCAAGTCTTCTGGAAGCTTTAGTAGATGTTCCACCTATGCATGTGGGCCTTTGGACGTCATTTGCAACAAGAATAGATCCGATATGAACCCCTTGGTAAACGTGTCGAACCACTTGGTAGACGTGTCGAACCACAAGTAAACGTGTCGAACCACTTGGTAGATCCGATATGAACCCCTAGCCACCATGGCTACAAGAACACCCTAAGCAATCTATCTCGAGAATAGATTGAAGAAGCAAAACCAAGCAAGAACGAAATCATAAAGAGAGGCACTTGATCGCTAAAGATTCAGAAACATATATAACTTTACCATGAATGTAAGTACATCACAAGATCACCACCGGAATTCTACCTTGATCTTGATGATCCTAGCTCCAAAACTCTGACATGGTCTTCCTCGTAGGGTTCCCACGTCGGCTAGGGAAGAACCCTAGACAACTAGCATGACCCTCAGCTCTCCGAAAGGTGTCCCTCTAGCTCCTCTGCTCCTCGGCGGTGAATGACGAATGAATTGATGCATGGCATGGAGGCATAGGGGCTATTTATACCCTAAGGAAACCCTAGGTCGAAGGGGGAGGCGAGGCAGCGCCAGGAGACCCCAGGCCGACCAGGCTGGCCGGCCTAGCCTCTTTCCTGGCCGCTTCGTCCTCGTCTTTCTCTCCAAGTTTTTTGGAAGCTTCAGTAGATGTTCCACCTATGCATGTGGGCCTTTGGACATCATTTGCTTCGGGATATCTTTGAGATAAGAATGGGAAGTGATAAACTTCCAAATTCTCCAATTGAGTTGCCTTGACCCTGAAGTTTCTTGACCTTATCTTGAAGCACTTGCTTTTCAAATATCCTTGGAGGTCGGTTCACTAAAGTTGAGCACGAACGGGGCTTGGAACGTCGTAGGCCGGCCGGCCTAGGCCATGTGGGGCCGGCCGGCCTGGCCTCTTCTTCGGGCCTCTGGCCTTCATCTTTCATCGTGTTGTCCTTGGTCACAAGCCTTGTCCATTTGTGCTCCATTTTAGCCCAGAAACCTGTGTAAACAGAATTCCTCTAAAAACACATGCATATGCGAAAATATCCCGATTATACAGTATGATCATTAGTTTAGATATCAAATTTATGCCATTATTGAAGATAAACAAGGGTAAAAGTGTGTCGCTAAGGAGCGTCAACAATCCCCTCATGCTTAAACCTTGCTCGTCCTCGAGTAAATCTTCAATAGAAATCAGCGTTGCCTTTCGGTGTCCAATCCCTGCACTTGATCATACACGAGAAAACATAATGCCCTCAAAATATTTTGCGGTTAATTCTTCAAGTTATAACCAGCTCTTTCTAGTATGGAGGGTAGATATGAATTAAGTGTTCCCCACAAAGAATTTAAACACATGCTCTCTAATTTAAACAAGTCTCAGAAATTAGGAAGTATTTTTCAAAAGTATTGCTAAACCAAAGTCAATAATTTAAACCTCAATGCAATTGCTCATGGAACTCTCAGCTCATCTTGTCTCTCGAACTTGCTGGAACTCTCTTCACCTTCCTTTCTCTAATGTATGTGTAAGGCTTTATCTGGAGCTATGGGAAAGGTTAGTCCTAACAAAAATATTATAATCAAGATATTATCAAAACAAGAAATACTTCTCATGGGTTTACCGAGACTCGTCAAAAAGACCATGGAAAATAATTGATTTTGTGGAGAGGGGGAAAATGGAACACACGCTTTTAGATAGTGGACATGTGCAAATAGCAGAGGTTGATCCTGAGGCACAAATGAAGTCCTCATTATCAAATTGCACATGGTTGAAATATTTGAGTATGGAATAATCTTTAAGGCACTATAGAATTTAATGAAGCAAAAAGAACTAAGGAGCATTTATTTTCACACCCCTTTTTTTCTTTTATTTTTTCTTTATGCTCCTTAGAACTTCTAGCAACATTAATACTTACTCAGCACCTCCCCCATGCTTAAACGATTGCTCGTCCTCGAGCATAGAAGTGGTGGCTAATGCTAGAGTAAGTATCCATCTCAATCTTTTGAAAAATGGTTTGAATCTTCAGGGAGTATCTTCTCGTCGAATTTTGAAGCCATTGAAGGAGGATAAGGGGTAGGTTGGTCGGCTCATGGTATTGAGGCTGGACAGCCCACTGATTGTGGACCTCTTGTTCTTCTAATTATTCTTGTACATACTCTTTGATGCCTCCTAAATAGATGTTCCTTGTATCAAGCTCTTGATTCTTCGGAATTTCCTCGAGATAATGATCCATACTCAAATTGGGTTGTGGTCAAGGAGGTATTTCACAAAAAGATAATTTGGGTTTAGGGTGGATATCCAGCGAAGTTTGCAAAGCTTCTGGTGTGGAAACTCACAATGCATGGATAGATAGGCTAGCAAAAAGAAGGTACGCAAAAAGAAATGGTCAGCTTCTTAGTCTCGAACCAGAGAAGATAAGTCTTGAATCAATTCACTTGAAAATAACTCTTATACTACGGTTCAACATGATATATCATTTAGGCTTTGGATGGGTAGAGCAATTGCAAAAGGTATTAATTACAAAGCTAGCTTTAATTAAATTCAGCAATTAAACATCCCTTGACAAGTTTAAAAGAGAGAGCAAGAATAATAAACATGGGTCTAAAATTATCATAACCTCCACAAAAGATTGAGCCGGTATTTAGATAAATTTCAAATCGTGTTAGAGAGAGCATTAGTCTAATCATGCATAAGCCAAGCGCAAAAATAGACAAAGCGACAACGATCATCATATTTCAACATGGCATAAACTTTCTACCATCACTAGTAATCATGTCATGAAAGCATCGGTGATATATATAGTGATCATGGTGATGATAAATAAAATGACACACTAACACATATGCTGAAAATAAATAAAAACAGAAAATTGATATGTACACAAGCTTGCATACACGCTGAAAATAAATAAAAGAAAGAGGAAAAACTCAAACCACACGTTCGAGCAATTTATTCTTGGTCCCTGTCGGTCAATCCTCTTGGCTTGGCGGATGTCTTGCATTATACCCTTGGTCATAGTACACTTGAGAGGCTCCTCCTTCAAAATGTTCCAGCGGCGCCAATGCTAGAAGTCCCATTTGATATGCAATTCCCGCGGTTCCATCTTCTAGTCGGTCCGTATGCCTCCGGATGGCATTAATGTCCTCCAAGTTTCTATCGGCGTAGGCTCCAATCATTCTTGTGCTTCTTTTCGGTTGTTGGAGATGTGCAAATTGAGCTCCAAAGGATGGATCCGGGAACACTCCTTGGTGTGGCGGCGGTGGGTAGCCATAACTGCTATATGTAGGCAGTGGTGGATACATCGGTGGTGGCACCGGTGCTCCATACCCCCATGCTTGAGCTGGTGCATGTCCCCATTGTTGCCCCCATCCTTCCGGAGGTCCTTCTCCACTTGGTGCATTTTGAAATTCCGTTGTCCAATAAGAGGAACTAGCCGGTGGCAATTCCTCTCCCACTTCTTCTTCAACCGGTGCCGACGACTCTCCAATATGCTTCCCTCTTTTATTCTTTTTAGCCTTGATCAAAATCTTCTCATCCCACCAATCAACTCTTTTTCTTGCAAATAACTTCAATCTTGCATTGGGGAGATAAATATTTGTATTTGCAATTTTATAGCCATTCTTCTCATCTCCTCCGATGTAGTGTCCTTGCCTCATAGCTTGAATTCTAAAATCGGTCCCCTTCATGAAGAATGCCGAGTTTATCTCCAATCTTGGGTTCAATGCAATTGCTATCATGGAAAGATAACAACCCGAGCCGATCTCTCCGGAGCCGAATATTGCTTCACATACCCACCTATCAATCATGATGTAGGTAGGATCAATTGCTTGCTTTTTCACCAATACGGAGTATAAATAATTTAACTCCATATCGGTTACTTTAGACTCTCTCATCCTTTCAAAAATTCTCCTGCTCATCCAAGAACAAAATATTTGAAGTATAACATTGCTTATGTTCTTTCATTGGCAGTTGTCATCCTTTGCAATTTTCTTCCAAAATTTATCTATCCCTCCTTCTTCGACTTCGGCTCTTTCCGGTGCATCACCATTGAAACCAAGTAAGCTTCCAGTTCCTTCAATGGTGATGGACCTTTCTTCATCCTTCAACCTAAATTCGAGGCATGACACTTCTTGCTCATCAATTTTTCTTGTCACCACTCTCATGGTCATCATCATCTCCAAAGCAATTTCTCTATGCACGTCCACCGGAACACCATCGAAAAATTGCCTCCATCTGAGGTTGCCCAGCAACCCATAAATATCACCATAGAATCCCAATCTCTACAGTGCATCATCATCAAAATCAATGTTTGCCTTCACCCTTCCTTTCAAATTCTTGAGCCTTGCTTCTTCTTCCTCCGATTAAATGACAAACCCATATTCTGAAATTCTTAGCTTGTATAGCGGTGGTGCGGTTGATCTTGTGGCACGTCGAGGTAGAGGAGGTGGTGGTGCGCCGGCACGCCCACGAGGTTTGGTGAACCGCATGGAGATACTTCTTGGGTCTTGCATCCCACCAAGGAGCAGCATGTCGCTCCTTTGTGCGGGGTTATCTTCCTCCATGCTTCTCGGTGACTCCGCAACGGAGTGCCTCCGTGAAGAGCTTGCTTATGGTGCGTCGGATGCCGATGACCTTGTCCTCTTTCCGGTGATGAAGTTCAAAACTTGCCTCCTCATGGTGCCTTGCTGCACAAACACAAAAACCAACACACCGGGGGTTTATCGCTGGTAGAAAAACAATATATTGAAGAGGAGAGCAAACTAGAAATTGTAGTGAATTTTTGGAGATATTTGGAGGTGATTTTGATTTTCAAAATTTTTAGAGCTTTTGCTAGTTTTCAAACTGGAAGAACTGAAGAACATGAACTAAGAATTGTATGAGCTGCGTACCTGTGAAACGGGGCACCAGGGCCCTTAAGAAGGCACCAGGCCGGCTGGCCTGGGATGCTTGGGGCCAGCCGGCCTAGGGTCCTTCACGTGTCCTTGCTCCCATGTCTTCCTAAGTTGTTTCCTGATCAATATCCAGCAGCTCCACTTGCTTTGCACCGCCCAAATGTTGTGAACCACTCATTCTTTGGAAAGTTTTCAACTTGTACATTGTTTTCTCCACCTTGATTCATGCTTTTGTCCTTTGCTTCAACTCCACTCCAAATGTTGCTTTCAATCCTGCAAAAATAAGTATACCACCATGCATGGCTGCCCCCTCTTGCATGTGGAGTTAGGTGGAGAGCACAATAATTCTTCCCATGAACTCAATCTTGGTTATTAGTGATGATCATGGTCATAAACCCTTCCAAAGTGTGTTTAGGTGCTTAAGTCCTCCTCTAATCTTGACAAATAAAACCAACTCAAAGCAAGCAATGAGTTTGAATAAGTAATCAGAAGGGAATTTGGTCATCATAAACACTTTCAAGTCGAGAAATATTCTTCGACTATATTAATTTTGATTTCGCCGGTGTTGCTCACTTTCATGAATTGATAGTGAATTTTCCCGAGTTCAACTATGGGTCATGGGTTTAGGTTCTAAATTTTGGCCAAATGAGAGAGATATTTCGAAAGAAAATAAAATAAATGGGGCTTAGAAAACTCCTAATCATAGAGAAATAAAACTGAAAATTACTAAGGTTGCGTGAGCCTAGTATGCGTCAAAGAATTTTAAGAACAACGCTTGGCTCTACTCGTGTCTTTGCAATAATCAACTTGGTCCGACCGTCATGGAAAGGACGGTCGCCAAAATGGATGTGGGAATTTGGTTTTGGGTTTCTCAAGATAAAACAAATAAATCATGGGAAGGCTCAAGTCATTGGTTTAGAATAAGAATTAAAATTAAAATGACCGAGCTACTCTAATTTAAATGTCCGACCAAACGACCAATTTAACAAATGTTTACAAAGTCTTGCGTAGCAAAATTCATGACTCACTTACTCAAAAGGTCTTCGCGGTTTGTCCTCCCGGTAGCTTTGACTCGACGAATGGGTTGTCCTCCCGGTAGCTTATTCTTGACTCGACGAACGGGTTGCCTCCCGCAAAGCGCTTCATTTATAGTCTATAGCTAGACTTCTTCTTTTCTTCACTTCGGACCAACGCTCGGTGGTGGCATTGCAGTCTTTGGTACCCACTTCTGCACGATCCTTGGCTTGGGTGTAGGATTATTCTTCGGCTTAGTCATCTTTTTGGTCTTCACAAGCGGGCGTTGAGCTTTTGTCTCGATGGATGCAACAACTTCTTTGGTCTCCTTCGCTTCCTTCTTCTTCGGCGGCTCCTTGTTGTAACGTCGGTGAGGTGGAATATATTTAACATTGATCATATTGCATACCTCAAGGCGTGGACGAAATTTGAACTCGCTCATGGTGCCATTGATGTCGAACTTGATTTCCCCCTTGCCAACGTCGATGTTCGCACTTGCAGTCTTGAGGAACGGCCTCTCAAGGATGAGTGGTGACTTTGTCCCTTCTCCCATATCAAGAATTACAAAGTCAATAGGCACTAAGTGTTCTCCAATCTTCACGGGTACGTCTTCGGCGATGCCCAAAGGATAGCGAATGGAATTGTCCGCTAGCTCTAGACAAATGGCAGTGGGCTTCGGCTCTGGTAAGCGTAGCTTCTCGTACACGGCTTTCGGCATGATGCTCACAATTGCGCCATGGTCACACAATGCCCTCTCGAATATGTATGATCCAATGGAACACGGGATGGTTGGACACCCCGGATCCCTCTTCTTCTCGGGAGCTTGATCGGCGATAGCCGCGCTGCATTCTTCGGTCATCTTGATGGTACTTGGCGGTGGCATCTCATGCTTGTTTGAAAGGATGTCTTTGAAGTAGTGAGAGTATGTTGGAACTTGTAAAGCGTCCGAGAGCGGCATGTTGATGTTCAACCTGCGAACCACTTCAACAAATTTTTTGAAATGCTCATCAATTTTACCTTTGTGGTAACGTGGTCGCGGAGGAAGAATCTTTGTATCTTCATCGATCATCTCAAACTCAGGCTACTATTTTCGGTGCGGGAGTAGGCGCCTTCTCTTTTGTTATCATCTTGGCTTTGACACTTGGCTTAGGCTTCCTTGCTCCGGCCGGGTGTTCGGGATCTTCGGTCTCCTTCCCCGAACGAGTTTGAATTGCTTTTGCCGTCTCCGGATTTTGAGGTTGCCCCGGTAGTCTTCCTTCATTACTAGGTAAGCATCCGGCTAGCTGGGTCACTTGTGTCTCTAGCATCTTCATCATGTTGAGCACTTGGTGGTTAGAGCTTTCGACCTCCGTCACCTTGCCATCAATGTTCTCCAATATCTTGTCCATAGCCTTGAACTTAGCGACGGTGTCCTTGTTGATCTTGCATTGCTCCTCCATGAACTCCTTCAATTGTATACAAAGAGGCACCGAGTTTTGAAGGGATGAGCTTGCATTAAATTGAGGTCTACCTTGTCCGTAGCGGAAGTAGGACGGTGGGGACAAATCCCCTTTCCTCATGTACTCGAGCACTTTAGCTTCCTCCGGACAATTCTTCTGGACATGGCCGTACTCTCCACAATCTTCACATGTGGACCTTGCTTCGGCTGCCTTTAAATCAATTGCATGGGCTTCCTTCTTGTCCACCTCCATCTTCTCCAACCTTCACATGAGTGAATCGATCTTCCCTTCTAGTAGTTCTTCACGCTCCACCTACAAAACACTTTTAGCAACGCCCGCGGACGGTGTAGGATGCAGTCGTCCCGATGATGCCCACGCATCATTATCCGCCACCTTCTTGAATAGCTTGAGAGCTTGAGTTGGGTGAGCTCAATGATGGATCCTCCAGCTGATGCATCGATGATTGCCCTTGCTGCGGTCGTGAGGCCTTGGTAGAACTTCTGGACTATATCCTCCTTTGGAAACTTGTGATGTGGCACGACCCGGATGTAGTCATTGAAGTGCTCATAGGCTTCTGCAATAGTCTCCATCAGGATTTACGCGAAGGTAGCAATCTTGTTGCGCAAAATCTGAGTCTTGCCCGACAAGTAGAACTCCGTCATGAAAGCTTTCATCAAGGCATCCCAACTTTGCACCATTTGTGCCAGTAGAGAATGAAATCATTGAAGTGCTCTCCCAAGTACAGAGAACGAAAAGAGCCTTGCTCTCACTTGATCTTGAGTGACTCCTTGCGTGTCGAAGGTGCGGCATAGTTGGATGAATGCTTGAAGGTGAAGGTTGGCATCTTCTTTTTCGGTGAAGGGTGAGCTTTGGACCATACGGATGGTTGAAGTCTTGATCTCGAATGGCCCTCCAACATCATTGAGGTTTTGGATAGGCAAATCATTGATGTCCAGGATGCATAGCTCTCCGATCGTACGTTCCGACTGCGCCATCTCGGGTTGCGGTGGAGCCTCCTTTGGACTTGGTGGTGGAGTTTCTTGAGGTGTAGACGATGAACTTCCGGTCTTGCCTTTCGGATCTACTAATTCTAGCTTCTTAGCTTGTGCTTCGTGTCTCCTTTGCCTGTAAAGTTTTTCTAGATCATCCACAAAATTTTTCAGTTTGTTGGAGAGGTAGCCATCCATCTCCTGTTAGGGTTAGTGAAAAACAAAAAATATATATACAAGATCTAAAAGAAAAAGATAGAATGAAAATAAAAACAAAATAAAAACTAGACTAGATTAATTTTTTTGTTTTTGTGGATTAGATCTATTTTTGATGAAAGAGAAAATAAGAGATCTAAAAAAAGAGAAATCAAAAGAAAATCAAGAAAAAATAATTTACAAATGCTAGTCAAATTGGATCTTAATCGATAGTTCCCCAGCAACGACGCCAGAAAAGCTTGTTAACGGCCCTTAGACGCGTCAATCGTGAACCGTAAGCGCATGGATCAGTTGTAGCTTTTTCCTTATTGTACTCCCCCAAGGTTTATCAATCCGTGGAACTAAAGATATAAGAAACAATCCAACTAGCATAGAAATCCTTTAGTCTTGAAAGAGAGTTGCAAAACGGATATAATCTACTAAAATCAAACATTGGAGGTAGCAAAAGAAAGTTAGAGATAACCAATCTAGATCGCCTAGATCATGCATATGTTGTAGCTCCGAGCCAAATAGAGTGAAGTAAGATAGATGTGAATCTCAATAAAAAGCATCTTTAAATCATGACCTCCGGTCAAACTCCCGAAAGCCCCACCTTACATGGGATTACACCCTGTCACGATGCTCCCTATCGGCATGGGTAACTTAAGGGAACGTTCACAAGTAAATATGTCGAACCACTTGGTTGATTCAGTATGAACTCTTTCCTGGCCGCCTCGTCCTCGTCTTTCTCTCCAAGTCTTCTGGAAGCTTTAGTCGATATTCCACCTATGCACGTGGGCCTTTGGACGTCGTTTGCTTGGGATATCTTTGAGATAAGAATGGGAAGTGATAAACTTCCAAATTCTCCAATTGAGTTGCCTTGACCCCGAAGTTTCTTGACCTTATCTTGAAGCACTTGCCTTTCAAATATCATTGGAGGTCGGTTCACCAAAGTTGAGCACGAACGGGGCTTGGAACGTTGTAGGCCGGCCGGCCGGCCTGGCCTCTTCTTCGGACCTCTGGCCTTCATCTTTCATCGTGTTGTCCTTGGTCACAAGTCTTGTCCATTTATGCTCCATTTTAGCCCAAAAACCTGCGTAAACAGAATTCCTCCAAAAACACATGCATATGCAAAAACGTCCCGATTATAGAGTATGATCATCAGTTTAGATATCAAATTCATGTCATTATTGAAGATAAACAAGGGTAAAAGTGTGTCGCTAAGGAGCGTCAACATGGCTCTCCATCAGCAGCAGCCTCTGCCTGCGTAGTCTCCATAGAAGACTGCATATTGGAGCGGAAAATAGTTTACCGATAGTGTGAAAGACTGAAAATCAAATGAGCAGAGGGACAATTGCAATGGACATCTTTGACAACGTGCATAGAGAAACAGATATGGTTGTAACGAGCCTAGTTTGTGCAGGAGGAGCCTGCTGTAGGAAAAGTATATTTGTTACTATGTCATACAAGTGTATCATACAACAATAATGCATGCTAATGACATTGAAATAATCTACTTTTCTCGCCAGCACATGAATAAGCAAAACATCTACCTCAATTGCAAGGGTTTGGGGCTCCTCCTCCACCACAAGATAACCTGATGAATCAGCCCCTTCGATAGGACTAGAAGTGCTGGCGTGATCCAGTAATGGATTTGAGGCTGATATAAGATATGCTGCTATATCACGAACCCCAATTCAGGCATTCTTCTAAGAGTATCCTTGACAGTGGCCTCACACTCCCGCTCATAATCAGTTATTGGAGGTTCTTAAAGTTGGCAACAAATTTTATGTGTTGGGTTGCACTACACTAAACTGTTGACACTACTAATCCTCAGCAATCTGTAACCCAAGAATATCCTCAGCCCTACTCATCATACCTTGGGCTACGCGGTGTCCATGGCGTCCTGGGCGTCCACGTCTTCCCATCCGACGTGGACGAGGTCGAGGACGATGATGAGATCCGGTATGGGGCGACAGCGTGGACGAGATCCGGAGCGACGGCGTGGACGAGGCCGAGGAGGAGGAGGAGATCCGGTACGGGGCGATGGCGTGGAGGAGATCCGGGGCGACGCCGTGGACGAGACCGAGGAGGACGAGGAGATCCAGTAGGGGGCAGCGGCATGGAGGAGGAGGAGGAGAAATGAGTTGATTTTTTAGGAGCGGGATGGAGGCAATAGTGTGAGGAAATATATTGGCCCGAGACGCCCAGCGTGAGTTCACAAAAATGCCCTTGAATACTAAATTCCACCCGACATTTGGATTCAGGGGTATTACTATCTTTTCAAGGTCAAAATTTCGGTGTCTGAAATTTCCACTCTCGGTTTGGTGCCCAATGTTTGTTGGACCCACATGTCATGCAGTGTCCGAGTTCATCTCCAGCTCTTGATAGACAATGCATTTCTATTTTGATTCACAATTAACAACTCAAACACATATAGATTGGTCATATAAAGTCCAAAAGAGTTGATTTTTGTTTCTAAATTTGTCTAAAATTGTCATTTATCTTTTTCATTATGATAAGGTAGTTAAAATCTGTCAACTAGTTAACATTAATATCTTATGCACATCTTCTAAATTTTGTAAAAATTTGCATAGATCACACCAAAATGATTTTGGTTACCAAATTTTGTGAACATGCACATCTTATGCACCTGAACATGTTAGAATATTGCTGAGATGCTTTCAATAATTCAAACTTACAAGTGTTCAGTTTAGTGTGACGTTGCTTCCAAACTCTATATCACATGAAGATCACTCTTAGGTTTCAAAAGACATGGCATGTTAAAAGTTTCCAAAAAATGTAACAAAATTTGTACATGATTATTGGGTCATGGAAAAGACCTATGCCAAATTTGAACCCACAATTCATTACAATTTGGGAGATAAAAATGTGAAAAATATTACAAAATCATCCATTTTTTTGTATGTTGCAAAAAAACATGAGTCTATAGCTATAACTTGATGTAGAGGTGCACATTGTGTACCACAAGCTACAATAATGTTTTAGGAATTTTTAGGGTATTTATATCCATGGGCACTTCATATAATACTCATCATCACATGAATACGAATTTAATACACCCACGTGAGATGAATGTTTTCAAAAAATCCAAAAAATTTACTAAACGTGGAGGAGTACATCGTGCACATGCTGATGAAATTGTACTGCAAGAATCAACATATTCTTTGAGATAGAAAATAATTCATAATTAGGAAGCAGGAAAACGTATTATCTGAAAGACGCCTTCTCCGAGATAAAGCGAATTCCATTGGCACGGCTTCACCAGGGCATAGCAATAACGTAGTTCGGAAAGACGCCTTCACTGGGACAAAGCGAAACAAATTTTGGAAAGATGGTCGAGCTGCATTCCGTTGGCCTGACCCTGTCCCCTCCACCCGGCGGCGGTGGAGTCGGGATCACCGTCGATCCCGTTGGCCTGAGCCACTCCCCCCACCCAGCGGCGGCAGCGGAGGGATAACGGTTGATCCTGTTGGCCTGAGCTACTCCCCCCACCCGGCAGCGAAAGCGCAGCGCATCGTCGACGACTCAGCCTTCGTTTAGGCGTTGATCTGCTACTTGGACAATGCCAGTAACTCTCAGTCCCTAGAAGCATTGTTTTTTCCAATTTTAGGTGTCTTGGGGCAGTGGAACTGATTCAATGACAGAAGTTAACACGTTTTTCCATCACACTTGAATTTTAGGTGGAATTGTTGGCAGATTTGTACACAGTCGCAAAGTAGAACGCTCGGCCAGCCCCAACGCTCGGGGACTCGGGGCTACGACTCCGGTCAATGAGTGTCTCCGTATCGACTAGCCCCGATACTCAGGGACTCGATGCCCAAGTTCGCAGAAGATTTGCCAGAAAAGAGTCAGGTCATGCGTCGAGACAACAACAGCATAGTATGGAATAAGGTCACGAGCAAAGGTCCTCCATTAGTAAAGAGGCTATACTGTTACAAAGAAGTGTCGGCCATGGGCCGTTTACAAGAACAAAGATATTGACCGTCAAGATAACGGCCATGAACTGTCGTCGTTGCCCGAGTTGCTACATCCGCAGCAAGCTTCATCCACATGAGCTCGTTGCAAGCTCTCTTATAGCATCACGGCAACCAACGGTGACCCCACTGAACTTGAGGGTTGCGTGAGACTGTCTACAAGCTTGCCCTGGCTCTACAAGCATTTCACCCTTCAAGGCACTCGGACCAAGGCAATGCGAAGAGGAAACGGAAGAGCAGATGCTCACTAACACCTCAAGCCCATCGCAAGCACTCTTCTAGCATCATACTCTAAAGTCTCCATGATACACCCTCGGTGGATGGATCCAAGGCAAAGTCCCTAGCATGTTTACTAAGTGGTTGCTATGCACCTTTGCATCCATTTATAGCCCAATGCTAGCTGCATACATGTGACCCCGGCCACACTGTATGGCGTGTGAGCTCTGCGCCACGCAGCTCTTCCCTTCGAGGCGATCAGACCGCCCTGTATGCTATCAGCAATTTTTTCATCACAGGTTTGCCATGCGCACCCATAGGTTTACTGTTTTTGTCATGGTCTGCTCAGACATCTATGGCATCCTTATCCTTCGCGCAGCTTTGGGTTTGCCCCGAAGCTTGAAGATTCTTCTCTTGTGTTCGAGGAGGTAAAATGGCCTGACAGAATTCAGCTTAGCCCAATGGAGATCAGCAAAGGAAACACACTCCTGCGCATGGGCTTCATTCGTAACCTACAAATGGCCTAGTCCAGTAAGGGCGAACATGTACATGGAAAAGAAAAATTTATGGCCCTGCAACCAAGCAGGCATCGTAGCACGGTGGTAAGTCTTTCGGTTTGTAGAGGCAGGTCGCGGGTTTGAGGCCTGGCACTCGTGGTTTATTTTTTAACTTACAAAAACTTGGACAAGTGCACTTTCATGTGGACCCAATGCCACGATGGACCATTACATGTGGACACAGCAGACCCGTCGTGTGCCACGTTGGAATGTTGGACCCACATGCCTGGTGCAATTCTATGATGAATCGAAACTATCACAGCTCTTTGGCGCGGATGGGCTGGGGTTTTATGACAATTTGAGTTTTCTATTCTATGACGTTATTTGACGCTCCGTCATAATTTTCGTCATTAAAATTTCATCACTTGTCTACCGTGACGATCCATTTTTTTTCATAATAACACCATCTACTGTGACGCTATTTCAGAACGTCACTACCAAAACATCATAGACGTTCGCATTTCCATTAGTGATAATTAGCATTGTTTGTCCTATTCGCTCTCTGCCTGCAATGCCCTGAACTGACAGTCGAAGGCATCCAGAATCAAATGTCCCAAGAACCACTGACCAAAGATGGTGTTACAGGGCTGGAACTGTCAGTGTCTCTAGTCGACACCATTCGTCTTTCGTCATCCTCATGTTGCTAGGTACCGTTTCGGTGGACACCGGGGTATGTAGTATCTAAATCTACACCATCCGTTCACTTTGGTACAACCTTCCAGTCGAAGGGAGGGTCCTCAAGAGATGTTTTTGGTAGGGTTCAACTGCTATAGTATAGGTAATATAAACTGAGTACGGGATGCGAGAACGACACGGCCTCCACTGAGATATTTCATGTTTGGCTTGCCCTTCCTTCGGCATGTCAAATCTCATGTTACATTTCGTTTTCTGATTATCTAGTTTCATGACAAATTGAGCATGACAACTTTATGGTTCAATGAAGGCATTCACATCGGTGCATTGTCTGCAAGTTTAACGAGGTAAAAGAAGGTCCCACGCGCACTTGCACACCACTCTTACATGGGCCAAGGCCATCTCAAACTTGACATTGCCTTTCCTGGGCCGGGTACCACGTCAAGCTAGCCCAATCTCTTCCAGATTCCACACTGGAAACGCCTTCTCCGGCTTTCCGCCTCTTTAGCTTGGTGATGCCCCACCAACAGCATCCACTGTCTTGCTTGGCTTGCTGACATCTCTTTCCCCTCGAGAAACAGCTTGTCCCCAAGCTGGTGCATATGGGAACTCCTCTTTTATGATGTGCTCATCCTCCCAAGTCGCCATCGACGTCGGACATCCAGACCAGTACACCAAAAATTATGGTATTACTCGACCAACTCGAGAAGAAAGATGAAGATGACGATCCAAAATGGGAATTGGAAAATTGAAGCTAAGCTCAAGATTAGGGTCAAGATCAAGCTCAAGCTCAAGATCAAGTATGACGATCTTATTTACCATGGACTGAGCGTGTTCATATAATGCCTCACCTACTAAATAAAACAAATGTGTAACAATTAATTGGTTTGCAACTGAAAGGTAACGATTACTTTGACATGTTTCTTTTCTGGCCAATATATACAGCCACTGCCCTTTCTTCCTAGCGGACACTGCACCAAATCATCACTCAGAAGCTAGAAAGGACTTCGGCTCCGTGCTGAAGGTACCTACTAATTTAACCTATGGGTGCGCGTGTTTGATCAAGTTTTTGAAGTAGAAGAATGCATGGGTCCGAGGTGACGGAAATGAGAGGCGTCAGGAAGCAAATTAGCACCACATCCATTCTAGGTTTAAATGTCCTCAACTGACACTTGTAGACATGCAGAATCTCGTATCCCATGCAACAACCAGCTGGCTCAAAGATCGTGTTATTACTGAGGTGGTAGTCTGATTCTCGGACGGACGCCATTCGTCATGCAGTCATGCTCATGTTGCTAGCTAGCAACGGTGGTGGCGCTAGTGTAGTGTCTAAATCTATAGCATCTGTATATATGTGCAGTTAAAATACACTCATCCAGTCTACTGTCTTCGGGAGGACCTTGAAGAGATAAACTGAATATGGGGTACGAGATTGACACCAGACTTGCCAGTCAATGTGTGGCCGCCGCCAGGTCTTCTCCATAATCAAGATGATCTCTCTACTCTCTGCGTTTATCCCTATTATTACAAAGCAGGCCTTAATTAGTCTTTACATCTTTATCCACTCTGGACCGAGATACTTGATACTGAGCTTGCACTTGCTTCAGCTGCACAAATGTTTCTGCACTCAAACTCTACAAGCTATAGCTGCTTTCCGTATACGCCTACTCCCCTCTCCCCAAAGCCCTCACTGAAACCATGTTCCTATCAATATCAATACTATGAAAGGCACGAGTTTTGGAGCAACTCTGAGGGTCTTGGTACTGTTTATGGGTCCCATGCTCAAGTAACCCACTTACCGGTGGACCCTACAGAACCTATTGATAGGTGGGCCATGCGTTGTGAAAACATCTAGAGTAATGATCTGGAGCGACCCCTTTAGACATCAGTCCTAGGAAATGTACGTTGTTTGAGCTTTGGCCCGTATGGGAAGGTTTTTTAAGACAAATGTACCGTACTTATTTTAGGTAAGTGAAGCATTATATGGATGCAATTGTCTTGCAACTGAACGGTAACAATTTGATGTGTACCTTTCCTCACCATAGCAAGCCACCCTTTCTTCGTAAGCAAACACCGCTCCAAATCATCACTAAGAAGCTATGGTTCAGTTACAGGATGGCAAAACATGTCTGCTTTGGGATGACTTATGGGCTGGTAGAGTGCCCAAGCAAGCATTTCCAGAGTTATACTCTTTTGCTCAACACAAAGGAATTTCGATACATCAGGCGAAATCATCTCAACACTTTCATCAGCTGTTCCATGTTCCTCTCTCTGAGATTTCTTTCCAACAGTTCTTGCAGCTTCAACAGTCTGTACATGATTTGCCCCTCACCACTGCTTCTGATCAGTGGACCTACATTTGGAACTCACCAATGTTTTCTTCCTCTAAAGCTTACAGAGCACTGAGGGGGCGCCGAGATACTGATCCTTCATTCAAATGGCTATGGAAGACATCTTGTCAGCCTAAACATAAAGTTTTCTTCTGGCTTCTGTTGCATGAAAGATTAAACACACGAGGGCTGCTTCGTCGTCGGAATATGGAACTTCCATCTTATAACTGTGTGTTTTGTCATACTGACCTGGAAGAAACATTACACCACTTATTCTTTGGCTGTGGTTTTGCGCAAGCCTGTTGGGGCTCTCTGCAATTGGAGATTGATGCCTCTCTTAGTGTTTCTCAGATTTTGGCAACCCTCAGAGAGCAGCTTCGAGTTCCCTTTTTCATGGAGATCATCATTCTCATGTGCTGGTCAATATGGCTTGCGCGCAACGATGTGGTTTTTAATAACGTGGCACCCCAGTTGGCAAGGACATAGATCCTCTTCAGTAGGGTCTTCGCTCTATTATTGTATAGAGCCAAGAAAGTTTACTTCCCTTTTATTGAACAATGGCAAGCGGACCATTTGTAATCTTTGTTTTTGATGTTTTTTGAACCTTTATACTCCTCGCTCTTTATTTTCTTAATATATAATCAGTAGGGGCCTACCCCTCCTGTTTCCCTAAAAAAAAAACAAAGAACTATGGCTTCGTGCTGAAGGTAGCTACCAATTTAATGTGTGTGGCTAGTTTTGTTCCAGCTGTTTCCACAAAGTACAGGAATGCATGGTTCAGGGCTGACAGAAATGAGAGGCATTAGGAAACAAATTAGCACTTCGCACGCGGTTGACTCCCGGCAGCCATCCTCTGTATAGAATGTTCGGAAGATGCAATGGAAGCGGTCCAGAGCTCAGCTCGCAGCACTGACTCAGCAAAGTCTTGGGACATCATCATCCTCATGCTCATATTGTTAGCTAGGCATGGGGGCACAGTCTTCTGAAGATATTGTTCCATTCACATCGTTCGTGTTGTCAAAACATGATGAGCATATGGGGAACCATGTCAGCACACAAATTGTTGTCCA
>CM014271.1:72327161-72384171 GCA_004135705.1 Alloteropsis semialata | reverse complement strand
AATCCAACTTCGCCCTATGGAAAGTGCAGGTTCTCCCTGCCATCCGTGGTGCACAGATGATGGGCCTCATCGACGGCACCGTCGCTGCTCCACCTCTCCAGATCGATGGAGGGGCTGATGGGAAAGAGAAGATTCCCAATCCGGCGTATGCTGTGTGGCTGTCCCAGGACCAACAGGTGTTCAGCTACATCGTTGGCTCCCTCTCCCGCGACGTCCTCGCACAAGTCGCGTCCTTCACCACCGCGCGTGAGCTGTGGCAGGCACTCGAGGAGATGTTTGCCTCACAGACTCGTGCTCGTGCAGTCAACACACGCATTGCGCTGGCAACAACCAAGAAGGGCTCCATGTCTGTCGGTGAGTTCATCGGCAAGATGCGTGCGCTCGCTGATGAAATGGCGGCGGCCGGCAAGCCCCTGGAGGATGAAGATCTCGTCTCCTACATCGTCACCGGCCTCGACATCGACTTCAACCCCGTCGTCTCTGCAGTACTGGCTCGGGTGGAGCCAATCTCCATCACCGAGCTGACCACCCAGCTGCTCTCCTTTGAGCAGCAGATGGATCTGCTCCAAGGGACCAACGGTGGTGCCTCTGCCAACGCCGCCAATCGTGGTGGACGTGATGGTGGCCGGGGCAACTGCGGTGGGCGCAACAACCGCGGCCGTGGCAATGGAGGCCGTGGTCGTGGTGGCTTCAACAACAACAACGGCAGGCCCAAGATCAAGTGCCAAGTCTGCAAGAAAGACGGGCACTCTGCAGTAGATTGCTGGCATCGCTTCGATGAAAGCTATGTCGCGCCAGAAGAGAAGAGCGTCAATTCTGCTGCCAACAACTACGGTGTGGATACCAATTGGTATACTGACACTGGATCTACGGATCACATTACAGGCGACCTGGACAAGATGGTGATTCACGACAGGTACACAGGTGGCGATCAGATCCATGCGGCTAATGGAGCAGGTATGAACATTGAGCACATTGGTCGTGTAATTTGTCGCACTCCTGAACGTAATCTTATTCTTGATAAAGTTCTCCATGTTCCTAGTGCTACAAATAATCTAGTTTCTGTCCATCGCCTAGCCTCTGACAATAATGCATATCTTGAGTTTCATCCTGATTCCTTTTCTGTTAAGGATCGAACCACGAAGAAAACTCTTCTGGAAGGAAGGTGTAGACATGGACTCTATCCGTTCCTGCTGCTGCCCTCAAGAATAAGCATGTTCTCAGCGCCACCGCTGCTGCCAAACCTTCCCTGGAGAGATGGCATTGCCGGCTGGGACATCCATCATACCACGTTGTCCAGCAAGTTGTTCAGCAAAACAGCTTGCCTTGCTCTAGTTCATCTAGTTTAGAATCTGTTTGCGATTCGTGTCAGAAGGGTAAAAGCCATCAGCTTCCATACCCTAAGTCCACTAGCCAGTCTAGTTCACCTTTAGATTTAATCTTTTCCGATGTATGGGGGCCAGCATGTGACTCTTTTGGAAGGAACAAATTTTATGTGAGTTTCATAGATGATTACAGTAAATTCACATGGATCTATTTACTCAAACACAAATCTGAAGTTTTTCAGCGATTTCATGAATTCCAAGCACTCGTTGAGCGCCAATTTGGCCGCAAAATCCTTGCTATGCAATCAGATTGGGGTGGAGAATATGAAAAACTCAACTCTTTCTTTTCGAAAGTTGGGATTTCTCATCTTGTTTCCTGCCCCCATGCTCATCAACAAAACGGGGCTGCCGAACGGAAACATAGGCACATTGTAGAAGTAGGGCTATCTCTTCTCGCTCAAGCTTCCATGCCTCTAAAATTTTGGGACCAAGCTTTTCTTGCGGCCACGTATCTCATAAACCGAACCCCTAGTCGGGTCCTTCAAGGTAGCACTCCCATGCATCGTCTTCTCGGTCGAGAAGTTGACTACACGTCCTTACGAGTGTTTGGATGTGCGTGTTGGCCGCACTTACGCCCGTATAACTCTCACAAGCTTCAATTTCGGTCCAAGCAATGTGTGTTTCTTGGCTACAGTAATCTTCATAAAGGGTTTAAGTGCCTTGATGTTGCTACCGGCCGTATTTACATCTCACATGATGTCGTATTTGATGAAGCCATTTTTCCCTTTGCTCAACTCCATGCCAATGCCGGTGCCCGTCTTCGCGCTGAAATTAGCCTTCTTTCTCCATCTCTCTTCAGTTCAGGGGATGCACAGTTACATGATCATGTGCATAATGATTCACCTGTTAACATTACTGATGACCCTTTGAGCTCGCAGATCAATACATGTGATTTGGTACAAAATCTTGCTTCAAATCCGGATCAAAACCGTGATTTCCCATCCTCGGCGCCGCACACGGGACAGGAAGCTGATTCGTCTGCTCCGTCAGTACGAGGTTGTCACGGATCCTCCTTGGATCAGCCGCGCGCCTGACCGACGGCTGCGTCAGGGCCCCCGTCGACCAACCCTCCTGCGCCGCGTTGCACGACAACGCCTGTTCACGCGTCACCCGCGCGCGGGGGGACAGAGGTGCCCGGATCGTCTGCGCGGGTTTCCAGCGCGTCAGGCATGCCACACGGATCTCGCACTCTGGCTGCTTCCCTCGAGGAGGATTCTACTGGATCTTCTGCGGATGCTTCCCCTATGGCGCCAAGAGCGCCGGCAGATCCATCTCCGACTGCTGCAGAGGAGACTGAGGCAGCGACGCGTCCCAGGACCAGGTTGCAAGCTGGTATTCGTAGACCCAAAGAGTACACAGATGGGACGGTTCGCTATGGTCTCCTGTCTGTTACTGGCGAGCCGAACAATCTATCTGAGGCACTACATGATGATAAATGGAAAGGTGCCATGGATGATGAGTTCTTGGCACTGCAGAAAAACAAGACATGGCATCTGGTGCCACCAGAGGCAGGGCGTAACTTGATTGACTGCAAATGGGTATACAAGATAAAAAGGAAACCTGATGGATCCATTGATCGTTACAAAGCAAGATTAGTAGCTAAAGGCTTCAAACAAAGGTATGGAATTGATTACGAAGACACTTTTAGTCCTGTTGTTAAAGTAGCAACTATACGTTTGATACTGTCCATTGCTGTGTCAAATGGTTGGAGTCTTCGACAATTGGATGTGCAGAACGCGTTTCTTCATGGTGTTCTAGAGGAAGAAGTTTACATAAAACAACCTCCCGGCTATTTAGATAAGTATCATCCGGACTATGTTTGCAAATTGGACAAGGCACTTTATGGGCTTAAACAAGCCCCAAGGGCATGGTATCACCGACTCAGTGAAAAGTTAATTGAGCTCGGGTTCAAGTCGTCCAAGGCTGACACGTCTCTATTCTTCTATAGGAAGGGAAACCTTACAATGTTTATTTTGATTTATGTTGATGATATTATAGTGGCGAGTTCATCTTCAGAAGGAACCAAGGTACTTCTACAAGCACTCAAGTCTGATTTTGCATTGAAGGATCTTGGAGAATTACATTATTTTCTTGGGATTGAGGTAAACAAGGTAAATGATGGAATTGTTCTGTCTCAAGCCAAGTATGCTAATGATGTGCTAAGAAGGACAGGTATGCAGAATTGTAAACCTGCAAACACGCCGCTATCTACAACAGAGAAACTTTCAGTTTTTGAAGGGACTCCACTTGGACCAGAGGATGCTACATGGTACAGAAGCATTGTAGGAGCTTTGCAGTACCTTACTCTGACAAGACCAGATCTTTCCTTTTCAGTTAATAAGATTTGTCAGTTCCTACATTCACCAACAACGACTCACTGGACTGCAGTAAAACGAGTCTTGAGATATCTGAAGTACACGATGAATGTTGGACTGAAATTGAGTAAGTCATCCTCTAGTCTTGTCAGTGGGTTCTCAGACGCCGACTGGGCTGGATGTGTAGATGATCGCCCGTCTACTGGAGGTTTTGCTATCTTCTTTGGAAGTAATCTTATATCATGGAGTGCACGAAAACAGGCAACTGTGTCTCGCTCAAGCACTGAAGCAGAATATAAGGCGATGGCAAATGCTACGGCAGAAATAATCTGGGTACAGTCCTTGCTCAAGGAACTTGGTGTTCATTCTCCTTCAACAGCTCGGTTGTGGTGTGATAATATTGGTGCAACATACCTCTCAGCAAATCCTGTGTTTCATGCCCGCACGAAGCATATAGAGATTGATTACCACTTTGTACGAGAAAGGGTTTCACAGAAACTTCTTGATGTCCGGATCATTTCAACAGGTGATCAAGTTGCTGATGGGTTCACTAAAGCTCTTGTTGTTCGGAAGCTAGAAGAATTCAGGAGCAATCTAAACCTGGCAACACCCGGTTAAGATTGAGGGAGGGTGTTAGAGATATCTGCGCTTATCCAATGTACTTGTGCACCTGAGTTTGTTCAGTAGAATCCATAGCTGTTGTATAGATTAAGGTTTGTTGTATCTTGTTGTTGTAGATTGGATTCTTAGTAACAAACTCAGGTGCTTATCATGTAAGCCATGCAGGGGGCGTTTCTCTGCCTATATAACAAAGATGCGGCCTCCTACGGGAGGTTCAACGCTTCCTAAAACCTTTCACTACCTAGAGTATGCTCTAGAATATGATGTTTGCTCTCTATATATGTACCCCAAACTTTAAGTTGTGGGCAAGAGAAAGTAATGGAAAATCCAATTTGTACAAATAATTGGTATCTAGAGCCTAGGGCTTCTTTTCCCACGCCTCTCTCTCTCTTCTCTCCTGAGATCCAGCTCCATACCCCAGCGGCGCCCCTCCCCCTCTCCTCCTGGCATCACCCCTCCTTCTCTCCTCCTGACAGAACTCCTCCTCTCCTCTCATTGGAGCTCCATGGCGTCCCCTGCCCCCAACCACACGTCGTCCCACAACTCCACCACCTCCTTCGCGCAGCATCATCGGGCGGATGCCAACGCGGATCTACGCGAGACGGGCGCAAGTTTGATCAAATTTTCCTCTATATTGTTTATCATGAGCTTCATTTTCAATTGTTTACCATGAAATTGTTTAATATGAAAGCATTTGTACTTTTTAATGATGCAAAAAACATACACATATAAAATTGAAACTAAATATATTTTAGTTATTTGCATCTTTCAAACATGGGGCCCCACTTTATGTTTTGCATCGGGCCTCAAAATCTTAGATACGGGCCTGGTGAGCGCGAAGCGCTCAAGGCTGAGGAGACCGCGGTGACGACACGTTGCATGGGCAGAGTAAGAAGAGAGGAAGAGGAGGCCGAGGCAAGGGCGGATGTGGCTACAAGTACAACGGCTCGATGGTGTGTGGCACAGTGTGTGTGTGCCAGCGGCAGCGATGCGCAACCACGGCCCAGCGGGCCTCTTCCTCCTTCACCAAAGCGGTGCCGAAGAGTCTCTCCTTCACCGGAGCAGTGCCACGGTCGGCGGGGTGGCTCCCTCATGTCCAAATGATCTTCAAGGATTTTGACGGCAGCATGCCGTGGCTGGTCCTCATGAAGATGAACTATGCTGACTCGAGTCTGATCATGAAGGTCAAGCTCCAGGCTTGATAGATGGGGCATGCGGTCAAGTACCACGATGTCGACCGCATCGAGGACCGATGGGTGCTTGAGGCCTTCGTCATAGCCGTCCCACAGGAGATGGGACCCATCCTCGCCAACAAGCCCACCTCCAGGAAAGTTTGGGATGCCATCGCCATGGCACATATCGGCAGCAACCGGGCACGACAATCCACCCTTCAGAAGCTTCAATAGAAGTGGGATCGTTTGGCCATCCGGCTGGGCAAGGACGTCGAAAACTTCACTTTCCCCCTCTCCAACCTCATGCAGCAGCTGAAGCAATACTGCGATGACGACATCAATGAGTGAGTAGTGATCTGTTGAGAAGCTCCTCCACACCGTCTCCAAGAAGTACACCCAGGTCACCCCAACGTTGGAGATGCTGCTGGACCTCTTTGAGCTCACAATCGAGGAAGGGACAGGTCGCCTCAAGGCCGTCAATGACTGCGACCTGCCGCCTCCCGTCGATCCGGCCACCATGGGTGGCAAGATTCTTCCCACCAAGGAGTAGTGGTGCGCTCGACCGGGTGGGCGGAAGAAGGCGAGGCTTCGAGTTCATCAAGCGGTCGCACGTGTCGACTACGCAAGTAGGACAAGACTCCACATCCGTGTGGTGGCACCGGTGGCGAGCGCAAGGCTATCAGGGATGACATCTGCCACAATTGTGGCAGGACTAGCCATTGGGCCAAGGACTGTAAGTAGGCGAAGCGTGGCAGCCAGGCCCAAGTCGCGTAGGCTCAGGTTCATCATTAGCATCATGCCATCATGTAGAGCAACTGAAAGTTGTAAATTTTATGTTTGAATTTCCAATGCTCAAATTTTTTCAATACCTTTTTGTCCATGCTAAACTTCCCTCGATGCAAGAATATATATACCTTGACAAAGTGTTCTCTGTAACACTCATGCTCGGGAGACACTGCAGCACCTTTACTTCGAGTGCCTTTCAGCAAGGATTGCTGGACACTGAACCTTTGGACATGATCATACAAGCCAGAGTTTTTGGTCAGTAGTCTTCATCGATATTGTGATTATTGTCTTGACCAAAAATCAAATGAAATTGCTACCCGCGCCTGCCACACGGTACTATTGTGATTATTGCTTGTTGGTCCATTTGGTGTCATCGTAATAATATTTATTACTTTTGATAATGGTATCCTGTCCTTGGGTGCTTGGAGGACTGCTTTCAAATGGAGTTGTCTGGTTACTCTGCGAGTTAAACCCATTGTATATACCCACACTTTATATATGTATAAAAGGTAGGGCCTCCCCTGCCAATTTCCCTCGGAAGAACATATTGCAAATAATTTCGATAACTTACTCTAGGGCAAGATGCATGATAGAAGGAACTACAAATCTTATTTACTATGGACTGAAACTATATATTGGGTGCATCCATATAATGCCGCACCTACTAAAATTAAATGCTTAACAAATTGGTTTCCAAATGAAAGGTAACAACTTGACATGCTTCTTTCCAGACCAATATATACCAAGCCGCCCTTTCTTCCTAAGCGAACACTGCACAAATCTTCACTCATAAGTCACAAAGGACTTCTGCTCCGTGCTGATGGTGTAGCTACCAATTTAATGTCTCGGTGTGTTTGTTCAAGTTTTTTGAAGTATATATAATGCTGTCGATAGAAAGGAGAGATATCAGGAAACAAATTAGCATTGTTTCTCCCGCTCGCTCTCTGCCTACAATGCCCTGAACTGACAGTTGAAGGCCTCCAGAATCGAGTGTCCCAAGAGCCACTGACCAAAGATGGTGTTATTGAGCTAGTACAGTGACATTGTCTCTGGTCGATACAATTCGTCTTTGGTCCACGTGTTGCTATCGCACCGGTGGACATCAGTGTAGTATCTATAAATCTACAACATCCGCTCAACAACTGTCCATGTCAGTGTTATAAATGATGGCGAAGAAATCGATGGAACAAGCAAATCAAACCGCAAAGGGGACACGAGATTTAACGTGGAAAACCCAACCAATGCGGAAGGGAAAAACCACGGGCGCCAGCCAGCAAGAACTTCACTATGTCGAGAGTCAGGTTACAACGCCAACGGCGGCGGCTTACAAGACTATGGATCGAACTCAATGGTGGAAACCCTAACACAGGGTATATAAGATGTACCGTACCGCGGACATAACTCAACAAACTCCACCTTGAGACAAATTCCATCTTGTAGCATAAATCAACACCTTCATCCTGAACACATCAAAGAAAACAAAATACTTCTGGCGCCAAACAGCCTCTTGGGCTAATCCATCAAGCCAACTAAGCTTGAGCAAAGCTCAAACTTAGCAACAGGAACAGGCTTTGTCAACATATCAGCAGGATTATCATGAGTACTAATCTTGCATACCTTTAGCTTACCCTTTTCGATCTCATCACGAACATAATGGTACTTGACCTCAATGTGCTTTGTCCTCTCATGAAACACCTGATCTTTGGTGAGACAAATAGCACTTTGACTGTCAGAAAATAGGTTAATGCAAGATTCAACTCCACAAAGCTCTGCAAACAATCCTTTCAACCAAATCAACTCTTTGGTAGCTTCAGCAATAGCCATATACTCCGCCTCAGTGGTAGATAAAGCAACAACAGGCTGCAACACAGCCTTCCAACTCACAGCACAACTGCCAACAGTGAACACATAACCTGTGAGAGACCTTCGCTTATCCAAATCACCAGCATAATCTGAGTCATCATAACCAATAAGTCCCTTTTCAGTTCTGCCAAACTTCAAACAATAATCTGCCGTCCCTCTGAGATACCTGAAAATCCACTGAACTGTCCTCCAGTGTTCTTTACCAGGATTAGACATATATCTGCTAACCAAACTCATAGCATAAGATAAATCCGGACGAGAGCAAACCATAGCATACATCAAAGAACCAACAGCACTGGAATAAGGAACCTTAGACATGAACTCAATATCCTCATCTGTACTAGCACACTGTTTAGCTGACAATTTAAAGTGAGGTGCAATAGGAGTACTAACAGACTTTGCATCATGCATGTTGAAACGGTGAAGAACCTTGTCAATGTAATTATGCTGACTAAGAAACAATAAACCAGCCTTTCGGTCTCTAGTAATTTCCATACCTAGAATTTTCTTAGCAGCACCAAAATCCTTCATGTCGAACTCACTACTCAACAATTTCTTCAATGTAGTGATATCTTTCCTGCTCTTGGCAGCAATCAACATGTCATCAACATATAACAGCAAGTATATAGGTGATCCATTAACATGCTTCATGTAAACACAGCTATCATATTTTGACCTCTTAAAACCATGTGACAACATAAATGAATCAAACCTTTTATACCACTGACGAGGGGACTGTTTCAAACCATACAAGGACCTTTTCAACTTGCAAACATAATTCTCCTTGCCAGGCACTATGAACCCTTCAGGCTGGTCCATGTAAATTTCCTCCTCAAGCTCTCCATGTAAGAATGCAGTTTTCACATCTAACTGCTCAAGCTCAAGATCATGTGAAGCAACAATACTAAGAAATGTGCGAATTGAGCTATGCTTTACAACCGGAGAGAACACATCAGTATAATCAACACCAGGAATTTGACTGAAACCTTTTGCCACTAACCTTCCCTTAAACTTTGGAGGCTCGCTAGGAGATAAACCCTCCTTTCTCTTGTAGATCCACTTGCAGCGAACAGGCTTCTTCCCCTTTGGCAAGGGCACAACCTCCCATGTGCAGTTCTTCTCGAGAGACTGCATCTCATCCTGCATAGCTGCAATCCACTTCTCGCGATCAACACAGGCAATGGCTTCAGAGTATGTTGCAGGCTCATAGCTGCTATCCACCTGTTCAGCACAACTCAAAGCATAATGAATCATATTACATTCTTCAATAAGACGGGGTCTAGGTCCACAACCCCTCTTTGGTCTGCGATGAGCAATAGGAACATCCTCCTCTGGCTGCAAAATAGGAGGTAAGTGCTGAACATCATCATCATGGGCCTCATCATCCACAACATCAATTTCCTGATCATCAACTGGTGGCTCTACCTGCACGCCACCATCATCATGTACATGCTGCTCCTCCTGCACATCATCAACATGCTCCACCTGCACACTGATATGCTGTATCTCTTTATCAACATTATCTGGGACACAATGTGAGGACGAGCTGTCAGTAAACATCACAGATTCATTGAAAACAACACTCCTGCTCATGAAAGTCTTTCCTGTTTCGGGATTCCACAACTTATATCCTTTGACTCCCGAACCATAACCAAGAAAAAGACATTTAATAGCTCTAGGCTCTAATTTTCCATTATCAACATGAGCATAAGCAGTGCAGCCAAAAACTTTCAACTGTGAATAATCAGCAGGTGTACCAGACCATACCTCAACAGGAGTTTTCTTATCAAGTGGGATAGAAGGCGACCTGTTTATCAAGTAGCATGCGGTGTTAGCAGCTTCAGCCCAAAAACGCTTGCTCATACGCGCATTGGACAGCATACAACGAGCCTTGGAGATGATGGTTCTGTTCATGCGCTCAGCCACACCGTTTTGCTGTGGAGTATACGGTATGGTGTGATGCCTGACAATGCCTTCTTGCCTGCAATAATTATTAAAAACAGCAGAACAAAATTCTCCACCATTGTCAGTACGAAGCACCTTCACCTTCTTTTCAGTTTGCCTTTCTATCATCACTTTTCAATCTTTAAATGCAGCAAAAGTATCATCTTTAGTTTTCAGAAAATAAGGCCATACTTTTCTAGAGTAATCATCAATAATGGTAAGCATATAACGAGCACCACCAAGAGAAGGCTTACGAGAAGGACCCCATAAGTCAGCATGTACATAATCAAGAGTACCTTTGGTGGTATGAACTGAGGTATTGAATTTTACCCTCTTATGCTTCCCAAAAATACAATACTCGCAGAACTTCCTGCTACTTAAAGTACAACCATCCAGCAACTTCCTTTTCATCAATTCTGCCATACCAAGTTCACTCATATGTCCAAGACGCATATGCCAAAGGTTAGTCTTACTAGGTTCAGCATTAGTAACAGCAGCAGCAGCGGAAACAGAACCATGTAAAGTACTTCCTCTAAGGACATATAACTTAGCAGAATTCATATCACCAACTAAACAGACAAGAGAACCTTTTGATACCTTCAATACTCCATTAGAGCCGGAGTATTTAAAACCTTCTGCATCAAGAGTGCTGATCGATATAAGATTTCTGGTCATCGCTGGTATGTGCCTTACATTTTGCAGCGTACGTGTCATGCCATCATGAGCCTTGATCTGAACAGAGCCGATGCCCACAATCTCACACGGGTTATCGTCTCCCATACGCACCACATCTCCCTTCTGCATAGGTTCATAGGAACTAAACCAATCTCTGTTAGTGCATATATGAAATGAACATGCAGAATCAAGTATCCATTCATCATGACCCGTAACACAACCAGCAAGAACAGCCAGACAATCTCCTGAATCCGAAGTAGCACCAGAAGCAACAGATACCTTACCATCTGAATTTTTCTTCGCCTCCTTGTTCTTAAGCTTGAAACAATCCTCAATAAAATGAGTTTTCTTCTTACAATACTTACAGAACTTCTTGGGCGTTTTGGACTTTGAACGGCCTCTGCTTTCTTGGTTCTTGGAACGATCGTAGCTATCATTGGAGGACCTCTGCTCGGTTCTGCCTCTCACATGCAATGCATCGCCCTTGGAGGACGACCCATCAGAGTGCACCATGCCTCTCATCTTCTCCCTGGATTGGAGTGCCTCATAAACATCCGAAACGGTTAGTTCATCACGGCTTAGAAGTATGGTGTCACGAAAACCAGCAAACGAACTGGGCAGAGAGCATAATAGTAATAGGCCTAAATCCTCATCATCATACTCCACCTCCATCGACACTAGGTCGGCAACGATCTCCTTGAAAACAGATATGTGGTTCAACACCGAACCACCCTCCTCCATCTTAAGAGTGAACAACTTCATCTTCATATGCATCTTACTGGTAAGATCTTTCGACATGCAGATCGATTCCAGTTTGAGCCACAGTGATGCAGCAGTCTTTTCCTGCAGCACTTCTTGCAAGATATCATTAGATAGATGAAGCTGAATTAGGGACAGAGCCTTACGATCCTTGCGCTTCTCCTCATCGGTCAGATCCTTGACCGACTTCTTCCCGAAGTTTTCCAGCGCCTCATCTAGGTCATGAGTTTGCGCCAGAACAGCCCACATCTTGACTTGCCACAGCGAGAACCTCGTATTGCGATCCAACAGCGGTAGATCATACTTCATCGACGACGACATCGAAAACCCTGATCTGAGAACAAGGCTTTGATACCACTTGTTATAAATGATGGCAAAGAAATCGATGGAACAAGCAAATCAAACCGCAAAAGGGACACGAGATTTAACGTGGAAAACCCAACCAATGCGGAAGGGAAAAACCACGGGCGCCAGCCAGCAAGAACTTCACTATGTCGAGAGTCAGGTTACAACGCCAACGGCGGCGGCTTACAAGAATATGGATCGAACTCAATGGTGGAAACCCTAACACAGGGTATATAAGATGTACCGTACCGCGTTAGCCTTTTATCTGTGAATTTGGAACATAACTCAACAGTCAGCACAAATTGTCGTCATGCTGGCTGCAGGTAGAAATAGACCAAGTAAAAGAGCAGTACAGCATCCTGAAACTTCGTACAGAAAGTTTAGCCACTCAAATGTAGCATCAGTAAACTACGTACAAACTGCCAGTAACAAAAGGGACTAACATAAAGCAATTAAATTGTTACCAGAATAGTTAGTAAGTTGTCAGCAACAACAGGAACTAGCACTAAGAATCATGTAAGTGGCTGCGCGCCCTCGATGCATTCAGAGGGTGTTCCTTCTCTGCTGTTGCCACTTCACTGCAGAGTGCAGAGGATCTTAATACATGATATTGTGAGACCGGAAGGATTGCTACCGATCGTATTCACGGACCTTTAAGGTTAACGAGGTCTAATTACAGGTTCTCCACTCCTATCGCCTCCAACCTCGCTGCCGGCGCACCGGACGATTCCTGATTCTAATCTCTTCCGTTTTGCCTTCCCTGCACACTGACGTCCTCCCAAGTTGCCACATTATTGGCACCCGCAAAAAAAAAAAAAAGTTGCCACATTGACATCGGCCATCCAGACCAATGCACCAAAATTTGTGGTATTACCCGACCAGCTCGAGAACAAAGACGACGATCCAAAATGGGAATTGGAAAATTGAAGCTATGCTCAAGATCAGGTATTTCAGGACTGGCCTATGCACGATAGCAAGTATGACGATCTTATTTACCATGGACTGAGAGTGTCCATATAATGCCTCACCTACTCAGTAAACACTAATGTGTAACAATTAATTGGTTTGCAACTGAAAGGTAATGATTGATTTGACATGTTTCTTTTCTGGCCAATATATACCAGCCACCCTTTCTTCGTAGCGGACGCTGCACCAAATCATCACTCAAAGCTACAAAGGACTTCCGCTCCATGCTGAAGGTACCTACTATAATAATTTAACATATGGGTGTGCATGTTTGATCAAGTTTGTTGAAGCAGAAGAATGCATGGGTCCGAGGTGACGGAAATGAGAGGTGTCAAGAAACAAATTAGCACCACATCCATTATTCTAGGCTTAAATGTCCTCAACTGACACTTGTAGGCATGCAGAATCTCGTGTCCCAAGCAACAACCAGCTGACTCAAAGATCGTGTTATTACTGAGATGGTAGTTTGATTCTCAGACGGACGCCATTCGTCATGCAGCCATGCTCATGTTGCTAGCTAGCTACGGTGGGGGCGCCAGTGTAGTGTCTAAATCTATAGCATCTGTATATATGCACAGTTAAAATACACTCATCCAGTCTACTGTCTATGGGACAAGCTGTTTCTCACTACAGGGCCTATTGACAGGTGGGGCCTTGTCGTTGCAAAAACATCTAATGCAGGGATCTGCAGGGACCCCTTTTAGAGATCTGGCCTAGGGAACGTATGCTTGAGCTTTCGCCCGTGTGGGAAGGTTTTTTGAGACAAAGGTCTTTTCTTGTGTAGGATTTGAGACAGTGATCTAGCATTCTCATTTGGCTTGTCCTCTTCACTGTGATGTTAACTCGTTTATAGTCCAGTTGCAGCATGGTGTTGTGCTTCTCTTTCGATGCATTTTCTGTTTTCGAATCTCAAGTTCCATTTTCGATGCATTTTCTGCTTTCATACCATAAAGTTAAGGAAGGCGTGGACATGGTCCCTGTTCTCAAAACATGTTGAACATATAGGAGCATGGACATGGTGCTTGAGGAATATCATCCTTAAACAATGTAATAGCTAATATTTGTTTATAGTATTATGAATTTGATCTGATTCTTCTCTGATCAACTTTAAATTGATTGATTCTTCCAGGATTCCATTAGTAACATTTTGTTTGGAAAATGGTAGCAATTTAAACTGATTCTCATGCGAGTCCATATCTTTGATGAACTCCAAAGCGGCTTCCACAAATATTTATTTAAGGCTCCATGCAGCTAGTAGCCCCACCAACATTTTGTTACATTTGGTTCAAATTTTGGGGAAAGAGAACGCAAGGAACTTGTACAGTGATCAGAGGCGCCGAGAAATAAGCCAGCACCATGGATCATCGGTTCATCACCAATTCAGCATCTTTCAGATCCCAGTCCCACCTTTTGTGAACTATGCCACTGTGGCATCCTTTCTGATTTGGAGCTTCTGTCCAATAACTGCTTTATACTGGATATTGAAACTTGCTGCAGAAAGATCAAATTTGATCCACGACCGCTCCATGTTGGACAATTGTTGAAACCAGTTCATTGACTGGATTATTGCACTACAAGAAACTATTTAATCTGTGATGATTTTTAACAAATTTTCTGTGATGTTTTCAGATATCATCACGGGTTCGCATATGGACCATATGGGCTCCATTTTAGGCTCAGTTTCTATGACGAACCTGTAATAACTGTCAAGGAATGAAAATTGTGCTAATGTACATCACTAGCGCAATGCTTGGGTTGTGAGCCATTATTCAATTCCACAACGAAGGATACAAGTTTTTTGTTATTATTGCCTTTTTTTCCTGACTTAACCCAAAGCTAGAAAATTAAAAAAAAATCGAAGAGCAGTGGGTGGGATTCAAACTAGAAACCTGATGATGACCACACACACATTCTTTTGTCAAAGAGTAGGGTATTAACCTTTCTTATTCTTTGACTTCCTCGTGTTTTAATTTAAAAAAATAAAAAACATACACAACAAGGCATTGAACCTGGGTCTTTTGGATCAAACTGGTGCGTGTTACCACTACAACTCAGTTTCATTTGTTTATGTTTCTAGTATTCAAACTCTTATAGGGCTACAATGCACTTTCATTAGTTCATTTTCCTAGAATTAATACTTTTATACCAAAAATACCTCACACAGAGGATTCGAACCCTGGCCTAATTTTTAGATGTATTCACCGTAATGTGTTGGTTGGTGGTGCCGAAACAATTAACAAAAAAAGTTGCGCCCTTGCAGGATCGAACCTGTGTGCCTCGGTGGCAAATCTCGCAGGCGTTACGTTCAATTTGCGAAAGGTTTGGGTACCAAATTTTTAATATTATACCCTGGCAAAGTTTATTAAAACTGGAAAAAAAGAAAAACAAAAACAAGAGGTGGAATGGATTGGAACCCAGGTTTTTGGAATAAGAATAACAAGTGGTTACCGTTGGACTGCAGCTTGGTTTGTGCTACATTTGCTCCCTTCCTTTTTTTTTATTCCCATTACTTCTGCCATGTGGCAGTGAGCTAATGGCTGAGCAGCGTCGCTGCGGATCAGTGGTGAGGGGCGATCTGCATGCGCCCAAGTCGACCAATTGGGTTGTGCCACGCGGCAATCCAAATGAAGAACACAAAAGGAGCTATATTTCTCATTTTAATCGGGAATTAAAACTTGTAACTGGTATTTCCTCATCATAGAGACTCCAAATTTGATGATTCTTTTTTCTAAATTTTTCTAAAATCAATATCTTTCATTTCATAACATTTTTTTAATATTACTTGCTATATATTGAATCACTTTTAAATAGCTTACTTTCTTGCACTTTAGTAGATAACAGAAACACATGTTTTTTAAGAACGATTTGTAATCTAACTTTGTATTTTCTAATGTTATGCTAAATATAAGATTGTGTCCAAATATGAGGTTCATGAGTTCAAAAATATTATGAGGTATTCAAATTTCAAAGTTTAACTTGAGTTATATGAAACTATGTGAGAGATGTAGTCATTTGTGAACAATGTATAGTCTCACTTTGTCAAAACCTTCTAAATTTTTTATGACATAATTATGAACCAAGAACATGTGGTTATGTCATTTTGTATAATGTTTTGACCAAATTTAGAAATTATTGTAATTATTATGTGGTAATTTGAAGAAAAAAATTTGAATTGTCCCTAGAAGATAGTTGAATTTTCATCTATCTTGAGAACGTGAACTAGAATGGAACATATGAGCCTAAATATAATTTTTATACAATTTTTTGTATCTTATTAGATGCACATGTAGTTCAATTTGGAATTAATTTCAATAATCACGTAGAAATTCATTTAACATATAGAAAATAGTAAATCAGTTCAAAAATTCAAAACTTCTACAAGACAAATTATATATAGTCTATTACATTATGAAGATGTATTGCTGAATATAAGATAATTAGCTTTGAGTGTTACTTCACAATGGTGCAATAAAATAAAAAAAGAAAAAGAAAAACATATCTGCAGCCTACTTAATTGGGCCTGGACCGGGAATTCCCCGTGCCCTCATCGACTTGGTAAGCCCATGCTGCAGCGAACTCCTCTTGACCGTTGATCTTTTGATCCGATGACTTACGTTCCATGACCTCACCTTAAAACAGAGCGCGGCCGACGCACCCGCAACCCTAGACCCCATCCACGAGTAGTACCCATCGGCGGCTCTTTCCCAGTAGCACTAGTGATTTGCGCGCGCCCCGGCGCGCGTTTAAATCAACGTGTAAGCATACGATTACTGCATATGTGTGTAATAATCTGTCGCAAAAGGGGAAAAAAAAAGGAGATCTTTAGGTCATTAATCGATATCTTGAGTGAACCAAGTGAACACTGGAACAAAATTAAGTGACGAAGAGCTATAGGCAAACAGAGTCCTGAGTATGTCTGGGAAGACTTATTGGCCAATACATTTTCCATTATTTCTTTTAATATTTCTGTGAAGACATCATCGTTGTCTGCGGTATAACAAACAATGAAAATGGCCTTTGCCTTTTGAGTTCCTTCATTACATTGTGCTATACAACAAAAAATTAAGACGGTACGAATTGCAGGAGGGGGAGATAAAAAAAAAGGTATGAATAAAAGGGAAAAAAGGGAGCAGTCAACCTGGTAGAGCACAACAAAAACATCATGCTGAAAATTAGGAATATAAAGAATGTAGAAGGTGGAAAATATTTATACCATATTCCTATGGAATGATCAGCAATCCCGCGTAATCATTGGAGATCAGCATCAGTGTGGGACATTGCATAATTGACTTGGAATTGTTGCAACAAATAAGGTGGAGTAAAGAAAAAAACTCTATTACCAGCTACATATGCAACCACGAGAAATATTTATATTTTCCAAGTGATTTGCACTTGCAACATAAATAGGGGGCAAACACCACATCATATTAATTTAAGGTAACAAAATTAAGTGAAGCAGCATAGCGTCCCAGCTAGGTTGTATAAGATATTTGAATCAAACATTAGGCAGATGTCCCAGTTAGGACATGGTGCGCAGATAAAAGGTTGGCATCATAGTATATTACATATAGGTAACAGGTTAAAAGTTTTTAAAGTGTTAATAGGGGGGAAAAAAGATTACAAAATTTAGTAGTATCAGGTGCAATATGGTCTTGCAGGCATTATGTTAACACAAGGTCATTCAGTGCTATGCTAATGATTGTTTGAACTCATTTGCAATTCTACCAGAGCAAATTGAAAAAATAGAAAATATCCTCCATAAAAGACAGTTCAACTGCCATGCTACAACATTTGTGTCACTGGTAACAAAACAACAAATGCCATTTCACACTGCAAAGTATTGCTATACCCAAGGACATCATCTACTCATAAAAAAATTTGCTGCTGTATTTCAACCTCTTTGAGAAGTGAACACCTTTTTTTACTTCTAGATGGATTCTCAGTAAACAAACCTAAGATAAGGGTCAGCATAAGTGTGGTGCTTCCATATACTGTAAAAAGGGTATATGAAGCCCATCCATATTTTGTACCTGAACATCAAATAATAAAAATATTGTTTAGTGGGGGAAAAAAATCACATGTTTGCAAGATCAATGAGCAAAGCATATTCAAATGTCTATAGAAGCTTACATAACACTAAGTCAATAGATACTTATCCCCTTTGAATGAAGGGACTATCTTCATATACTACATTTTCTTATTTGCTGGAGTTACAGGAAACATGTTGGAACTTTCAATTTTTAGACCCAAGAGGAAAACTCAAACACTCAGGAACTTTTATAAAAAGAGTATTTTGAAATGTTTGAATTGGATTTTCTATGCCTAATTCATCTTCCATTATTGAATCTTAAGCAGAACATGCGATGTATGGTGATTAAAGGTGTGTATACCATTACTTTGCTGTATTGCCTAACACTTTTTTAGTAGAAAGCTCCATTGTGTACATATTGCAATTTTAAAATAGAACATATACATGCAGCAGGATTTCTTGTTTATAGTAGGTTAACAGTGTTTTTTTATATTAGCTTAACAGTATTTTTTAGGGTAGGGTAGAATGATGCACCCTAGAACAAAATTGGAAGCATCAGGAGACAAAATGGGCAGTATAAACATACAAGGCAACTGTACCAGGATCGCTTGCAATTGCATCTACCTTGAAGAGTGTTCCCTGATTTGATCTTGCAAAGTAATAAAAGAAGGCGTCACAGAAATCAATATGCAATGAGACAACATGGAAACATCCTGAATAAACATGTGTACTGTAATAAAAGCACAAAAAGAATCAACGCTGATATGACTCACAAATCTAATACTGAGATGGGCATTTAACCTTCATGGTAGCCGTAGAAGGCTAAGGGAACTTTATTGCTGCCTCAGGCAACAAAGTAACAATTGTACACAATCTCAGCACCTAGGTAAACCATGGAGCTGTAAGAGCACAACAGCGGGATCAAGTGAGGCAAGATAAACTTACCAAGTTCGTGGTTTTGACAGGACAAGAAATCACCACGAGACATGCCTTTGTTCTGGACCTGATATTAGATTGAAAATATAAGCAAATGTACAACTATGATTACCACAGAGTGGGTGTAGATTAATGGATGCCTAGAGGCCAAGAACATAGAGATGAATAAGGATGGACTAAACTCACTGAAACTAAATGTTTAGAAACTGAGAGAAAATTCAAAGCATCAGAACCCAAAAGATACAGGATAAACGTACCAAGCTGCTGTAGGCTTGTAGCAGAATCGATTGCAGTGCGCAGCAACTCTGATTCTGAAGGTTGTTCCTTGAAATGATGCTGCAAATGTTCAAATAAAAATAAGAACATAGATCACAAAGGTTATCATGCAATCATAATAGTATGGCAATATCATAAATAATGTAAGTCAACCTGAACAAATACACAAAAGAAATAATACCTATTTATATGTAAATGTAATATGTATACAATATATTGAATTGGACATTGAAGCTTCATGGTGGGTGTATAGAACTAAGGGTACCGTACCATTCTTTCAAGTAACACTCCTACATATTGTGCACATCTTTTTAAACCATGGAACTGGCCAACTGGGAGACCACAAGGACATAGATCAAACTTGCATAGTCGTTATTTCCACCGGATCCCAGGTGAGCACAAAAGTTGATTCTTGTCATTGCTCTGAACCTGACACGAGAATAAAAATGTAAGCATTAACATAGACAAGGCGTAAATTAATGAGTGACAAGAAACAAGATGTATATTAGTAGATTAATCTCACCAAAACAACCCGGTACTGCTGTTGAAAACGAGCAACCCAATCACTATGGGAAACCCCCCTGGGCTTAAACACTCGACAAAGGGGTTTGCCGAGTGTGGCCCACGGCAACCAGGCACACGGCAAAATAGTGACGGCAAAGGCCTCTTTGCCGAGTGCCAAATATCGGGCACTCGGCAAACCTTTGCCGTGTGCCTAAGGACACTCGGCAAGCGTCAAAGGACACTCGGCAAAATACATTAACAGACGGACGGCGTCAGACAGGCCTTTGCCGAGTGTCCGACGAGTGACACTCGGCAAATAAGCCTGGTTTGCTGAGTGTCAGGAGGGACACTCGGCAAATCTGACAAGGTTTGCCGAGTGCCAGGCGGGGCACTCGGCAAACAAATGAGACCTTTGCCGAGTGTCTGGCCAGACACTCAGCGAACCTTTGAACCCTTTGCCGAGTGCTATGGTAAATGCACTCGGCAAAGATCCTTCCCAGCAAATGCCTGTATGGTCACTTTGCCGAGTGCTATGGTAAAAGCACTCGGCAAAGTAGCCAGAACTGCTAGTTTTTTTGTGTTTTCTCGTGTTAAAAGTACCCCCAACTCACAAATATCACAGGCATCACATATATATCATATTGAACAGAAATATATCACCAATACATCGCAATATCCATCACAAACGCAAATATATCACAATATCCATAACAAATGCAAACCCATCACAAATGCACATCCATCACAATATCCATCACAATCCAGAAATAAGTACCACATCCATCACATAAGTCGACAAGAACATAACAAACACTAAGAAGGAGGCCTCGATTGCCACGGCTGCGACGGATTTGACAAATCTTGGTCCTGATGTGGGTCATTGGATGCCGCCGACTGGTTCTGCACAAAAGAGAAGATTATGCATGTGTTAGACAAGTTATACATCACAAGTCATGAGATGAAAATATAGGTTCTATAAATGGACTAAATTCTCTAAGTTCTCCAATTCTCTAATTTGTGAATGTTTTCTAAAGTCTCTAAATTTAATTTGCTATATAATTTCTTTAAATTCTCACAATTCTCTAATTCTTCTAAGTTCTCTAATTCTCTAAATTCTTCTAAGTTCTCTAAATCTTCTAGGTTCTCTAAGAAATGAAACTTGAAGGTTATCCGAAGTGACTCACAGGTGTATATGATCCAGGATGTGCCGCCGGTGGAGAGAATTGGATGACTGGACCCGGCACACCTTGCTGTGCGGCCATGGTCTGCATCCACGCGTACATCTGCTGCACCTTCTCCTGCTCAGCCGCCCACCGCATCTGGAAATCGGCCTCTAACTGCTGCCGCTGGGCCGCCAACCTCTCCTCTACCATCTGCTGCATCTGGGTCTACAATATATCATCCAAATGTTACAATGCAAATCAAACGTATGTAAATATCAATGAACGATCAATAGAACATAAAGAACCTGGAGCTCCTATATCTGGTGCTGGGCTACGCTCGGCCGTGGTCATATGGCGGGGCTCGAGCCCGTGCTCCTAGCTTTAATCTGGTTTAGAGTAGGAGTACTGGCCGTGTCGATGCAACCGTCCCCCATATAGTAACGCCCATGCTTCTTGCCTCCTCCCATCGTCATGACAATTTCTCCATCGAGGTTCTCGTTGGCAGCATCGAACTCTGGCCCACGGAGCTCTCTTGCCATCGATGTGCAGTCATTGAGGCGGCTGTGGATGCTTGTATTGCTGTACGCTGAGGGCGGGTCCTCCGGGTTGTAGTCGACGTCGGACGTCGCCTTGCCCTTGTGGGACATAGCATACGCCTTGAACGTCGAGCAAGACTGACCACCATGTGCCCCCGACTGCGAAAAAAATGAGCGCCGTGATTAGAAATTATGGACAATTGAGTGTATCAATGAAGATATGGATTCGCTTACCCATCTAGCCGTGTACTCCAGCAGGCTAAGGTTGCCCTGATGGTGTGGTATACCTGGCATCAGCAAACGCCGCTCCCGGCAAGCTTCGTGCTGCTGGACCCACTCCTCCGACAACCACTTGTCGACAATGATCTCCCAGCATTGCCGATGCTGGGCACACCACCATGCAGGCGCCTACACGTCATCAAGGTTAGGATATATAAGAATAACAAATTAAACGTTCAGTATTGAAGTTCTATATGTACCTCCAAGTACTGTTCCCAGGTGAGCCTAATGTTTCGAGCTTGAGCTTTCGGGCAGTTCTGTTGGAGAAAGTTAGCGTAGTACATGATGACGGACTGGACGCGTGCCTCGTAGTGCATGTCCTTCACAAGCTTGAAACATGCTTTGTGAGCCGTCGCATTTGCGGCTTGCTCGTAGCCCGGCTCGCATCTGTAGAAATCCTGCATAGAGACGCGATGTAGGCAGTCAATATTTCAAGAAAATGTCCAATGAATGTGCGGTGAATTGAGCAATGTAGTGCGAGGAAGACTTACCCACAGCTCGCCCGTGACACGATCCGCCTTGTTCGGGAAGATCCTGCCGTCCCGATCCATCGAGTCGGGGAAGGCCATGTAGTGGGAAAACGTGTAGGCTGGCTCCCGCCTTTCGCCAAAGTCAACGAAGCCTGGGAAGTGCACCCTGCACAAAGCACCCAGGATCCCGTTGACATGGCGGTTGTGAATCCCAGGAGCCACCCTAATCCAACCCCTGCACAAGTGGTTAAGAGAAATTTTTAGTTTGCAATCAAATGATAAACATATGAAATGAAAATGTTGCGATCACATATAAATCATATTACCTAGGCCCGTTGGGCCGAATCATCGGCCGCCTCTCAAGCGGTATGGGTCGCTGGGGAAGCTGCGAGGGACCTCGCAACCAAATGGCTGCGGGTGTAGAGGAACCGGAACCACCCTCCGCCTCCTCCTCCTCCTCCTCCCCCGACTCAGACTCCTCCCCCTGCCGCCACTCCGGGTCCAGCCCCTGCTGTGCCGCGACGTGGTTGGGAGAGGCCGCCTCCGGTGAAGGTAAAACCTCGTCCTCAGACTCAGACTCCGACTCTGCCTCAGGAGGCGGTGCTGGAGCCTGCCTCCCTCACCCCTGGCTCCACCCTGCCTCCTCCGACCCCTGGCTCCACCCTTCCCCGACCCCTGGCTCCACCGGTCCCCCCGCTGGATCCCTCACCGGCAGAGGACCCTCCACCCTGTCTCAAAATCCCCGCTAACGACCTCGTGACACCGCCCACCATCTGCAATTAAAAAGAGAAAACCAATCAGTACAGATAAACAAAATGTACTTAGAATTAATTGCAATTAAACAAATCATAATATGGAAATAACATGGTATTGCAAATAATAAATGCAGAACATACATGTATTAGAAATAATCATCGTGGTCGGGATTCACTGGATCATAAGTCTCATCATCACTATCACGGTTGTCGAAATTTTCATGCTCATTCTCCAACGGAGGAATGTCCTCATCACTGTCATCGCCTAACTGTAATCGCTCTAGTAACTCTAAGTCCTTCACACCACAAACCTCATCTCCAGTGTCCTCTTCATTGTCTACTTCCATTTGGATCGCTTCGGTTAAGTCTATCTCAAAATTCCCTTCTAGCCCGTCTTCTTGGGAGAACTCCCCGACATATGTGTTTGGGTCAATGTTGTAATCTTCATTGTTTGGGACAGGTATTTTACCGTGTGGCGATACCTTGTACACAACATCCCACCCGTGAAGATGTGGGTCGGTTCTGCACGGGTACGAGAGATAGTAAACTTGTGTTGCCTGTTGAGCCACAATATATACATCATCTCCTGGCAAGACGGTTGATTGTCGAATTTCGACTAGCCCAAGATTTGGTGTCCGTCTCATTACTTTGGGATCAAACCAATGGCATTTGAATATGACTGGATTCAAAGGTTTGGATCCATGAAATATGAGTTCGTATATTTCTTCAATTTTTCCATAATACTCGACCCCATCAATGCCTGGCGTAAAAACTCCTGAATTTGTGGTTCTTCGGTTCGGCCGATTCTTCTCGTGGCGTATTGTGTGAAAGCGATATCCATTTGTTGGGGATTTGGCCCGCCGACAAACGCCGTCTACTTGTTTTGTTCTGTCTCATGCGTAAAGGTGGCAATGAACAAAGGAGATGAAGCCAATTTAGCTTCATCTGCTTTACAGGTCTCCAATCTGGCTTCGATCAGGCGATCGGCTTCGGAGATCACGTCTCGCTGTATACTAAAGCCAAACGGCTTCGATGATCAAGTCTCGTTGTATGCTATAGCCAATCGGCTTCGGAGATCACGTCTCGTTGTTTACTGAAGCCAATCTGCTTCGGTCACCGCCTCACAGTATACCAAAATGACGTTGTCTGAACCGAGTTAGAAGCCAATTTGGTGAAGTATTGATACTATTGAGTGCCAAAAGCTATGAATGAGTTAATGGCAAGCTTCGATTCACTCTATATTGCAGGTTCTTGGAGGAGCCGCCGGCTTTCTGAACGCTGGGAGATGGCTTCGAGTCATCTCAGTTCGGAAGAAGCCGAATCCAGGGGCAACTTAGCTTTTTCCAGCTGGCGGAGCAGGGGTGGACCAAGTCCAAGAAGACCAAGTCCAAGCCAAGTCAAACACGGAATCACAAGTCTACGCATTCACATTGGGAGGAGGAAATGTACCAAAGTGCCCCTAGGCTATTTGTATTGTAAAGTCTAGAGGATGATGCTTGATCCCAGGGGTAAAATGGGAATGTAAAGACCTTTGGTCTCCTTATAAAAGGAGGCCCCTCTCCCACATGTAAAGGTGGTTGATTCCAAGAATACTGTTGATAAGTAATATATTGTTGCTTGTCTCAGTCGTTCAGTTTCAACAGTTGTCCGGGTTCATTGGCTTCGGCTATTAACCCAACAACTGGCGCCCACCGTTTGTGCAGTGCACGAACAAAACCCACGATAACCACCATGCCACCAAAAAAGCCAACCAAACCAACCACCACCGTGTCAAATGCAACCCTCAGCATCGAAGCTGCCCCCCGACCCACAATTCCACCAACAAACCCACCACCAATAACCGAAGCCATTCTCGACGATCAAGAGACCGATGAAGAAACCCTTACCACCGAGGAGAGAATGCACCGACTCGAAGAAAGGCTTCGTCTTCGATGCCTCGAGCAGCAGAGAGAGCTGGATGTGGCACAGCTCGAACTAGAACAACAAATGCAAGAAGAGGAAGAGGAGCAGCAGCACCAATTGCTGCAAGACAAAAAGCAGCTCGAGGAGTTGAGGCAAGCGAAGCAGAGGAGGCTGAACAACACAAGCTCCAGAGCTAAAAAGCTGCGTCAAGAACTCGAGAAAGCCAAAAAGCAAGTCGCTGAGCTCCAAGCAGAGCTTAATGAGCCAAACACCATCAACCCACCAAACCACAACTCTTCATCCCAAACTGGCTTCCAAACACTCCATACTCGCCCCATCAACCATATGTGCCCACTTTCAGAAAGCCTCCGACTGGCAAGATGGCCACCTTCCTACAAACCCATTTCTCTACCAAGATACAACGGCCTCACCGACCCAAAGCAATTCCTAATGAGCTATGAAGCTGCAATAGCTTCGGCAGGGGGAGATGATGTTGTTCTAGCAAAATCCTTCATCATTGTCTGTGATGGCACAGCAATGAACTGGTACACAAAGCTACCTGGCCTATCAATCAACAGCTGGTATGATCTGAAGAGGGAGCTTATCAAAAATTTTGGCATTATGGAAGACCAATCACTCTCATATGCTGAACTCACACTACACCAGCAGCCGAAGGAGCCTCTAGAGGACTACTTCCGCAGATTTGTCACTCTACGTGCTCAAGCTCCACATATCCCTGATGAAGCAGCAAAATTTGCAGCAATACAAGGGCTTCGGCCCGGATTGTTTGCACAGCATATCGCAAGAGAGACACCAGCTACTCTGGCAGACCTGTATGAGGAGTTCAAAAAATACTGTCGCTCTGACAATGACAACCGAATGAGATTGGCTAGAGAAGCCATCATGAGAAACCAATATGAGTCACAAGCCAAAACCCATCACCACAGCCACAATTACCAAAACTACTCCCACCAAACAATCATGAAGGTAGACAATCTGCCTCCTTCCTACGAAACCAAACCACCATACTCAGAAAGCCAATACCCCAACCAGAGAAATGAGCCCACTCAAAGGGGTGAAAAAGCCGGCAGAGGCCGAGGAAGAGGAAGAGGTCCAGCAGGACCTGAGTTGTTTTGCCAATACCATGGCAAAAATCACACCCATGGCACAGAGCAGTGCAGAGATATCAAGAAAATAATAGAAAAGCTAAGAGCAGAGAAGATTCAAGCAACCCAAACGAAGCCAATATCGGCTTCGCAGACAAATACCCAAAACCCTTCCCAAGCTATCCAACCATACTGCCCAAGTATATCCCTCACTAAACTCAAACACTGTACACCCATCAACAGCGATGGCAACTCAATATTTGCCTTCGCCACAAACCTTTCAGCATTATTACCCACAAGCCATATATCCTCACTTATACCCTCAAACCTCCCAGCAAATGGCTTCGCAAAACATAAAGGTTGAGGAGCTGCCACCACCACCACCACTTTCACAACAAAAAGCCAATCAGAAAGAAGCTCCAAGTCCACTCCCAAGCTATGGACACATCATGCCCATTTCTGGAGGATCATCGCTTGCTTTTGAGAACAAAAAGCAAAGGAAAAGCTATTTCCGCCAAGTCAACAACATCTCTGTTGATGGCCTGTACAAAAAGTTGGAATGGTCTCATATGCCCATCACCTTCACTGAGGAAGATCTCAAGCTCCACAATTACCCACACAACGATGCTATGTCGATCGAAGCCAATATTGCTGGCTGGACGATTGGAAAGGTGCTAGTGGACACAGGAAGCTCTGCTGACATCATCCTAGCAAAAACACTGAGAAACATGACCAATATCAACCCAGATAACCTGGAGCCATCAGNTTCAATTTTTCCATAGTACTCGACCCCATCAATGCCTGGCGTAAAAACTCCTGAATTTGTGGTTCTTCGGTTCGGCCGATTCTTCTCGTGGCGTATTGTGTGAAAGCGATATCCATTTGTTGGGGATTTGGCCCGCCGACAAACGCCGTCTACTTGTTTTGTTCTGTCTCATGCGTAAAGGTGGCAATGAACAAAGGAGATGAAGCCAATTTAGCTTCATCTGCTTTACAGGTCTCCAATCTGGCTTCGATCAGGCGATCGGCTTCGGAGATCACGTCTCGCTGTATACTAAAGCCAAACGGCTTCGATGATCAAGTCTCGTTGTATGCTATAGCCAATCGGCTTCGGAGATCACGTCTCGTTGTTTACTGAAGCCAATCTGCTTCGGTCACCGCCTCACAGTATACCAAAATGACGTTGTCTGAACCGAGTTAGAAGCCAATTTGGTGAAGTATTGATACTATTGAGTGCCAAAAGCTATGAATGAGTTAATGGCAAGCTTCGATTCACTCTATATTGCAGGTTCTTGGAGGAGCCACCGGCTTTCTGAACGCTGGGAGATGGCTTCGGGTCATCTCAGTTCGGAAGAAGCCGAATCCAGGGGCAACTTAGCTTTTTCCAGCTGGCGGAGCAGGGGTGGACCAAGTCCAAGAAGACCAAGTCCAAGCCAAGTCGAACACGGAATCACAAGTCTATGCATTCACATTGGGAGGAGGAAATGTACCAAAGTGCCCCTAGGCTATTTGTATTGTAAAGTCTAGAGGATGATGCTTGATCCCAGGGGTAAAATGGGAATGTAAAGACCTTTGGTCTCCTTATAAAAGGAGGCCCCTCTCCCACATGTAAAGGTGGTTGATTCCAAGAATACTGTTGATAAGTAATATATTGTTGCTTGTCTCAGTCGTTCAGTTTCAACAGTTGTCCGGGTTCATTGGCTTCGGCTATTAACCCAACAACTGGCGCCCACCGTTTGTGCAGTGCACGAACAAAACCCACGATAACCACCATGCCACCAAAAAAGCCAACCAAACCAACCACCACCGTGTCAAATGCAACCCTCAGCATCGAAGCTGCCCCCCGACCCACAATTCCACCAACAAACCCACCACCAATAACCGAAGCCATTCTCGACGATCAAGAGACCGATGAAGAAACCCTTACCACCGAGGAGAGAATGCACCGACTCGAAGAAAGGCTTCGTCTTCGATGCCTCGAGCAGCAGAGAGAGCTGGATGCGGCACAGCTCGAACTAGAGCAACAAATGCAAGAAGAGGAAGAGGAGCAGCAGCACCAATTGCTGCAAGTCAAAAAGCAGCTCGAGGAGTTGAGGCAAGCGAAGCAGAGGAGGCTGAACAACACAAGCTCCAGAGCTAAAAAGCTGCGTCAAGAACTCGAGAAAGCCAAAAAGCAAGTCGCTGAGCTCCAAGCAGAGCTTAATGAGCCAAACACCATCAACCCACCAAACCACAACTCTTCATCCCAAACTGGCTTCCAAACACTCCATACTCTCCCCATCGACCATATGTGCCCACTTTCAGAAAGCCTCCAACTGGCAAGATGGCCACCTTCCTACAAACCCATTTCTCTACCAAGATACAACGGCCTCACCGACCCAAAGCAATTCCTAATGAGCTATGAAGCTGCAATAGCTTCGGCAGGGGGAGATGATGTTGTTCTAGCAAAATCCTTCATCATTGTCTGTGATGGCACAGCAATGAACTGGTACACAAAGCTACCTGGCCTATCAATCAACAGCTGGTATGATCTGAAGAGGGAGCTTATCAAAAATTTTGGCATTATGGAAGACCAATCACTCTCATATGCTGAACTCACACTACACCAGCAGCCGAAGGAGCCTCTAGAGGACTACTTCTGTAGATTTGTCACTCTACGTGCTCAAGCTCCACATATCCCTGATGAAGCAGCAAAATTTGCAGCAATACAAGGGCTTCGGCCCGGATTGTTTGCACAGCATATCGCAAGAGAGACACCAGCTACTCTGGCAGACCTGTATGAGGAGTTCAAAAAATACTGTCGCTCTGACAATGACAACCGAATGAGATTGGCTAGAGAAGCCATCATGAGAAACCAATATGAGTCACAAGCCAAAACCCATCACCACAGCCACAATTACCAAAACTACTCCCACCAAACAATCATGAAGGTAGACAATCCGCCTTCTTCCTACGAAACCAAACCACCTATACCCAGAAAGCCAATACCCCAACCAGAGAAATGAGCCCACTCAAAGGGGTGGAAAAGCCGGCAGAGGCCGAGGAAGAGGAAGAGGTCCAGCGGGACCTGAGCTGTTTTGCCAATACCACGGCAAAAATCACACCCATGGCACAGAGCAGTGCAGAGATATCAAGAAAACAATAGAAAAGCTAAGAGCAGAGAAGATTCAAGCAACCCAAACGAAGCCAATATCGGCTTCGCAGACAAATACCCAAAACCCTTCCCAAGCTATCCAACCATACTGCCCAATATATCCCTCACTAAACTCAAACACTGTACACCCATCAACAGCGATGGCAACTCAATATTTGCCTTCGCCACAAACCTTTCAGCATTATTACCCACAAGCCATATATCCTCACTTATACCCTCAAACCTCCCAGCAAATGGCTTCGCAAAACATAAAGGTTGAGGAGCTGCCACCACCACCACCACTTTCACAACAAAAAGCCAATCAGAAAGAAGCTCCAAGTCCACTCCCAAGCTATGGACACATCATGCCCATTTCTGGAGGATCATCGCTTGCTTTTGAGAACAAAAAGCAAAGGAAAAGCTATTTCCGCCAAGTCAACAACATCTCTGTTGATGGCCTGTACAAAAAGTTGGAATGGTCTCATATGCCCATCACCTTCACTGAGGAAGATCTCAAGCTCCACAATTACCCACACAACGATGCTATGTCGATCGAAGCCAATATTGCTGGCTGGACGATTGGAAAGGTGCTAGTGGACACAGGAAGCTTTGCTGACATCATCCTAGCAAAAACACTGAGAAACATGACCAATATCAACCCAGATAACCTGGAGCCATCAGACACTCCGTTGGTCGGCTTCGGAGGGAAGCGAACCCAAACACTCGGGAAAATTTCACTGCAAGTATCCTTTGGCGACACATCCAATGCAAGAACAGAATACATCTCCTTTGATGTAGTAGACATGGTCTTTGATTACAATGTCATCTTCGGAAGAGGAGTCATAAACGCCTTTGATATCATCATAAGGCAGTCATTCTTATGCATGAAAATACCAGCTCTCAAAGGAGTTATAACTGTATATGGCGATCAGAGGGAAGCCAGAAACATCGAGAAAGCCAGAGCACCTGGTCAGCGAAATGTCCATCTGCTTGAAGAAAAAGATCCATATTACCCAGAAGAAAAGCCAAATATTGAGAAAGATAGCAGAAAGATGCAGAAAGCTGCAGACACGAAGCAGGTGCAGCTGCAGCTTGATGTCTTTGATAGAGAAGTGATCATCGGCTCAGATCTAGAGCCGGACGAAGAAGACAGGCTCATCGAGTTCCTGAGAAATAACAAGGATGTGTTCGCTTGGTCAAGCAAAGATCTACCAGGTGTTGACAGAAGCATAATTGAGCATAAGCTGGCAATCAGTCCTGGTATGAAGCCAAAAAAGCAAAAGTTGAGAAAGATGTCAGAAGAGAAAGCTGATGCAGTAAAAGCCGAAGTACAAAGGCTCCTGGACGCCAATGTCATACGCGAAGTCAAATATCCAACATGGCTAGCAAACACTGTACCAGTTCAGAAAAAGAATGGGAAATGGAGAATGTGCATTGACTTCACTGACCTCAACAAAGCCTGTCCAAAAGATGATTACCCACTACCAAGAATCGACAAGATTGTTGATCAAGCAGCAGCAAGTGAAATGATGTCCCTCTTAGATTGCTTTTCTGGCTATCACCAAATCTGGATGAAAAAAGAGGATGAGGAAAAAACCAGCTTTATCACACCAGTTGGCACCTTTTGCTTCGTCAGGATGCCCGAGGGGCTTCGGAATGCAGGAAGCAGCTTCTGCCGAATGTCAAGCACAGTGTTCAAGGACGAACTGTTCAAAACCATATTGGCATATGTTGACGACATCTTGGTTAAAAGTGAAAGAAGGCAAGACCACGTATCAGATCTGGCAACCGCCTTCGCTCGCATGAGACAAGCTGGTCTCAAGCTAAACCCAGAAAAATGCGTATTTGGAGTGACCAAGGCAAAATACTTGGTTGTCTGGTTTCAGCTCACGAGATAGAAGCCAATCCAGACAAGATAAATGCAATACTTGACACGAAAGAGCCAAAGTGCATGAGAGACGTGCAGAAGCTGTCGGGCAGAATTGCCGCACTCAACAGATTCATTGCAAAAGCAGCAGAGCGAAGCTTACCATTCTTTGCAACACTCAGAAACGCAGCTAAGTTCCAATGGGGGCCAGAGCAGTCAAAAGCATTCCACGAGCTAAGGCAATACCTGACGCAGCTCATGAAGCTAACAGTACCAAACCCAAAAGCACCACTACTACTGTACATCACAGCATCACAATCAGCAGTTAGTGCAGCGCTTATCACAGAAAAGCTGGTAGACGGCAGAAACATTCAGCAGCCAGTGTACTATGTGTCGGAGGCATTGAACTCGTCGAAGCTGTTTTATACAGAGACTGAGAAGATGATCTACGCAGTGATAATGGCTTCCAGAAAGCTCAGACACTATTTTGAGGGCCACAACATCAAGGTCCTCACAGATCAGCCTCTCAAAAAGCTTTTGAAAAACAAAGAAGCTTCTGTCAGAATACGCAAGTGGGCTGCGGAGCTTTCTGAATACGTCGTGGACTTTGAAAGAAGAACATCAATCAAATCGCAAGTCCTAGCTGACTTCATTGCGGAGTGGACATCACCTTCACCACAAAATGCTATCAGAGAGGAATATTGGCTGATACACTGTGATGGTGCTTGGGGGGACAAAGGAGCTGGCATCGCAGCAATTGTGCAATCACCTTCGGGTGTAAAAATGAGATATGCAGCAAATTTAGAGTTTTGCAAATGCAGTGACAGAAGCACAAACAACGTTGCTGAGTACGAAGCTGTGTTACTTGGGCTCAGAAAAGCCAGGGCTTTGGGAGCTCAGAGATTCACTGTCAAAACAGATTCTAAGGTGGTGGCAGATCACATCGAAAAAGAGAGCATAGCAAAGCAACCAGAACTCATCAAATACTTGACCACTGTACGCTCAATGGAGAAAAAATTCAAAGGTTTCACTGTGGAGTACATCCCAAGAGCAAAAAATGAAGAGGCAGATGCTTTGGCTAAGGCAGCTGCAAAGGGGGATAAGCTTCCACCTGATGTATTCTTTCAAACATTAACATCACCATCGATAAAGGACTCAGATGACCCACCGAAGCTGATCAATGCAATAAGCTCAGAGGATTGGCGATCCCCAATAATAGCTTTTCTTCGGGGATACTATGAGCCAATTGACAAAGATGATCTAAAAGCTATGCAACAAAGAGCATGATGCTATCAGATGATAGATGATGTCCTTTACAAGAAAGGAGTTGTAGCTCCTTGGCTTCGTTGCATTTCTCACAACGAAGGAAAAGAACCGATTCAAGAGATACACAGTGACTTATGTGGAGCACACTTTGGGGCAAGAGCTCTAGTTGGGAAGACAATGAGGCAAGGATTCTACTGGCCTGCAATCATCATGGATGCAACACGGTCAAGACCTGTGATCAGTGTCAAAAGTGTGCAGCAAACAGAAAATCTCCTTCGGAGCAGTCACAGCTGATAACTCCAACATGGCCTTTGCAAAGATGGGGCATTGATCTAGTTGGCCCACTTCCAACAGCACAAGGAAATCTGAAATACGCTATAGTAGCAGTTGAGTACTTTACTAAGTGGATCGAAGCCAGACCACTGGCTAATATCACAGCAAAAACAGTGATCAAATTCTTCTGGCAGCAAATTGTGTGCCGATTCGGAGTACCAAGGGAAATAACAGTGGACAATGGAAAGCAGTTTGACTGCGACGAATTCAGGCAATATTGCATGACAATTGGAACGAAAGCGAAATTCGCTTCGGTCTACCATCCACAGACAAACGGAGCAGTTGAAAGAGCCAATGGTTTAATCTTCACAGGCATTCGAAAGTTCCTTGCAAATTGTAAGAAGAAAGGCAAGTGGGTAGAAGAGATGCCGAAGGTGATCTGGGCCCATAACACCACCACATCAAGGGCAACACAGTTTACTCCATTCAAACTGCTTTATGGTGAAGAAGCAGTATGCCCAGAGGAAATACTGCACAAAGGGCTTCGCACACAACAAGAAGCTCCCAAAGATAGCGAAGCTATTGACAAGGATCTCATTGAGATATACAGGCTCCAAGCAGCAAAAAACATTTCCAAGTATCAAGCTGAGACAAGAAAATGGCGAGACAAAAAGGTGGTCAAGAAAGATATCAAGGCAGGGGACTGGGTCCTAAGGAAAAATCCAAGCATGCCCGCTGGAAAGCTGCAACAGAAATGGGAAGGCCCATTTCTGGTCATCAAAAGCAACAGGCCTGGCTCATTTCGCTTGGGCGACGACGAAGGCAATGAGCTGCCGCATTCATGGAATGCAGATAGCTTACGCAAATACTATCTATGAAAAAGGTGTAAAATGGCTTCGTATTCTATAAACGAAGTCATTAAGTAGAATAGAATTTTTACTTTCTTTCCAAAAAGCCCGTACTCTTTTCCTCACAAGGGGACCCTGACCAAGGGGTGAGGTTTTTAACGAGGCGGTGCTTACTGTAACTCGTCAAATCATATATGAACGAGGTATTCCCCAAAAAAGCAGAATCAAAAGCGATTGGCTTCGACCAAGTCGCTGATATTTGACAACTCAAATAGAACTGAATTGACCCAGTAAGGCCAATTCAGATCTAAGGAAAAGCTTACTCCGAAAAGGAGTAAAAGGGGCTTTGGTCCAGAAACGCTTACTCTAAACAGAGTAAAAGGGGCTTTGGCCCAAACAATTATCGTAAAACAAAAACAGCTTCGGCTAACAGTACTCTGAAAGCCTATAGGGGCTTCGGCAACTTGTCAAAACCCACAAAAGCAGCATCGAAAGCGACCGGCTTCGACCAAGTCGCTGGTATTCGATAACTTAAATAGAACTGAATTGACCCTACCGAGAGTGAGGCCAATTCAGATCTAAGGAAAAATTCACTCTAAAAAGGAGTAAAAAGGGCTTCGGTCCAAAAACCCGTACTCTAAAAATAGCAAGGGCCTTGGGCTCAGACAACTATTTTAAAACAAAACAGCTTCGGCTAGCAGCATTACAAACGAACATACGAAACTGGCTTAGACAAGTACAACTAATAGGGGCTTCGACAACCTATTAGACCTTGTACTCATGGCATTCTCTCACGCAAATACAATGCTCAGAAGAGCCAAAGGGGCTTCGAACCAAAAACTCTTGCAAGTACAAAACACTTGAACGAATAAAACCCCGCTTTGGGGGGGGGAGGCGTTTCTTCCGCAACGAAGCCAAATCGAGCTTACATTCATTCAAGTGTTTCGAATCAAAACAATGAACAAGCGAATTACAGTGTGTTTTACAAAGAGATGACTCAGAACATCTCAAAAACATAGCCGTCAAAAAGCTGGCCAGATCTCCTAAATCTGGGAGCATTATATACATAAGCAAAATCCCTATCATCATCTAAAACTTCTGGCTCCACTTTAACCGGAAGTAGACGAGCAGCTTCGGTGTTTCTCGCACGAGCAAGCTCAACACGAGGAGAACGTCGAACAATGAAAGAGTTAAAAAAGTCAAATACATCAAATTCGCAATGACTAAAGAACTCGTGGCAAAATTCCCAAAAATCATCAAGTCTTTGACTAGGATACAATATCTGATACTGTTCCCATGCGAAGCCAGATACACACAAGGGACCATCGCGCATGGTGATTGGCACGGGTTCAAGAACAACTCCCTTGCCAGGGATCTGAATATATACAAATGTCACACCACTTAGTGTATTCTACATTAAAAGCTAAAAAGTTACTTTACAGCAAAAGCTAAAGTGTTAATCCACAGCAAAAGCCAAGCAAGGCGATAGCATCAGCAGATCTACACCTTCGGCTCTCCATCATGTCTCTCATCAACACCAGCATGAGATGATGAAGGACCAGCTGCGGCAGCTTCGGCTTCGGCTTTCTGCTGATGCTCACGAGCAAGCTCCTCCTTGTGCTAAGGATAAACAAACCAATCAGTACTAAAAGTATGAGCAAAAGCAAAAATAAATGAAGGGGTAAAACAACCTAACCTTAACAAGACGATCATATGCGGTGCTTCGGGCACACTCCCTCCCTGTTTCAGACCAGAACTTTCTGAGAAAGACTCCACGAGTCGCCAAAACCGCCTCGGTGAAAAATTCCTTTCTGTCAGGGTTCAAAGCCGAAGGGAAGCTAAAGTCCCTTTTCAAAAAGTTCTTATAGTGGGAGCACCCATTATCTGCCAGCATCTTAAAGGCGTTTGTAACACACGTTCGAGCGGCATAGTCTCCCACTTTGGAAAAAAGCTCCGGAAGGGACTTAAACTCATCATCCAGCCATTCGAAAAGCTTTTCAACATCAAAGTCATTAGAGAGGAAGGGCAGCGGCTCGGCTCCATATTGTTTCAGAGTAGCTTCGTATTCAGCATAAATGCCTAAGCTGCGACTGAGCAATTCAGAATCTAAACTCTCCTTGTCGGCCTTAAGCTGCCCCACTTGAGACTTAAGCTGACTAGCTTCGAAATATGGGAGTTCTTCAAGTCAACAGCAACAAGAAGCTCTCTCTTGTAATTTTCCGCATCAGACACCGCCTTATCTTTAGCAGCTTCAAGAGTCTTTATCTGATTCTTCATTTCATGCTCCAAGGTAGAACTCTCAACCAACTTGTTCCGAAGCCCCTCAATAGTTTGAGCATTAAGTTCACGGGCAGTCTCAAGGGAGGAAACTTTGCTTTTAAGCGAAGCCATCTCCGACGCGGTAGACTCTAGCTCAAGACGAAGCCGCTCCTTCTCACCCTCCAAAGATTCCTTGAGCTGAAGGAAGCCCTCGCGCTCTTTCCTTAAAGCCTCGAGCTCAGCCCGCTCGTTCTCAACATCATTGAGACGAAGCGGAAGGCAAGCGAAAAGCTCCTGCATGGACATCATAGACTAAAACAAGAAAAGTATAAGTATCAAAAAGCCAGATAGCAAACTCAAAAACGAAGCAAAAGGTACAAACCTGAATACCGCCACTAAGGCTGGAGACAGACAGCGTGTCCAAATCCAAGGATTTGACACGAGTCTGAAGCTCTGAAAAAGTGAAAGCTATATTAAGACAAAAAAGCAAAAATCAATCAGCTTTATATGAGCAGTCAAAAACTACCAACCGTTTGGAGCGACAATCGGAATGTCATCTGGAGGACGAAAGCCGCCTTGATGAAGCCGATCTGTAAAGGGTCTATACCCAGCATAACTTGTTTCTAAGGCAAAAGAATCAATATATCAAATAAGCCGTTATGTGAATTAAATCGCCAGTATAACTGCTTTGCAAAACATACCTCCGGATTCAGGAACTAGCTTCGCAGGAGCCGATTCAACATCCTTAGCAGGAGCAGATTGCCCGGCGTCAGCTGAAAAAGCCAATTGAACTGGCAGTGTAGTGGTTAGAGCCAAGTCGCCGGAACATTGCTCAGTCCGTACAGGTACTTCAACGTTGGCAGAAGCCAACTGCGCGGGCTCCTCAATGTTAGCCATAGCCGTCCGCGGAAGCTCCTCAATATTAGCCGAAGCCAACTGCGTAAGTCCCTCAGAAATCTGAAGGGACTTGGCCGCTGCACCAGCCAACAAATCCAAGGATGACGGTAGACCCCCAGGGGTACCCAGAAGGCGGATTGGCCCAACCAGCAAGGGGCGGCCCAATCCGAGTGCAACTGGATCGATTTGTCGGACTGGATGGCCCACCAGTCGGGAGGCCCACCAGTCGGGCGAACCGGATGGGCGCGTCGGCGCGCGCGGCAAGGAAAGAAGACGGCGTATCCCGCAAGAAGCTCGGAGATCAAGATAAACTAGCCGGAATTATAGGGAAAGATATCTGTAGTCGTTATAGGATCAAATCCTTGTAATTCGGGTAGGTTACGATCTCTGGCCGACTTGTAACTCAAGGCAGCCGGACTATATAAGGCGCCTTGAGACCCCCTCCAGAGCACGAACATCTACGCTACAACCCACGATCATACAACCCTAGGACAGAACCCAACTACGGAGATCCTTCAGGAACTTCATACACAGCAATACAATCGCCGCCAACACAGGACGTAGGGTGTTACGTCATCTCGACGGCCCGAACCTGTTCAATCCTTGCATCTTGTGTTACCATCGACTTCTGATCCTCGATCTGTCCCTCAACAAATCAACCACGTAGGCTACCCTGTGTGGACTGCCGGGTCCAAACATCCAACACGCGGGCTCCTCAATGTTAGCCATAGCCGTCCGCGGAAGCTCCTCAATATTAGCCGAAGCCAACTGCGTAAGTCCCTCAGAAATCTGAAGGGACTTGGCCGCTGCACCGGCCAACAAATCCAAGGATGACGGCTGCGGAGGGACGGACGACACTTCAGCCTCACCAAGTGCAAAATCCTTTGTCTCGTCCTCTCTCAAAAGACGACTGAAACTCACTTCATCCTCTTCATCATCGATGCATCCAAAGAGGCGCTCACGACGAAGAGGTGGAGCAACAGCTTTAACTATAATAAGATGACAGAAACAAATAAGCAAACCGAAGCAAAAAATAGAAAGACAAGTATATAAGAAACAAACCTCCAGTAGGGGGCACAACAACTGCAACAGAAGCCGCAGGATGAACTTCCTCATGCACGGCGGTGGTAGGCACCTCCAAAGCTGAAGCAAAAGGACGAGGAGGAGCGCTCGAAAGCGGAGCGATGGGAAGAGCTTTTGCAAGCTTTTGACGCTTAGAAGTCTCCAGCGAAGAAGTACGCTTGGAAGTCTCCAAGGAAGAGGCAACCCGCTTTTTAGAGGCAGCTACCCTTGAGCGGCTCGAAGGGGCTCCGGCTTCGTCACCGCCCTCGTCCGACTGGCCGCTACCACGGCCTCCAGTACGCCCTTTCCTCCCACGGCCACGACCTGGCTTCGGGGCTGGTAGCACACTGGGGTGATCCTGAGAAACGAACTTCTTCGATGGCTTGGATGGGGCCGAACGTTGAGGATAGCTAACGCCCATTTCATCAAACACTCGGTTAAGCCGCACTCCATCCACCAAAGCCAAACAGCTCTCATGCTCTTTGGAAGTATACTTCCCACAAATAATTTCAGCCATCAACTCGATGGACTGAACGAAGGCAAAATTAGACATGTTATCTGGCTTCTTCACTCCAAACTTAGGGAAACAAACATGAGGAATCCCTCTGTAAAGCCTAGTTTCAACTGCAAATGGTTTCCAAGCCGCAGATAGAATGTTTACTCCAACAGCGAGTCCCTCCTCGATCAAGTCCCGGCTGCTGGAGACTCGACTGGCTTTGAAAAAAGCACTTTCACAGCGATCGAAGCCGGGAGCACGCTTGTCCGAACGGAGGGCAAGCCACAAAATCACAAGGACCAATAGAACTACGCAGAGGAAAAGCCATCAGCTTCGTTCCATCATCCAGCACATTCTCCAGCGCGGGCACCTTGACATAAAGCCAATAACTTTTCCAGCTCTTGTCCCAGGTGTTTTTCTGGCAAAAGGTAAGTTCTACCTTTTGCGAATCAGTCTGCCTCCACCGTGCGCAGAAAGTAACACTGCCATAGTCTGGCTCGTACTCGAAGCCGTCAAGCTTAACACTTTTCGTCTGGCGGTGCCCTTCAAAGTAACGGACGAAGCAGTCCACATTAACATCTGAGGCATTGGTTTTCACCGCCCAAAAGAAGCGAAGCAAATGAGTGATAGCATTGGGGGTAAGGTGATGGAGCTGCAATCCGAACCTCCCAAGAATATCAGCAAGAATATTATCAATGGGCATCCGAAGCCCAGCACAGAAAAACTCCTTGAACACAACGGCTTCGTCCTCAAGAGGTGTCGGGGTAATTTCTGTGCCCGGGGCTCGTCCGTGACCAGCTGAAAAATATCCTTTTGACTCATAAAAACGGATCAGCTCTGGGGTAACGAAGGATTTACCAAAGATAGTGGTCTTTGGCTTCTTCCGATAGTCCATAAGATCTGACACGTCGGCTTCTACCCCGTCCAGGGCATCACCGGCCGCAGACTCGGCATCCTCTGTGTCCTCGGCTTCGGCAGCCTCATCTTCCGAGGCAGGCCCCTTGCCCCTTTCATCAATATTCATAATAACTCCAGCTTCGGGAGCTATACGGTCACGTTGCCCTCAATCTCCTGAGCAAAAGTTGCAGCTTCGGCAGAGTCCATATCCAAAGCGTCTGAATTGTCCTCGTTAGAGACGTAGCCAATCAGACGAGCGGTTTGCTTCGTGTGAGCCGCTATGACAAACAAAAAAAACAATAAGTAAACGAAACAGCAAAAAGACAAAGAAAAAACAAAGCAAAAAGTAGAGCACAAAAAGCAAAACTTACTTGTGCCGAGAAAGAAAAGCCAAAGCTTGAGTTCAAAAGCTTTCAAAGCCAAAGAAAGCGTCAAGCTCAAGCTAAGTGAAAAAACAGACAAGCGAAGCAAGTAAAAATCGCCCCCCCCCTTCGGTCCTATTTATAGGGCAGTAAAATATGACCGTTAAAATCTCGAAAAACGAGGCAGCGTTTCAAATTCAAACAACCGAAGCAAAAGTTACAGCAATGACTAAAATACTTAAACCAGTTTCAAATAACCGAAGCCAAATGATATCACATAAATTAGACAAACGAAGCAAAAATAGAATAACCACAACAAAACACCTAGGGGCTTTCTCCAACAAGGAGGAGGCGTTTCTCGGGCTGGCACGCAATCCAAAATTCGTGGAGCTCGGCCTGTTGAAGAAAGCCCTCGTCCTCGAGGGGCTACTATTGGGGATTTGGCCTGCCGACAAACGCCGTCTACTTGTTTTGTTCTATCTCATGCGTAAAGGCGGCAATGAACAAAGGAGATGAAGCCAATTTAGCTTCATCTGCTTTACAGGTCTCCAATCTGGCTTCGATCAGGCGATCAGCTTCGGAGATCACATCTCGCTGTATACTAAAGCCAAACGGCTTCGATGATCAAGTCTCGTTGTATGCTATAGCCAATCGGCTTCGGAGATCACGTCTCGTTGTTTACTGAAGCCAATCTGCTTCGGTCACCGCCTCACAGTATACCAAAATGACGTTGTCTGAACCGAGTTAGAAGCCAATTTGGTGAAGTATTGATACTATTGAGTGCCAAAAGCTATGAATGAGTTAATGGCAAGCTTCGATTCACTCTATATTGCAGGTTCTTGGAGGAGCCGCCGGCTTTCTGAACGCTGGGAGATGGCTTCGAGTCATCTCAGTTCGGAAGAAGCCGAATCCAGGGGCAACTTAGCTTTTTCCAGCTGGCGGAGCAGGGGTGGACCAAGTCCAAGAAGACCAAGTCCAAGCCAAGTCGAACACGGAATCACAAGTCTATGCATTCACATTGGGAGGAGGAAATGTACCAAAGTGCCCCTAGGCTATTTGTATTGTAAAGTCTAGAGGATGATGCTTGATCCCAGGGGTAAAATGGGAATGTAAAGACCTTTGGTCTCCCTATAAAAGGAGGCCCCTCTCCCACATGTAAAGGTTGTTGATTCCAAGAATACTGTTGATAAGTAATATATTGTTGCTTGTCTCAGTCGTTCAGTTTCAACAGTTGTCCGGGTTCATTGGCTTCGGCTATTAACCCAACACCATTCACGTCATAAGCATTAAATATTCTCACCCTATAGCCACAACCATTGGCAACCTGTCTCAACTCGGCACTCAGAGACGCATCAGTTTGCCCCTGCAAGGTCATGCATGATAGTTCATTATATTATTCGCTACGATGAAATACGCACGAGCTAATTTGGATGGTACCTTATGTTTGAACCACGAAATGAAATCGGGATTTTGTCCTCCCGCACCCTCTCTAAGAAGGGTCTCGCTTTCCTGCGGGGTAGGTTGCCTTGAACGACGCCAGAATAGACGATGAAATTCCCTGTACCAACGACAAACACAAGGTGTTGGATGTAGAATTGTGAGTTAAAAGGGCAACTAGTTTGTTGACGAGTACGTACCGCAAGTACGGCTCCACCTCATCAAGGTTGGTCAACACATAAAGCATGATAGTGCGCCACTCTTCATGTCTCAAGGTCTTGTATGACCCTTCACTTGCACTTCCGAGTTGCCCTCTGAAAAGGCTGAGGTTCGATTCATCTTCACGAGCATTGTAATGAGGGGCTGGATTATGCACGTTAGGAAGGTTGTCAAGATAGTATTTTGTTGTGAAGTTTGACACCTCCTCCAGAATGTATGCCTCAGCAATGGAAGCTTCAATTTTGCATTTATTTTTGCATTTGGTTCGAAGAACCTTCTGACATCTCTCAATTGCATAGCACCAACGGGACTGCACAGGCCCCCCCCCATTTGTGCCTCATACGGGAGGTGCAGAATCAAATGCTGCATCGGATTGAAAAAGCCGGGTGGAAAGATCTTTTCCAACTTACAGAGCAACACAGGCGCCATTCTTTCCATTTCTTCAATCACGGACCGAGATATTTCCTTAGCACAAAGCTGGCAGAAGAAGAAGCTCAACTCAGCCAGCACTTGCCAGATATGATCAGGGACATATCCTCGAACCATCACCGGAAGAAGTCGCTCAAGCCATATATGATAGTCATGACTCTTGAGCCCGTTGATTCGCATAGTAGATAAGTTCACTCCCCTCTTCAGATTCGCTGCATAGCCATCGGGGAACATTAATGTTTGAAACCATTCTAGAACTTCCCTCCTTTGAGGCCTTGACAGGACGAAATCAGCCTTAGGCTTTCTCCATGACTTGCCGTCTTTGGGAGGCGGTATGTCTAGCTTTGGTCTATCGCATAACCTCGCCTGATCCACTCTAGCCTTAACATTGTCCTTTGTCTTATCAACCATGTCCATGATTGTACCAAAAAGTGCCTCGCCGAGATTCTTTTCTGTGTGCATCATATCAATGTTATGTGGCAGAAGAAGGTCTTCCATATAGGGAAGCCTCCACAAGCCCAACTTATGAGTCCAGGCATGTTGCTCACCATATCCGACAAAACCACCTTCTTCATTGACCACGAGAGCATCTAACTGAGCACGAACATCCACACCTGTCAACATTGCTGGTGGAGGGTCTTTAACAACGATGCCTTTCGTAAAGTTCTTGGTATCTCGTCTGAATGGATGGTCAAGAGGGAGAAACTGTCGATGTTTGTCAAAACACGAATACTTGCCACCTTTCACCAACCATATGAACTTCAGAGCTGCCTTGCATATTGGAGAAAATGTCACATGGAAAATGTTTGTCAAAACACGAATACTTGCCACCTTTCACCAAATCAAGTTCCAAATTTACTTCTATTACATGGAAAATGTCACACAATGGAGTTAGTAATATGAATATCATTTTTTCTATAACTCTGTTCCCTTATTTGAAACACTTGTAGTTCAAATTTTGACTTAAACCAACAAATTCATTCTAATGAGAAAAATGCATTGAATATAGCAAACGGGCCGACAAAAATCCGAAATAGTAATATGGAGTGCAATGTATCATATGTGAAACAACAAGCAAAGTTTGGAATGATTTACATGAAATATAGAGGTCCTTTTTGCCTAGTGCCAGAAAAAGCACTCGGCAAAGGGAGAGTTTGCCGAGTGCCAAGGGTTGGGCACTCGGCAAAGGGATGGTTTGCCGAGTGCCAGGGGTTGGGCACTCGGCAAACTATAACGGTCGTCGACGGCCGTTAGAGCAGCTGGCCGGCTGAGGCCACCCCGTGGGCCCATGGGATATTTGCCGAGTGTCCCAGCTCCTGATACTCAGCAAAGATATGTTTGCCGAGTGTCCCGGGCAAAACACTCAGCAAACGACCCATTTGCCGAGTGCCGTTACGATGCCGAGTGCTTTGCGCCGGACACACGGCATATGTTGCTTTTGCCGAGTGCTCGTGGTTTTGCACTCGGCAAACTTCGGGGCACTCGGCATTTTTCGGTTTTCCGATAGTGAATGGAGCCTATATGGACACTTAAGAGGCACGCATAATTAAAAAGGCTGCTATAGAACTGACCTAGGTCAGTGAACTTGACAGCAGCGATTGATCCTCTCATCCAGCAAACTCTTGCATGAACAAAGCATTAGTCAGAGCAATAATGTAATTTTACCTAGCGTCTGTAGAGAGAATTAAGAGGAACAAGCAAGAGTAGACAGAGGAGTCAGAGCACAAGAGCAGAAGCTGGTATCCTGCATCCACCTTCCAAATAAGAAATGCAGCAAAAAAACACAGAGAACTAAAATGAATAAAGAAAAAACACAGAGAACTAAAATGAATAAAGAATAAACAGTAGTTGTTGCATCCAGCACACAAGAATATGATCAACAATAAAAGGAAAAATAGAGGATCGCAGCCATAATGGAGAGTGGAAAACGAGAGAGGAAGCTGAGAAAGACAAAATCATGATGACAAATCAACAGCAGGTGACGATAACACCAGCCTGCAGACGTAGGGAAATGATAATCTAGAGAAGTGAACCAGGAACTCCAGATGCGGAGGTAGCTTTAGCAGGGCAGCTGCATCTGCATCTGCAGCTAGCAGCATCAACCAAGATGAAGAACAAGCACGGGAAAATAGGGCCAAAAAAAAGAATGAAAATCATCATTCTGCCGGCTGCATCTAAATCACCCGCCATCAAACAGCAGCCAAAATCCAAATCCGTGTATAACACATGGATAAGAGGCAGTGCAACCAGCCACCATCAGGGGAGGAGGAAAAATGGCAGCCGATGGAGGAGGCGAGAAGGTGCAGGGACGTGGCGCTCGACTGCACGGAGATGAAGGCGAGGGCGGACGAGCGTATCAGGAGGAAGAGGAGCGGATAAGGCAGGGGGCGTTGGGACTTCTATAGTCCAGCAGGCGAAGGCGTGGAGTGCTCCGGCAAAAAAAGTTGAGACGAGAAGAAAGCCATCGAGCCCGGCCATCGCTGGATCCGAAGCCGCCGCCTGGAGCCAGTCCCCTGCGCCCGCTGCTCGCCGAGCGCGAGGGGAGGACGCCCGCCATAGAGGGAGAAGGGGAGCAGGGTCCCCCTTGCCGGGCACTGCGCCAGAGGACTATCGCGCCCGGCCAGCGGTCGGCCACCGCCCCGGCCGTGCATGGTGGCAGCCTGCCCTGGCCCTGCCCCGGCCCGCCGCGCTGCGCTGCCGGGAACGAAAGCCGCCTGGGCATTCGCCGCGGGGCTGGAACCCTTGAAGCCGCGCCCAACTAGCGGCGGCCAACGTGCGGGGCTTGTGAGGCCAGGGCGCGGCCGCGACAGAGCACCGCGGGGGCAGCGGCCCTGGCGCAAGCTACAAGGCCGCGACGTCGCAGCCACCGGATCTGCGCACGGCAAGAGGTCAGGGCACGTCTGCGGTCGACATGGCTCGGAACTGGATCGACAGGACTGCTAGTGGCAGCGGTGGGACGTGGCCTGGACGGAGAAGCACCGCCCAGCAGCATACGCGAGCTAAAGAGGGGCGGCACATTGCTCAGAGAGAGGATGACCAGGGGCTGGAAAGCGACAATGGGGATCGGGGAGGAAGATGGATGACGTCTCGTAAACGCCTGGACTACTATCCAGCAGCCGTGAAACGTGGAGGCATTCGGGAGGGTCCTGAGCAATGGACTGAAGATACGTGCCTCTCGTGGGCAACGAAAGGCACCGATGCAGTGTTATAGGCGTTCGATACCGATCGAAAGACGGACATCAATTTTACTATCGTGTCCACTCTCGCTGGCCGCCGAGTCCGGCGGCTTTAAAGAGAGTTCATGCGCTCCTCCCCTCTCCATCCAACGCCGCCGGTAGCTCCCCCTCCGCTCCTGCTCGTGAGCGCCGCGTCGGTGCTGCTCGGCTCCGCGCCGACCGTCCTCGGCCCGACCAAGCCCGCCGCGGACGAAACCAGGGGCACCGACGAGGAGGACGCCGGGCCACGCCTGCAGGGATCCTTCCATTCCCTCGCATGGCCGGTGTGGATCTCGCTGCGGCAGCACCTGCGCCGTGCTAGCGAGATGTCCGGGTTCTGGAGCAGCTCTTCCTGCTCCCCGTCGCAGATCCGCCGTGGCGGAGCAGCAGCAGAAGGCGAAGCCAGAAGGCGGGCGGCGGCGCACTCCTCCAGGGTCAGCAGCTCCATGCGGCGGCGGAGCAGCAGCAGAAGCCGAAGCCGAAGGCGGGCGGCGACGCGTCTCCTCCAGGGTCAGCAGCTCCATGGTCCACCTCGTCGGCTCGTTCTGCACCGGCGGCTACCCCTCAATAGGGCCCTCACGCCTCATCCCCTGGGGGCATAGATGCATGCTCTAGCCATCGAGCGCCGCGAACGGCGGGCGGTGCCTCGCGGCCGGCGGCGCTTCAGTGTCTAGACCGGCTTGTCCTCGTCGCTTCCAGTCTGTCCGGTCGTTCTTGCTCTTTGCCCGGCTCTCCACAAGAGACACAACGACGATGGGCTAGTAATGGTCAGTACCAGAACTTTCATACTACATTTTTTCCATTTGTACATCGATTAAAGTTGATACTTCACGGATCTAGATATACAGAGTCAAACTTGTTTTCTTTTAGGGCTGTAACTTGCAGGTTCAAGATGCTTTCTAGTTGACAAATGAAAGTAGTGTATGCAGAATGGATTTAATTTATGAGAGAATCCATACCTGAGAAGAAATTCCAATACCTGAGAAGAAATTCCAAATGCTAGTGCGACATGTTTGGCATTTTGGTTGTGCAGTTTGCCTATCCTATCTGTCATGGAGTCCTATTGTTACTGTGAACATGTATGTTATTTGAATTTATGGTTCGCATGTTAAACACTTCAAGTTGTGATGCAACTACTATATATTATATAATTGTGGTGTCAATGAATTTTTTTCTAACAATAAGCTCTATTATATAATATGTATTGTTAATTATCACTAGTGTATAGGACCGGTACGATGACCGGTCCGGTCCTAATAACTATGGTTGGAGTAGGATATCCTTTGCTTGTATGCTTTGTGTATACTGCTCTATTGCTTTGCAGGTCCTAATCGATTATTGTTTATCACCATTGTCATCTGTCAAGCATAGATTCTGTAGTTCAGTTGAAAACACCGATTTCTCTCTGGATTAATATCTTTCTGAATAGCAAACTATAATATATTGCCCCTTCCCTGCATAATGTATTATGCCACCTCTTGATTGCTCCTATTTTGTACAGATCATATAGTTGATTAGTATATTGTGATGGCTAGTCGAATGTTTACCAAACACATTGTATTGAGTGCCACCTCTTGATTGCTCCTATTTTGTATGGATCATATAGTTGAAAATCATCGCTGCCTTTGCTTCTGGAATCAAATAGCTAGTTGTTTCAGGTGCTTGGATTTTTGGTGTTGCAGGTCTTGCTGATGTGGATGAACCTGGTACAAGCTGGTTGTTGGTGCTCAAACTTTTGCTGCTTTTGAAATGGGCCAGTTCTAAAAAAATTAATGGGCCGCCATTAAAAAATAATGGGCTGCCGTTAAAAATAATGGGCCGGCATTAAATAATTAATGGGCCATAAAAAATAATGGATTGTCAAAAAAATTAATGGGCCAGCATCAGTGACCTCAGCTGCCACGTCAGCAGTGACGTCAGCTGCCATGTCTGCATGTCGACAGCTGTCACGTGTCACCGTCAATGTCACCGGCCACATCACCAGCCATGTTGGTCGTCATGTGGCAAAGATCTGTCACATTTTACTTCGTCACGAACGTTGGGCCTGGGTTGGACTACATGGGCCTAAAAGCGTTTCATGATGGTTAAAAAACATCATAGATTGTGTAGATCCGTGATGATTTTGAAGAAAACGTCGGCAGATTTAATCTGTGACGCTTAATAGATGACGATGAGTAAAATTGTCACGGACAAATTTTTATGACGAATTTTCAGTGATCTATGACGAAATTGCATTGTCATGGAATAAATAGTTTCTTGTAGTGTTGGTCGATGATATATGGGTATTTGTTCAAATCCAATAAAAGCATTTCTTGTCTAAAAAAATAAATATATAATACTTAACATTTCTGTCTTAATAGAATGTACAGGACGAAATGCGTTATAGATCTTGTTGAACCAAAGGCACTATATGTATCTATACCACGTGTACATTTCGAGGAATGTTGGTGAAGCATGCTAATATATTGCAAATAAATTTCCATGACTCTGCTAGGGCGAGAACCATGAATCCAGGATAGCAAAATTGGCACTTTGGATGCGGTTGACTCCCGGCAGCCATCCTCTATAGAATGATCTGAAGATGCAATGGAAGCGATCCAGAAGCTCAGCTCGCAACACTGACTGAGCAAAGTTGGCATCACAGAGCTGACAGATTAAGTCTTGGGACGTCATCATCCTCACGCTCATATTATTAGCTAGGCGTGGGGGCACAGTCTTCTGCAGATATTGTTCCATACACATCGGTCGTGTTGTCAAAACATGTTGAGCATAGGGGGCACCATGTCATCACACAAATTGTTGCCCAGCGGGTAGAAATACACAAGTAAAAGCAGTTTAGTCATCCAATGCATCTATAGCATTAGTGAACTGTATACAGAGTTATAGACTGCGAGTGAAAAAACATTGACCAATAAAGTTATCACCAGAGCAGCTAGGAAACTGCGAGCAACAACAGGAACTTAATTAGCATTAAAAATTAAATTATGACTATAGCCTCTAGCAAATTGGTGATCCTTGGGTAATGTCATCCTTTATGAACCAATTTGTCCGACAGAGAGATGTGGACCCTGTTCAGCTTCTTCAGCACCGTCTTCCTATATTCAAGCAAGATCATCTAGCCCTCCCATCCTTCTCTCGGTCACCATCGGCATCATGTAAGGCAAGAAAACGTTGTATTTTGGTGAACACTGTATGTTTCAAGTTCAAATTTCCAATGTTCCTCTTTTTAAATACCTTATTACTATTTTTTATTCTAACATATTGAATATCAATTCCTATAACTTGACTATATGGCAAGATTCATGATGCAAGAATGGCAATCCTATTTACCATGGACCAAAACTATATATTGAATGCATCAATATATACCTCACCTACTCAAAAATAAATAACAATTAATTGGCTTCGATCCAACTCGATCAAAGGTCACAACTTGACATGTTTCTTTTCTTGCCAATATATACCAAGACTCGATCAATTGGCTTCCTAACCTAAGTCATCGCCCACAAGTCACAAAGAACTTTGGCTCCGTGCTAAAGATAGCTACCAGTTTAATGTCTGATTGGGTTTGCTCAATTTTCTACGAAGTAGAAGGATGCATGGATCAATGCTTTCAGAAATGAGAGATGTCAGGAAACAAATTAGCACCGTATGTCCTTTTCGCTCTATGCCTAGAATGTCCTGAACTGACAGTCGAAGGCGCCCAGAATCTCTTATGGTGATTTCCACTGGCTAATCAATATAGCATTTTTTAGAGGTTGATTCTTGGCTTTTTTTTTAACTGTTGGTTTTCTAGCATTTCCTAATCAATACAGCAGAATGCTCTCCTGCCGGCTCCTTTTCAAAAAAAAAATGAAAACTTCCGTTGACCAAGGTTGGTGTTATATTGAGCTGGTAGTTTGGGGCTTTGCTCGAAACCATTCGCCATGCTCATGTTGCTAGATACAGGTAGGGGTGGGCAGAAAACCCGATACCTGAATCCCGAACCCGAATAACCCGAGCCCGAACCTGTATAGCCCGAACCCGAAAAACCCGATGAACATTTCGGGCGCCAGGTCTCAAAACCCGAAATAATTACGGGTAGTTCGGGTTTAGGATCACGGTACCCGAAATCCCCGACTAACCCGAATTACAGTAGCCCAGCCCAGTACTCAGTAGACATCAGCTTTCAGCCCAGCCCACCGCAAACCCTAAACCCTTTTCTCATTCGCTACCCCCACGCGGCCACGCCACGGGCGCATTACGGCGCGTCGCGTGACTCACCCCTCGCCGGCGCCGCTCGCCCCCTCCGCCGCGTTGCTGCACAACGCCCACGGCCGCTTTGTCACCCGTTGCCGTCGTTTCGTCGCCCGGCGCCCGCTGTCCTGTCGAGCGTCGCTGCCTTTCTCCCCTCGTCCCTTCAGTCGCTGCTCCATCGTCCCTTCGGTCGCCGCGCATGGTTCGCAGAGCAAGTCATCTGTGGTTTCTACCTAGCTTTTTGTTCCCATTCTGGTTGCTGTGGTAGCAATTGCTGATTGATGATTAGCTTGCTTTTTATTCCAATTCTTGTGCCGTGGTGTCAATTGGAGATCCTCAGTGTTTGCTTGGAATGATGTTCTTCTGTTGGTATTTCAAATATCGAGATATCATGGATGGCAAAAAATTTATGCGTTTGAATGGGTTCAAGCATTCTTGCCGTATTTCTCCTTGCTAATGCTAACACAGACCTGCGTTCTTCTCCACTCTGTTTGCTCGGGTTATTCGGGATTACCCGAACCCGAAGCCGAACCCGAAATGTCGGGTACCCGAATCGGCGGGCTTTACTTTTTTGGGATAAATCTCAGGTAGCATTTTTGAAAACCCGAAATTCAGAAAACCTGAAAAACCCGACCCGAAATTTTCGGGTTACCCGAATGCCCACCCCTAGATACGGGGTGGACGCCAGTGCAGTTTCTAAATCTACGACATCTGATCAGCAGTTAGAAAATGCACCAAGTAATTTAACTGATTACATATGCAGAGTGGCTAAACTTCCTGTACGAAGTTTCAGGATGTTGATCGAGTTGCTACATACAAACTGCGACTTTAGTTCCCACCCCAAACTTCACTATTCATCAAACTTCACTATTCATCAAAGGGAATCTTACAGCATGGAGTATTAAACGTGTGTTAATGACAAAACCCATTCCATAACCCCGGTAACTTTGCGAGACGAATCTAATGAGCCTAATTTGGCCATGATTAGACAACGTCGTGCTACAGTAAACAATCTCTAATGATGGATTAATTAGGCTTAATAGATTCGTCTCGCGATTTCCCGTCCATCCATGTAATTAGTTTTATAATTAGATCATGTTTAGTCCTCCTAATCTTAGGTTTAGAATTGCTACAGTAAAGTTCGCAAACTTTTTTCCCGAACTAAACAGGCCCTAACAACAGGAACTAACATGAAGCAGTTAAATTATCACCATAACACAGTGCCGTGCAGAGAGGATCTTAATCCTTCTCTGCTGTCGCCACCTCACTGCACAGGATCTTTTTTTCTTAAAAAAAAGGAACACTGCAGAGGATCTTAATCCATGATATGTGGAGAAAGCTCAATGTTGTAGTAACCGAAGACTAATGCTACTAATTTAGCAAAAATACAATTACTAACACATCATCATGAACAGAAGCCCCTGTAAATTACATCCTGGCTTGACCAGAACTTGTAACAAAAAAGGAAAACTTAAAAAAAAAAGACGTCAACAGCAGGATTCGAACCGGTGACATATTTTAAGTTCAATTTCCAACTTTCCTTGTTTTAAATACATAATTACTATTTTCCATGCTAACATATTGCAAAACAATTTCGATAACTTGACTCTAGGCCTAGACGCATGATGGCATGAAAATGACAACCTTATTCAGCATGAACTGACTATATATAGAATGCATCCCCATAATGCCTCACCTACTAAAAATAAATGCGTAACAATTTGTCTTGCAACTAAAAGGTAAACAATTTGACATGTTTCTTTCTTGACCTATATATACCAAGCCACACCTATCTTTCCTAAGCGAACACTGCACCAAATCGTCTCTAACGAGTCACAAATAGAACTTCGACTCCATGCTGAAGGTAGCTATGCAAGTACCAATGTCTACGTAGGTTTGCTCAAAGTTTATGCAAAGGTAGAAAAATGCATCGTTCCGAGCTAATGGAAATGAGAGGCATCAGGAAATAAATTAGCACTCAAAATCCACTTGTGTCACAGCTTCAGCCTCTGCCTAGGATGTCCTAAAGAGACAACTGAACTGGTCCAGAAACTCAGCTCGCATCACTGGTCAACGAGACTTGGTATTAATATGAAGCTGGTAGACTTAGTCTGGAGACGTCTACGTCCAGTCTCCATTAATTCACCGATTGTTGAGACCAAACAGCACAAGAGTTTATTAGTAATGGGTAGTTTTGTTTGTATCTAATAAAAGCATTGTTCATTTGAAGAAAGAAATAGTATTCAACATTTATATAATAAATGATTGTCCAGGCAAGTTCTCAATAAAAAAATTCTTCAATAGCAAAAATATACATGAAAGTAAAAACAAAATGTGTGTAGATCTTGTTGAATGGAAAGCACGATATTATATGAATTTTTGAGGAATGTTGATGAACATTGTATGTTTTAGCTTCAAATTTCCAACACTCCTCTTTTTTAATACCCAATTACCATTCTTCCATGCTAACACATGCGTGGCAAATAAATTTGGATAACTTGATTCTAGGGAAAGATGCATGAAACTATATATTGAGTGCGTCCATATAATGCCTCACCTACTAAAATAAATACTGGTTTGCAACTGAAAGGTCACAGTTTGACATGTTTGTTTTTTTGGCCAATATATATACCAGCCACCCTTTCTTCCTAGCGAACCCTGCACCAAATCATCACTCAAAAGCCACAAAGGACTTTGGCTCTGTGTGTGAAGGTACCTGATCAAGTTTTTGTGAAGTAGAAGAATGCATGGATCCAAGCTGATTGAAACGAGAGGCGTCGGGAGACAAATTAGCACAGATGGAAAGAATAAGGCTGGTGCACATGTTAGCACCCATCTTAATAAGTCATGTTTGATTCTACTTAACCATATGCTGTTGTTTCAGCACCTATCTAAAATATGCTCTATAATACGATGCTTGCTCTCTCTATATGTGTCCCGAACTCTATGTTGTGGGCTAGAGAAAGTAATGGAAAAATCCAATTTTGGCCAACAATTGGTATCTCAAGCCTAGGGTTTCTAGCTCTCGAGATCTAGCTCCCTACCCTGGCGACGCCCCACCACTCTCCTCTTAGCGTCACCCCTCCTCTCCTCTTGGTGGAACCCCTCCTCCTCTTCTCTCGGCGGAGCTCATTGGCATCTCTAGCCCCCTGCCACACATCATCGGTGTGCGGACGCCGACGTGGATCTGTGCGAGATAGGCACAACATGATCACGAAGCGCTCGAGGCTGAGGAGGCTATGACGGCGGCACATTTCGTGGGCTACACGTCAGAGGAAGAGGAGGCCGAGGCACGGGCGGCCGTGGCTACAGCGGCATGTGGCGCAAGACAAGCGCGTGCCAGTGGAAGAAGCACGCAGGTGGCCCAGCGGGTGCTGGCTGAAGCCATGGCAGCCCTACGTGCTGTGGAGGCTGGCGACAACTCGGACATAAACAACAACGATTTGAACTCGAAGGAGGAGGAGGACGTCGAGACAGAGCGGTGGCGCATGGAGAGGAATCGATGCCTCTTCCCCCATTGCTGCAGTGGAAAAGGTGTGCCACCCCATCACCAGATCGACGCCTGCGTGTCCCTTCCCTGGAGCCGCACCGTGGTCACCACGATTGGCAGGGTGGCTCCTCCATGTCCAGACGATCTTCAAGGATTCGGGTAGCAGCACACCATAGTCAGTCCTCAAGAAGACGAACTACGCTGACTGGAGACAGATCAAGATCATTAAGGTCAAGCTCCAGGCTCGACAAATGTGTGATGCAGGCGATGTCAACCACCACGAGGACCGGGCGCTCAAGGCCCTCATCACGGTCATCCCATAGGAGATGGGACCCATCCTCGCCAACAAGCCCACATGCCAAGAAAGCTTGGGACGCCATCGCCGCAGCACGCATCGGCAGCAACCGGGCGTGGCGATCCACCCTTCAGAAGCTTCGACAGGAGTGGGATCGCGCTTGGCCTTCCAACCAGGCAAGGACATCGACGACTTCACTTTCACCCTCTCCAGCCTCATGCAGTAGTTGTAGCGGTACGGCGACGACGACGTCAACAAGGAGAGAGCTATTGAGAATCTCTCCACATCATCCCCTAGAAGTACACCTAGGTCGCCCTGGTTGTGGATTCATTGTTGGATCTCTCCGAGCTCACGATCGAGGAGGTGACGTGTCGCATCAAGACCATCGATGACTACGAGCTGCCGCCTCCCGTCGAGCCGGCCACCATGGGTGGCAATATTTTTCTCACCGAGGAGCAGTGGCGCGCTCGACATGGTGGGCAGAGGAAGGGGGAGGCTTTGGGTTCATCGAGCGGCCGCGCGTCGACTACCCAAGAAGGAAAAGACTCCGTGTCCGCATGGTGGTGCCGGTGGCGAGCGCAAAGCTACCAGAGACAACACCTGCCACAACTGTCTTGCTGAATGGCACTCGAAGTGATCCGTAAGAGTGACCAGAAATCCTTGCTGAAAGTTACTCGAAGAAAAGGTGTCGCAGTATCTCCTGAGCATGAGTGTTATAGAGAACACATTGTCAAGGTATATATTCTTGAAGAGGTTTAGCACGGACAAATAGATATTAAAAATAGGGCAATGGAAAGTTGTAAGTTTTAAGTTCAAACTTCCAATGCTCAAATTTTTTTAATACCTATTTTTCCGTGCTAAACCTCTTCAAGAATATATACCTTGACAAAGTGTTCTCTGCAACACTCATGCTCAGGAGATACTGCGACACCTTTTCTTTGTGTGCCTTTCAGCAAGGATTGCTGGTGACTCTTACAGATCAATTGGGACCCCACCCAAGAACCTTTGGACATGATCATACAAGGCAGAGCTTTTGGTCAATAATCTCATCGATATTGTGATTATTGCCTTAACGAGAAATCAAATGAAATTTCTACCCGCGCCTGCACACGGTAATATTGTAATAATTGCTTGTTATAGGTCCACTTGGTGTCATCGTAATAATATTATTTTTATAATGGTATCCTGTCCTTGGGTGCTTGGAGGACTGCTTTTAAAAGGAGTTGTGCCTGGTACTCTGTATATACCCACACTTTATATATATGTATATAAAAAGGTAGGGCCTCCCCTGCCAATTTCGCTCAGAAAAATATACTGCAAATAATTTTGATAACATACTCTAGGGCAAGATGCATGATAGAAGGAATTGCAAATCTTATTTACTATGGACTGAAACTATATATTTGGTGCATCCATATAATGCCGCACCTACTAAAATTCAATGCTAAACAAATTGGTTTGCAGATGAAAGGTAACAACTTGACATGCTTCTTTCCTGGCCCATATATACCAAGCCGCCCTTTCTTCCTAAGCGAATGCTGAACCAAATCTGCACTCATAAGTCACAAAAGGACTTCTGCTCCGTGCTGATGGTAGCTACCAATTTAATGTCTCGGTGTTTTTGTTGAAGTTTTTTGAAGTATATATAATGCTGCCGATAGAAATGAGAGATATCAGGAAACAAATTACCATTCGTTTGCTCTCCGCCTGCAATGCCCTGAACTGACAGTCGAAGGCCTCCGGAATCGAATGTCCCAAGAGCCACTGACCAAAGGTGGTGTTATTGAGCTAGTATAGTGTCAGTGTCTCTGGTCGACACCATTTGTCTTTGGTCCTCATGTTGCTACGTACCGGCAGACACCAGTGTAGTATCTATAAATCTACAACATCCTCTCACCTTCCAGTCGACAGGAGGGTCCTCAAGAGTTTATGGTAGGGTAAACTGAGTGTGGGATGCGAGATCGACGCCAGACTTGCCTGCCAACGCGGCCTCTGCTCTTGGCCGAGATACTTCATGCTGGGCTTCCTTCCTTCCTTGTCTGATCCAGTTTCATGACAAATCGAGCATGACGCATTGGCGCATTGTCTGTATTCTCAAATCACGTTCATTATTGTGGGCAGCATGTCAGCACAAATTGTTGTCCTGCTGGTAGAAATACACCAAGTAAAAGCAATACAGCAAATGTAGCATTGTAGCATCAGTACACTACATACAAAAACTGCCAGTAACAACAGGTCTGTATTTTCAAATCACGTTGATTGTAGTCACCATGCCAGCACAAATTGTCGTCCTGCTAGCTGCAGGTAGAAATACAGCAAGCAAAAGCAGTACAACATCCTGAAACTTGTCAGAAAGTTTAGTCACTCAGTGCCAACGTGGCATCAGTAAACTACATACAAACTGCCAGTAACAACATGAACTAACATAAAGCAATCAAATTATTACCAGAATACTTAGTGTTGAGGCCATAATACCAGGGTACCCGACCACGAGGATTGCCGACTACCGACTCCAAGACGACCAAGACTCCGAACAAGACACGACAACCAGATCGCAGGAGGGAAGCCCGAAGACAGTTCGAGTCCTACTAGGTTTAGGTCTGTTTTGTCTTGTAAGGCACGTCTCCCTGGGTATAAATAGCGGGGTCCTGTGCGTAGAGGGTATCGAACATCCAAGTTTGTATTCCACAATCCACCCGAGGGTACTCGTTACGCATTGTAATCTGTACTCGACGAAATAATACAAGCAGCAACTGGACGTAGGGTTATTACTCGATCTCGAGGGCCCGAACCAGTATAAAAATCCCGTGTCTTTCTGTTCATCACCGTGATCAATCTTCGCACAAAGCGGGGTGTCTACCGGACAAATATCTGACGAGTACAACCTCGACAGAGGCGCGCCAGGTAGGGGCCCTTGCGTGAAGAAAGATCATGCCGATCGTCAACGGAGTCTGGTTCGCCGACGCGTCGAGTTCCTCGATGCCCTACATGCCCAGTTCCGTCAAGTCGGGAGCGATCGGGAGTTCTGCTTCCGCTTCCGATCTCTACGCTCACCGCCACCAAGTGCCTTCACGAGAGATCCGCTTCGGGGATCTTGTGTTCGAGCACCAGGGCGACTACGAGCTCAAGCTGACAGGGATCCACGATCCCGATCTCACATGCGCCGGTCGGGAGGTTTTCGCCACCTTCACGGAGCCAACTCCCGAAGACATTGCAGATCGCACTGCGCAGTTGGATCTCGACTACAGTGGATCTAGCAATGGGTCAGAACCATCTGAAGACCGCCGCATCCATGTGCTGAATGCAAACGGGGCAGGGGCCGCCGCCGAGTCATCTAGCTCGCGTCGAACCGTGCCTCCTCCACGTTTGGACAGCGCACCAACGCTTCAAACGGCTAGAACCCGTACACAACATGTTGCGTCCTCTTTGGCTCCCCGAGATCTCAACAATGATTTCCGGGCCGTCGAACAGGACAATCTACAGATCCGAACCCTCTTGGAGACAATGGAAGCAATGGCCGAAGGGACTCCAATGGCCACCATAGCCAAAAGGGCTCGAGAAGCAGCGGACAAAGCCAAGGAGCACATCCAGGCCGCCGCTGCCGCACCACCGGCTCCGTCAAACAGACCACGTGAACCACAACCGGTTCGGTCCCGATCTGTTAACGGACGACCGCACTATCGCCCGCGTGAAGGGCGCGACATGAGGCCGCAGCTCGAACGCAATCGTCGCACTCGCGACGCTCGGGAAACTCTCAACTACAACCGAGACTACCGAGCACGTGAGGGCTACTACCGGTCCTATCCAGAATCGCCGCCACGTGACTCCCGACCAAGCATGGGGGGATGCCTGGCGTACTCCCCAGCCTTGCGCAAGGTCAGGTGGCCCGAAAAGTTCCGTCCTACTAGCATCGAGAAGTATGACGGGACAACCAACCCCCGCGAGTGGATCCAGATCTATTCCACGATCATCGACGCCACCGGGGGAGACGACTACGTGAAAGCCAACTACTTGCCGACTGCTCTGCAGGGATCAGCCCGAACGTGGCTCATGAACCTGCCCGAAGCAAGCATCAAGTCATGGACTCATCTTCGGGAGACGTTTGAAGCCAATTTCCAAAACCGAAAAGAGGGAAGCCGATCCACCAAGAACCGATTGCAGGATGAGAACAACTGATGGATCATTAAGCCGCAGCCTAGACCGACTAAAGGCTGCAATCAACCAAAAACTTGCAGCAGCATCTGGCGAGGAGGAGGTGACCAAGACTCCAAGAGATGATCGTACCTGATCATTGAAGCGAATACCCGGGGAGAAATCCAGGTAGGAGGGCTCCATGCCGGAGAGCTGTGGTGGAATCTTCTGCCATCACCATCGCCCGAGAGGAGAGTCGCTATCGTCATTTCCTCCAATTTGGTTGATGTCACTTGTTTGTTTGGAGAAAAGGCCTCACCATCTATAGTTATATGAACTAACAAAGCTAGTTGGCAAACCAATATTAAGTGTGGTAGAAACTTTGCATCAAGCACGCGATGTAGTTCAACC
>CM014271.1:72261280-72326161 GCA_004135705.1 Alloteropsis semialata | reverse complement strand
TTCCACCAACGTCAACGTCGCCAGGCTTAACTCGGCGGGCACCAACGAATTGGCGTTGAATTCGGCCGCCTGCTTCAGCTCCATCAGCTCCATCCGAAGCCCTGCAATGGAATGCACATAAGCACTTCGACTTCCTAAAAAACTCCAGAAGACTCGGCAAGGGAAACTCACCATGCAAGGCTTGGTCATGCGCATCCTTCAGGACCTGGTTGGCTTCCTTCAGGTGCTCGGATTCGGTCGCCAGGCGAAGATTGGCTGCTTTCAGCCCCCGCACCTCCTCCTCGAGCTTATGCTTGGCCTTGGCCAGCTCGTCCTCAAGATTTTTTCTGGCCCCGGCCAGCTCGTCGACCTTCCCTTGAAGGGCGGCTTCCCTCTTCCTCGCCTCTACAAAGAAACCCCCATGAGCACAGGCCGCCCGGAGAGATACATCAGCAAGCAAAAGCACAAAGAACTCACCCTCGGTGAGAACACTCATGTCTTTCATGAGGTCCTCGTTGGTCTTTTGCAGGTCGGCGAGCTCCCGCTCCCTCTGCATCTGGTACTCCTTGGCGGCTTCAGCTTCACGGACCCGCTCCGTGTGGATTTGAGCCAAGGCCCGGCGGTCCTCCAAGGCCTGCTGTTTGACGCGAAGATCCTTCACAGATCGAGCTGTGAAGCCCTGTTTAACAAAGAAAACAAGTGATCAGCCACTACAGAGCTTACGAATTCAACACCGTGACACGAGAATACCTGGACCACGCGGTTCAGTACGCCAGCCACGTTCTGCAGCTTCCGGAGCTCGCTTTCGTGGTCGGCGATGTCCAGTTCCAAACCACGCTCCGGCGTCAGTACAGATGAGCTCGCCCCGGCCCCGAGCCCGGCCGAGCCGGCTTCAATAACTGGCGTCACAACAGCGCCAACGCCAGCATCCAGCTGCTCCCCTAGCAATTGGTCATCATCATCTTCGAGCGCCGACATGGGGCGGCTCGGCCGCTTCGCCTCTGCAGACTGCCCCGCCTCCTCCTCTTCGAGGGCGACCTCGGACATCTCGGCCTGCAGATTCTCCACCGGGTCGCCCGTCCCTGCGACGCGCGGAGGACTAGGTGGGAGTGGCGGCCCTGACATGCTGGCCGGCACCTGCTCCGGCACGAACCAAGGCTACGCTGGACCCTGACCCCACCTCCGTGGCGGCAGGCCGACTTGGCGGCGCCTTGCCACCGGCCTCCACTCGGCTTCCGGGCCTGCATCCAATACTCCAACAACTCAAGACAGACTCATCGAGAACATACCAGGTTGCTAAGGCACCTTACCCGCCCTTGCGTGGACGCTTGAACTGCACACCCCGTAGCACCTGCGGAGGTGTCTGGCTCGGTAGCAGGGTCGCGTCTGGCCGCAACGCCGGTTGGGCGAACGGGCCCCCGTGGCCCCTTGCAGTCTCCTGTGTGGGTTGCTCCGACTCAAGCCCAGAGGGAGACCCATCGGCGCCACCTCCCGCGTCACTTGCCGCCTTCCTCTTCCTCCGCGCCTCGGCCTCGGCCCGCGCGGCATGCCCCAGCTGCGGAGCCGGTTTGGGGGACCCTTCCCGAGCCGCCCTCTGGGATGGCGTCAGCTTGCGTACAGCCTGACGCAATTGCCGCCCCAGTCCGCCAAGCACCTGGGCCACCGGGTCGTCCCGCCCCATCCCGGGGAGCTGAGATGAGGTTGACCACCTCCCAGGCGGCTTGTCACTCGTCCACGACTCGAGATGCCCAGGATGCCTCCACCGTCATGAGCTTCTCCACCCGGACATTGCCCTTGGGCAGGGGTGCCGGGCTGAAGTACTTTGTTGCTCGGTCCTGCAAGACAAAGGCACGGCGCCAGCAATGGTGCAGTTTGTCAGACATCCAACAGTTCAGCAATCAGATACACAACTCGCAAAGAAGTAAGAAAACTAACCGCAGGAGGGGGGTTATGCAATGAAAAAGGCATCGGTGTGCCCTCATTATAGATCCTGCCGCGCATGAAGCCGGAGATCCTTTCGCAAGTCTCCGGGATAGACACCGTCCGGGCCTGTTCCCGGGTCGGATCATTGCCCCCGAAAATTCGTACCCGGGATGAACTCGGTCCTTGATAGGCTGTGTCAGTCATCGGATGAAGGAGATCATTACAGCCACCGCGGTCAAGTTTCGCTCGTTCAGCTCAGCGACCAACTTCAGCAGCTCCTTGGCCTCCTGCAGCTCCTGGCCCTCCGGCAGTGACTCCCAGCAATTCTTCCTCACTGGCTGGTGGCCAGTCTGGGCAGGAAGAGCAGGGGGATGGTTCGCGACATAGAACCACTCTTGCCTCCAGTTCTTGTTGGAATCGTTCATGTCCAGGACAAAATACCTCCTGGACATGCCGACCCTCAACGAGAACCCAGCCCCTCCGGTGATCCTAGCTGGACCCTTCCCGGAACCTTCCCCGATGATCTTCATCCGATACAAGCGCCGCCACAATGGGAAATGTGGCGGGATCCCAAGGAAAGCTTCGCACAGATGGATAAAGACAGAGATCGATAAAATGGAGGTGGGGTTCAAGTGACTCATCTTGACTCCATAAAAGTGAAGAAGCCCCCGGAAGAAATCTCCTGTGGGCAATCCAAACCCCCGCTCGAAGAACGGCGCGAAGACGGCCATCTCTGTCTCCGAGCGCTCCCACGGCCGGGCATCATCACCGGCGGGCCGCCACTGGAGGATTTCCCGCGGCCCGAGCACGCCGCGGCGAACCATATCCTGGAGCCTCTCCTCGGTGACGGAGGATTGACCCCAGGCCGGCTCTTGGGGCGGCACTCCTCTGGGCACAGACGTCAGCTCCGGGACCTCCTCCGACGAGGCCACTCCCTTCCCTTTGGCGTCCGCCCCGGGGGCGGTCGCCGGCGCATACGAGGGCGGCGGCATCCCCCGCGGCCCCAGCCTGGCCAACAGAGGGCGTCACCTTCTTCTCCGCGTCACCTTCTCCGAGGCCCGCGGAAACGCCCGCGTCCACCATCTCCGTCGCCGGTGGCACCTCCTCCCCCGATGCCGGCGTCCTCGGCGTCTCCCTCGAGTCCGCCATCTCCGCCGAGGTGCTCAAGCACGACGTAGACAAGTAGCGGCGGCGGCGGCGCTTGAACTCCGGCGGCGGCGAACGGGCGGCGAGCGAATCGCTCCTACGGCGGCACTAAGCGGTGGTGGAGGCGCGGGATGCTTCTCGATTTGGAAAAGTAACTGTGGTAAAAGCCGCCGGTGAACAGATCCGATTTATCCCCTTCCGCCGATCCGAATTACCCTAACGGCGCCGTAATAAACGGACGGAATCCGCGGGAGTCCCGTTAACTGTGGGCCAACGGCTCTCTGCGTGCCAACGGCTCTTTTGCCACAGGACTCGGCCAGCCCCGACTCTCGGGGACTCGGCGCTCTTGACTCCGGTCAACGGGTCTCCGGACTCGGCCAGCCCCGACTCTCGGGGACTCGGCGCTCTTGACTCCGGTCAACGGGTCTCCGGACTCGGCCAGCCCCGACTCTCGGGGACTCGGCGCTCTTGACTCCGGTCAACGGGTCTCCGGACTCGGCCAGCCCCGACTCTCGGGGACTCGGCGCTCTTGACTCCGGTCAACGGGTCTCCGGACTCGGCCAGCCCCGACCCTCGGGGACTCGGCACTCTTGACTCTGGTCAACGGGTCTCCGGACTCGGCCAGCCCCGACCCGGGGACTCGGCGCTCTTGACTCCGGTCAACGGGTCCTGGACTCGGCCAGCCCCGACCCTCGGGGACTCGGCACTCTTGACTCCGGTCAACGGGTCTCCGGACTCGGCCAGCCCCGACCCTCGGGGACTCGGCGCTCTTGACTCCGGTCAACGGGTCTCCGGACTCGGCCAGCCCCGACCCTCGGGGACTCGGCGCTCTTGACTCCGGTCAACGGGTCTCCGGACTCGGCCAGCCCCGACCCTCGGGGACTCGGCGCTCTTGACTCTGGTCAACGGGTCTCCGGACTCGGCCAGCCCCGACTCTCGGGACTCGGCGCTCTTCAACCAAGAAGACTCCGTAACTTCGACCAAGAAGACTCGGCGCCTCGGCACTTGGACCAAGAAGACTCCGTAACTTGTTACTATTATGCGAACCTGCGACGCCTCTCTTGACCTCCGGGTCCAGGGACACAGATATTACGTTTATAACAAACAAAAAGGAGAAAAGATTCAATACAAGGATTATAAATTACAAAGGGAGCCGGTCAAAGGGCCGGTTACAAGAATCAAACACATCAACCGTCAAGATGACGGCCTGGGGCACTCGTCCCTGCGCCCAGTGCTGCATCCGTAGCAAGCTTGGCCCACATGAGCTCCTCGCAAGCTTTCTTGTAGCACCACTGCAGCCGTCGACGGGACAGCACCAATAGAGGGCTGTTAGCGAATGCCTCCGGGTATCCCTTGCTCTACAAAGCATTTCACCCCACATGGCCCTCGTCACATGGGAATGCAGGGGTGAATGGGACAGCACTCAGACGCTAATCAACACCTCAGGATCTTCGCAAGCACTCTTCTAGCACCAAGCTACCAAGTCCCCATGATTCCTCCCTGGAGGATGAACCCAGGAACAAGTCCCCAACATTCTTCAAGCTAAGTGGTTGGTACGCCTATCATCTGATTACCGCAAGGCCCTAGCGCCTTGGTGACTATTTATAGCCCTGTGCTAGACCATTGCATGTGACTCCGGTTGCATTGTTCAGCGCGTGAGCTCTGTGCCATGCAGCAGCTCCTCTCTTCGAGGTGCTCAGTCCGCCTTTATCACCTTCGGCTTCATCCGACCACGGGAGTGTTCTGTGCATTCACGTGAACCCTGTTCTTGTCACGACTCGTCTGGCAAAGCTTATCCTTTGGGCGGCCTGACTGCCCCGAAGCTTGGAGATCCTTTTCTTTTGACCATTAGCCCGACTTTTCTAGTCGGCCCAATGCTCGGGGACTACTCCATATGGAGGGCTCCTTGCGTCGCCCTCCATATGCCCCATCAGGATGTGTCACTTTTCCCAAGTGGCGCAGCTCCTCAGTGTCCGACTCGGCCACGACTCGGCGCTATGCCACTCGTGGCTCCGCCCCGGGTTTGCCCAGGGTCATCCCCGGATGGCCTGCGGTTTTCTTTTTTGAGCACCGCCCACCCTTGTGTCGGCCTGCCGACCAAGATGCTTCAGCCGACCTGGAAGGCTTCGTTTCTTCATCGATAGTCCGACACGCGCCTGCACGTTGCTCGGGGACTTGTGGGATATAGGTACCCCTGGGCCCACTACCGACCGGGTAACCAGTCGGCCTGGTCCCACATCTGACAAGGAGGTGGGCCGACCCCAGGCTGGCCCACGAGGATCCCCGACTTGATGGATAAGATTGGAGAAGACTTAGCCCGCAAGGCATTCGGCGATTCATCCAGATCCCGCCCTGAGATCACGGAGATTATATTGTAACCGACTTGGATTAGTTTCCTGATTTGAGCCGGACCATAATTAGAGATAACCGACTTGTAAACCCTAGGCCGTCAGCCTATATAAGGCAGCCTAGGTCGACCCCTTCATTCATTCGATTCTTGGCTACCAGATCCCCCATTGTAACCAAGAGCTCGCCGCTGTTCTCCGGAACTCGCCGAGCAGATTAATACAAGACCCCCGAGCACAGGACGTAGGGTATTATACCTCCGGGTAGCCCGAACCTGTATAATCCCTGTGTCCCTGTGTTACCTCGAGCTCCCTAGTCTAGCGATCTCCTTTGCCTACAAATCAACCATCTGGGTACCCCCGGGTGGACTGCCGGACTAGAACTCCGACAGTTGGCGCGCCAGGTAGGGGTGATCGCCGGGCAATAAAGCTAGCTCGATGGCAGATCGTCGCTCCGTCATCTTCCTCGACTCCATCAAGAACTGCGCTACGCATCTGGAGGGTATCAGCTTTTTCGCTGAGATTCTCAACGCCACCACTGCCGCCTCCGACTCCACCATGACGCCTGACGTTACCACGCCGACCGGCTCCGCGCTGACTTCGTCGCCGATCTCCTCGTCAATCATCGCTCCGCTCCAGCAGCAACTCGATGCGATCTCCATCAACGACCAGGCTCCGGGCCTGGCCACTCGCCGAAGAATCCCTCCCCCGGATGAGCTTCTCGCCGGGTTGGATCGTGTCCAGGACACAATCGCCGAGTGCATCTCCATGTCGAAGGAGGCCCTGCACCGACCCCGCAAAGCGCTCCCGCTAGGGTTTCGCAACGCCTCGTCGATCTACTCGGCCCAGGCCAAGAAGACATGTCTCAGATCTGATCTGAGATCCCACCCCAGCCCGCCCAGTCTCCGGATTGCGGCGAGTTCCAGGTCGCCACCAGCGTGCTCTTGCCGGCCCCGGCCGACTCGAGCAACGACTCAAGCTACACCACACCTCCGGGGCGTGAAGTCTCCGTTTCCGAGGATTCCGTAACTCGGGACGGAGAAACTGACTTGGCCAGGGATCGCCGACAAGAGCGAAACCAAGGCCGAGCCCGACGGCGCGCCGAAGAAGCCGCCCTGCCCCCGGCAGCGGCCGGAAACGTCGCACCTGCTGCAGCTCCTGGTGATCCCGCAGCCGCCGCTGCTGCCGGTGCACCTGCAGCCGCTGTACCAGCCGGAGAGATCCCCCCTGGGGCTCCACAACGACGGCAACCCCCACCTCGGGGTCTCCACAGAGTCGCACCCCAGAATCTCGATAGTGCATTTGCCCGGTACCGTTCCACACGCCCCAGGCCAATGTCGCCGCCGCTTTCGCCGGACTGGGTCATATGCCCGACACCCCAGAGGTGCAGAGGGCCCGAGCTCAGTTGGAGGCAGCACAGGAGCAGATTGAGCGATCGTATCGCGCCAGATCCCGGTCTGGGCGATCAAACTCGACTCGTTCTGCAAGTCGCCGCTCTGCTCATAGCAGATCGGATCGGGATCATCCTCCCCAGAGGAACCCCCCACTACCCATCGTCGAAGAAGAGGTGGCCCAGAACCACCATGAAGATGCAGAAGAAGAACGGCGTAACCCGCGCAACGCGGACCAGCGCCGTGAACGCTACCAGCCGGTTTTCTTCTTTGAGCACCGCACACCCTAGTGTCGGCCTGCCGACTAAGATGCTTCAGCCGACCTGGAAGGCTTCGTTTCTTCATCGACAGTCCGACACGCGCCTGCACGTTGCTCGGGGACTTGTGGGATATGGGTACCCCTGGGCCCACTACCGACCGGGTAGCCAGTCGGCCTGGTCCCACATCTGACAAGGAGGTGGGCCGATCCCAGGCCGGCCCACGAGGATCCCCAGCTTGATGGACAAGATTGGAGAAGACTTAGCCCGCAAGACATTAGGCGATATCCTCGAGATCCCACCCGGAGATCATGGAGATTATATGGCAACCGACTCAGATTAGTTTCTTAGTCAGAGCCGGATACGATTAGAGATAACCGACTTGTAAACCCTAGGCCGTCAGCCTATATAAGGCGGCCTAGGTCGACCCCTTCATTCATTCGATTCCTGGCTACCAGATCCCCCATTGTAACCAAGAGCTCGCCGCTGTTTTCCGGAACTCGCCGAGCAGATTAATACAAGACCCCCGAGCACAGGACGTAGGGTATTATACCTCCGGGTAGCCCGAACCTGTATAATCCCTGTGTCCCTATGTTACCTCGAGCTCCCTAGTCTAGCGATCTCCCTTTGCCTACAAATCAACCATCTGGGTACCCCCGGGTGGACTGCCGGACCAGAACTCCGACACCTATATATACCAAGCCACACCTATCTTTCCTAAGCGGACACTGCACCAAATCGTCTCTGACGAGTCAAAAAAAAGAACTTCGACTCCATGTTGAAGGTAGCTATGCAAGTATCAATATGTCTACGTAGGTTTGTTCATAGTTTCTGCAAAGTTAGAAGAATGCATGGTTCCGCGCTAATGGAAATGAGAGGTATCAGAAAACAAATTAGCACTCCAAATCCACTTGGATCACAGCTTCAGTCTCTGACTAGAATGTCCTAAATAGACAACTGAACTGGTCCAGAAACTCAGCTCGCAACGCTGTCTGACGAGACTTGGTATTATGAAGCTAGTGGATTCAGTCTGGAGACGTCACCGTCCAATCTCATGCTGCTAGCTAGGCGTGGGCCCGTGGTTGGGGGGAGACTCTAGTATCCAAAGCAGCAACATCCGTGTAGTCGAGGCAGTTATCATGTAAGTGGGGAAGAGGGGCTTCAGAAGGTGTTCTGCATGCATATTGATTTTGTGGTCTTTTTCATCAATCTAGCTAGCTTTCACGGCTCCCCTTTAAAATTATCAATGCAAAGGGACATCAGCCTCTCATTAAACATCCATTCATGTCAGCTAACTATGTTTCGGCAGCCAAACATATTGAGCACTGGGACACCATTTCAGCAGACATGTTGTGGTCCTGCAGGTAGAAATACACCTAAGTACAAGCAACCTTAGTACATCAAGATCAGAAACTTCACACAAAACTTTAGTCACTCATCAGTGCATATATAGCATTAGTGAACCGTATAAAACAGCCGAGTACCAGCACGAACAAACATTGACAAATTGAATTGTTACCAGAGCAGCTACGAGACTGCGAGCAATTAAACATTATTGGACAATTGTTCAGACCAGTTCAGTGACTGATTATATGTAGATGATCTCAATTCATCGACCGATTGTTGAAATCAAACAGCACAAGAGTTAATTAATGATGGGCAGTTTAATTTTGTTTGTATCTAATAAAAGCAATGTTCATTTGAAGAAAGAAATAGTATTCAACATTTCTATTATAAATGATTGTCCAGGCAAGTTCTCAATAAAAAAAGTTCTGTAATAGCAAAAATGTACAGAAAAGTAAAAACAAAATGCCTATAGATCTTGTTGAACGGAAGGCACAACATTCCACGAATTTTGAGGAATTTTGGTGAATATTGTATTTTTTTTGTCTTCAAATTTCCAACGCTCCCTTTTTTAATACCAAATTACCTTTCTTCCATGCTAACACATGCATGGCAAATAAATTTGGATAACTTGACTCTAGGGATAGATGCATGAAACTAGACTTGATCATTTGTCGGGTCGGGTCGGGTCATTTCGGGTTTTTGGGTCAAAATATTCGGCCCGTGTCTGGCCCGAGCCGACCGTCGGGTTGGATTTTTGGCCCGTGCCCGACCCATGGCATGGTCGGGTCGGGTCGGGTTCGGGTCAACTGGTGTTTTCATGTGTAATTTTCGGGTTGGGTTGGGTTTTTTCAGGTTTTGGGTCAAAAATTTTGGCCCGTGCCCGGATATTTTGGCCCATGCCCGACCTGTTGCATGACCGGGTCAGGTATTTTTTGGGCGGGTTGGATCGGGTTTGTCGGGTCGGGTGGCCCATGATCAGGTCTACATGAAACTATATATTGTGAGTGCGTCCATATAATGCCTCACCTACTATAATAAATACTGGTTTGCAACTGAAAGATAACAATTTGACATGTTTCTTTTTTGCCAGTATATATATTGGGCACCCTTTCTTCTTATCGAGCCCCACCAAATCATCACTCAAAAGCCACAAAGTACTACGGCTCCGTGCTGAAGGGTACCTAATAATTTGATACATGAGCGTGTTTGATCGGGTTTTGTGAAGTAGAAGAATGCATGGATCTGAGCTGATGGAAACGAGAGGCACTGGGAAACAAATTAGCATAGTTTGATAACATAAGGCTGGTGGATATGTTAGCACCCATCTAAATAAGCCTTGTTTAAGTTCAACTTTAGCACATGCTGTTGTTTCTGCACCTATCTAGAATATGCTCTAGAATATGATGTTTGCTCTCTATATATGTACCCCAAACTCTATGTTGTGGGCTAGAGAAAGTAATGGAAATCCAATTTGGACAAATTGTTGGTATCTAGAGCCTAGGGCTTCTCTCTCTATCTCTCTCTCTCTATCTCTCTCTCTCTCTCTCTCTCTCTCTCTCTCTCACTCTCCCCCCTAACTAGCTCCATACCCTGTTGGTGCCCCTCCCCCTCTCCTCCTGGCGTCACCCCTCCTCCTCTCCTCCTGGTAGAACCCCTCCTCTCCTCTCATCGGAGCTCCATGGCATCCCCTGCCCCCAACCACGCGTCGTCTCACGACTCCACCGCCTCCTTCGCACAACATCAGTGGGCAGACGCCAACGCGGATCTACGCGAGACGGGCGCAGCGTGAGCGCGAAGCACTCGAGGCCGAGGAGACCGCGGTGGCGGTACGTTGCATGGGCTATGGCGGCAGAGGAAGAGGAGGCCGAGGCACGGGCGGACGTGGCTACAACAGCCCAGCAGTGTGCGGCACAGGATGTGTGTGTGCCAGCGGCAACAATGTGCAGGGCCCGCCTAGCCACGGCCTAGCGGGCCTCTTCCCCCCTTCACCAAAGTGGTGCTGGAGTGTTTCTCCTTCACCGGAGCAGCACCACGGTCGGCGGGGTGGCTCCCCCATGTCTAGACGATCTTCAAGGATTCCGATAGCGGCACATCATGGCTGGTCCTCATGAAGATGAACTACGCTGACTGGAGTCGGATTATGAAGGTTAAGCTCCGGGCTCGATAGATGGGGCATGCGGTTAAGTACCGCGATGTCGACCGCCTTGAGGACCGATGGGTGCTCGAGGCCTTCGTCACAGCCGTCCGACAGGAGATGGGACCCATCCTCACCAACAATCCCACCGCTAGGAAAGCTTAGGACGCCATCGCCGTGGCACGTATCGGCAGCAACCGAGCGCGACAATCCACGCTTCAAAAGCTTCAACAGGAGTGGGATTGCTTGGCCTTCCGGTTGGGCAAGGACGTCGATGACTTCACTTTCCCCCTCTCCAGCCTCATGCAGCAGCTGAAGCAGTACTGCGATGATAACATAAACGAGCGAGTAGAGAGCTGTTGAGATGCTCCTCCACATGGTCCCCAAGAAGTACACCCAGGTCACCCCAACGGTGGGGATGTTGCTAGACCTTTCTGAGCTCAAAATCGAGGAGGGGACTCACATATTCATGCTTTTGTTTATAAGATCCAAATAATTCTCTATAGAGCACTCACATATTGGTTACATTATTAGAAATTTTTAGGTATTGGTTTCATATTTTTCTCATTTAAAATAAATTAGTTTTGAATTTTTTAAATTAATTTAGATTTTTTAAAATTGTCAGAAAATGGAAAACCACCCTCAAAACCACTAGAAGGGCCGAATTTGCACGGTTTCAATAGTTAGATGGTCTAGGATGTCTGATTTTGTAGAAAAGGGTTGAAAATCATACTCTTATGATGGTTAGAGGGTGTAAAGTGGACTTTTTCCATTTAAATATTACCAGAATAGTTAGTATGTTGTCAGCAACAGCAGGAACTGGCATTATGAATCATGTAAGTGCTTGACGCGTGATCGATGCATTCAAAGGGCGTTCCTTTCTCTGTTGTTGCCACTTCACTGCAGAGTGCAGAGGATCTTAATTCATGATATATTGAAATTGTAAGACGGGAAGGATTGCTAACGGTGGTGTTCACCGATCTATAAGATTAACGAGGTCTGATTATAGGTTCTCCACTCCTATCGTCTCCAACCTCGCCACCGGTGCACCGAATGACGCCATATCTTCTGTTTTGCCTTCCCTGCCGCCGCCGCAGCCCAGGTACAAGAAGGTCCCATGCACACAAATATACCACTCTTACATGGGCCGAGGCCATCTCAGCCCAACAGCCATGCCCCGCGTTGAACTTTACATTACCTTTCCTGGGCCGGGTACCGCATCGGGCCAGCCCATTCTCTTCTGTACTCCAGAGTGGAAACGCCTTCTCCTGCTTCCCCCCTCTTGAGCATTGTGACGCCCCGCCAACATCATCCACTGTCATGTGATGTGACATCTCTTTCCCCTCGAGAAACAGCTAGTCCCCAAGCTGAGAAGCTGGTGTATATGGGAAGTTGGGAACTCCTCTTTGATGATGTGCTCGTCCTCCCAAGTTGCTATCGGCCATACAGACCAATGCACCAAAAATTGTGGTATTACTCGACCAGCTCAAGAACAAAAACGACAATCCAAAATGGCGGTTGGAAAATTGAAGCTAAACTCAAGCTCAGGTATTTCAGGACTGACCTGTGCATGATAGGGAAAGATGCATGATAGCAAATCTGACGATCTTATTTACCATGGACTGAGTGTGTCCATATAATGACTCACCTACTCAGTAAACACAAATGTGTAACAATTAATTGGTTTGCAACTGAAAGTCCCAAAGGTAACAATTACTTTGACATGTTTCTTTTCTGGCCAATATATACCAGCCACCCTTTCTTCCTAGGGGACACTGCACCAAATCGTCACTGACTTCGGCTACGTGCTGAAGGTACCTACTAATTTAACGTATGGGTGCACGTGTTTGATCAAGTTATTTGAAGTACATAGAAGAATGCATGGGTCTGAGGTAACGGAAATGAGAGGCTTCAGGAAAGAAATTAGCACCACGACATCCATTACAGTCTTCCTCAACTGACACTTGTAGGCATGCAGAATCTCGTATCCCATGCAACAACCAGCTGGCTCAAACATAGTGTTATTATTACTGAGGTGGTAGTTTGATTCTCGGACGGATGCCATTCATCATGCAGTCATGCTCATGTTTCTAGCTAGCTACGGTGGGGGCGCCAGTGTAGTGTCTAAATCTATAGCATCTGTATATATCATATATGTGCAGTTAAAATACACTCATCCACATCCAGCCTACTGTCTACTGGGGGAGCTTTGACTACAATAGCATAGGTAAACTGAGCATGGGGTACGACATCGACGCCGGACTTGCTGGTCTCAACATGTGGCCGCCGCAAGGTCCCCTCTCCGATGATCTCTCTACTCTTTGCGTTTATCCCTATTATTACAAAGCAGGCCTTAATTAGTCTCTACATCTTTATCCACTCTGGACCGAGATACTTGATGTTGAGCTTGCGCTTGCTTCGGCTGCACAAATGTTTCTGCACCCAAACTCTGCAAGCTATAGCCGCTTTCCGTATACGCCTGCTCCCCTCCCCAAAGCCCTCACTGAAACCATGTTCCTATCAATATCAATACTATGAAAGGCACGAGTTTTGGAGCAACTCTGAGGGTCTTGGTACTGTTTATGGGTCCCATGCTCAAGTAACCCACTTACCGGTAGACCCTACAGGACATATTGATAGGTGGGCCATGTGCTGCGAAAACATCTAGAGCAGTGATCTGGAGGGACCCCTTTTAGACATCTGGACTAGGAAATGTACGTTTGAGCTTTGGCCCGTACGGGAAGGTTTTTTAAGACAAATGTACCGTTCAGTTGCAAGACAATTGTTTCGTATTTATTTTAGGTAGGTGAAGCATTATATGGATGCAATTTTCTTGCAACTGAACGGTAACAATTTGATGCGTTCCTTTCCTCACATGCCACCATTTCTTGTAAGCGAACATCGCTCCAAATCATCACTCAGAAGCCACAAAGAACTACGGCTTTGTGCTGAAGGTAGCTACCAATTTAATGTGTGTGGGTCTAGTTTTGTTCCAGCTGTTTCCACAAAGTACAGGAATGCATGGTTCAGGGCTGACAGAAATGAGAGGCATTAGGAAACAAATTGGCACTTTGCGCGCGGTTGACTCCCGGTAGCCATCCTCTGTATAGAATGTTCTGAAGATGCAATGGAAGCAGTCCAGAGCACAGCTCGCAGCACTGAGTGAGCAAAGTCTTGGGACGTCATCATCCTCACGCTCATATTGTTAGCTAGGCGTGGGGGCACAGTCTTTTGAAGATATTGTTCCATACACATCGTTCATGTTTCCAAAACATATTGAGCATAGGGGGGCACCATGTCAGCACACAAATTGTTGCCCAGCAGGTAAAAATACAAGTAAAAGCAGTTTAGTCATTCAGTGCATCTGTAGCATTAGTGAACTGTAAACAAACTGCGAGTGAAAAAGCATTGAGCAGCAAAAGTTATCACCAGAGCAGCTAGGAGCAACAACAGGAACTTAATTAGCATTAAGAAATTAAATTATGACCAGAACCTTTAGCAAATTGGTGATCATTGGGTAATGTCATCCTTTATTAACCAATTTGTCGGACAGAGAGATGTAGGCCCTGTTCAGCTTCTTCAGCACCGTCTTCCTATATTCAAGCAAGAACATCTAGCCCTCCCATCCATCTCCCGGTCACCATCGGCATCATGTGGGACAAGGAAACTTTGTATTTTGTTGAACAATGTAAGTTTCAAGTTCAAATTTCCAATGTTCCTCTTTTTAAATACCTTATTACTATTCTTTTATGCTAACATATTGCAAATCAATTCTTATAACTTGACTATATGGAAGATTCATGATGCAAGAATGGCAATCGTATTTGCCATGGACCGATACTACATATTGAATGCATCGATATATGCCTCACCTACTTAAAAATAAATAACAATTAATTGCCTTCCATCCAACTCAAAGGTCACAACTTGACATGTTTCTTTTCTTGCCAATATATACAAGACACCCCTTCTTCCTAACCTAAGCCATCGCCCACAAGTCACAAAGAACTTCGGCTCCGTGCTGAAGGCAGCTACCAGTTTAATGTCAGATTGGGTTTGCTCAAGTTTCTATGAAGTAGGAGGATGCATGGATCAGTGCTGTCGGAAATGAGAAACATCACGAAACAAATTAGCACCATGTGTCCCTTTTCATCTATGCCTAGAATGTGCTGAACTGACAGTCGACGGCGTCCAGAATCTCTTGTAGTGACTAAGGATGGTGATCAGTTTGGTGTTTTTGTGGTAGGGTTCGATTGCTATAGCATAGCATAGGTAAACTGAGTATGGGCCGCCACCATGTTTCTCTAGGCCGCCAATATGATCTCTCAAATCTGTCCCCCTGTATTTATCCATATTACAAAGCAAGCCCTAGCCTTTACATCCTTAGCCACTCTGGGCCGAGATACTTCTTGTTGGGCTTGAGCTTCCTTCACTCAAAGTTGCATTTCCTTTGCTGATCCAGTTTCATGACAGATCGAGCGTGACGCACTTATGGTTCAATGAAGTTATTCTCATCGGCGCATCGTCTGTTTTTTAAAAAAAAAATTGCACCGCCTGTCTGATCTGGTTGTGGGCACCATGTCAGCACAAATTTTCGCCTTGCTGGCTGCAGCTAGAAATACACCAAGTAAAAGCAGTTCGACATCCTGAAACTTCGCACAGGGAGTTTAGCCACTGCGTGTGCAGCATCAGTAAGCTACATACAAACTGCGACTAACAACAGAACTAACATGAAGCAATTAAATTATCACCATAACACGGTGCCGTCCAGAGAGGATCTTGATCCTTCTCTGCTGTTGCCACCTCATTACAGATGATCTTTTTTAAAAAAGAAAAAGGAACACTGCAGAGGTTCTTAATCCATGATATGTGGAGAAAGCCCAATGTTGTAGTAACCGAAGCCTAATGCTACTAATTTAATAACAAAAATACAATTACTGAAACATCATGAACGGATGCCCCTGAAAATGACATCCTGGCTTGAACAGAACTGGTAACAAATAAAAAGGAAAATTGAAACAGAAAAATAGACGTCGACAGCAGGATTCGAACCTGCGCAGGCAAAGCCCAACAGATTTCGAGTCTGTCTCCTTAACCACTCGGACATATCGACGGCAAGTGCTGTTATGCCATTTCTTATCGTACAAAAGAGAGAACTGATTAGTCCAAAATTCAGGAAATCAAACTAACCATATAGGGTGTACTCATCACTCATCCAGGAAACATATGCTAGTCCAATTATTACAAAACCCAAACATATAGCGATCATAAAAAATCAAGAGCATATAAGAAATTTGATCTTATTAAACTTCCTCAAAGACGGCATGCTCAAAACATGCAGTTTCAAGTGCTTTGGCCGCGCATAGTTCACCGAGTACCGTATCTGAGTGCAACAAACGATGCTACATTCAAAACCCGGGCGTTCATCACAAAGTCTGTTACAACGACATCCACACTAAGAACAACTACATCATTTCTTCTTGCTCGACACATTCAGCTGCTGGAGGTTGAGCAGCAGGTCGTTGGAGTCCAGGAACACCTTATTGGCTGAGGCCGAGATCGTGTGAGAGATCTCCCTCGCCGCTTCAATCTGCCTCAGGGCAAGGAAAGCAGGGTTGTTTGCAATGGCCTGCCCAATAAGCTCTGCAGACTTTGCTTCTCCCTGTTCACAGCAGAGACCACAAAAGGCAGATTGTGTTTTAGAGCAAGGCTCAGCTCAACAAATGCAGACAAGTCAGAACATGTCATAAGGATAGTAAAGTTCAATCGAACTATAAAATATTAGCCATAATGCAGCCCAAACTATATTGTAAGTGGCATCTTGCTCTTGCCAATCTTTTGCAAGCTTAGACGGCATGCTTAAACAAGAATTGGTTTCTTACCTGAGCCCTGATAATTGCACTTCTCTTATCTTGCTCAGCTTTCTCGACAATGAACTTAGCACGCTCAGCTTCCTGTGCAGCAACTTGTTTGGCTTCGATGGCATGAGTAAACTCCTTGCCAAAGCTCAGGCTTGTAATGGAGACATCATCAAGAGCAATGTTGAAGAATCTAGCCCTTTCAGTCAATATCTTCCTAATCTCCCTACTCACAGTCTGAAATTAGAGGGAGAAGAGTAAACAATTGGTGCTCTTAAGTATTAGCTTCTTTCCATGTAATAGACAAGCAAAATACAGATGATATCTGCAGATCATACCTCCCTCTGTGTGATCAACTGGCTAGCATTGTATTGAGCGACAACAGCTTTCAGTGTTTCGTGAATGATAGAAGGCAGAACTCTCTCATTGAAATTCTCCCCAAGAGTTCTGTAGATATGGGGCAGCCTCTCTGGCATAGGCCTTGTGAGGACACGCAGACCAATTTTCACCTGCGCAAATAAAGTACAGAGCAGATATCTCAAAAAATGAAAAAGCCACATGATTATGATAGCTTATGTTAGAAAATAATATATATTATTTCATAAACTACAGAAACATATTATGGTAAAATCATAGAAGTGCATCGAAATTTATAGAAGAAACAAATTGTAGCATTCTGCAGAGTACTCCAAACAAAATATAGCAAACTCAATATGAAAGAAGGTACAAAACTACCATTGATACCTCAGGCAAAAAACTATAGATGTAGGTAAATGAGCATGCAGAAGAAAAATGTCTTATTAATATAATTAAGCACCCATTCGCAAAAAATAAATAAATAAATATATATATATATATATACATATATATATATATATATATATAATTAAGCACCCCAAGATGGCAACAACTAATATTGGTCAAAGAAACTGCAAGATGATCTCCTGAATTCATGTAACTGTTACAACTTTTGTAGTAAAGTAGCAATGATATTGTTCCCCGATGAATTTCTGTACAAATACTTAATCATATTGAAGAGACACCATTGGTGCTGAAATAATCATAACAGCCAGTGCAGCCATTTAAAGAATAATCAAGGATGAAACAGGTTTTTGGCCCAACTTTCAAATGAACATGATAATACAATGACCAAGTGATGCAGAAGCATCCATGTCAGGTAGCACACAGCAACATTTACACTATAATTCATAAACGCAAGTTCCAAAGAAAGTGAATAAGTTGGAAGCATTAAACTAAAAAAGAGATGCGTATTTACCATCTGAAGATCCCTGCTTCCAGAAGTACTCTCAACAAGATTCGGGCGAGCACGGACATCATAAATGATTGGCCGTTCAAACCAAGGAATCATAAAGTGAGTTCCTTCAGGGTATACCTGCATAAAGAAAAGATTTAGCATAAATTGAACTGGGTCATCATCAAGGGAACTGATAATTGAGCGCGCATATTAAATGATAACCCAACCAACAAAATGGCCCAAAAAAGTCTAATTGTGCAATAACAAATTTTCACTAGTTCACACATTAACAAACCCAACAGGTATATCAAGCTTTGCTGTACTGAAAAAACACTGTAACTGATATATGACAGCGAATCGTGAACCACAAATAATGGTGCACAAGGAAGAACAACGGGGCCTACTTGGACAGTCACAGATCATGATTCAATTTGATAAAGGAAGTGAATCACAAAGCATCTAACCTCTAAACTGATTGTTAGATTTAGACAAGCTACATGGGTATGCATAGCAGATTGTGCTATTGCACACGGAGCAACATAAATGCACCCAAGCATTACTATCATGCTTGTACAATTGTTATTTGTATGCAAGCCAACTAGCAATTTAGTTAATTTTGTGCTATTTAGATCGATCCCATACACCTTCTCGCAAACGCACGCACCACACCAAGGCGAATCTGTTGATCAAGTCCTTTGTAAACATGCAAATGAGTAAATGGCAAAATATGCTTTGTTAGCTTCACTCCACATTACACAACATGATGAATAAGTATGCGCACAAAAATATTTTGGACCAAGTGCTTACTAACAAGTTGATTCTGTATGAAAAATAATCAGAGCAGATAGTTGCAGATAAACCACCATCCCTCTTTCTACCGCTGACACAAAACAAGCACCATAACAAAAACCAGCATATTTCATGGCATTAATATGGGTAAATTCACACCACCTTAACACCAAATATGATGTAAACACTGAACAAGTATTTCACAGGAAAGTACAAGAGTATTTAGGTTAGCAAAAAACTGCATAGGTAACCATGAATGAGCAAAATCACAAGATGTCCTTTTAAGTCTAAGGTCATCGAAGACCAAAATAGTATAAATCCTCCCAAAGAATTGGTAGTGAGCACCAACAATAACTATTCTATTTTGAATTTGCAGGACCTAATTGATAGACTCCAGAAATGTTGCATATAAATAGCATGGCCACAAAACAACATTTCACATACATACAGATCATGATGAGGACAAATACCAGGAATGAAGCATTAAAAATTGAATGAAGTAAATAATACCAACTATAAAACGTACAGGATGAATGAAGTCAATAATAATGACTATAAATCGTACAGGTTACATAAAAATAGAATTTTTTCCTGATCAATTGAAGCATAATTTCAAAGAAAAAATAAAGTAAACCAACAAACATACATCAATTAAAACAACATAGAAGAAATTAAAATATAATCACTTAAGGGTCCATTGTGGCTTAGGAAACAACAAGAAGAAGATGGGGTTGATTTACAATGTACAAACGTGCTGGATCACATCGACAATTACCTTAGAAAAGTGGGTGCCTGTGATAAATTGCTACTTCAGATTTTAGAACATGTAGTTTAACTAGTGTTCTAAATAGCAGGCTACAGCGGCGCTATAGCATTTTCGCGGAGCTGAGGCTATGACTGCTTCTGTACAAGGCCATAGCAGAAAATAGCGGGCTATAGCAGCACTAATAGCAGTTTTTGGACCCTGCCGCTAAATCCTATAGGCCGCTATTTAAACATTGATTTAACAAAAGTAAAAGTAGAAACACTTTGTGAGAGTTCCACACTCCATGACAAACATGGAGTTTTCTTATTGTACATTCACAGTGACTAGGTTTGTAATACAAGGCAGTTGCTAGTTCCAACCATCATTTACAGAAAATTTTAAAACTACCATAACCGTCAAAAGTAGGATAATGTGCACATTGGCATAGACATAGACACATGAAACCATAGTTCTTCAGCCATAAAGCTAGCAAGCACTTCAGACTCCATTGAGCAGATGTCAAAACAGGAACCAGAAAGATTAAACCACAAGTATTGTACTACAGTTTTGAATGTAATTGCAAGTACTCAACACCCATTCTGACAATTTCAAAGCCTGACATTTGAAATGGGTGTGGTGCCCCAGGCACACCTCGGGATTTGCCAATTGTAATAGTAACACACAGTTAGCTTACGGGAAATGAGATAGCTTATGGGAAATGTGCCCAAAACTGTAACATCCAGGATTACAATTCAGCAAACCAAGCCATGTCTAGCCACATTTCACAAATGGCAAAAAGGGTGCCAGCCCCACTGACAACAAGGCAACTTACTACATCCGCGCATGGTATGTATAACAGATTTGTTTATTTTTAATAAAAGCGGCCTGCATGATTATCTCAGATTTACTGGGCTGTGACTAGGAATCGAAATAAATCTCCTCAGGTACATCGAAATCCATCTCAGCACAGTCTTTACAGCAAAAAGCCAAAAACATTCATCTCCCAATCGCAGGTAATACCGAACCAAAATCGCTACCATCTAAAACAACCAGCCACGGCGCATCGAAATGGGCACTCGAGGAAGGGAGGTGGCCGCGGGCGTCCATACCTTGTCCTTGATGCCCTGGATGCGGTTGAAGACGATGGCGCGGTGCCCTCCCTCGACGTTGTACAGGGAGTTCATGGCGGCGTACACGGCGGCGCCGCCGAACACGGCCACCTTGACCAGCGCGCTGGCCCCCGGCGGGGGGGCCGGAATCCGGCCACCGCCCTTCACGTTCATCCTCGCCGCGGGGTTTCGGGGCCGCCGGAGACGGAGCTGGTGGAGGACTGGGGGGCGGCGCGGCGGCTAGGGTTTTGCGGGGGGTTTGTTTGCGGAGGGGAACGGGGAGGAGCGGCCTTGAGGAGGGCGGCGGGTGATCGGAGCCGTCGGATTTTGAATGGACGGCGTGATGAGCAAGTTGTGGTTTTTATTTTCTTTCCTGCACGGCAAGAAAGAAAGGGGCGGATGGTGGTGGGGGACCGGTTGTGTGTAACCTGATCATTTGTCGGGTCGGGTCGGGTTCGTGTCGGGTCATTTTGGGTTTTCGGGTCAAAATATTCGGCCCGTGTCCGGCCCGAGCCGACAGTCGGGTCGGATTTTTTGGCCCGTACCCGACCCATGGCATGGTCGGGTCGAGTCGGGTTCAGGTCAACCCGGTGTTTCATGTGTAATTTTCGGGTTGGGTCGGGTTTTTTCAGGTTTTGGGTCAAAAAAATTTGGCCCGTGCCTGGCCCAAGCCGACCATCGGATCGTATATTTTGGCCCGTGCCCGACCCGTCGCATGACCAGGTCGGATCGGGTCGGGTATTTTTCGGACGGGTTAGGTCGGGTTTATCGGGTCGGGTGACCCATGATCAGGTCTAGTTGTGTCATGGGTGTGGTGCGCTCGGTTTGTCTAGAGGTCACGCGTATGGGCACACCGCGGCGCTTTGGGATTTGTGCCCTATGCACGTGGCCCCATCGAGTAATGTTGTCGTACCTAAAACAATTCAGCTGTTCGGATGGCCTGGAGTCTAGCCGCTGGGCTGATTCCGGCTGGGAGATTCAGCTGGGCTGAATTCAGCCGTTCGGCTGACCCAGCCCAGCCGTTCGGCAGACGGGGATAAACCTCCGCCGCGATAGCCCCCGCTCCTCCTCGCGTCATTGTGCTGCGCCCGCTAGGGTTTCCACTTCCCCTCTCCCCCGCGCTCCTCCGTCGTCCTCCCGTCGTGGCGCTCGCTGCTCCCCGCGACGGCCGTCCTCCCCCCTTCCCCCCGCGCCCACCGCCTTCCTCCTGCCCGCCACCATCCTCCGTCCAGATCCAGGCGGGGGCTGTCTCCCCGGTGTCTCCGCCTTGTCCTGACCGCGGTCGGAGTCGGGCGCGTCCGCATAGGTCCGGCCGGGCCGCGTCCTCCCTACGACCAGATCAGGCGGGGCCTCCCACTTCGCGAGCTGTCGGACGCCGAATCCGACCGTAGCACGTCGTCGGCCTCAACCCCGGCGTCTCCACCGCCGTGTCCCAACCGCGTCGGCCGTCCTTCGCCCATCCCACGGTCACCCTCCGGTCGGATCCAGGTGCCGCCTCGCCGAGAAGGACGCATCGGCCCATCCGAGCCCTTGGCCTTGTACTGCGCCGATCTACGGCAGAAGCTTCCGGCCGCCAGGGATCTAGGTTGCCCGCCACCACACCGGCACCCCTCCGGGCTCCCAGCGGCCACCATCTCCATCGCAGCACGTCTCGCCTTCGCAGATCCAGGTATATGTTCACTCCTCTTGCTCTTAGTCTTGTTATGTTCAGTAGAGTTCAGATCCCGGTGGCTTAGGAAACTAAATACATTCATAGTAAATTATCTAAGCTTGAGAAAAATATGAATCCACTTGCTCTTAGTCTTGTTATGTTCAGTAGAGTTCAATAGGCTTGTTGTGCAACGTGTGTTATATAAGTTTTGATATCGTTTTTTTTTTGCACATATGGTTTAAGCAACATAAACAATTAATAAAAGTTCCTGCTGTCCACTAAATGATGTGCTTTTTACCATGTGCTTTTGTATGCCATATAAGTGCACTGTGAAAGGTGTACCCCCAGAAAGCATGTGTAGATTTAGTTGTGATTTAATCTTTGCTCTTGCTATTTTAATTTAAATAAATCACCACAAATTATATATGTCTCAAAAAAATTGAATAATTCACGGTAAAGTCATCTGATGATTACTCACCTCCATTCAAAAGTTCAACTTCAGAAAGTTCTTTTAGATTTATTTAGGTTTTTCTGTTTGCTGCCACTACGTGGCTATTACAGTAAATATAAGGCAATTAAGTAAAACACTTGTAGGGTGCTGGAACTTATGCTTGCTAAATAAAACTCAGAGATACGTACACGGTGACCACATAACTTCTGCATAACTGTGTCCTTTGTCAAACCTTAGTCCATTCTTTTTTTCAGTAAGCCAGGATTCGTCCAGTCCGGTCCGTGGGCAACCAGATTACGTCCAAGACCCCTCCATAACAGCAACTCAAGGTATTTGTTCCCTTTTCGAATATGATGCGAAGTTGTAGTCCACTTATTTGGTCATATATGCCTCTAATGCGTCTTATCTGCAGCTTGTCAACTAATTTGCCCGAGCTGGCAGCTTCTTCCACTGCATCTTGCTCCCCGCCACACGAAACGCAGTACAATCTGAGGTTCAGACGCCATACCTAACTGTTAAGGCAAGTTCTAGGCATCATAGTATGTATGGTTGCTACTGCATTCTGTCTATACATTTCTATCGCTGCTACATTATGCACATATTAAACTTTAGTATGTATTCTACGGCTGGGAACAGATGGCTGAATACCATGTGAGTTGGGAACCTAGCACTACCAAAATTTTTCCTGGACCTATGCATAGACCAGAAGCATGAAGGCAATATGAACAGCAAAAGGTTAACTACGCTTGGGTGGACCAATGTCGTTCGAGCCTTCCGTCAGAAGACTGGATTGTCATGGAGAACGAAGAGGTTGCAGAACAAGTTATCATATCTGAAAGATAAGTACACCAAATGGCGTGACCTTTCTTTGAAGCAAACTGGCCTTGGACGTGACCCCAAGACTAGCGGTGTTTCAGCTGATGAAACATTTATTTTGCCAGATCAAGAGGTTACAGAGGTAAGTTCTGTAGCCGTACCTAGCGTAATATTTATTAATAATGCAGCTCCAAGTCCTTTCTCCAAATTTGTCGTCATTTAATATCAACGTCATCTAACTGCAGCTCGGAACAGAAGGCTTTCCTGCACCCCCAACCACAGAACAGCAGGCCCAACATGTGGCCAAACCACCACCCCCATTTTTGGAGGAACTGGAGGAGCTGTTTGGTCACGAGGCCAGAGACCGGGGGACATTGCTCAGTGCTGGAGGAATATGCGAGCCATCAAGCAGTGCGGGTCCTTCTCATACTCCTCCAGCCATGAGTCCGGACCCCATTGGTGCTTCTGGTGTTGGTGCCTTTGGTAAAAGGCCAATACGGGAAGAAGTGATCGACAGCCCTCGAAAAAAGAAGACAGTCAGTTTGGAAGACTATGTCAAAGACCTATCAGAAACCGTGGCTTAGCGATTCCGTGCTCCCCGTGAGCTTACAGAACAGGAGAAAGTATTATAGATCTTGGCAGAAGATGGCATCGATGAGGGGACTGAGTTGTACTGCAAGGCCATATATCTATGCAACAAATCATTGAATCGTAGGGCCTTCACCAGCATGACTACTAAAGAAGCGCGCATTTTTTGGATCAACTTCAACTGGGAGCACATGTAGCGCAGGAGAGAGATGAAGAGTGTTGATTTATTTTATCACTGTTTGCTGTCTTGTTTAATGTTTGTCTTGAACTTTATCACTGTTTGCTGTCTTGTTTAATGTTTGCCTTGAACTTTATCACTGTTTGCTGTCTTGTTTAATGTTTGCCTTGAATTTTATCACTGTTCGTTAATTTGTTTTAATGTATTCAGGATGGGGAACTGAACATTTGTTCATGTGATGTAATAATTTGAACCGGCTGTGATGTAATAATTAGTTGTTCTTGTGTATTATTTCTTGTTCAAGCATTCTTATCATCTTTATGATACACATAATTTGTAGCTGTCACGCAGTGTGTTTAATAGTTTCTTTGCTCTTTTGCAGGGCTGTGGGATTGGAGGGTCGGTGACCAACCTTGGATGATAAATCGCTGCTCGTCACTGTTATTGGAAAAGGTAATTGTTTTATCTCAACTTCAGTCGTGTACCTGTTGTAAGCTTTCTACCTCTGCTCCGCTGATCCAAAGATCAGTGAGCTCACACTCACACATACACTCACTCACGCTTTGGTGGCTACATGTAGAAAAAAGAGAAGGAGCAGAGGAAGAGAAGAGCAACTCGAGTTGGTGCTGGGCTCAACTGAGCTGCAGCTAGGCTGCTACTTCCATTATATTCACAGACCAAGAAATTTACAAGGTATGTCTTACACTATTCCAGCTACCAACTACTTCTTGTCACTGCTGCTAGTCAGCTCACTACATGCTGCAACTGAAGATCAGCTAGTACTACCTGCCCTGAAGACCAAGTGGTCGGTCAAGGCCAAAGCTATTACTGAGCTTTATCAGCTCTATGTACATGAAGATCAGCTAGAGCACTCATAATTATATATCACCTGTGTACTCTTGCTTTTTTTGTCAATCCTTTTTGTGTTCTGTTTTGTACACGAGTAATTGTGGTAATGAGCAGCCAGGATGAATCTAACAGCAGCGAGGTGTCCAGTGAAGATGTCACCCTCTGGTATGGGGTGGCATCTGTGACAGAAGCATTGGCTGCGTACGCAGCAGCCTCAAGACATCTGAACCCGCTGTTGAGTGAACCTTACGAGCTGCCACACCTGATTAGAAGGCAATGGGTGGAACTAAATCTGTAGAAACCGAGGAAGTGCAAGCGTAACTTCCGTAGGTATCCTGAAACTTTCCTTCAGTTGCATGACATTTTAGTTAGTCATCATGGGCAGGTGTCAACCCAAGAGGTGGAATCAGTAGAGGTATTAGCAATGTTCCTATGGGCTTGTGGGACATAACAGGGTTTTAGAGATATCAGCGACAGGTTTGAGCGCTCTTTGGACACAGTTTGTAGGAAGATAGGAAATGTGGCTGATGCAATGTTCACCTTTGCACATGAGGTTATAAAGCCAAAAGACCCTAACTTCACAAAATGTCATCATAAACTGCACACATATGCACCATTCTTTGATGGGTGCATAGGGGCTATAGATGGGACTCACATAAAAGTCCATGTAAACCGTGAGGCGCGTGATGATTTCATGAACCGAAAAAGTTTTACAAGTTTCAATGCGTTGGCCATATGCGATATGGACACGAGGTTCACATTTGTGGGTGCGGGGAGGGCCGGGTCTTGTCATGACATGGCAGTCTTTAGGGATTGTCTTCAAGAGCCTGGTTATCCACATCCCCCACCAGGTATGGAACCTAGTTTGCTAACAGCCATCATGCAACTAATCCTTGATATGATCAGTGTTTGCTTACTGTTTTCACTCATGTACTTTATCTTGCATATGGATGTAGGGCGGTATTATTTGGTGGACTCTGGGTATGCACTGCGCCATGGCTATTTGGCGCCATATCACAAACAAAGGTACCATTTCCAACAATTCAGCAACAGAGGAGTAGAAACTATGCAAGAGAATTTTAATTTCCACCACTCCAGTCTTAGGAATGTTGTTGAACGGACCTTTGGGATACTGAAGGGGAGATGGCATATTTTGAAAGGTGTACCCTTGTATGATAGGGAGAAGCAAACCAAGATAGTTATTGCTTGCTTTGCTCTCCACAATTATTTGTTGGAAAGATCAGGGCCAAATCGAGCGCCTGTTAACTTAGGTGATGATCTGCATTATGAACCATCGCCATGGGTCGAACTGCAGGCTAATGCTGAAATGGCCACTAAGAGAGACTGGATCGCCGCATCCCTTGGCCTGAATGTATGACAGGTATGCATGGTTGAGTTGTTGTTAAACTTGCATGTGTTACTCTTATTGCTGCTTTTGACAGAATTTGGGTGTGCTGCAGCATGTGTGCCATGAATTGGCATGGGAGGACGTTGTGGAGGGAAGGCGGACATCTGCCAGATGAATTTTGGGGCTGTATGTGTCCATTGCCATTTGTTGTTGTAGCAGGACACATGAATTGTGGTGATTGTGAGCAGCATTTGTTGTTGTAGGTGGACAAATTAATTGTACAGTCCATGTATGTGTTGTATGTAGGAACTTAATTGATGGTTAATTGTGGCGATTGGTGATTGTATTGTAGCCTTGTGAATTGTGGGGAACAAACCAGTTGTAGCCTATGAACTGTGCTGAACTGTGGTGATCTGTGATGTGCTGGATGTTGTGATGTTGAACATTGTCCATTATATGTTGCTTTTTGAAATGGTTAGGCTGGGTATGGAATGGCAGCAACTGTTTTGGCGCCATTTTTTTATTTGAATGGATGCTGCCGCCGCCAGTTTTTGAAAGTCTGGCTGAAATCTGCACTGTTGGCGCCATTTTTGAATTGCCTGGCTGGACCGGCTGATGCTGGCTGGCTGGGCACTGTTGGCTGATTGCCACTGTGCCAGCTGCTTTCCAGCCGGCTGGCTCCAGCCCTGCCGAACAGCTGGAATGTCCATGTAGTTTTCCAAAATAAATTCAAGAGCATACTCATTCTTTTTCTAAAATAAATTTAAGAGCATACTCATACAATACAAATCATGGATCCAGGCCAGCAGCGACGATGAAGCTCCGTTTGACACTGGCTCCATGCCGGCCGCTTGCCGCAGGTATAGATGGCCATATGGGCGGCTCGGCCTGGCCCAGCCCAGCCCAGGCCCATGGTGGCCCAGCCCGTAGTGGCCCGACCACAAGTTCGTGTCGTGCTGGGCCGGCCACCGTGCCTCCTCCGTGGCCCAGGCATGGCCCTTAACTGGTTTGAACAGGCAGGGCCGGCCCGTTGGCCCGTCGGCCCATCGTGCCATGGGCCACTGTAGGGTCGAGATGGCGGACTAGAGGGGGGTGAATAGTCCTTTCTAAAAACTTAACGCACCGGCTAACCGAAACAAATGCGGAAATTAAACTATCGGTCTAGCCAAGACTACACCCCTCTATCTATGTTTGTTAGCACCTTATAAAAGATCCTAAACAAGCAAGAAGGTGCCGGCCTAGCACGAGCTCACCTAATCAATTTTAGGAGCAAGGTCACACAAACATATGCCACTAGTACTTTAAGCACCGGAGAGCTCCTACACAACTAGTGAGCAAAAGCACAAAGCTCCTAAGCTCACTAACAATGCTCAATAACAAGGCAACTAATGCCAAATTAGAGAGCGCAACTTACTTAGCTATACAAACTAAGCAATGCAACTAACAAGGTTACACAAACCAAATATGTTGCACAAAGGAGGTACTTCTAGCTACACAAGCAAAAAGGTAACAAGCAAGCTACACAGGCTAACTAGTTACAAGAGCAACTACACAAGCACAATGTGTATATGAAGGCAACGTATCCTATGAGAACTCAATTCCTGTGAGAACTATGAGAACTCAAATTTGGGCCACATGATCTTGATCCAAGGGGAAGGTGGGATGAGGGATTTACAAAAGTATGATTAAGGGGGTGGTGATTTTGCAAATCCCCCCTCCCACCTCTCCCTACGCGCTCCCCTTGGACCAAGATCATGTGGCCCAGATTTGAGTTCTCATAGTTCTCACATGAATTGAGTTCTCATAGGATACGTTGCCGTATATGAAAGTAAATACAAGCTTGTGGTGAGGAATTGCAAACCAATGGGATGAACAATGTTGACACAATGATTTTTATTCCGAGGTTCACTTGGTTGCCACCAAGCTAGTCCTCGTTGAGACAAGCTCCAAGCTTGCCTCCGGTCCTCTTTGCTAGTGGTGACTCACAAGTCACACTCTCCCACGTGGAGTGCTTATCACAAGCTCTAGCACTTGACCCGGCCGAACCACTTGTCGCTCTTCGCGTCTCGCTCTACTAGAGTTGCTCTTCGCGTCTCCCGCGGGGTGAGCACAACACCCTTCACAATGTCTTCTCCGGAACTACGCACAATCTTCTTGCGTGCTTCCACGGAGCCACAAGCCACCAAGCCGTCTAGGAGGTGGCAACCTCCAAGAGTAACAAGCACCACCGGCTTGCAACACGAACACCTAGTGCCACTCGATGTAATCTCACAAAGCAACGCACTAGACTCGCACTCACTAGCAATCGATTCACAATCTTGCAAGCACAAGTGAGTTAGAGGGCTCCCAAGTCAAGCACAACCAAGGGCAACACATCCCCAAGGTGCTCAACACCCCAAATGGCCGGCCACCCCTTCTATATATAGAGGGAGTGGAGAAACTAGCCGTTACTAGCAATCAGCTCGAAACACTCTGTTTCGGCGGACAGTCCGCCCTTACAGGCCCGGACGGTCCGCCATAGGGACCCAACGGCTATATTTCCAAAGAACGAACTCCGAAGATGACCGTTACAGTCGTGGCGGACCGTCCGCCTCACAAAGGCCGGACCGTCCGCCTCTGTTAGATTCAAACGGTAAAACTCGCGCCGAAACAGCCTTTTCAATGGCGGACAGTCCGCCATATAAAAGATGCCTGGAACCCCTCAAAACCGTCTCTGTGTAAACAATCCACCAAAACAGTCCGCTTCAAACGAGGTTTGCCTGCGGACTGTCTGCCTCCCGGGGGCGGACCGTCCGCCACCGGCGGACTGTCCGGGCTAAGAGAGGCGGACCGTCCGCCGGTCCAATTCCAGCACAACCGAGGCACGGTAAAACGGCTGTAACTTCTCGCTCCGATGTCCAAATAAGTTGATCTTGGACTCTATGGAAAACTCATTCAGAGGAGCACACATCCCAATTGAATGCTTGACTCCAATCTCATTGGATCAAAGCAGAATTCCATTCCAAGGTCCACCACAAACCATATCCATCAACCAAATCTTCAACCCCTTTGCAAAGGTGCCAACTCCATAAGTGTAACACCTTATGTGTGAGTGAGTTAGCATTTACACAACCATTTTTCAAAGGGTTTTTACTCTCTTCACCACGCCACTTGATCCTAGCAACATCGCAATGTTAGATCGCTCAAGTGGCACTAGATGACCGATATGCAAACAAGTTTGCCCCTCTTGATAGTACGACCATCTATCCTAAACCCGGTCATAAACTTCTCTACACACCTATGACCGGTGAAAATGAAATGCCTATTGTATATACCTTTGCCTTGCGCATTCCATTTCATTTTCTCCAATGTTGATGCAACACATCCATCAACACCATCACAAAAGTTATGATCCACTTCACATCATCATGCGACGTTTTGGTTCATCGATCTTGACTTCACTTGCTCTTCACCGTTGCATCGGTCCATCGGCGCCAAGTCTTTGCTCAAGCATCCCGCCATGCGGTCCAGCGCTTCAAAGCCTCTAACTTGCCTTTCACACTTGCAACCGGTCCATCAAGCCAAGTCTTGTCTTGATCTTCTCCACCTAGTCACATGACTCCATGTCATGTTTCATATGCAATGAGCTCCTTCATCACATAATTACCTATGGACTAATCACCTGTGTATTTCACTTAAACACATATTAGTCCACCTAAGTTGTCACTCAATTACCAAAACCAAACAAGGACCTTTCAATCTCCCCCTTTTTGATAATTGATGACAACTCTACAAAGATATGGAAATTAAGTTTGTTTGGGTTTTATGCTCCTTATCCAACATTTTAGCTCTATGTTAGAATTTGGATAAGCACCATAAAATCCGAATAGGTAGTGATAACTCCCCCTACATATGTGCTCAAATGGTTTGGTTTCAAGCTTGCACACATGCATAAATATGAAATTTGTGGGAGTGTTAACACTACAAGGTGATGCTAAGGTATATAGGATAAACCTTTGTAGCGTGATACCAAACAATGTTGCTCATTTAAGTCCATCCTTAGCACCAATGTAACTAGACATACATCAAAACTCAAGATACCACATGATATCAACATTTTAAGCATAATGGCTCTTGATTCACTTGAAAATACTACTATAAGTCTAGCTACAACCTATGCATGCTAGTTATCAAATCATCATTCAAATCCTATAACTAGAACACACCACACAAGCATGCATATTCAATTTTAATGCTTATGCAATATGCAAGCAAGCACATGAATATGCACATATCAAATGCAATCAATCAAATTCATGAGCTTGCTCCCCCTACTTGTGTGCTTCTCTTTATCCAAGAGTTTTGATCCTTCTCAATTCTTCAATCTTGCTCTTTTCCTCTTGGTCTATGTCCATACTAGCACTCTCTCATTATCTCATATCCAAAGACCATTTCATATCTTTGTCCATTCTCTCCCCCTTTGTCATCAATGACCATAAAAGTCCAATACCACATGAGATACCACATAAAGATGAGTTCCTTGATGCAAAGAGTTGGACTAGGATAGATGGTTGATTCTTGATTCTTCATTTTTGATGTACACCACCATATGTTGGAATCACACCACATGTAGGAAATACCATGTGTATGTGCTTATTGCCACTTGTAAGATCATCAACATTGATACCAATTGATAAGCTTACACCACTTGTGAATGCATGAATAGGGCACTCCCTCTATGTCATGGCATGAGTCAATCCTTTTGATATACCACTTGTTATTTAGGGTATCTATTCTTAATTTGATCACTTAAAGTTGAGGATCACTTGTGAAACCACCAGTTTATGTACTAGATACCACTTGAATGAATACCACGTGAAGGAATAACTGATATCTAACCATATCTTGAGACTTGCATGTTATATGGACACTCATGTAGGATCTTTTGACCTTGATACCGTTAGGTGGGGCATCTCCCCCTATGTCCAAGTTTGGGTCATCCATTTGATGAACTTGAGCTCTTGTATGTGAGGGATGCGTTCTTCTCTTGATGATCACTTGTAATGTTGTAGGATAGAATTTGAAATCTTGATCTAGACATCACTTTGAATACCAATTAAAAAAAACCACTTGCAGAGATACCAATTGTTGGGATACCAATTTATAGATCATATGAGTCTAGATATCACTTGTATGATGAAACCACTTGTAGGGATACCTCTTGTAGGATGAAACTCAATATCCATTTGTATTGTTGTCTTGTTCTTGAACTAGATTGCTTTCATGAGCCCTTTTTTTATTGAACAAAATGATTTGCCTATGCTTCCAAGTTCGGTTTAAACCCTTTGTAAGCTTCTTCACACGCATAAAGCGGTTATCTTATCAAGGTTGTACTTGTCACTTAATTGGCAATCCAAAATAAATCAAGTACTTGGGTTTACTAGCTCATGAACAAACTCATATACTAACCACTAGATCATATAATCATTCAGGCAATAGTGGTAGGCTATGAATTTAAAAACTTCATTTGTAATGCATGATCCTATAAGCATGTACTATATGCACTAACCGCATACTAGTAAGGAATGAAAAAGATCATGCACATCACAATGATACCTTTGCTATGTTGGAGTAGAGGATAGTCATTAGATTCCAATACATTACTCCAATAGCAATGTGAAGTCCAATTATAAGTATGGTGAAGACCAATATCAATATTGAATCCCATTCTTCACACATATGATTTGAGAACCACTTATGATCAAGTACACTATCTTGTTGTTGTTAGCTTGCTTCTTCTTTTAATCAATGCTTGCATGAGAGAACTATTTAGAATATCACTTGAAATCCCATCACTAGCTCTCTTTTGGGTGTCGCTTGCTTTCTTGATCAACCCTTTTGATTGCTTTAACTAAGCATCTCAAATGTTTCCTGGATCAAAGCAGAATTCCATTCCAAGATCCACCACAAACCATATCCATCAACCAAATCTTCAACCCCTTTGCAAAGGTGCCAACTCCATAAGTGTACCACCTTATGTGTGAGTGAGTTAGCATTTACACAACCATTTTTCAAAGGGTTTTTACTCTCTTCACCACGCCACTTGATCCTAGCAAAATCGCAATGTTAGATCGCTCAAGTGGCACTAGATGACCGATATGCAAACAAGTTTGCCCCTCTTGATAGTACGACCATCTATCCTAAACCCGGTCATAAACTTCTCTACACACCTATGACCGGTGAAAATGAAATGCCTATTGTATATACCTTTGCCTTGCGCATTCCATTTCATCTTCTCCAATGTTGATGCAACACATCCATCAACACCATCACAAAAGTTATGATCCACTTCACATCATCATGCGACGTTTTGGTTCATCGATCTTGACTTCACTTGCTCTTCACCATTGCATCGGTCCATCGGCGCCAAGTCTTTGCTCAAGCATCCCGCCATGCGGTCCAGCGCTTCAAAGCCTCTAACTTGCCTTTCACACTTGCAACCGGTCCATCAAGCCAAGTCTTGTCTTGATCTTCTCCACCTAGTCACATGACTCCATGTCATGTTTCATATGCAATGAGCTCCTTCATCACATAATTACCTATGGACTAATCACCTGTGTATTTCACTTAAACACATATTAGTCCACCTAAGTTGTCACTCAATTACCAAAACCAAATAAGGACCTTTCAGCCGCCCATCGGCCGACTAACCAAATAAATATTAAAAAAATGCAAATCCAAAGTTTTATACACGGTTAGATTATAACTTCCCAAATTATAACTTCACAATCATATATTTTAACTTCAAATATTTAAGAGTTCATCATATATTATTTCAACATATCATATATCATAAATTTCAATATACACCTAGGATGATCGGACCGGAATCGGGCCACCTTTTGAACGGGCCGTGCCTCGTGCCGGCCCATGTGCCGCACCTACGGTCCAGGCCCGGCCCGACCCAAATTGGATCGGGCCGTGCCGTGCCATGCCTTGGGCCGTGCCTTTGGCCGCCCGATTTGGCCCGCCCATTTGGCCATCTATAGCCGCAGGCGATCTCCATGAGGAGGACGCCGAGGCTATAGACGTCCGATTCGGTGGGAGGCCAGCAGTTGTTGATGAATAGATTTGGCAATGGGTACCCAAAAACCCGATGGGTTTTACCCAATAAAGAGGCGAGTATGGAAAGATATCTCCACCCGCGGGTGTGTTAATGGAAAAAAACTCTACCCATCGGATAGGCGGGTGCGGGTACGGGTGTATGCTACCCATACCCGCATACCCGTGGGTAAAATATACCTGACATTAATACGTGTGATGAACTCATAAACTTATATTTTGCTAGTGAGCAGTGAGTGGTGACTTGGTATTGTTCATAATCTAATGATCTATTATACTATTAATTTGGTAAGAGTTATTATTTACCTTGCTTTTATTTATTTTATATTTTTTATATGTGTTTATGTGGTTTTTATGTTTATGTGGTTTTTATTATGTGCTACACATATAAAGTCTATACCAACTATGCATCGGCTATGGGTTACCCGACGGGTAAAAATACCCGCGCGAGTGCGGGTATAGGTAAGTTCTTGGGCAAAATTGGCTCTTGTACACCGTTCAAACTTGGCTTTTGTTGTAGGCCACTAAGAGCAAGTATTACAATGAGCTGCAAGCCGGCGGGAACCGACGTGGAGGAAGGAGAAAGGAGGATAGAGAAGAAAACGGGCGTCTGGTGAGACGCCGGCCTGCAGCGGGCGAAGACACGCCAAGTTCACTCCCATTGGCTGTGTTGCTGCTGCGCTCGTCACTGATTGGATCCACTGCTGCGCTCGCTTGTTGTGCAGGAAGCTGCTGCCTGTCCATGCTGGCGTTTTAGCACAGGCTTAACCATTAGCCTTGCTCTAATAAAAAGGGTCTTTACTGAGACACTTTTCAATGGTGTCAATATGGTGCTGGACATTGCCCATCCTGTTTTATTCAATTAAATTGGAGAGGTAACTGAAATGATGATTTTGCCCTTCCCTCCAGATTGACTCACGCATGCACAAGCATCGTTGGCTTCTCTCCTATCCGAAGTTCCGAACTGCTGCTTCTCTCTCTCGCAACTTCCAGGCTGCTGCGGCGGTGGAATCCCGAGGGAGCAGCGGCCCCTCCCGTGCAGCCAGTGTCCGCAGCCCCTCTCCTGCAGCAGGTGGCGGCGGCGGCGGCGGCTGCATCTGATGCGAGCCGCGCCCCTCCTGTGCAGCCGGAGGCGGCGGCGTGCGCGTCTGAGGGGAGCCGCGCCTCTTCCGTGCAGCCGGCGGCGCCCGTATCTCAGGGGAGCCACGCCGGCACGCCCCCTCCCGCGCAGCATCTGAATGGGATGGAGGTCTGTGGATTCCTCCGCGAGATTTTTCCCAAGATCAGCCGATCTTTCACCAGGGGCATTGTTGTCCAGAAAATATATTTTTCTTACCTGCTTGAGTCAAAAATATTATTATAAAGGTTATATTGACGTATTTAAAGGGTGTGTTACAGCAAAAACATGTTTTATTAGTGGCCTGTAGCAAAAGCCACGATTGAACGGTGTCCAGGAGCCAATTTTACCAAGTTCTTTGTACCCGCGTGTAGGTACGAGTATTTTAGCGGGTGAAACTATATGTAGCTAGTACGGGTATGGAGTGGTAATACCCAGAGGGTTTGTACCCCCATCCCTATCGATGAATCCGTTGATGTATCCAGCCGTCCCCGCGACGAATTGGGTTGTTTCTTGCTCTCCCATGGTCGACCCAAAGTCACCAATCTTAGTATTGTGAGACACATCGAGCATCCATCACATTGTAGGCTTGATGTCTCCGTGCAAATGTTCATATACGAGCCGGGACCGTTCCATGCTGTCGCACCAGCCCACAAGCATGAGAATGTTTCTCTGCCTTAGGCCCTGTTTAGTTCAGCAAGTTTTGCTGGCAACTGGCAACTTTTTTCACTATGTTTTCCGTGCCCTCTCTCACAAACACGCTTCCCAATGGTAACTTTCTTCACCACTTTTTCACCACTTTCACCCAACTAAACAGGGCCTTAATTAGGGCATGTTCAACGGTTAGACAGCTGCTGTCTGCAAGATGCATGCCATGTCACAAATAAACACTGAAAGAAAGTCGGGACGCATCCGTCTCTTGCGGACGCATCCGTCTGCTACCGCTGCATCCTCGGATGGGAAGGGATTTCGGACCTGGGTGGGGAACGGATTTGGGACTGGGTGGGAACCAGATATATGGTGGATTTTGGCGTGGATTGATGGATTTTTGCCGCCATGTTCGCACGCCAAATCTTCAGCTCCGGCAACGAGCCACACGAGATCGCATTTGCGTCAGCGTCTCCGAAGATGGGCCGTACAACGGTGCTGGAGCGGGCGACGAATCCTGGGAGCACAAGCCGAAGCCGTCCTCTCGCGAAGCGACGACGCGCTCCTCTCCCTTCATTAAATGATGTACACGTCATCTTTCTTTGCCCGCGTGGAAGCAAAAAGACAGCGCGTAGACGGCTGTTGTACATGCCCTTAGTCTTCGCAATCAGCGGGACAAGCCGACAAGGTCAGTCCATACTCACTCTCAAGTCAACTAGTGATGCAATTTTGGGATTTATTCGCCTGCTAATGGGCCTTTTGGGCTGATTGCACTTTCGAATGGGCCTGTTTTACCGTCTCCCATCTATACGGGCCAAACGGATGGGAAGGGATTTCGGACCTGGGTGGGGAACGGATTTGGGACTGGGTGGGAACCAGATATATGGTGGATTTTGGCGTGGATTGATGGATTTTTGCCACCATGTTCGCACGCCAAATCTTCAGCTCCGGCAACGAGCCACACGAGATCGCATTTGCGTCAGCGTCTCCGAAGATGGGCCGTACAACGGTGCTGGAGCGGGCGACGAATCCTGGGAGCACAAGCCGAAGCCGTCCTCTCGCGAAGCGACGACGCGCTCCTCTCCCTTCATTAAATGATGTACACGTCATCTTTCTTTGCCCGCGTGGAAGCAAAAAGACAGCGCGTAGACAGCCGTTGTACATGCCCTTAGTCTTCGCCTGCAAATCAGCGGGACAAGCCGACAAGGTCAGTCCATACTCACTCTCAAGTCAACTAGTGATGCAATTTTGGGATTTATTCGCCTGCTAATGGGCCTTTTGGGCTGATTGCACTTTCGAATGGGCCTGTTTTACCGTCTCCCATCTATACGGGCCAAACCGATTACAACAAAATTATCCGGAATCTGAGAGCCGAGCGAAGCTCGGGTGGCTAGCTCCGACGGTGGTCGGGCAGCCCGTCCGAGTTCGATTCCCAGGAATCGCAACTCGGACGTCTCACCGGGGATTGTCCCCTGATTTGTTTCGTGCAGGTCCTAGACACTGGCGTGGTGCCACAATAGGATTACGACGTGCTCGTCGTCTACGAGGCTGTGGCTTCGGTGATCTCCAGAAAGACGCTTAAGGTGTATAGGTTGTAGTTTCTAGGGGTGTGCGTGTGTGATGGTGTGAGTGTGGTGTTGAGTTCAGATACTACAGCTTGTATACTAGGAGTCCAGGCGCAAAAAAAAAATTATCCGGAATCTTGTGGTTCTAGAGGAATCTGCATCTGCCAGCAACAGATTGTGCCAATGTTGCGAGGAGCATCAACGGACCTGGTACGAGGAGTTATGATTTTATCATTCGGGAAATACAAGCAAGACGTGAAGACTTTCAGGCAACGGAAATACAAGCAAGACGTCGACGCTCATTTACTGGCTAAGAGCTCTTTATTTAGTCAGGACGGTAGACATGTTTGATTTAGTGCACATCCGAAAGAGTATTTGTACCTCGTACTCTGTTCCTCAATGAATAAATAAGGGCGCGTTTGGTGCGGCTCCGCCTGGGGGTGCTCTAGCTCCTCACTACAGTAAATGTCACCAGAACTGTTTTTCCCTGTAGCGCAGAGCAGAACGGAATAGCTCCTTGCTACAGTCAACTGAGGGTCTGTTTAGTTCACGGTGAAACTTTGAAACTTCACTATTCATCAAAGGAAATCTTACATGCATGAAGTATTAAACGTGTGTTAATGACAAAACCCATTCCATAACCCCTGGTAACTTTGCGAGACGAATCTAACGAGCCTAATTAGGCCATGATTAGACAATATCGTGCTACAGTAAACAATCTCTAATGACAGATTAATTAGCCTTAATAGATTCGTCTTGCGATTTCCCGTCCATCCATGTATTTAGTTTTATAATTAGATCATGTTTAGTCCTCCTAATTTTCGATTTAAAATTGAAAACTTTCTTTCGCAAACTTCCCAAACGGAGGAGGAGCGGACGGAGCTGACAAAAGTTGCTTCACCTGCTCTGCGCTACAGTTGTGCTACAGGGAGCTACAGGGGCTACAGTAAATGGAGCCGGAGCACAAGAAGCTGTGCCAAAGAGGCCCTAAGTTGCGAGTTCTTGGGGATCTCGGAAGCGCCAGGATTCCGCCGCCGGGGCCGGCGCCGGACCCGCGCTGGCGGCCGCATCGGGAGGCGTAACGGATGACGTCACCGTCCACCAACCCCACACCATCCTTGGAAGCTTCGGTGTGGACGAGGAGCCTTCCTCCCCTCCCCTTTGGTATATGGCTGGAACGAGATTAGCAGCCACACTCGCACGCCACTCCGCCTGCCTGCTCCCGCTCCCGCCCCCTCACGCCGTCGCCGCCTCCGCCGCCCGCCGGCTGTGCTCCCCTTCTTCCTCCTCGCAGCGAGGTACGGTTCCGGCCCCCCTAGCTTCCCCTCTTTCTCGGGCCGCCCTGCGGCTGTTGTCCTGCGGGGGCGCCTCCTGAATTTTGCACCCCCGCCGCTGCAGTTGCAAGGATCGAATCGCTCGGGTGCCTGTTTGCGGTTTGGGCTCCGGCCCCGTTTTGTCGGATTTTTTTTTCCGTTTGGGTGATGGCACGTATTGCAGATGGAATTGGACTCTGTTACGAGTAGAACCACTGAATAAACAGTTTGAGCCTGCACATTACTGTTTACAGAGTACATGATACAGAGTATTGTTGTGCGGGGTAAGCAAATGAGTACGTTCCGATCAGTTTGTGTTGTTGACTTGTTGTGCTTCTAGCTTATTTAGCGACTACAGTAGTCACTATCAAAGCTATGTGGATCTTGGAGCAAGTGATTTCTTACCTTCAATCAGTACAAGGCTGTTGACTAGGGAGCAACATGATGGTATCTGCTAGAGGAAAAACTGTTCTGCGAGGACAGACGCCCCCCCGCCGCTGGTCTGAATAGCTTCGCCGCGACTCCAGGACCCTCGGCGGCGCGTACCAGGAGGCGGACGGCGCGACCCCGTAGCCCGGCGGCGAGCACCAGGCGCGCACCAGGAGCTCGCCTGGGATCCCACGTGGTGCTGCCCCAACGCCACCGCCCCCATCGCGCCGCCAGCCGCTGCCCGAGCTGAGGGCTTGCGCCCGCGGATCTCGCCGTCGTCCCCGAGGCTTCTTGCCACTCGGCTGGATCCAGCTGGTTCGAGGCGTTCCAGAGACTCCTCCAGCTACAGCACGGCGGTAACGGGAGGTAGGATGAGGTGGCACGCCTGACAACCGGCTCCGGCTGTTTCGAGGAGGTTCCGGAGGCCGCGCTACAGCAAAGTCTGCAACAAAAAAGAGAGTGAGACGGCTCCAGAAGTCACCAGAGAACAAGGAAGAGGAAGCCAACTTCCGTTCTCGCAGATTGCCGATTAGCTGTTCGTGCGCCGGCGACCATCAACCAAACCTAGTTTCCCACTGGGTTCTTTAAGCACCGCTTAGGAATTCTAGTAGAGGGATCGCTCTGCGCGCTTCAGATTGGAGCGTGGCATAGTTTGTTCCTCCCCGTGATCGAATGGCGTCGACCGGGGTTGGAGGTGTGGAAGGCTCAGGCCCTGAGAAAGTCCGTGTCCCAGGAACAATGGATCCAAGCATGGCTGATCTGCTGCAGCGCCTCAACTTGACGGCAGAGGAAGGAGGCATTGCGGAATTCAGCGACGATGAGGATGATGGAGAGCCTGCGGCGACGACGGAATGGGCGCTGATTGGGAAGGCTATGTCCCCGTCCGCGTTGCATGTGAGCACGATCGTTGGAGCGATGAAACCGGCATGGGGTAATCCGTACGGACTGAAGATCCGATCGATCGGTGAGAAGGGTGATAATCTGTTTGTGGCACATTTTGGTTGCAAGCATGATATGGAGAAGGCCTTGGCAGGATCACCTTGGATGATCGGAAAACATGCTGTGATAATGAAGGAATATGACGAGAAAGTCAAGCCGTCTGACATTCGTTTTGATCGCATGGAACTCTGGGTGCGAATTCTCAATCTTCCTCTTGGTTGGATGAACTTGCACAGGGGGGCTCGTGCCATGGGCCTCCTGGGAGATGTGGTGAAGATGGATGTTGACGGAGATGGAAAAGCTAGTGGCCCGTTCTTACGTGCCAGAGTGGCCATTGAGGTGGCTAAGCCGATCCGGCGTGGTGTTCTTCTTAAGACGGACAAGTTGAAACCGCCGGAATGGTTTAAAGCACAATACGAGAAGCTTCCTTTTTTCTGCCGTTCCTGTGGGCTGATGGGGCACACTGATCTCGAGTGCGCAACACCGGACCCAAAAGATGAGAATGGTAAACTGCCATATGACACCAACCTGCGAGCTCCTGATGAGAGGAAGAAGAAGCTGCAAAGTTTTGCGGATGCTGCAGCTGAATCCTTTGGCAATGCCTCTTCATCTGACTCCCGATCGGTGCGCGGGTCGGTGGGCAATAAGGGGAAACAGGCCTCGGCAAAAACAGGAAAAGAGGATGGCCGGGAAGCCAAGGAAGAGGTAGTGTCGCCCCTCAAGACGCAAGATCAAGGGGGGCGAAAGGAAGTTCCAGTGGAAATAACAAAAGGTGTGTTGGGGTCTAGCGCGAACCAACAACTTTTTGAAGTCAAGAAAACTGAGGTACGGAAGCCAGTGAGGAAAAGGAAATCCAAAGGAGCAGGGGGAACGTCCTCACCGGCGCAAGACCTTAACTTACCAGTGGTGGACAATTCAGCACTTGTGCCGGCAGGGCTTGTGAGCGCATATGCTAGCCAATTGGATACTGTTTTTGAGGGTCAAGAAACCATCTCGGATGAACTGTTGAAGAAGCAAAAAAAGTCCGACAATTATCAAACTGCGAGATCGGCGGCGGCTGCGAGTGGCAGCCCCCGCCGAGCACAATGAAAATCTTATGTTTGAACTGTCGGGGCTTGGGGCAGCCCGAGGCAGTTCAAGAGCTACGTAGCCTGTGTGAGCTACATCGGCCCACGGTGGTGTTTTTGTCAGAGACGAGACTATTCTCTGATAAAGTGCATGGATTGCAACGCTCCCTGTGTTTTCCCAATGGCATAGGCGTGGGGAGCTATGGGAGAGGAGGTGGTCTGGCTATGTTGTGGACGAAGGATGTGGATGTGAAACTTCATTCCTATGACAAAATGCATATTGATATTGCTGTCTTGGACCCAAGTTCACAGGAGGAGGAATGGAGATTTACAGGCTTCTATGGGGAGTCACGGAAAGAATTGCGTTATCGGAGTTGGGATCGCTTAAGGCTGCTCAAGAGCCACTCGACGCTTCCCTGGTTGTGTGCTGGGGACTTTAACGAGGTGCTTAATGCGGCTGAACAGATTGGAGGCCAGGTGCGCCCAGAACGCCAAATGGAGGGTTTTAGGGATGCTGTATCGGTTTGTGGTTTTACGGACCTTGGTTATATTGGGCTCCCATATACTTGGGATAACCGGCAACAGGATGGTCATAACATCAAAGTCCGCTTAGACCGTGGCCTTGCAACAGATACATTCCTAACCTTGTTTCAAGATGTGAAGCTCTGGCATGTGCAAACAACAGAATCAGATCATTGCGCATTGCTGATTGATTGCATAGATACTCGGCAAAGGAGACGAAGACGGAAAAGTTTTCGGTATGAGAACATGTGGCGACGCGATCCAACTTATATGGACACGGTGAAACGATCCTGGGTGGTGGGTGAGGGCACGCCGACGCTAGCTGATGTCCGACGACAGCTGGGGTTGGTGCAGAACTCATTGCAGGAGTGGGAGCAGACGACTTTTGGGTCTGTGCGTCAGGAATTGAGGCGCCTGAGGCAGGAACTTGAGCAGGTGCGAGGAAATTCTTTAGGCTCGGGACCGCCGCGGCGGGAAAGGCAAATTATGTCTCGAATGGCGGAGATGCTCTCGCGGGAGGAGTGCATGGAGAAGCAAAGGTCGAGGGTGGATTGGTTGAGGGATGGGGATAGGAACACGTCCCTCTTCCAAGCAAAATCAAGGGAACGTGCACGATGTAATCGTATTAATTCCCTGAGGAAAGATGATGGTTCATGGGCGCATGAACAAGGGGAGATTGAGGCCATCGCGGTGAACTTCTACCAAACCTTGTTCACGGCCCAGGAAGAGCTGGACCCGGTTGCCATTCTGGAGCATGTACCGCAGAAAGTATCGGCGCAGGCAAACAACTCCCTCACAAGGCCCTATACTGAGGACGAGGTGCGCCGAGCTGTCTTCATGATGGGAGCTAATAAGGCACCGGGGCCTGACGGACTCACGGCGGGTTTCTACCAAACTCATTGGGACGAAATCGGCCCACAAGTTGCTGCGGCGGTGATCAATTTTCTTAATGGTGGTGACATGCCTGAGGAGATTAATCAGACCACCATTGTTTTAATTCCAAAATGCAAGAATCCGCAGGAAATGAAGCTATTTAGGCCTATCTCTTTGTGCAATGTGATTTACAAGATTTGTTCAAAGGTGTTGGCTAATAGATTGCGGACTTTTATAGACGAGATTATTTCTGAAGAGCAAAGCGCATTTGTCCCTGGGAGACTGATCACGGACAATGTGTTGATTGCCTATGAATGCATTCACTACCTTAGAAGGAAGAAAGGAAAAACAGGCGCTTGTGCGATTAAACTTGACATGGCAAAGGCATATGACCGTGTTGAGTGGGCTTACCTAGAAGGAATAATGCTGAAACTGGGCCTTCATACAGACTTCGTTTCTCTGGTGATGAGGTGTGTAACATCTGTTTCTTTCAGCATTAAAGTTAATGGTGTTTTGTCGGACTGTTTCAGACCTACAAGAGGGATTTGACAGGGAGACCCGATTTCACCATACTTGTTTTTGTTATGTTCGGAGGGGCTCTCAAATCTCCTGAAGGGGATTGGCCCAGTGCATATCTCGAGGGGAGTTCGAGTGGGGATCCACGCACCCTGGGTATCGCACCTTCTCTTTGCGGATGATTGCTTGGTTTTTTCAGAAGCTTCGCAGAGGGGGCTGATCGACTGAAGGAAATTCTGGAAATTTACAGTAAAGGTTCTGGACAATTGGTTAATAGAGAAAAATCAGCTATCTTCTTTAGCGACAATTGTCAAGATGAAATGAAAGAAGTGATGCGGGATCGGTTAGATATACAAAAAGAGGCTCTTGCTGAACGGTACCTGGGTCTTCCTACAGCTGTTGGCAGATCAACTACTGAAGCCTTTGAGTACATACCGGCCCGAGTAAAAGGAGCAATCGAGAGCTGGAGTGGTAGACAGGCAAGCTGTGCAGGCAGGGAAACTCTACTGAAATCAGTAGCGCAGGCGGTGCCAACTTATTCCATGAGCTGCTTCTTACTTCCGGTTGATACCTGCAAAAAAACGAGACAAGCGATTGCCAATTATTGGTGGGGGAGCTCGGCTGACAACAAACACATTCATTGGATGAAATGGGATCATCTAACAAAGCCGAAGTGTAATGGTGGAATGGGCTTCCGTGATCTGAGAAGGTTTAATGTGGCGATGCTTGGTAAACAAGGATGGAGACTACTAACAAGACCTGAGGCGTTGTGTACCAGAGTCCTGAAAGGACGATACTTTCATGATTCTGATTTTATGGAGTGCACTCGGATGAAGAAAGCGAGCTGCACTTGGAGGGCTATTCTTGCAGGGCGGGATGCTTTGACACCCGGACTGATCAGGAGAATTGGAGATGGTAAATCAACAAATATTTGGGAACATAGATGGATCCCACAGCATTTTGGAGGTAAACCTATAACCCCAAAGGATGGACAGGAATTGACTCATGTGGATCAACTTCTCACTACTAGTGGTTGGTGGAATGAGGAGAAGGTAAGAGAAAACTTCATCAGTATTGATGCAGACTCAATCTTGAGAATTCCAGTACGGGGACGGGCGGATGATGTTTGGGCCTGGGAACCGGAGAAGCATGGAAATTATTCTGTCAAGTCTGCATACAAGTTACTGGATATCTTGAGTAGACAGCAAGAGAATTTGAATACATCCGGTCAGTCAAGTGATGATATGTGGAAACGAATTTGGAAACTTGATGTCCCACCGAAAGTCAGGGTGTTTTGGTGGAGAGTTATACACGAATTTCTGCCAGCAAAACATGTGTTGTACAAATGCCATGTCGAACAAGAGGCGCACTGTAACACATGTGGAGCTCCGGCCGAAACAATTAAACATGTTCTTATGGATTGCACTGTCGCTAGAATTTTCTGGGAACAAGCTAAATATCTGACAGGTGTTAAGATACCTAATCTACATCCTGTAACCTGGGCAAGAGATTTGCTTACATTGGGAACGGCAAGGGATCGAGCAGTCGTCCTCTGCGGTATGTGGTCGTTATGGACACTGCGGAATAAACGGCGACATGGTGAAACGGAATGGCCAATTCAGAAGGCAGTGTTCTGGGCTAGAGACACGGCATTTGATCTATGGGAGATCTTACACCCGCAACAACAAAAGGCGACACCTAGCAGAGCACCTCGATGGCAGAAACCAGAAACTGGCTGGGTGAAGGGTAATGTGGATGCGGCCTTCTCTGCAGAATCCAGAATTGGAGGAACTGGAGCGGTGCTGCGTGATGATGCCGGGGTCTTTCTTGGAGCTCTAGCTATTCCGTATGTGCAGGGTATGGATGCAACGACGATGGAGGCCTGGGCATGCAGAGATGGCATGAGTTTGGCTCATCGATGCGGTATTACGAAGCTGTGCCTCGAAACTGACTGCCTAGAGCTGATGTGGCTGTGGAGAGATAGAGAGATACAGAGATCGGTGATCCTATCCTCATGGAGATGCATGAGCTTAGTCTGCTTTTTTCTAGTTTCACGCTTGTGCATGTTAGTAGAGCTTGTAATCGTGTAGCCCATGAGTTTGCCAGGCAGGCTATTGGCTTGGCTGAGACGGTGGAGTGGCGTCAAGCCCCGTCCAGCATCCTTAGCCTGTTGGAAGCTGATTGTAACCAGGTTGCCTGATATGAATGAAAGCTCCAAGTCTCAAAAAAAAAAAAAACTCCAATAGATGGATGGACAGTTCTGAACTTCTGAAATCTTGTTAGTTTCGTGATAATTTTCACACCATATTGTTTATTTTAATTGCTTTGCTAGGTGATTATTCAAAAATGGGTGATTCATGTGGGAGCAATGGCCATGGCGGTGTTACACGCGTGCTATTCTGTGGACCATACTGGCCTGCTGCTACTAATTACACCAGAGAGTATTTGCAGAGCTATCCATTCATTCAGGTTAGTTGCACATTTCACATTGTAGATGGTGCTATGCAAGAAATCTGTAGCTACATGTATCTGAAGTTGTAATATTCATATGAATCTATCTGACTGTGCATTATTTTTCAGTCGTAGGCTTCGTGTTACAAAACTTTGACATGTCCTATATATGTGTACATCTAATGCTGTGGGTGGGTTATAATTTGGCAAATGCATTGCAAGATATTGCTCTTCTCCTCTGCTAGTTACCATTACTGCACAGTTGAAACCTTTCTGGCCCTTGTAATAATAGTTTGACCTTCAGAGCAACAATGAGATGGTAACATGTCCTTGAAAAGAATAGAAAGCAGGACATACTTTGCTTACCCCATATCAATAAGTGGACCAATCTGATCAAATAGTATCATACAAATATCTGATGCCAATTTGTCATAATAATTAACTTTCTTTTAAATGGTACAACATTGTACAAATTTTCAAACTTTTGCATCGCAAATGTAGAAATTTCTTTTTCGACGAACCAAATGTTACGATATTAATAAAATTACTCTCACAGATGTAAAACTGTGAAAGCTCAGCATCACTAAAAGTTCTGTAACTTTGGCTGGTCACCGCTTCCTTGTTTTCATATTTATTTGGAATAAGGTGTTGGGTGTGTAATGTCCATGCTTTTCATTTTCTACATTAAACAAATCTTTGATCCTCTTTACTCTATTGTAGTAGTTTGGTAGTAGGTCCTCACCTCATAGTATTGAGGCAATGAGCATGCCTTATGTGAGTCAAATATGACTATGTCCATGCATTTTTGCAGGTTGATGAAGTAGGTCTTGAGCAGGTACCTGATGTTATTCAAAACTATCATATATGTGTGGTAAAAAATCGGCGTATAGATTCAGATATCATTGCCAAGGCAACTCAGATGAAGATTATTATGCAGTATGGTGTAGGGTTAGAAGGTGATTAGAACTCTGGTCTTATCTTTTCTACTCAATCAATCTATCAACTTTACTAGTCTATCTCTTATATTAAGTTCACACTTTTCTGCAGGTGTCGATGTAAATGCTGCTACAGAACACAAAATCAAAGTCGCACGGATACCTGGAAGTACAACAGGAAATGCAGTCTCTTGCGCAGAAATGGCAATCTATCTTGCTATGGGTGTTCTGCGTCAACAAGTATGTGTTTTATCACTAGCCGTTTTGACCACGTGTTTGTTGGAAGTAATCTTCTTCTGTTTCAATTTTTTGAAGCTTTGCTTTGATGAGTGCCAATACTTAATAACACCACTTTTAGTGTCGTAAACATTACATTGTGTACACTTCTCAAGTTATCATGAATAGTCCTTGGCTGGCCTTGATTGATTGATGCAAATATGATGCAAGCAAGCATAATATACTCTGCAGCATTAGGTCCTTCATTTAACCTGTGTCTAATTTTTTTTTGGTTTTCTATGGATCGGTAGTAAATGCGTAATGTTTTGAATTAGCAATTTTGAGTTCCAGGCCTGCATGTTTGGATAAAAAATTAGCATTGCAAGTGGAATTTTTAGTCTGAAGTTTGCAACAATTATATTGTCCACCTCGTTTCTATTTTCAGTTAGGCAGTTGCCATAGAATCTAGCTCTGAGACATTGTCGTATCTTCATAAATCACAACATAGTTAGAATGCATTTTAGAGGTAAAAAGGAATGTAATGCTGTAAAAGGATGTTACACATTGATGATGGGTATTAAAATTACTCCCTTTGTACCTTTTATAGCATTTGGCATAAGACTTTAATCATTGACTTTTTCTAATAACAGATAAGCAAATATACGGAATATATAATCATCTGGTAAGCTGATGATAAATCTTCCAGTAATATTTCGATTTGCAAATCATAATAACTTTAGTTTGTTATCGTAAGTAGTGTTCAAAGTTTTAAAAGTTTGATGTGCATACCTAAATGACATCTACATAGAAACACAGGGAGTAGTTTTTAGTTCAAGTGTTCCCTCTACTTATTTTAGTAACCACAATCAGGCCACTGTAGATTTGTTTGTCATGTATGTACCGTAGAAGATATATATAATTATATATTCATATCCTCCTATCTGTTTTAACTTTGAGTATTTACCTTGCAGAAGGAGATGGATACTGCTGTGAGTCGGAAAGACCTTGGTCGTCCAGTTGGAGAAACATTATTTGGCAAAACAGTATGCTCGTGGTGTATACCCCTTTGCTTCTTTGACCTACTTCCCATGGGTACATATCCCATTCATGTAGTTATTCATATTGTGATGTGCTTTGTAGATCCTTATCCTAGGATTTGGAGCCATTGGTGTCGAAGTTGCCAAGAGGCTAAGACCCTTTGGAGTAAAAGTTCTTGCTACCAAAAGAAATTGGTCATCAGACACTTTGCCATGTGGTAGGCCACAGTACCTCAATATTATTCCCTTTAAAAAAATTCCGTTCTGTTCCACTCGCCTAAAACATGCCAGTGCAGATGTTGATGAGATGGTTGACAAGAAAGGTGGTCCAGAAGATATGTATGAATTTGCTGGAGAAGCTGACATTGTTATAACATGCATGGCCTTGAACAACGAAACTGTTAATATCTCTCCTGGTGCATTCTTTTTCTAAATTTCTTCTAGATAAACTCTACTTGATTTTGGTTAGGGTGTAATCACTTTTACAGGTTGGAATTGTGGATCACAAGTTCCTTTCTTCAATGAAAAAAGTATGTGCTTGTTTCTGACAAACTGAATTACTGATTTCCAAGGTTATCAGATTTATGGGTTCGTCATTTGATTGAGAAGGACTCATGCTATCTGTCGAGAACATCTTTATTAGAAAATGTTGTGTAGCATGGAATATTAAAACGTTGGATAAACACATGCTCCAGGTGTCTAGTGGATTAACTTGAATTACCTTTACTTTTACATAGGGATCATATCTGATCAACATTGCAAGAGGACGTCTGCTGGACTACAATGCTGTGTTTGCTCACCTCAAATCAGGCCATTTAGCTGGTTTGGGCATTGATGTTGCTTGGATGGAGCCATTTGATCCGGAGGATCCTATTCTGAAATTCCCAAATGTTATTATAACGCCACATGTGGCTGGAGTCACCGAATACTCTTACAGAACGATGGCAAAGGTCTGCACTTGTTCCTTGCAAGGCCCATCGTTACTTTTCACTACTTTTTCCCTATCAAGAACGATGGCAAAGGTCTGCACTTGTTCCTTGCAAGGCCCATCGTTACTTTTCACTACTTTTTCCCTATCAAGTACTTCAGTTAAATAGCAGTATAAATTGTATGTTTAAATTCTTTATGTTCGCTACATGACATGTTTATAGAACCTCCATAGGCTCAGATGAAAAATAAGCATTAGGGAAAATAATCCTTTTTCATATTGCACAATTAAAAGTATCAGAAGAATAAGAACCTTTCTTTTCTTCAATAGAAAGTCATGTCATGAACCTTGCTCTATATATGTCATGAAGTTCTTTATTAGAAAGACATCCTTGTGGGCTGTTCAACATTCAACTTCAGTAATCCTATCTTTTTACTACACAATATATTCTGTGTGAATCAAATAACAATTCATGGTAGCGAGAATGTGGTAAAAGTGGCAGTCCATAGTTCTCATGTACTATACATTAAATTTACCATGGCCACTTCTTGCATATTTCCTTGTCATATATAGAGCAAGTACTTCATGTTATAGGCATATTGACATATTGTTGCCAGTTTCTGTGGCCAATTTTTCATCTTATAGTAACTTTTGCTCTGCCTTCTGCAGTCTGTTGGTGACACTGCCCTCCAGCTTCATTCAGGGGAGGCGTTCACGGGAATAGAGTTTGTCAACTAAATTGCGGGTCGTATTAGCTATTGAATTCAGATGAGAATTGCTGTTGGAATAAATCGAACATGCAACAGCATGCTATTTCCCCGGTGACAGATTTTATTGCAGTAAATATATACATCTTGTCATGAGTTACAGAAAGTCTGCTACCTGGTTTTACCTGAACTCATGCTACCTGTGCCGGATTTGTCTCTTGCTCCATCTAGATTATATAATCTAGCTTATGAACTAGAATATTATGGTAAAAGGTCATCATGGACCACCAAATAATCTGAAATAAGCTACCCATGTGCAGCTTATTTGAGATTATTTGAGTCGTCCATGGTGGTCTTTTACCATAATGCTCTTGACTCATAAGCTAGATAATATAATCTAGATGGAAACAAACGCCGATTATGATGTCAGAGGCAAATACTAAACTGAAGATGTCTCTGACGAAACTAAATTGTAGTTGGCTACGTCGGTCTAAAAAAAGATAAAAAGTTTGTAGAGATCTGCAACTTTGTACTTGATTTTGTTGAAAAAAATCTGATACCATTTAGATTTATAGTTCAGTGACAAGAGATTCTGGCAACAAGAGTTGAACGCTTAAGATATTTATAAAACAAGGTCCTAACAGTACAAGCATAGCATATAATGTTGAACTGGGCCTTACTTTTCTTATAGCAGTTTTAAAAAATGTTGAATGCAAAAGATCAATGTAACGAATTGATCAATCGGATTAAAATAGAAGAAAAGACGAAAGGGAAAAGGGAAAGAAGAAACAAACCTGAGCTCCAGTGCTCCAACACTCACGCCCTGTCAGCTTATTGGGCCTCCAGCGAGCGCCTAGGTCAGTGTTGGGCTCCTAAGTCAGTGTTGGGCTTTCCCTGGGCTGCGAGACACAGCGATTCGACCGCGCTCCCAGAAGAAGATGGGTAAGCCCAAATGAACAGCAACCACTGCGTGAAATTTCAAAATTAAACGAAATATCACAGAGGANGTGTTGTTGGTGGTGGTTTGTTGTGTTGTGGTTGAACGAAATCTATATTACTGCGTGAAATTTTGATTTTCCTCAGAAAAAATAACAAAATACCTGAAATGTTCGTTTCTAAATTACATATGTTAAATTACTGCAACAAATCATGCAAACCACACCCCACACCTTTAGTTACAACAATGGAGGAAATACTCCACATGTTTTGGTGAACGCGGATAATTGTATACACTCAAACATATCCTTGTCTATATGCAACATCTGCATACTTATTGAAAGACAGATGAAAATATTTTGGAAGCAGACCATGCCAATATTAATTGTGCTACGAATCACGCTCAGTACTCCAGATTGTCATCAAACATTTATATATTTCTCTAGAGGCCTTTCATGCGTATATTTCTCTTGAGTCTCTTCCTTTTCAGCAGCAGTGGCCACGGCGCCTGCGGCCTCATTTAAGCCCATTTTCTGTATTGCGTTTATGAAGGCATCAATTTCAGTGGCATGTATTTTGTAAGGCGTGTAGCTAGGACCCGGGAAAGGCCGAGCTTCTACTTCCTGCCTATACTCTGTTAACGCCTTGTTAATGATCTTGCCAACATTGCCAAATTGTTTGCAGAATCTGTGTATGACCTGCGAGTAAAGCATATATATGCACACAAGAAGTTCCACAGGAGGAAAAAAAAAATATGGGGAAGCATGACAGCTAAAGATGGATTCAAAGAATTGTTAGGATTTACCTTAGAAACAGATGTGTTTGGAAACATTCCTAGCAAGTCATTGTTGTATGTGTTTTTTTGTCAGTGCCTCTCTGAGGAGGCAGAAGCCACCTATTTAGTCCTCTAAAAGAAATAATTCACCAATTGTTCTTTTATGGAGTATTGTAGATGTACTTATAATCTTCATTCAAGAACTTTAATTATATGTTCTACAGAATTAAGGCAAAATTAAATGTTCTGAATTCTTGGAGAGTAAATATTCTGAATTTTTTTGGAACTATTCCCACAACATCCACATGCATGGCTGCAGTATTTATGGGGGTTCTCTAGATGTGAATTTAACAACCGATAAGGCAATAATGTAACTAATTGAATTTCAGTTATTCGATACTATATGTTTTATTAGCTACGAGGTAATAATAAAATTTATATGTGTGTTGAAAACCATGTTAAAAACTATGTAGGAAGTACTGTAAGGAATAAGAAAACTTGATGAACCTGACCACTGCAGAAGGATCCAGCTCCAATGCCAATGGTCGGAATTTGCAACGTTGATGTCACCGCAGCTGCTACTGGAGAAGGCACACACTCCAGCACAACTGCGAAGTAACCTGCATCCTGCAAGGCGAGTGCTGTCTCTACCACCTACACAAAATTATTAAAGCATTTAGAAGCACACATGAAGTTTGCCTATCAACATAATACCGAACATGTATAGGCACCAGTCTTACAATATATAAGCTGCTCACCTTGAGGGCACTGTCCATTGTCTTCCCTTGTGCTCGAAATCCACTGAGCGCGCTAACTGCCTGCGGAGTGAGGCCAGTGTGCCCCATAACAGCCACTCCAGCATCCACGATAGCCTTGGCTGCACTTACTCTTGAGGGTGCACCCCCTTCCAATTTTATTGCATCCATTCCACCTTCTTTTATGATCTTCACTGCAGATTCAACAGCCTAAGACAAAGGGCAAAAAATCGTTGACTTCAATTATTAGAAAGAAATGCAACCAAAGAAACAGTATCTTTTTATCAGTAAATGTATGTGGAGTAAGCTAGCTGTTCAATTGTTATTTAAATTTGGAAAATTGTTACTTACTCCCTCTGTCCTGAAATATACTTGGTTTTCCCAAAGTCAATTTAGTCTACTTTAACCAATCTTGTAGAAGAGAGTAATAATATTTACGCTATCAAATAAATATAGTTAGATTCACTATGAAATCTGTTTTTATAATTTAAATTTTTGATGTATTAGATATTAATACTTTTCTCTATAACAAACAGTTGCTCTAGCATAATGATTAATAATCAAATTAAACTAAATGAGCTGTGGAGACTTAATCTTCAAATATGTTAGTCTTTACAAATTCATATGCCAATTTAATGTCTTTTATACGAGGTAGGAGGTGCCCACAATTTTCACTATATGAATGGGCTTCAATCAAAATTTTGCAAGTGGGTGCCCACGCCGAAGAATGACAGACACGGTGTGTGCTGTTGCTCAAAAGTAAGTGCTCAAAATATTAGTTATAGAACCAAAATATATTGGGAGCTCAAATAACTTTCTTCACCAACTGTGTCCAAAAATTGGTCTAAAAATTTCAATTGCTGCCATATCACCTTGAGTATGGGCCTATCATTTCACCATATCCCCATGTGGTAAAAATGAACGATAGCGCCAGCAGGGAATTATAACCAATAAAAAGTGACAAAAATATGATGCGTGTGAAAAATTGTCGTGAAAAGAAACATATGTGCACAAAACCTATATGTGGAGAACGAAGAAAAAAGTCGTGGAAAAAAATGTAAGATCACATAAATTACACGGAGAAAGAAAAATACTATGTGGGAAAAACACGAGAAAAAATGCCATGCGGAAAAATCATTGAGCCAAAAAGAATGGAGAAAAATAGCTTCCGCACAAAAAATCGTGGATTGGGAGCACTAGCAGAAATGCAAATCTGGCTCACTATAGCTCCACTGTTGGGATGCCAAAATATTGGGAGCCGATTTGCGCTAATATTAGAGTGCTATTTTTTAGCTTTATTCCAAAACTAATTATTGTGACTGATTTTGGGGCATTGATTACGGTTCCTTTTTTCCCTTTTCCTTTTTTCTAGCTACAGGGGAATCACCTTTCATCGATTCAAGATATTGGGGAGAGTAGCTACAGCAGATCCCCTTTTCCCTTTCTATCTCATCTGACAATTGTGCTCTAAGATTTGTGCAGGGCCCAGAAATCATGCGGCTGAGATGAATAAAAAAGAAAGGGAGAAGGAAAGGAGAGAGTGGCAAATCCCCTTTAAAAAGGGGAGAGGAGGGGAGTTAAAGGGGATTGAGAAAAAAATAAAGGAAAAGGGGAATAGAAAAGGGATCTGTTGGAGAGAGTTTTTTTTCATCTCAATCCTCTTTAACCAGAAATAAAGGAAAAAGGGGATTGGTTTTCTCAATATGTTGGAGATGCTTAGGGGTGGGCATTCGGGTTACCCGAAAATTTCGGGTCGGGTTTTTCGGGTTTTAGGAAGTTCGGGTTTTCATAATTGAAACCCGAAATTTATTTAAAAAAATTGCTACCCGACATTTCGGGTACCCGAAAATTCGGGTTCGGGTTTCAGGTTACCCATATTACCCGAAATTGCGTATCTCAACTAAGAGAACAAGAAAATATAGTGAGTAATCAAACAATTTTGTAGATCTAATTAATTGATATGCATACAAATATCACATACAACAAGGATAAATTGAGCCAAGATTTGATCCAATGAATCCACACAAATCAAACAAAGATTTGCATAGAGAGATTTCCTCCCACTCTAGGATGACACTAAAGTTCGGGTTTTTCGGGCTATTCGGGTACCGGGGTTCTAAACCCGAATTACCCTAAATAATTTCGGGTTTTATAAACTACTACCCGAATTAGCTTCGGGTTATTTCGGGTTCGGGTTATTTGGGTTCGGGGTCGGGTTATTCGGGTTCGGTCTTCGGGTATCGGGTTTTATGCCCACCCCTAGAGATGCTCTTAGTTGCCACAGTAGCTAGCGGTTTTTTTTTGGGTGCAGTTGAGTCATTGAGTGCATCGATTCTTGTTATGCTGTAATTGTCGTCTCTTTTCTGCATTTCACGAATGACAGACGATGCGTGTGGGTCGATCAGGTACTTGAGCGGACGATGACTCGTAGCTGCCGAAGGGCAGGTCGCCGACGAGGAACGGCCGCGCCGCGCCGCGCGCGACGGCGCGGCAGTGGTCGAGGGCGAGCCGGAGCGACATGGGGAGCGTGTTGCCGTGGCCGTGGACGACCATGGCGGCGGAGTCGCCGACGAGGCACATGTCGATCCCGGCGGAGTCGGCGTGGGCGGCGGAGGGGTAGTCGTAGGCGGTGACCATGTTGATGGGCTCCCCGCGGCGGTGCTTCCCGCGGAGGGTCGCCAGTGTCACGCGCCGCGGCGCCGCCGCGCCCTCCTGAGGCTGCTGCGCCGGCGGGCTGCCGTAGACGGCTGCCTCGGCGGCGCCGTTGCTTTGCAGTCGCCAAGAAGGCGTCCTCGTCTTTGCACCGGCGGCGGCGATCCTCACGCGCTCGTGTGATGGTTGGTGGGGGGAGAGACAGAGACAATAAGCGGGTGTTTTGCATGGAGAGGTTCAGAACTTTGGGAGCCATTGTCCACTTATCTTCTTTTTTCAGTTAGAGTCAGAATTTGGTAAGACTGGCAGGCCTAGTTGACATGAGAGCAGTATAAGGTGTTTTGCTCAACATTAGGTGGTTGATATTTTTCATATTCCATCAATGCAGTTGGTGAATATTCCGGTTATTAAGATAAAACATATTCCCGGCCAAAAAAGAAAATGTTCTAGTTACATAAAGATGTTTTAAAAGTGGATTTTCACAGTTCAATTTAGATCAGATGGTCATCTTGCCTTATAGATCCACAGGGAATATTTTTAGGTGCGGGCGAAAATAATTTATAGGTGCGGGGCGGAGACCTGCTCTTGGTTTTCGCACCTAAAAATATGCGTTAGCAGAAGCGGGCGCCGGCCCGAACCTACAAAACCATTTTCAAGGGCGGGCCAAGCCCCCAACCGCACCTAGAAATCGATTTTCAGGTGCAGTTGGGGGCTTGGCCCGCACCTGGAAACGTCCTTGGCAAGTGCGGGCGGCGGCCTCAACCGCACCTACAAATTGTGTTTGTAGGTGCGGTTGAGGCCGCCGTCCGCACCTATAAATGTTTCGCGCGCCGAAATGTTTCCTGTTTCACGCCAAAAATTGATTCACACCAAATATTTAGAATATTTTTTAAATTTGTTTTCTAATCCCAACAAATTTATTTGAATCAGTATGATGCGACCAAATTTCATGTGATTTATAAGCGTGTATGGATAGTTAAACATTGATAGTCTTAATACAAACTACTGCACAAAAGAACATGTCCATTACAACAACGGGTACTTCTGCCACTCACGAAGACAACGAAATTTTTCTTCCTTTGCTAATTCTGAGTCGGTGTCACACCCGGTTTTAAGGACAAAACCGAATGATATTCATATGTGTGCCAGGATCAAGTTTTCACACATATGAGACTTCATTAGTGATAAACAATAGTAGTATCACGTAAAACAATACAAAAACTTACAACTTATCAGAGTTACAGCTTATCCTGGAAACAAAGGCTCCAACACTTCACAGGCAATCGACTGGGGGTTGCATATGCCTAGCATCATCTTCAGCGGCTTCACAACAGCTTCTGAGCAGCAGTAAGCAAGGATGAGTACACTTATGGTTGGTACTCAGCAAGGCCACAAGAAATAACCAGAATAGCGATTTAATTTCATCTTAAATTTATTAATCATGTGAGGGTCCAGGCCGCTCTTAACCGTGAGCACGGCTGATATATCAGTTTTTAACACTCTGCAGAGTTTGTACACTTTCCCCACAAGCCGCGTAAAAGTTCAGAAGAACTTTGAACCCAACCATGCTGTGCTAGCTAGGCACAATACCACACTTCCGAGGTGTGATTGCATAGGGACGCTACGAGGCCTTTACAAAGACACACAGATAACTAGCAGCCCACTAGAGTTTCGGCAGCGGTGAGGTCCATAACCCTCCCTAATGAGGCCGTACCTTAGCAAAGGCTACTTCTCCAAGAGGACCGAGCTATGACCCCTTCACCGGCCCCCTTCTTGCCCTTTCGGTAAGGCCTGCCAGTCACCCGTATATCTAATTAATTAGCCAAGACCAGAGCCATATAGTACTCGTGGTTGTACTATTTTCCTGGGTGGTTCTCCATGTTCCAATTAACATCATCATGATATATTAAAAGTATAGATAGAAGGATGGTTAGGGACACTTGCCTTTCTCCAACGCAAAGTACTCTTACTGCTTGGCTGCTCTCGCTCACTTGGAATCTTGATCTTGAAAGCAACGAACGACGATCCTTCTTCAGTAGATAGAAATCGACGATGACAGAAACGGCGAAGGGCAGAGAACAGATGATGAGGGCCAACAGATGAACAATCTCCTTCGGCAGCTGATCGAGTGATCGACGGCGGCATCATATGGTGCGGGCGACGATCGGCGCGACATATTAGGGCAGTAGGGCGGCCCGACGCAGACATGCGGGGCTGGTACGTCTCGGCGTGCTGAAGCTCATGGTGGCCGGCCTCTGCGTCTTCCAGTCTATGGCAAGGGAGCACAACACGTCGATGGAGGGGGACAGCAGTGACCAGAATCAACGGCCCAAGACGGAGACGGCGGCCAGCGGGGGCTTCGTGAGGCGGCGGCGTTCCGGCGAGGGAGAGTCGTTGAGGACCGGTCGGAGGTGTTCAGCTCGACGAGATGAAGCTCCTGTTGGTGTCGTCTTCTTCCAGTAGCCACCGAAGCGGCCGGAATTTCATCCAGGGCGGCGACGGCCGGTCTGCTCACGCGGGTGTGCACTCCGGCGACGTGGAGACGATGAAGACGGTGGAAGGGGTGAAAGGGCGCACAGGGAAGACGACTGCAGGCTTTTATAGGCAAGGAAAAGCTTGGGGGATCCGTGATTGAAGGGACGAGCGGCAGTTTTGCGGCCATTAATTGTCGTAATGGCAATTACTTTGTAGGTTCAGTGGAGAAGGGGAAAGGAACGTGGGCGCGGCATCTGGGCGGACGTGGGGACAGGCAACGGATCGTCACGGGGCCGTGCGGGCGCTGAGAGATGGTCGGGCTCCTCCGTTTCTTGCGAACCTGGAGACGAGGAAAAGGGCGAAGGTGCCCAAGCGCTCGGCGCTTCCTCTGGTGCGATCGTGACTGCGTGAGTGGGAGAGGACGTCCTGGGCTGGGCAAAGAGAGATGAGTCGAGGGAAAAGTAAAGGCTGGGTTAGGCCCAAGGGAGAAAGGTTGGGTCAAGCGGGCTGGGCTGCTGCCCTGTTCTGGGCCGAGTGAGAGAAAAAGGCCGAGTGAGAGAAAAAGATGGAAGAAAAGAGATAGGGCCGGATTGGGCCTAAAGGGGAGGGTAAAAGGAGAAAGGGTTTTGGTTTTATTTGAGGAATTTGAATTAGGAATTGTATTTGGGATTGGATTTGGAGTTTGATTTGGGATAGGATTACAAACAACTCAAACAAAACCAATGCAGAGAGCATGAATGCAACAACCTCAAATCAAACTCATTTACTTTTAAAAAAAACAAACAATTATTTTTTTCCTATACTAAATTTCCTGTCAACAAAATAAATGTTGAGCAAATTTTAAAATTATGAGAAAAAACGTTGTTTTAATTGTTCTTCTATTCACATCCTGAAATTGAAATTTCAGGCTGTGACAGTCGGGGTGGTACACTTACCTCCAATAGCTTCCAACCTTAAGAAAACAAAGATTTCCCGATCTCTTATTTTCTTGAAAATTTTGGCAGCATGTTCCTAGATCTGCTCCGCCGCCGCTGTGCTCACTGGCTCGGGGAGAAAGAAGGTCGCGATATTTATATAAGATTTGTAGGATCGGGTGATGGAACGGACCGCACCTGAAAACATATTCCAGGAGTGGTTGGCACCACCAACCGCTCCTGGAAATGTATTGATTTTCAGATATAGGTATAGGGGTCAACCGCACCTTAAAAAACACCGTTTGTAGGTGCGGTTGGCCCTTGGACCGCTCCTACAAATGCTTATGGTTTCTAGGAGCGGTTGCTGCCATTAATCGCGCTTACAAACTATGTTTTTAGATGCTGGCGAAGTGCTACAGTGTTGCTGTCGTTTTGTTAGAGCGGGCAACTGCATCGTCCGCGCTTAAAAAATGAGCCACTCCTAGAAATCGTTTCTGTAGTATTGAGAGATAATATATATAGGTCCATATATAAATGCTGACACTAGACCATTTAGTTGAATGATCTTGACATATATCCAGCTGATAACTAAAAGTCAATATATCACATGGATGTGATATATCAGTGACAGGTCGGACTAATATCACTACCAGAGAACTGTCTATCCATCCTCCCTAATCGGTCACGGTTGGATTGGACCCGGTACCAATGGAAGCATTGGTACCGGGTCCAATCCCCAATAATTCTGCGCGCTCATTGGTACCGGGTGGTGGCACCACCCGGTACCTATGAGGCAACATTGGTACCGGGTGGTGTCACCACCCGGTACCAATGAGCCTCGGGGCCTTTGGTACCGGTTGGTGACACCAACCGGTACCAAAGGGGCCCCTTTGGTACCGGTTGGTGTCACCAACCGGTACCAAAGGGGCCCTGCGTATAAAGGGGCCTTCTTCCTCCCCCAGCCCGAGCCATGGCTCATTTCTTCATCCTCCATTGAGCTCGGGTTGGGGGAGCTCATGCCCGATTTTTTCATAACTTTTGGAGATTTTACAAACCAAGTCCGCTAGAAGGTTAGCAACTTCATCCTCTCTCTTTTGACGTTTAGTATGGTCTATTTCATGCTCTATGTTTTGAGTAATTTGTGTTTTGTGGAATGGATTGAAATAAGAGATTTTAGATTGAATCTTCATTTTTATTATGAATTTGTATAGAGAATCAATATATAGTTAGTTGTTGCATGTGTGGAGATGATGCACAAATTTTTAGACATTGTTTAGATTTTTGGATTATTTGTAGAAACTTTAAATGATTTTCATATTTATGCTTATTATGATTTTTAGATATTAGAAATGATATTCATATTTAGGGTTATTAGGATTTTTAGAGATTATAAATGAAATTCATATTTAGGCTTATTACGAAATTTAGAATTACATCTTTTTAGAGGCTTCAAATGACGTTGATATTTAGGGTTATTAGGATTTTTTGAGATTATAAATGATATTCTTATTTAGTTAGATTTTAAATTCAATTTTACTTCTCATGGTTGTCAATAGAAAATAGAATTTTACTTCTAGTTATTTGAGAATGCATGAGACCTAGGAATAATGGATAGTTTTTTCGTAATATACTAATATGTTATGTCAAAATTAAAAAAATCAAGTGTTCTAGAATCAACATGGATACTGCCGCTGGAGGAAGTGGTGATGATGGTAGGGGTAATCATCGTTCCTCTGCTGGCAAGGGGAAAACCACCGTCAACCCTCAACCGAAGCCAAAGAAAAAAGGAGCGTTGCATAGAGCAATGGTTCGATATTTGCAAGGGAAGCATGAAGATGATGTTGCGGCAGGCTTAGAACCTCCGTTTGATGGTCGTTATGCTCCACCGCCAGTTGCGGGTCAAACAACTCCACCTCCAGACCCAAAGAATACGCCCAAAGATGCTTAAATACCACCGCCTGTCATAATGTGATCTATGTCTGTATTTTTTTTTCAAATTAATAAGTTTTTCCCAAGCAAGAACAAAACCTACGTACGATTTGTAATTTAATTTCTGCGCGTGTCTTTAGAAATACATCTTTTTGGTGGCATCAAATGATGTTGATGTTTACGGTTATTAAGATTTTTAGAGATTATATATGATATTCTTATTTAGGTTTATTACGAACTTTAGAAATTGGGGATGAATTTTCATTGTATTTTGTGAATAGATGAATCGGCAATGGATGTACAACGCGGATAGACGCTCATCTGACTTCATTAATGGCGTTCATCAATTCCTCGATGCGGCAGAGGCTAACTCGACCTCGGGTTTTATATGCTGTCCATGCAAGGTCTGTGAGAATAAGAAGGATTATCACATCTCGAAGAAGGTGGTCCACACACACTTGCTTATGAGTGGTTCATGCCTAACTATATCTGTTGGACCAAACACGGCGAAGCGGGGATATTCTTTGAAGAAGGTGATGAAGAAGGTGACGACAACATCCCGGACTTTGCACAATACGGTGCCTTTGCAGATGATACGGCAATGGGCAAGGGTGAAGCAGTTGCAGAGGATGAGGATGATGACGCCTTAGGTGGCATGATCCGTGATGAAGAGAAAGACTGCGAAAGTGCGAAAGAGCGGGAGAAGATGAACCGTTTGTTGGAGGACCACAAAACATTGTTGTACCCAGATTGCAAAGAGGACCAGAAAAAATTGGGTACCACACTGGAACTGTTGCAATGGAAGGCAACTAATGGCTTGTCTGACAAAGGTTTTGGAGAGATATTGAAAATGATAAAGAAGATGCTTCCAGAGGGCAACACATTGCCCGAAACAACATACGAAGCAAGAAAAATCGTTTGCCCTCTAGGACTGGAAGTACAAAAGATACACGCATGTCCCAATGATTGTATCCTTTATCGGGGCAAGTCGTACGAATCTTTGGACGCCTGTCCGGTTTGCAATTGCTCGCGGTATAAAATCAGGCGAGACGACCCTGGTGATGTTGAGGGAGAGGCCCCCAAGAAAAGAATCCCTGCCAAGGTGATGTGGTATTTCCCTATAATACAACGTCTGAAGCGCTTGTTCAGAAACAAAGAGCATGCTAAATTGCTGCGGTGGCACAAAGAGGATCGGAGGGAAGACGATATGTTGAGACACCCCGCTGATGGGTCGCAATGGAGAAAAATCGACAGAGCGTACCCAGACTTCGCAGAAGATGCAAGGAACATAAGATTTGGTTTGAGTACGGATGGCATGAATCCTTTCGGTGATATGAGCAGTAGCCACAGCACTTGGCCCGTGACTCTTTGTATGTACAACCTTCCTCCGTGGATGTGCATGAAGCGGAAGTTCATTATGATGCCAGTGCTAATCCAAGGGCCAAAACAGCCTAGCAACGACATTGATGTGTATCTAAGGCCACTGATTGAGGAACTTTTGTTGTTGTGGGGCAAAGATGGTGTAAAGGCGTGGGATGAGCACAAGCAAGAGGAATTTAACCTAAGAGCATTACTGTTTGTGACCATCAATGATTGGCCTGCACTTGGTAACCTGTCGGGACAGTCAAACAAGGGATACAAAGCATGCACACATTGCCTAGAACACACCGACTGCATTTATCTGAAACATTGTAGAAAGTGTGTGTATATGGGCCATCGTCGATTCCTTTCTGAGAAACATCCGCTGAGAAAGAAAGGAAAGCATTTTGAGGCGGAAGGTCGTAGCAAACCAAGGCATCGGGATGGAAAATATGTTTTTGCTATGGTAAAAGATGTGAAGGTGGTCTTTGGGAAGGGACCTGGCAGCCAGCCAGCGGCAAGTGAAAATGGAAAGGCGCCCATGTGGAAGAAAAGTCAATATTCTGGGACCTACCATATTGGGAGGTCTTAGATGTACGCCACGCAATTGATGTGATGCACCTGACGAAAAATCTTTGCGTAAACGTGCTAGGGTTCCTTGGTACTTACGGAAAGTCAAAAGATACGCTTGAAGCACGACAGGACCTGAAACGTATGAAACAACGAGATCCCCTGCATCCTGAGAAAAGAGAGAAAGGGCGTTGGAACTTGCGTCCTGCTAGCTACACTCTAAGCAAGGAGGAGAAGACCAGCATGTTTGATTGCTTGAACAGTATTAAGGTCCCGTCCGGCTACTCATCGAATGTAAAGAGTCTGATAAATATGAAAGAGAAGAAATTCGTACACCTCAAGTCCCATGACTGCCATGTGCTGCTCACACAATTGCTTTCGGTGGCGCTAAGGGGAATTCTACCCGTTAATGTCCGAACAACTATTGTGAAGCTATGCGCCTTTCTCAATGCAATCGACCAGAAGGCAATCGATCCCACTAATCTAGCAAAGCTGCAGGATGATGTGGCCCAAAGCCTTGTCAGCCTTGAGATGATATTTCCTCCGTCTTTCTTTAATATTATGACGCATCTCCTGGTTCATGTTGTCAAAGAGATTGGTATTCTTGGTCCTGTATTCCTACACAATATGTATCCTTTTGAGAGGCTCATGGCTATTCTAAAGAAATATGTTCGTAACCGTTCTCTTCCAGAAGGATGCATCGCCAAGGGATACAGAACAGAGGAGGTCATTGAGTTCTGTGTTGACTATATCCCCGAACTGAAACCGATTGGGCTACCTGAGTCACGCCATGAGGGGAGACTACTTGGAAAGGGCACGTTAGGAAGGAAACAAACAAGGTGTAGCGACTACGATTTATTCATGAAAGCCCATTACATTGTATTGCAGTCGTCAACCATGGTGGCTCCTTACATCGAGGAGCACAAGACTATAATATGCTACCAAAATCCAAGAAAGTCTGACAAGTGGATTACACGCCATCACATAGAAACTTTCGCTGGTTGGTTGCGACAAAAGCTCATGGGTAACGAGACAATACATACACAGCTGGCGTATTTGGTAAGGGGACCATCATCCTCATTCTTGACATTCCAAGGCTATGACATAAATGGGTATACATTTTACACGAGAGCCCAAGACGACAAAAGCACCAACCAAAACAGTGGTGTCTGTATAGATGCCTATGACAACAAAGGGAACAGGGACTCATATTATGGCCAGGTAGAGGAGATCTGGGAACTAGATTATGGACCTTTGAAAATACCACTTTTTCGGTGCAAATGGGTGAAACTTACAAGTGGAGGTGTTACTATAGACCGCTACGGCATGACAACTGTGGATCTCAACAAAATTGGGTATGTAGACGAACCATTCGTGCTCGCCAAGGATGTGCATCAAGTGTTTTATGTGAAGGACATGTCTACCAAACCCAAGACGGGGACTCTGCAAACAAACAACTCCGAACTTTATCCAAAACGGCACATAGTTCTCACGGAAAAAAGAAAAATCGTGGGTGTCGAGGACGTCACCGATGAAGATGATTATAATAGGTGTGACGAGGTGTCTCCGTTCAGTGTGGAGGATGACACAAGCATCCTGTTGGCCAATGAAGATGCTCCTTACGCTCGCAACGATCATAACGAAGGCACTCTTGTAAAGAAAACATTTATTGCTGTTCAAGCATAATGTTGTACTTATGTTGAAGCATGATCATGCTATGTAATTCTAATTATGTTGAAGCAATATGGTATGTAATGTTGGCCAAATTTGATTTTGTCTTATGCTTCTTGATAAGTATTTACTAGTTTTGTTAAATTGACTTGTAATATATTACGGTTTATTTTGGATAGTATCATGCCGAGACAGCGTCAGGCAGCTAGACGTGGTGGCTATGTTACTAATATGCCACCTACCATCCCGATTCGAGAGGCTCACGAGCCTGGATGGTCGACAACTCAACAAGTTGATCATGTCCCAATTCCCACACCTCAGCAACTTCGCTACAATATGGTAGGGTTATGATATTCCTCTGCAAAGTTGCATTTGAATGTAATCACTATGTCACTGAGAATAGAAATTATTAATAATGCAGATCATTAATCCAATTACATGGCTAAAAGATGAAAACATCGGTCAATCAAGTCCTTTGGTATTAAGAGAAAATGTGACCAAAAATACTGGTAGGGTTATGATCTCTGTTAGCATTCAACAAAATGCCACCCGTGACCCAAATCCTGGTGACATGGTTATTATCCACGTTCATTCTGGCGCGTGGCAGCAAGACCATGTGGCCTCGTGTGATGCTGTGAGGCAAGCATTAGCCCAAATAGAAAGTCAAACTGGCCATGTTTTCCCGGACTACAGCTACTTCAAGTTGAAAGCTCTCGAGACGGGTGAGCCAGACGTGACACAAATGCCTAAAAGGATTAGTCCTTCATATGAATCGATTTATGTAAGTTAGTTTTATTTTTAGTTGTGTAATTATATTATAATTTATCTATCTTTATCTGTAACAATATGTTTTATTAATCTTATTGTAGGATGACTACTTCTGTGGATTCATGCATGCGTGTTCTGGTCTACGTGCAGTCCTTTATCAAGTCCTTGGAAACTTAGGGTATGCACACACGACGCCAGGGGCTTATCGAGTTAATGGTGGTTTCCAAGCTAATATAACCTTGAGTCATGCCAATGCTGCTGAGATCACAATTTATGGAGAGGTCTTGGATTCACGTAACAAGGCACAGGATAGTGCATACATATATGCACTTGATTATGTCGACAGGTTCCTAGGCATCGAGATTATCGATATAAACTATCCTTTCTATCTCATGAAGAAGCATGGCGTGCAGGGACCCTGATTATTGCTGTTCAAGCATAATGTTGTACTTATGTTGAAGCATAATGTTGTACTTATGGTATGTAATGTAAAGGAGTTATTATATATTACTAAATAGTAATATGAATCTAGAATAGTAAAGGAGTTAATATATATTACTAAATACTAATATGAATCTAGAATAGTTAAAGAGTTAATATATATTACTAATATCAAAGGAGTTAATATATATTACTAATACCAAATAAAATATATATAGAAATATGAATCTAGATTTACATTATTTCATATATCATTATAAGAAAAATAATACTTGTTAGTTGATGTATACTTTGTTATTTCATATATAGGAAATTGAAACATTATTATAAGAAATTAATACTTGTTAGTTGATGTATATTTTGTTATTTCGTGCAAAAGAAATTCATAGATAATTATAAGAAAATAATATACCAAAGATAAATAAAAAACAATTTAGGAACAATAAAAAACAATAATATACCAAAGAAAATAATATACCAAAGATAAATACAAAATACCAAATATTGAAAGAGTATATAATACCAAAGAATACCAAAGAATGTAATACAAAATACCAAATAATGTAATACAAAATACCAAAGAATGTAATACAAAATACCAAATATTGAAAGAGTATATAATAAAAAGATAAAAAGAAGAGGTGGCGGGAAACTGAATCGGGGGCCCTTTGGTACCGGGTTGGGACACCACCCGGTACCTTAGGGTTTTAGTTTGGCGCCCAAATTACCCTTCGGTACCGGGTGATGTCACCACCCGGTATCAAAGGGCCTTTGGTACCGGGTGGTGACATCACCCGGTACCAAAGGGAGACACCTTCGGTACCGGGTGATGTCACCACCCGGTACCAAAGGCCCTTTGGTACCGGGTGGTGACATCACCCGGTACCGATGGGGCCAGGGCATATATAGGCGGGAGCCCTCCCCCCACACTTGGTCGTTTTTTCGTGAGATCGCCGCCGCCGCCGCCCGCACTCGTCTTCTCCGGTCGCCCTCCTCGACGCACCGCCGCCCTTCCCCGACGCCCTCCTCGACGCGCTCCTCGACGCGCCGGTCGCCCTTCCCCGACGCCCTCCTCGACGCGCCGCCGCCCTTCCCCGACGCCGCCGCCCCTCC
>CM014271.1:72226930-72253203 GCA_004135705.1 Alloteropsis semialata | reverse complement strand
AATTCAAAGTCCAATAATTCACATGATCATTCACATACATATAATCACAAGGTCTCAAAGTTCAATATTACACAAAGTCACAAGTTCAATAATTCACAATTCCTCAAAGTTCACCTTCCCAAGCCTAGCCTTTCCCACTCACGAAGATGTTGAAACTTTGGATTTCTCGCCAACTCGGATGCATGGTCATGGAATGCGCCTCTGCTGCTTATAATTTCATCCAATATGAAATTACAAAGATCGCCGACGATTTCCAAGAGCTTGTCATCTTCAACAGGGTCCCTATGCCTACCTGTACGTGCCTCTTCTGGAAACTACAAAATGAGCATATATATATATATATAAAAAGATAGTGAGCATATGAAGTTTGTGAGCAAATTTAGAGAGAGAGAGAGTGCATTTAGATAGAGGGCTGAGCATTTACATCGGCTGGGTGTCTCCGGTAGATATTGGTGTTACTAATCAGACTACACACATAATATCCACAATGTACGCTTCCGGGCCTCTGCTTGGGACACTGTGTGTATCACATATACATGTGTTATTAGCAAATTCATATAACAGCATTTTCGTAATGCAGTATTATAGTAGGTCATACTTACACAAACTTTTGTTTTGACACAAAGGGCATCCTTCCTCTCTGGGTGGTGTATCCCTTTATGTTCCTTAACGTAGTGCCTGAACGCCCTGTTCGAAACGATTTCGCAAAAGCAGCTTGTTAGTATCAAAAGGTGGAGGTTAGAAGGTTATGTATAAATATATAACAGGATAGTATGATATACGTCTTAAGAATCGCTATGAAGTCTTTGTATGTCGCCACGTCGAAGTCGGCTGAGTCACAGACCCACGCCATGCTGTGACTGAGATCAACGGCTATAGCAATCCAATGGTTACTGCATGAATTCAATCATAGAAAACCGATTAGTTCATTTCCATATAATATGTATTATAAAAAAACTATGTATATAGTTGAACTTACCCAAAGTGGTATGGTAGCCATATTGTTTTGTTATGTTGGAGATTTTTGAAACACATGGCTATGGTCGCCACAACACTAATGGCCGCCTCCCTGAGTGCCTTCTGCCGGATTTTCTCTTTTTCCTGAGTGGTCTTTCCAGCTGCTAACTCTTTGCCATCCAGTGCCCATCCCTTGGGATATATAAACAGGGACTGTGATATTACTTGAGGATCTATGTACCCAACTTTCACACTTGGAAGTTGTTTTGCAAGGTGAGCTTGGTACCTGCGAATCACGGCTTGCATTAGTTGCAACAATATCGAAATATTGCAATCATACAATATGAAGAGGGAAAAGGGCTTACAGGCACCACATGTCAACTAGATTCGCGTCCATAGATCCAAGGTGATACATTGTCTGGATGTCGTTGAAGCCACAACCAATAGTCCCCGCGAAGCCTCCGAATGTACCGGGAGGATAGGTTGCTGATATGAAATCGATCCCTTTATGCGCTGTAGCATGCAAGTACCAATCATGGAACTTTTTCATTCCAAGTGGTAGGTCTTGAATGATAGCGTTTGGTAGGAAGGAGCAGCCTCTTTGATATTCTTTGGGGACTTTCTTTGTCCATTTGACATTGTCAACATTTGGATACTTCTTTGCCGGTCGGCGATTACTCGTCCCAACCGCTGCTGGTACTTCTTTGACTTGGTTCTCAGGCCTGAACTGTTCATGGGAGTACCACAGAGTCGTCGACTTGGCGCCTTTAACATCCCTATAGCATGGCCTTATTTTGACTGCATACTTTTTTCTAAGCTCTGTCTCCTCCCAAATATCCTCTTCTGCAACAACTTCTCCTGTACGCCCTTGTTCATCACGAGGCAGTTCCCCCAAAGGCACTTGGTCATCACGAGGCAGTTCCTCCGGAGGTAGTCGCCCTGGAGGCACTTGGTCATCAAGAGGCACTTGGCCATCACAAGGCAGTTCTTTCGGAGGCACTTCTTCTTCACAAGGCATTGGCTCCTTGCGAGGCGAAGAAGTTTGTGCCTCATCAGCCACATGCGGAGAAGAGTGTGGCATCTCTCCTTCCTCAAGCACATTGCCGCCTCGGGTCGGTGACACTTCTCCTTCCTGAAGTTCAAGAACTGAGGCCAGACGTTGATCTGGCGGAGGTGGTGAATAACCAGTCAACACGATGTCCCTTTTGTGCCAGAGGATGAACTGCCCACTGTATCTCCAAGTTGGTTCACTCCCTCGGGAGTTGGGTAGTCTATCATGTAATCCACATACTTGGGATCCACGCTATGCACCTCGACCCTAGTGTAGTCTGGATGGACCTTTTGATTGTGCCATAAGCCACCAGGAGGATGTGCCACACCCTTTGCGACCTCTGGCGTATAGCTCCCGGTTCTTCCCATCACAACCAACAAGTTGCAGGTAGTTGGTTCTCGTATGCGATCGACCGGGGTTGTTCCTGAAGTGGAACCTTGGCTGCTAGGGACCTCCGGAGGGCTCTCGAGTACTGCAAGTTGCCCTGGCGGCTCCACTATCCTCCGCAGCTCCGTAGACAGTATTCGCTCCTCGAGAGCCTTAGCTACCAGAGCATTCACTGTCTTTTCAAGATCGGACGCTCGGTCCCTACCATGTTTCTTGTACATTGGTCTGTCCTCTTCGAACCCATACTTCCAGGTTGTCCTTTTTCCTAGCCCCCTGGTGCGGCCTGTGTGCTCGGCGGTTCCCAAGGCTAGGCTAAGCTCGTCCCTCTCTCTGGACGGTTTGAATGAGCCCTGCTCCTTGTCTTCAGCGTATTTCAACATCGATGATACTACCTGTTCGGTCTCGGGGTTATCAAACTTAAGGCTGGCACCGGACTTTTCGGTACTCCTTGCAAATACCCAATTCCTTGACCGTTTATTCAATTTTTCCACCTTAAGCCCGGCTGCGGTGGCCTGTTCATCCATCTTCTGGAAAACCCCTTCCTTGGCAAAGTAGCCACCGGGGCCTAGACGAGGGCGGTGTTGGTTCCTCTTCGCTATCTCGGTGTTAAGGGCACTGGTGCGCTTTGCTTCATCTGAGGTCTTTTGAGCCACAAGGTCCTCCCATTGACCAAAGGTTATATTTCCATATTTCTGGAAGGGAGTGAGGCCCTTTTGGATATAGTTCGTGTTGAGATCCGACTTCCATCGTCGGAATGCGTCCCCCATCATCTTGTACGCTTCACGTTCCGCTGCTGCCTGGTTATCGGCTGGAAAGATGAAATTTTTCTTTAACTTCTCCCACAGGTTTACTTTTGTGTCCTTTGATACTGTTTTCCATGATTTGACAACTGGGTTCACCTTATCTCTTACAAGGGCGCCTACTGCATTATGAAATTTTGATCTTACTTCAGTTGGCTGACGGATGTCCCCTTGTGGCCCCACCTCTGTTATCACATATATCTTGTGCTCAGGATATTGGTTTGGTTTTCTAACCCCCCCCTTTTCTTCTTTGGCTTTGGCTCTGAGTTTGTGGCCTGAGGTTGTGGTGCAGAGGCGGCAACGTCCAACTCTGTGGCGGCTGCCTCTGCTCTTTGTTCCTGTGGTGTATCTTCTTCGTCAAGACGTCGCGGACGTCGGCATTGTCTTTTCGGACGAGGAGGAGTTTCAGGAGTGGCCTATATACACAAGAGGCCAAAGTGTTAGTTATTGTAACACGATAAAAGTGTTACCAAACATTCCTTACATAAGTCTTAGTCTCTACCTCGTCATTAGGGTCGAAATCCTTGTCCAGCTCATCTTCCGTTGGCCTATGCCTCGGTAAAAATGGGTGAGGATCATCGGGAGATACATATCCCCCATCATCATCATCGTCATCGTCATCATCATCATCATCTTCGTCGTCGTCGTCATCACCATCTTTTTCTCCTGGTCTTCCCTCTTCTACTTCATCTTCGAACAAATTCTGACTAAGCAACCCTTCTATATCTTTGGCTAACTCTTCCTGACTCATGACATGTGGTTCTCCCTCTTCAAAGGTTTTCCCGTGCTCAGGGCTTGGGGTTGCACCTTTTCTTGTCGGTGACATTTTGCGATTTGTACTAACAGAAGAAACAAAGGGTATTTTAGATACACCAGGAGGTCTCCTACACGCTTTCGACTCACCAAAGGTATATATATATATATATATATATCTGTAATAAAAAAGCAATACCTAGAAAACCAAGTTGTCGGTTGCTCTCAAATTAGCGGGCTCCTGCTATAAATAGCCATCAGGCACTCTTTGGTGATCATGGATTGACTGTCAGGATTGCTCCTACTTGGCTGTCCTGTTGTCTCACTACACCCTTTTGTATCATCGAGCAAAAAAAAAGATATTGCTATAAAAGTAGGCAAAAAAAACATCATTGGCCTCAGCTATTGATTAACATATGGGTAATCATCAATATAGGTCATTGGTGGCTGCCAATGCAACTAGAAACAAGAACCATGATCAAGACAGGCATGGAACCATGGTAGACGTCCTTCCTAGCCGTCAGCTTATTAGGAAGTTGCTAGGAATGGATGTCAGCCATGGTTTCATGACTGCCTTGAGAAACAACTCTCTACTACTACTATTCTACAAAGGCAGCCACCTCCATTAAAATATTTGGCTCAGAAGTGCCCAATTCTTATCAAATCGCGTCTAAACTGGTTGCTTGTATATATGGTATACAAGCCGTCCTAGTTTAGCCACTCAAGTATATATGGGGCATCTCATCATCATCGCCGCTGCCTCAGCATAAAAAGATTCACATCATAGCACATGCCACTGCCTCAGCACAAGTTCACAAGTGAATAAAAAGTTCACATCATTGCACATGCCACTGCCTCAGCACAAGTTCACAAATGAGTAAAAAGTCAGTAACATGGCTTCAGTTCCACAATTCAGGTATCAGGTAGATCACAACATTAACTAGTTCACATTCAGAAACTAAAATAGCACTGCCAGATTGGGGATATAATTTGTCAAATTGCTGATATGCTAACATTTTCCCTACAGTAAAATAGCACTGCAACCACTCATGGACTGCAACATATAAAAGGACTGGAGTTCTAGAGATCAAAATAATCATAGGATTATTTTAACAAAACGCTGACAGAGAGAATAGACAAAAAATGCTGATAGAGAAAAATGCATAACTCTGAACAATAATTGTTTCACATATTGCACAAGTGTTTCACACAGAGCAATGATATCCAGAGGCATAGCCAGAGTCATGTTTACATCAAAGTCATCGGTAACATTACACAATGCCTAAGTGTTCCTAGTTTCTCTCACTCGACTAAGAGAACAGATTGCCCAAAGGCATTTGTTGGTTGACACAAATTCCAGCCTACAGCACTTGTTGGTTGACACAAATTCTGCACCCAAAGTTGAGCAACTAAACAGGCCCTAGTATTTAATATTTGACACAGTGCAGCTGTGTTGGCCATGCGGCCGCTAATCAGCTAGTTGAACCCGTAATGGACTGATTTGAGACCCAAATAACGTTTAGGTACCGAGATGACACATTTTTAATATCCAGTTGGTATATAGTTTTAAAAATACATACAATTTGATTATGGGACATCATAGGCAGTGGCATCATAGTGCAAAGTAAAAAATTATACTTGTCAAAAAAATTATAGGCAGTGGCATCATAGTGCAAAGAAAAAAATTGGAAAGACATTCCTCAAAACCTTCATTGGCAGTGGCATTGCTCAGTCAAAAAACAATCTTTTTTTCCAAAAGTATCACAGGCAGCATCACAGAGCATCATAGGCAGTGGCAGTGGCAGTGGCATCACAGGCAGCATCACAGAGCATCATAGGCAGTGGCATCATAGTGCTCAGTTAAAAATTGGAAATTAATTCCTCAAAACCTTCATTGGCAGTGGCATTGCTCAGTCAAAAGAACACTCACAGAACATCATTGGCAGCAGTTTTCATACAAAATTCACCAGTGGTAAAGCATCACAGAGCATCATGAACTAGAGCAGTAGAGCATCACAGACCTCCTGAAGGAAGAAGAGCCGGGGACGAATGAGTAGGGGAACGTAGCCGCGGCGGAGCTCCGGCGTGGTGGCCGGAGGACGGAGGTGGGGAAGGAGGCGGTGGAGCTCGAGGGCCTCAGCGGATCCGGGTGAGCTCGACCTCAAGGCGACGGCAAATCCGGGCGAGCTCAAGTCGACGGCGGCGCGCTCCCGGCCCTCGCTGTCCAGAGGGGCGAGCTCCCGGCCGTCGGTGTCTAGAGGGGCGCGCGCGCGACGAGGAGCGGCCGGCGTGGAGGGGCGACGGGCGGAGGAAGGAGGTGTCGGAGATGGGGCCAGGGAGATGGTGCCTCAAACCCTAACCGCGGCGAGCTCAAGGCGACGACGGCGCGCAGAGGCGGCGGCGTCGCGGCGGAGTTAGGGTTCCGGCGAGGCGGCCACCGGCGTCTAGACGGGTCCGGCGAGGCGTCGAGGAAGACGGGGATGAAACGGATCTCCCCGCGGGCTCGACGACCGCGCTAGAGGGCGAGGGGGGCAGGTACGGCGACGGCGGCGCGCAGCTACGGTGGAGGCGCGCGGCCGGGGGGAAATTTCGGCAGCCTGACGGCGTCGCGAGGGAGAAAACGCGCCCAGGACTTAGCCAATTTTCGCCCTCGACGCGCGGCTGCCTTATATACCAGAGGGCCACAGTAGGGGCGGCTGGTGATATAAACCGCCCTTACAGAATAAATAGTAAGGGCGGTTTCGGATACAGCCGCCCCTACTATTGTTTTTTGGTTTATTTGAAATAAAATTATTAAATCAACATTATTAAGTGTTTTTGAGGTACAAAATGATAAAAAAAACTTATGTGCCGCCGCAAAGATGCGCCCGCGTCCCCCCTGCAAGCCGCATCCGGCTTCTCCCCCACGCGCCGCCGCCCCTACACGCGCCGCCGCATTCCGCCGCCGCCGCCGCCGGGCCGTGTTCGGCCCCCCCTACGCCGGGTGTGCCCGCCGGGCCGTGTTCGGCCCCACCTCCGCCGCGCCGGGAAACGGCCCCCCCTCCGCCGCAACCCCCGCCGCCTGCCTTCCTCCGGTGTGCCCGCCGGCCACCTTCCGTCCACAGCAGCACGGCGCGGGACTCCATTTAGCTGGATCCGGCGTCGGCCCGTCCAACCCATGTCAGTGGCCGCCCTCCCCTTCCCTGTTTCCACTGTCAAGACCTTTGCCTCGGCCTGCCGTCTCGTTGCAGGCTCCCCTCCGGTTACCTTGGCCTCCTTGTGCTCCCCCCAGCTGGCTGCGCCCCTCCGGCCTTGAACCTCATCCGCCCGACACCATCCATTCCTCCTACCGTCCCACTGTTCGCAACCCTTCCCAGCGTGCTGCCATGCCCGGTGGAGGGGATGACGGCCGCGGCAACTACCCCCCGCCGGACCCCTGGTTCACGGCCGGCTACTACCCCTCCTTCAGTGGGCCGAGCCAAGCACCGGCAGCCGGAGCCATGCCACCGCCGCCACATGGGTTCCCCGCTTTCGACGTCAACAATTACGGCCCTGCCTCCAGTAGCGCAGCTGCGGGCAGCGGCGGCCCCAATGCGCCGGCCAATCCCTACTCCGGGTACTTCGGCGCTCCGCCAACACAACCGGGTCCATTCGGAGCCATGTCTGCGGCGGCGCTTGGGTTGTACCAATGCACACCTATTGCCGGCCCACAGTTCGCTGCACAACCACCACGGCATTCCACCTCCTCCACGGCGCCTTGGCAAGCTGGGCCCTCTGCATCCGTCCCGCACATGCTGATGCATCCTGTTCCTAGCGCTTACGGTGAGTGCCTGCCATCACTTTGCACAACTTACAGCTGGTAGTTTAAGCATAATTGGATTTGCAGCCTTGTAATTAAACAGTTACTTGCATTTTTTTTCAGTTAAAATCAGTTGTTTGTGCTTTCTTCTGATGATGCTAGTAACAGATTCTGTTATGCTTTTTGACTTTATAAATAGTAATTGACTTACATAAGATTCTCCACATTCTGCAATTGTTCTTGGATAGTAATCGTGACAGTTAAATGTAGAGAACAATTTCCTGTCCCATGGTTAATATTTGCTAACTTCTTTCGTTCGTTGCATACGTGCAGGGGGTTACGGTGCGAGCAGTAGCCGACTAGCCCGTGGTGACATGCCACCCTGCCCCCCCCCCACATGGCCTTCGGTGGCAATGGACGATGATATATGTGCTTCCTCAGCTCCTTCACGTCGGATGACACGAAGCCAAAGCCGCCATGAGAGCAGTAGCCGGCTGGCCCCTTCCCCCGTTCAAGTGCTGTCAAGTAACGTCGACACAAATGATTCTGATGATGACGACGCCCTAGTGTCCTTGGTACGACAACCGGACCCCCTCTAATTAAATTCAAATGTTGAATGTACCATTGTTACTTGCATAGGAGTATCATAAACTGTTATGTTGTTGTAATCCCCCGTATGCAGTATGGCTGATTAGTCCTCCCTTCTTTATATGGTTACGTAGCACGCGAACCGTAGAGCCCACTGGAACGATTCTCGAACGGAAACGTTATGTGAACTATGGGTGGAACAAAAGCAGCAAGGCAACTGTTCGCAGGGTAGAATGACTCCTTTAGGGTGGAGGAATTTGGTTCAGCGTTTCGAAGAAAGAACGGGCTGGAAACATGACAAGACACAGCTGAAGAGCAGGTATCGGCAGCTAAAAATCATCTACTCATGTCTGACCGTATTGCAAAGCAGCACAGGGGGTGGCCGAGCAGGGGGCGGCTACAAGGCCCGCCCATATATTTGGGATCACTTCATTGGTGTAAGCATGCGGTTACCACTACTTCCATTCCGTATGTCGTTATTGTATGGTACTACATATGACATGGGTGCTAATTCCTGTCGATGTTACATGAACAGAAGCTAAAGGAGGTTGAGCGGCTCAAGTACGAGAAGCCCAGTTGGACACGGCTGCTGCCCGACATGTTCAACGACGTGGCCATCGACTTTGGGGACATGCTTGGATCAGCCACCGCACGGGATTGTGAGGACACCCCCGCCCCCCAAAACACATCGCAACCAACCTCAGGTAGCCGAAAGAGGGGAAGCAGTGGGGAAATCAAATCGAGTTCTGCCAGCGTTTGCAAGAAAGAACAACCACCTTTGTCCACACCAAGCAGCAGTCGGGCCAAAAAAACAAAATCGTTCCTGTCCTCACTTTTTAGCAAGCTTAGCTCAGATGACGAAAAAGCTACAAAGGCTCTCACACAAATTTCAGAGAAGCAGCATCAGACTCACCAGGAGCAACGTGAGCAATATCGTCAGTGCTTGCAGTTGACTGTTGATTGTGGGATCGACGAGGCGAGCGAGGAGTACTTCTTTCTTTCGGAGGAGAAGTTCAAGGACGAGCAATCCAGAGACGCGTTCCTGTTCCTGAAAACCCGTGAGGCTAGAAGGAGTTGGATCGCGAGAGCGTGCGAGCGACGCCGTAGGAATTAGTCATGTAGTGCAGTGCCGTAGCAAGTTTGTATGCCAACGATCTATTTATGTAATCGTGTGTAGGTTGATGGAGTCGTTGTCTGTCTTGTTTACTTGAATTCATTGTTCTGTAAAACATGAACTACCTAAGTTGTTTGATTTGAATTCATTGTTCTGTAATTCATTGTTGTATTCTTGTTTACTTGAATTCAATTACATATGATGCCATATTTATTTCATTGTTATGTAATACATGTACTAACTAAGATGTTTGCCTTTGCTACTCAGGCTGCCAGTGGAGGTGACAATGCACATAACATGGGAACGGGTTCGGCCGGGCAAGAAGAGGAAGGCGACCAGGCGAACTCAGGCTCCGATTGGGACGGCCTGAATTGGGAAGGAGACACGAGTTCACTGAGTGATGGTACCTCAAGTGATGAGGCAGAAGATGAGCGGTACAAGGAGCTAGAGGACTTGTATGGCAAAGATAATCCAGTTTTCCAGGGCATTAAGATTTTCATGGAGACTCGCAGGATGCGGCGGAAACTGCTGAAGAAGGCCATACTTTTAGGCGCGTACCATGACATTTATTTGTGCAAACAACCATATAGAGTGCCAGTTGAGACTGGACTTCAGTGGGTAGAAAGGACATTGACAAATTCAACTTCTTGCTACAACATGTTCCGGATGCAGCCACATGTGTTTGAGTCGATACATGAGCGGTTGGTTAGCGGCTATGGGTTGAAGTCTACTAGGAAGATGTCATCTAGAGAGGCTTTAGGCATGTTCCTTTACATGGTTGGACCCCCACAACCTGTTAGGCAGGCTGAGAATAGGTTTGAGAGGTCCATGGCGACTGTTAGCCACAAATTCCACGAGGTATTATCTTGTGTCACTAAGCTAGCCAAAGACATAATTTGCCCGAAGGATCCCACTTTCAGTTCGGTGCACCACAAGGTAGCAAATCATATGTCTGCTCCAGCCTTCAACAATGCAATAGGGGCAATAGATGGAACCCATGTCAAAGTTGTCGTACCTTTCAGTAAGGCTGGCCAATATATTAATAGGAGTAACGAGAAAACGCAGAATGTACTATGCATATGTGACTTTGATCGTCGCTTCACATTTGTTGCTTCAGGCATTCCTGGATCAGCACATGATTGGACAGTGCTGCAAGAAGCCATTCTCAAATATGGCCCAAATTTCCCCCATCCCCCCCAGGTACGGTCTGTGAATGATTGCAATACATATGATAAATTTATATCACCATACAGGGGGATAATTTTTTGTGCTGCTGCTTGAACTTGGGAAGGTTACTTGATCATTCGAATCTCTTAGCTGCACACGCTTAAGTGTTTGCCAATGTCAATGCAGGAAAGTTTTATCTGGTGGATGCGGGGTACCCCAACAGGCCGGGGTATCTATCACCATACAGGGGGGTCAAGTACCATCAAGCCGCACGGAGACAGGGACCACGACCTTCTGGTATACATGAGGTATTTAACAAAGCACATTCTTCACTTAGGTCGGTCATAGAGCAGTCATTCGGGGTCCTGAAGATGAAGTGGAGAATGCTGTTGGCCATCCCTAGCTATCCTGAGCGTACACAAGCAGAAATTATTCTTGCATGTTGTGGGCTTCATAATTTTATTTTGGAAAATGATGATGACGATGTGGACTTTGCTGTGGCTGGGGCATTTGGAGGAATGACACTGGTCGAAGAAGACGAGAATGATGAGGAGAACACGCGTGAGGCCGATGAAGTTGAAGACGATGTAAACATGAATGCTGTCCACGATGAAATTGCATATGCATGTTTGTTGGCCGGTAGGCGTCGTTGAGATACCTGTGCTTTATGTCGTATGTGCCATGCGTTGTGCCATCAAAGCGTTTGTATCGTCGTTAATATTTGTTGTTGCGACATGAAGTTTGCCCTCGGAATCTTGAGACTGTGTGTGTTGTGCCGGCATATTTGTTTGATGAACATTTGTGTACAATGAACATTACTTTTGTTGCAAACGAATAAGTTATGTATGATGGGTTGCAATATGTTTGTGTGCACTTAGCAATTTCATTGTTGACTTTGGCTGCTAATTTTTTTGCCAAACATGTGCAAACTTTTGCATGCAAGTTTGAAGCCAAGCAAAAACTCAAAGCACTTGAATTGGACGAGGTTTGCATTCTCAGTGAACGGCGTATGAAACGCCGGCCACGGCGTATAATTACCGAAGGCTACGGCGCTTGCAGGATCCCGAAGGAAGGCAACGCCGTATGGTACGACGGTACTATGCATACAAAGGGCGTATCATACGGCGTTATGTGGCATGAAGCTGTTCAAGTTTGGGTTGCAAAACCCAGGTCGCCGTATTATACGCCGTCGACGACGTAGTATCGTCGTACGTGTTACGCAGTGAGCATGTCAAGAGGATTTCGAGGAAAAGCAGCGCCGTATGAAACGTCGTAGGTACTTTGTGTACCGGCGGAACATACGTCGTTCATAAGTAGCCGCTGGAAAAGTGGTTCGACCGTTTGAAAAGTGGACGCCGTGTTATACGCCGCTGACTTTTGCGCACGACGTATCATACGCCGATCGCGGTTTTCAGGGGAGTTGTTGAGTTACGGCTAGTTCTTTGTGTCTAGCCTATATATAACCCCTTGGTCGATTCCGTGGCTGCTCTTTGGACCCCTTACCACCTGATACACCCCTTGAGAGTTGCAAGGAGCCACTTGTGTGAATAGAGATCACTCAGTTAGGCACCAAGGATCGAGGCATTCGATTCAGTCCGTGAGGTTTTGGCACAAGTTTCTCCATTAATTTCATTTGTTTTTTCCATGAAAAATTACATTCATGAGTATACATATGCGCATCAATTAATTTTGTTATTTTCAACACCCGTCCATTGTTTCTTCCTTTCCTTAATCAGAAATACGTGTTCATAATTATGTGCTCATGCAGATCTATCTCTATATTAAAAATTGTAATAGAAACTAATTGTTGTTGTTGTAAAAATTACTGAGCTGAATAGCCATTGTGCTATTTGACCACTACATATTTGTTTTCACATAGTATCTACCATTATTAGTACTACATCTGAATTTTTCCATGCTGCCGTATTAATATTTATGTGCACGTGTAGAGAATCCGATTTGTCAGGTGAGGTGTGGACTGTGCTAGTCGAATGCCGCTTGGAAGGAGCCATAAAATACATTTGTGCTCAAATGGACAAGGCTCTTATAGACCTTAACGCCATGGCAAGTATCAAAGATGGTGCAGGATTTGAGCAGCGGGACTACATGAGCCGCGCGCTTGCCTCCATGTCGTCTCGGTGGGTCCCACCTGTCGGTGCCCAGATTCAGATGTGCTCTTGAGTTCTTGAAGAACAAGCAAAATTTTTCTTTTTAATCTCTGCATGAACCTTGTAACTAGTCTTTCTCCCTCATATGAATTTCAAATTAGATCATTTTTCCCTAAAAATTCCTAAAATCATGCTCTATCAATTTACAAAACTTATTAAGGCTAAAATTTTGAAAAAGTTTCTCGTGTTAGTCAGTTCAAACAATATAAATAAATGACAACTACAATCAATATTTTTTATACACAAAATGATGTCAAATGGAAAAGTGATGAATACCAAAGTTTCACAACTCATCAAGACCTACAAACCTTATTTAGGTCTTTTTGTCATTTTCAAAAGTGGTAATAACATGAAGTACAAATTTGACAAGTCTCTAACATTGTTTCTTAAGCTATCTAGGTGAATCTAGGATTAATGCCCAACGTATACTACATCTTTTGAAAATGACAAAATGACCAAAATAAATATTGTAGATCTTGATGAGTTATGAAACTTTGGTATTCATCAGTTTTTCATTTGACATCATTTTGTGTTAAAAAATCTTGCTTGTAGTTGTCAATTTTTGTAATTCAAAATTTGGATTTTTCAAACTTTGTCAAACGGATCAATGACTTAAATAAAGTTTGTAGATGTTGATGAGTTCTACAACTTTGGTATTCATGACTTTTCATTTGAAATCATTTATTACCCCAAATAAATTTGTGAATTTCTCAAATGTTGAAATCTGAAAATTAAATATTCAAAGCTAACTCGTATGTGGAAATGACCAAAATAAAAGTTGTAGATCTCGATAATTTGTAAAACTATTGTATTGACAACTTTCTCATTTGAAGTCGTTTTTGATGTCTTAGAATTTAAATATATTTGAACCATTAAAAGAAAATAAAAAGATATGAATATCTGGGTATATAATTGTGTGTTGGGCCGTGATTCAGCATGCCCAAAGGTTTCACCGAGGGCATGTGGTACCACAAGGTTGACCTCACCTCTATGACGCGTGGGTCCAATAATGGTGGGGCCCATGAGCGAGTGACTGATAACTAATAGTAAACGCGACGAGTTGACTATCTTCCCCGCCGGGCTCTGGCCTGCTAGCCTGCCTCTGCCCCGCCTCGCACTCCCTCCATGGCCATAGACGCCGCACCTCTGCTCCGCCTCTGCCTCGACTACGAAGTGGCAGGGAAGAGGGAGGCCAAGAGCATCCGTGCTCGACGCGGCTGCACTAGAACCCACCCAGCTCCGCTCCGTGCAGCGCCGTCGCTCGCGCAGCGCGTGGCCGACGCTCGGGACCAGCAGTGGTGAGGACGACTTCGTGGTGGTGGTGGGGTCAAGGGGGAGATTGCCGGGGGTGGCGGCAGGCGGGTCCCACCTGTCAGCGGCTTCTTCACGGAGGAAGCGGAACCGACAGATATTGCCTTTCTGCCTCTTCCCCCAAATCGTCCCATCACAACTGGGGTTTTTTTTTTGCCTTCCACCATCGCCAACAAACAGAGTTCAACAAACTGACGAACAAACTAGCAGTTCAACAAACACAAATTAAGCAGTTCTTGACACACATTATTACAGAGGAACAAACTAAGCCGTAGTCGCCCCAGGAGTCCCACCGCTGGTTCCGTCGTCATCGTCGCCGCCGGCGCCATCGCCTTCGCCGCCGTCGTCGTCGTCGTCGCCGCTGGCATCCTTGACCATGGGGAGCTTCTCAAGCTCTTCAGCCAAACCATAGATCCTGAAGGCGAAATCCTTGACGGTCGAGTTCTTCGGATAATCTGGTGCCTTGATGCCGAACGCAGTGGCCACACCGCGAAGCTTCGTGAACGCTTCGCGGAGCATGTTGCCGCTCCAGATGTTGTCGGCGACGATCTCCGCCGCCTTGGCCTCCCGCTTCTCCGCCGCCTTGGCCTCCTGCTCCTCCTTAGCCTTCTTCCGACGGCTGTCGTCGTCGTCCTCCTCCCTTCCCCGCTTCATCGACGACAGGTCACTCGACGATGCCATGCCGCCGCCGCTCTTCTTGGCCTACTCTCCTTGCTCGCCGCCGCTCTCCCCGCTCGCCTTTGCCGCCGGTCTGTGTGTTGGACTGGGTGATGAAAATGCCGAGTTTATAGGGCCGGGGGGAAGCGAACCGTCTGGCTCCCCACTACTCTTGAAGTAACTGGCCGGGGGGAAGCGAACCGTCTGAAGTAACTGGCCGGGGGGAAGCGAACCGTCTGGCTCCCCACTATCCACATCAATACAATTGGTATAAAAAAATATCCAAAATCAATACAATTGGTATAAAAAAGTTTCAAAAGCAAGAACAAATAACTACTAGTTGCTGAACGGTAATTGTAATTCTTTATATGGCTATAATATATGAGGTTCCAAGATCGATTCTGGAGTCCGCACCTTTTTTCCTCTAATTTTTTGTTTTCCTCTATTTTTACATCCAATCAATACAACTTTTTTAAATTTTGTCCATGAATGTGGTTGTAGGGTTTCCTCATTTGTCAAGAAACTATCTTCCACAATGCAATTTTATATTCTAGTATCCCACAGTAGGGGCGGCTGGTGATATAAACCGCCCTTACAGAATAAATAGTAAGGGCGGTTTCTGATACAGCCGCCCCTACTATTGTTTTTTGGTTTATTTGTAATAAAATTATTAAATCAACATTATTAAGTGTTTTTGAGGTACAAAATGATAAAAAAAACTATAAAAATATACATGTGGAGCCTTCATGAAGGTTTAAGTCACAAGGAGATGAAGGACACTTGGTTTAGTTAGGTTTTCTAGTTTTCTAGATAGACCGTACTATTAAGGGGGGTTTCTAAGTTAGTAGCTTGATCAAAGCTAGGCTTATGCTTGAGTTAGATGCACACATACCAAAACCTAGCCCAAAACATCCCAAATATATCCTAGATCAAGTTTGAAGCCAAGCCAAAACTCAAAGGGCTTGAATTGGACGAGTTTTCAACAATGAGCGCACGGCGTATGATACGCCACCAACGGCGTACAATGAAAGAAGGCAACGGCGCGTGAAGGAACCCGAAGGAAGGCTACGGCGTATGATACGCCGGTACTGTGTGTACACGGGGCGGATCATACGGCGTAATACGGCAGGAAGATGTTCAAGTGTACCAATGACACCGTACTATACGCCGCTCACGGCGTAGTATCGGCGTACCAGTTACTCAGTGAGCATGGCAAGATGGTTTCGAGGAAAGCGATCGCCGCATTATACGCCATGTGTACTTGTGTACCGGCGGATCATAAGTAGCCGTTGGAAAAGTGTTTCGACCGTTGGAAAAGTGGACGCCGTATTATACGCCGAGTCACTTTTGTGCATGGCGTTTCATACGGCGGTGGAATATTCGCCGGGCCCCACCTGTCCTATATATGCGTTCGCTGTTTGACCTAATCGCGTTCACTTTTGACCAACCGCCCGCTGCCTCCCGCCGCTCCCGACCCCGCGCGCCGCCAGCCCGCCGCCGCGGTCTCCCCGCGCCGCCCCGCCGCCGCGCAGACCGCCCACCGGCCCTTATCAGCCCGCGCCCTCCCTAGGTCCCGCGCGCCCGTGCCCTGAGGCTACGGCGCGTGAAGGAGCTCGAGAAGAAGAAGCGCGCCTCGTTCCTCTGGTCTCCTTCTCCGCGCGCCCAAGCCCCTGTCCGAACTCGCCGTGGTGAGAATCGGTTTCCCCCTTTTCAAATCCAATCAAGGGTGTACTTACGGCGTGCATAAACTCGCCGTGGTGAGAATCGCTGTCATGAATTTGTGACTCTGAGTTCAATTCCTTCCAAATTCATATGAAATTTCATGAATGTGCCCCAATCCAATTTCATCTAGGGTTCTTTTCAAATCATGCCATGCAATTTGTGTGCCTTAGAGTTCAAATTCTCACAAATTCATGAGCAATTACTTGGTGTCTTGATCTATCTCTAGTGCCTAAACTTCATGATCTCGAGTTCATCAATGACATATCTATGTTTCAGTGATCAAATCTCTGCCAAATTCATGCCTAGCACCATATGCACTTCTTTTTGCTAAGTAGACTGTGGCCAATGCTTAGTGCATCCTAATTTGCTTAGCGAAGTTTTTCATATGGTCAATCTATGCCAAATCTTGTCATATCCTTCTAGAGTTCTTGCTTAGGCTCATATCTTTCTTCCATACTCTTGTCGCTCATTCCAATCTTTATCAACAGATGACGAAGAGAAAGGGAAAGGAGATTGCACCCCAAAAGACCAAGAAGAAGAAGACTCGCGAGCAGCGCGAGCTTGAGAGAGTCCTGGCAGTCCCAGATACCCACCAACAGCGTCCTCTCCGGATCGGAGGCAGTCCGAGTCAGGGGGAGGCAGGGGGAGCACAGGCTGGGGGAGCAGGTTCAGGGACAGCAGAGACAGAGACAGAGCAGACAGAGGAGCCCCAGCTTCGACGCTCCGGCCGCGCTCGTACTACTCCGAGCACCGCCACTCGCCAGGGTCCTCGGACTCGAGGTGGCGGTACCCAGCGCGGCCGTCGAGGGCAGAGTCCCCAGCTTGAGGAGCTAGCAGAGGTGCACAGGAGGGACCCTCAGCCAGGAGAGCACCCAGAGGTCGCTCAGTTTCGTTTGGTGGATCTCACCAACGTCAGAGCCGGCCACATCAAGAGGATGCGTCTATCTCAGGACATTGATTGGTTTGTTCCTGTCAGAGAGCCCGGGGTTGATCAGCGCTTCTGGACTTATATTCAGCACAGTTTCTACCTGTCATATCACAAGAGGCGCATCCGTCCGTTTGAGCACCGTCGGATCGACGTGGATCGTATCCGGGAGGCAGCTGGGGAGGACGTCAGGCCATTCTTTGAGGCACAGCCAGGACTGATAGATTTGCTGAGCCACAATGGCTACATTGAGGAGTGGATCCGAGTCTTCTACTCCACTGTGTGGATCTCCCCGGATCGTGAGTACATGATCTTCATGTTTGAGGGGGAGAAGCACAGACTGACGGCACAGCAGCTCAGGGAGTTCTACAGGTTGCAGCAGTCCGAGTACCGGATTCACGAGCAGGCTCACCCTGGTGCCACTCCTCCCCGCTGCAGCCAGCTTGGGGTGTCTTTCCTACAGACGAGCAGGTCGCGATACTCTTTGACCCCCCGCTGATCCCTGGCGCCCCTCGAGTCCCAGATGCCTTGACTCAGTTGGCCTACGCCCTTCTCCGCACTACTCGAGTCTCACTCCTTCCGAGGTCAGGCTACGGAGAGGCAGTCTCGTCGGTTCAGCAGTGGCTCCTGGCAGCGTTGCTCACAAAGACCCGGTTCGACATCGCCGACTTCCTGATTTGTGAAATTCAGGACGTCATCTCTGACGGGTTGCCAGCTGGACGCCGGATGGTCTACGGTCACATTCTCTCTCGGATCTTCTCGACCTATCGACCACCCCGCTTCAGAGAGCTCTACGAGTCGACACCTTCTCGCTACGCCACCTACGGTCCGGCGAAGCCGGATGACAGACGCCGGGGCCGTAGGGCTATGAGGCAGGCTATAGAGCAGATGGCTCCAGAGCAGCGAGCAGAGGCAGCAGAGGAGGACAGTACCTTAGCTCAGGCAGAGGCTCAGTTACCTCAGTACTTCATGGTCTCCAGTGACAGCTCTGAGGACAGCGACTTTGAGCTTCCGCCGCTCTCGCCTCCTCCTCTTGCTCACGACGCCGAGGCAGGACCTTCAGCTCCACCACCTCCACCGCCTCCGGTTGTCTCAGAGGCCGCAGTGACCCAGCCGACAGAGCTCACATCTATTCTTCAGTCACTAGCGGCGTCCCAGGCAGAGTTGAGGCGTCAGCAGGTCCAGCAGCAGGAGTCGTTCCGGAGGGAGCAGCTAGCTCTCCAGGACGAGCTCGCTCGTCAGGTGTCCCGGCAGACGGAGATGATGAACATGATGCTACAGCAGCAGCAGGCCACCGCTGTAGCCCTTCAGCAGCATCAGCACACCTCAGCTCTGATGTTCACCTGGCTGCACGGGACGATCGGCACCTTGTACGACCACGCAGGACTTCCAGCTCCAGTGGTGCCCGATCTTAGACCCCCGGTGACGGCCTCTACTCCTCTACCAGCTTCAGTTGGCGGGTATCAGGTGACTCCTATTGCTACCTTTCCGATCTCGCCGCTGATCCAGACCGGGCCGTTCCCTCGTCCAGTCCTCTCCCCAGAGCCAGTGCAGCAGCAGCCGCAGCAGCAGCAGCAGGAGGTTCCCCAGAGCCCGAGCCTGTTCTCAGTTGCTCACCAGCACGCTCCAGTCAGTTCAGGGCTTCTTCTCTTTGAGTCGTCACCTCAGCCGACACTCCCAGTTTCGACCACTCCAGTCCAGCCGGTCACTGCTACTTCTTTCGAGACACCCGACTCTACACTTCAGTCGGTGACCGCACAGATCGAGCAGGAGTTGATGGCTGCAGAGGACCCCCTTGCTTCGACTTCGTCCGGACTCCCGACGGCTTCTGCTTCACTTCCAGCCGAGTCCGAGACCGCCGGCACTGCTTCCGACTCCGACACCAACGAGGACATCGACAACGACCAGTACACGACAGTGCCTCGTCGTGCGGAGACTCCTCCAGCCTCTACGCCTCCAGCGCAGGACCCTTGAGGACCTCCTTTTGGTGCTTAGATGCCAAAGGGGGAGATAGATAGGAGGGTTAGAGATAGGGGGAGCTTGGGAGGGAGTGTGTTGCTTCTTTATGTGTTTTCTGTGTATGGACATGTTATTTGGATCTTGAGCGTGCTTGTGTTTTGACATGTCTATATACCTTGTGAGTGGTTTGCTTAAGTAATGCTTGTTTAGTTAGGTTTTCTAGTTTTCTAGATAGACCGTACTATTAAGGGGGGTTTCTAAGTTAGTAGCTTGATCAAAACTAGGCTTATGCTTGAGTTAGATGCACACATACCAACCTAGCCCAAAACATCCCAAATATATCCTAGATCAAGTTTGAAGCCAAGCCAAAACTCAAAGGACTTGAATTGGACGAGTTTTCAACATTCAGCGCACGGCGTATGATACGCCGCCAACGGCGTACAATGCAGGAAGGCTACGGCGCGTGAAGGAACCCGAAGGAAGGCTGTGGCGTATGACACGCCGGCACTGTGTGTACACGGGGCGGATCATACGGCGTACTACGGCAGGAAGATGTTCAAGTGTACCAAGGACGCAGTACTATACGCCGCTCACGGCGTAGTATCGGCGTACGAGTTACTCAGTGAGCATGTCAATAGGGTTTGGAGGAAAGCCATCGACGCATTATACGCCGGTGGCGGCGTATATGTTTCGGCTGAGTCAGCAGTTAACATGTATTTATGCACGCCGTATGATACGCCGTTTGTACTTTGTGTACCGGCGTATCATATGTCGTTCATAAAAGTGTTTCGACCGTTGGAAAAGTGGACGCCATATTATACGCCGAGTCACTTTTGTTCACGGCGTATCATACGCCGTTCACGGTTTTCATGGGAGTTGTTGAGTAACGGCTAGTTCTTTGTGTCTAGCCTATATATAACCCCTTGGTCGATTCCATGGCTGCTCTTTGGACCTCTTACCACCTGATACACCCCTTGAGAGTTGCAAGGAGCCACTTGAGCAAATAGTGAAGATCTTGTGAGAGTTTGAGCTAGTTCATCCACTTAGTTTGCATCTAGCTTGAGCTTGGGTTTAGTCTTTGATCAAGTGAAGTCTTGGAGGCCTGTTACCCTTGGAAAATGTGGGGGCTGGTGTGGGATCATATTTTGGCTATAAATGACTGCCACAAAAATCTCAAGCCATTTCAACAAAGTTGGAGTGCACTTGCTTCACAAGGGTATATGGAGCCTTTAATGGAATCACATACATAAATGAAATCACATACATAAATGAAGTCTCACACATAAATGAAATCACATACATAAATGAAGTCTGACACATACATAAGGTATAGTCTCACATACATAAAGGTAGTCTCTCGAACACATCACGTTCAAGAACTAGCTATTCATCCCTAACAACTCTCCCCTTGACCCCTTTCCTTTCCCATGGCAATATGTCTTTGGGCAGCTTCTTTTCCACATCTTCGATCTTCTTCGTAAAATCTGTGTATAGCTGCATTTCAGCATAGTGATTATACTCATCAGGATCGTCCACGCCATCAACTCCGATAATGTGCTGTTTTCCAGAGACAACCACGTGCTTTGTCCTCTTCTTTGGTGGAAGGTTAGACACTGGGTCAGGTAAATAGAAAACTTGTGCCACATCTGAAGCGACCACCCAAGGGTCATCTCGGTAGCCTACATTTTCGAGGTCAACCATCGTCCACCCGATCTCATTCAGTTCGTGTTGTTTGATCCAGCGGCAACGAAACAGGGCCACTTGTATATCCGCTCCATAGTCAAGTTCCCATATATCTTCAATGATGCCAAAGTAATTGATTGTTCGCCCCTTTTGGTTTATTGCTTCAGTTCGAACCCCGCTGTTTTGGTTCACACTTGTCTTATCCTTTGCATGGGTATAGAATGTGTACCCATTGATTTCGTAAGCTTGCCAAGATGTCACTTGTCTCGATGGCCCAAGTGCTAACCTATGGACGGTAATATCATCTTTGGTTGGTCCAGTCGGTATGTTTTGGTCCTTCAACCATGCAGTCAATCGTTGCTTGTGTTGTTTCATGACCCACTCATTTGAGCGGCCATTTCTCTCCTCCTCTATGATAGCCATGTGTTCATCAATGTACCGTCGCATCACTTCTGTAGTCGCTAAGACACTGTAATGCGCCCGACTCACTTCATTGTAATCTTCGTCAATGAACACTTTTTTGCCCCTGGTGCCTTTCCCAGCCAACCTACCCTTGTGACGAGACTCAGGCTTACCAATCGCTCTCTGTACTTTTAGATACTCTTGACAGCACTCTACGACTTCTTCAGTAGTGTACCCCTCTATCATGGAGCCCTCTGGGTAATATCGATTATGCACGTATCGACTTAGGACAGACATGAACCGCTCGTAGGACCACATTTCATACAAGTAGCAAGGTCCCAGTGCCTCTATCTGATGAACCATATGAATCATGAGATGTGGCATGATATCAAAGAACGCGGGAGGCATACACATCTCTAGCTGGTTTTGGGTCTCCACCACGAAATCATGTAGTGACTTCAGCTCTTTCTTGCTAATCACCTTCTGCGAGATCTTTGAAAAGAAGTAGCACATACGGGTGATAGCCATTTTCAAGAATTCTGGCTTTATAGCCCTGATAACAATAGGTAGGAACACTGTCAACATTACATGACAATCGTGGGCCTTCAAGTGTGTTATTGACAGGTCCTTCATGGACACTAGCTTCTTGACGTTTGCCGAAAACCCAGTAGGGACTTTGACCCCCCTTAGGTAATTGCATATAGCCCTCCTCTCTTCTACGGTGAAGTTGAAGCAAGCCGCGGGCAGAGTGCATTTTCCATCTGCCCCTTTTACCGGGTGAAGCTCGGGCTTCACTTTTAGCTGCACCATGTCTTTCCGTGATTTCAGACCATCCTTTGTCTTGGGCGTGTCCATGAATGTAGCCGTGAGACTCTCGAAGACATTCTTCTTCAAGTGCATATCATCAATGGCATGGGGAACCTCCAAGTCTGGCCAATAAGGCAAGTACTTAAAGAAGATGGATTGTTTCTTAAAAGGTACGCCTTCGATAGGAGGTCTACTTCTATCTCTGATCGTCCCATCTGGATTCTTCTTTCCATAGACGATTTTTATGTTTTTCACCATTTTGTATACATATTCTCCATTCCTGCGTCTCTCTGGAGGGGGTTCAGTCTCTAGAGTGTTGTCGTAATAATGTTTGAACCTTACACTGCGGTACTTGTGAGTTTGCTGTAAGAAGCGTCGGTGCCTCATATAAACTATCTTTTTCGATGCATCCAGATACACATATGAAGTAACGTCCAAGCAGGTTATGCATGCAGTCTTCCCTTTGATCTGTCTGTTCAAGGCAAACAACGCGGGATAATCATTGGTAGTAACAATGATTATGGCTCGACATATAAAGTCCTCCTTTCGGAAGGCATCATACATCGGCACCCCCTTCCAGAATTCTGTCATTTCTTGCATCACAGGCTCAATAAACACGTCTATGTCAATGCCCGGTTGTTTAGGACCAGAAATGAGACAAGTAAGAAAGAGGTACTTCCTCTTCTGACACAGGTACGTTGGGATGTTGTACATGGTCAAGAGCACAGGCCAAGTGCTATGGTCACTCGTCCTCTCATTGAAGGGATTCATTCCATCAGTGCTCAATCCAAACCGTACATTCCTTGGGTCCTCGCTGAATTCTCTGTGTTTCTTATCAAAGCTTTGCCACTGAGTACCATCGGCCAGGTGTGCAATCCTATCATCATCTATCTGGCGCGTATCATCCCACCATGTCATGAGTTGGGCTTCTTTGGGGTTTAGGAAGATACGCCTCAAGCGGTCCTTCACTGGTAGGTGCCACATTACCAAGGCGGGAATTTTTCTCTTCTTTGAATCAATGCCTAATGGACTGTCCTCTTGCACCTGAGAATGTTGTACCGCCTTTTTTCCACCCTTCTTCCTCTTGTTCCCTATGGAGGCTTCATTCCCTAAGTACTGATCGTTGTTCTTGTACCGACTGGCCCCGCACCTAGGACATTTATCTAGATCCTTGAATATGTCACCGCGAAAGAGGATACAGTGGTTCGGGCATACATGGATTTTTTCAACACTCATTGTCAACGGACTTACAACCTTCTTTGCCTGGTACGTGTTGGCAGGAACTGAGTTTGGCTTTGGTAGCAACCATGACAGGAGGCCCAGCAGATCATTGAAACTGCAGTCCGACCAACCGTATTTAGCCTTGAGGATGAGTAGTTCAAGCACAAAACGTAGCAATGTCCAGTGTGTCGGACAACCATTCGCAACACCATAGACAGTCTCCTTCGATGCTTTTGTTACCCTCTCTAGGTTTTCAAGACCATTCACGCTCTTTTGGATTATTTCTGGTCCAATGGCCCGAAGCATTTCCTCCAAATAATCACCATCATCTTCATCCCCGACACGTGCTCCAACGTCAACATTACCACCTGTGTCCTTACCAGTGCACCCGTCATCACCACCTGTGCCGTTACTATCCCAATCAACATCACCTTCAAAATCATTGTGACATCCGCGGTTCATTCTTACTTCAAGCTGTTCTGAATACTGGGAGAGGAGCTTTTGGGTGTCGGGGTCGTCTCCTATCAGATTTTCCATGTCATCATCATAAACTTTATTTTCACCATGATGAATCCAGACTGTGTAGTCCTTAACAAATCCTCGCGTAACCAAATGTTCTCTGATGACCTCTACGTCTCTCCATGCCAGTATGTTCTTGCAATCAAAACACGGACATACTATTATATCATTATTTTCTGTCAACGTCTCTGCATGCTTCTCAGCGGCTTCAATGAATTTATCCACCTCGTCACGGTAACTTTGCTTCCACCTTAACTCGCCATATATCCAAGAATTCCTGTGCTCCATATCCTTCAGGACAACAATTAAAAGAAAGTACATTAAAGAAACCATTAATCGGATAACTAAATACATACAAATGGCAAACCCTAAATAGATACAAATAAAGAGTCATTAATATATAAAGAATTTAAAGCAATTAGTATGGATGCACTAATAGATAATGATTTTACAAAATTTACGCAACAAAAATCATAGCAGTTGGAGTTTCGAGGAGGAAGATAAACTTGTTGCAAATTTGCGCCACGAATTAAAAAGAAAAAAATACATATACATGACAAACCTTAAACAGCTACAAATAAATAGTCATTAATATAGAAAAAATTTATAGCAATTAGTATGGATACACTAATAGATAATGATTTTACAAAATTTACGAAACAAAAATCATAACATTTGGAGTTTCGAGGAGAGAGATAAACTAGTTACAAATTTGTGCCACGAATTAAAAAGAAAAAATACACGTGTTCATCCTAAGCAACCATGAACCCTAGCTACAACTAGCTTTTCTAGTCCACTAAAATCATGCAATGTAGACTAATAGAAGGGTGTAATCCGATCCACTAACAAATCTACCCTAGTACCTCCAAAATTAGGGCCTTAGTTTGCTCACTAACCAACCATTAAAACTTTAATAATTAAAGGCATGGAATAGCATTTTCTTACCTTCTACAAGCTCTCCACCAAAGTATTTGAGCTCAAAACCTTCCCCCTTAGTAGAGCAATTTTTGGGAGGAGCCCAAGGCCTCCCAACCTTTTTTTGCGAGTTGGAGTGAGTGAACCCGAGGAGGAAGAAGAGAGGGCTGTGTTGTTATTGGTACAGACCACATTAGGGGCAGTTTCTGATTGAGCCGCCCCTACAGCTATAACAGTAGGGGCGGCTTCTATTCCAGCCGCCCTTACTATATTTTCAGTAGGGGCGGCTCAGACACGAACCGCCCCTACTAATCTGTACAACAGTAAGGGCGGTTCGTAACTCCAGCCGCCCCTACTGTTAATTCTGCAGGGGCGGCTGGTCAGCTCCTGGGGCTGTTCGGTCGCTGTAAGAACGGTCCGCCCCCGAACCGCCCCTGTTGCAAAAAGGAGGCGTTCTTACAGTTTGTTTTTGTAGTAGTGACATACATCAAGGTGTTCTACCAGCCCCTTCCAATTTGTATTGCTAGCAGTCGAACGTCTCGTATGGGGCATCACATTCTCTATTCACTGGTGTGCAAAGAAGAAGGTCACTGGTGATTTAGGACTTTGAGGCATTGGGAATCAACCAGGCACGTCGATGCATCGTGGATGTATATATTTTTAAAAATGTGTTATAATGCATATTCGATGCCAGGGAGGATTTTTGATATTTTTAAACAATAATTTGCTATTTTTTATGGGATAAATGAATTTTGAGTAATTATAAAAGGATTACATGGAGTGGTTAAGGAAGGGTAATGCGAAATAAAAGGTCACACTCTGAATCTGAAATAAGGCAACAACTGTAAAAATTTGTGGCACTCGATGAGAGGGTGTCTGGCCAATTGGGGTGTCCTTGGACGGCTATTTTTATGTCGACATGAAAACTAATTTTCATGAGAGTTAGAGGTGCACAGGAAAAACATTTGTGGTGGCTTTTTTGTGCCGCTTGGCTCTCATGGAAATAATCTTCAACACCTGGTGGCAAAACTTATTTCGTGGAGGCCACAGTGACGCGGAATCTTCTCATGAAATAGGGTCATGGAGATCCACCACCATGAAACTCACATTTTCATAGTGCCATGTTTGTGAGAAGATTTTAATTTGAGTTTGATGTCACAGACTATTTTTGAGACGGTTTTAGCTATTTTCTTGAGGGTTTTTGGCTTTCACCAAATTTCTATTCGGTGGCAGGGAGATCTATATACCTTCTACTTGTTGGGCCAAGATGTCATGTCACCATTTCCATTGTACTCACTGACTCTCTAATGGTCTTAGATTTTCTATTTCATTATCATCGCATGAGTTGGATTCAAATTTTGTGCCTTTTCATGCAAGCTATCTTTGTTC
>CM014271.1:72190494-72226533 GCA_004135705.1 Alloteropsis semialata | reverse complement strand
TTATATGTGAATGTTCGAAAAAAATGCAATCAAAGTCTGGTCAAAATCAATTGACAATTGCGACGACTTCAATCTTATTGCGTGAAAGATCGTGTACGACATACGACATATGACGAGCAGACACGTAGACGCGTAGATTTGTATATAACTAACCCAAATATCAAACATTTAAAAAAAATAACCAAAACAGCCTTTGGTACCGGTTGGTAACACCAACCGGTACCAAAGGCCCTCCCCCGCATGCCTACGCGGGGGGTCCTTTGGTACCGGTTGGTGTTACCAACCGGTACCAAAGGCTCCCTTTGGTACCGGTTCTGGATCCGGTACCAAAGGCCGCCCCCCTTTAGTCACGGTGTCGCGGTACCGGTTCCAGAACCGGTACCTATGAGGGTTACGAACCGTGACCGATGAGGGTATCTCCGGTAGTGCATGGGTGGAGATTTTGTACGTGTTGTCGCTATTGTTATAGCAGTTTATATAGGTTGCACAGGACGCATCGCTATTGTTATAGGAGTTTATATAGGTTGCACAGGACGCATCGATCACCCCGGGTTGTTCCTTTCTTGGCTGTCCTGTGGATAAGCAGGCGTTTTTATTTTTGAAACGAGGGCAGAGGCGTTCACGGGAAGGGTAATCTCTGTTCAAAACTGTACGTCTCGATAACTTCTGATCATTATTGACAACAACAGATGCAACTAAATCGGCTGAATGGATGGCACAACCATTCTTATGTCTCCTTGATTGTAACGGGACCGCATAGAAGCCCTTCAGAGGTCACGTACATGTCTACTTCTCCGAGCTAGAATGGTACAGCTCAACCTTCTCACATGCTAGGATTAAGTAGGTGGTTGTTTTCCCCATAGATTATATAACCTAGCTTATGGTTGAAAGATAACATGGCAAAAGGTCAACATGGACCACAAAATAATCTAAAATAAACTATCCATATGCAGCTTATTTGATATTATTTAACGGTCCATGGTGATATTTTACCATGTTACCTCGACAATAAGCTAGATTATATAATATCGAGTGGAAACAAACGTATCAAGTTTCAGTAAACAAAACTGTGCGTGCATCCAAAATGTCTTTAGCCTGAGAGTATGCTTGGTACGACAGAGACAGTTATCGCAGTGCATCCAAGAATTTGACTTAGAGAAAAAATTGAAATTCTTTCGCAACACATTTGCCATTTTTATATTGGACAGTGCAAATAGAGCTGATAACCGGAATTGGTGCTATATATCGCAGAGATAGAACTTACACTACCGGTCTACTGCCTCAAAATGTGAAGGACCAAATAAAAATGACCAAATTAATGTCCAAACTAGGAAGATCTTGCTGCAAGCTGTGCTGCGGCTGCAGCGGAGTGTTGAGGATCAAAATTGGCACGATAGAGCTTTGCTTGCAATCCGGTTAAACCGGTTTTAGAAACCGGTCAAAATTGGCATGACAAATGTTGGCTTGCAATATGAGCAAACCGGTTTTAAAAACCGGATCGACGCGTTCTAGTGCAATTTTGTATGTTGGCCAGCACATTTTTCACGATTTTGTTGGGGACTTAAGAGATCTTGGTTATATTAATCGGTCTACCTAATCCTAGCCATATGGATTCTCTCACAGATCTCAATAAGGACAATGTCGTCATACCTTCCATGGAAGAGCTTAGCGAGGAGGAGCTTCAAAAGTATAAGGCGGCCAAGGATATTTCACGACTCAATTCTTGATGGGACTCAAGAAGGACCGCTAGGCTATGATTGTGGGATATGGGTACCCCTGGGCCCACTACCGACCGGGTAGCCAGTCGGCCTGGTTCCACGTCTGACAAGGATGTGGGCCGACCCCAGGCCGGCCCACGAGGATCCCCGGCTTGATGGACAAGATTGGAGAAGACTTAGCCCGCAAGACATTTGGCGATATCCTCGGATCCCATCCGGAGATCATAGAGATTACATTGCAACCGACTCAGATTAGTTTCCTGATTTGAGCCGGACATTAATTAGAGATAATCGACTTATAAACCCTAGGCCGTCAGCCTATATAAGGCGGCCTAGGTCGACCCTTTCATCCATCTGATTCTTTTCGCCCATTGTAACCACAAACTCGCCGTTGTTCTCCGGAACCTCGCCGAGCAAAGCAATACAAGACCCCCGAGCACAGGACGTAGGGTATTATACCTCCGGGTAGCCTGAACCTGTATAATCCCTGTGTCCCTGTGTTACCTCGAGCTCCCTAGTCCTGTGATTGCCCTTTGCCTACAAATCAACCACCTGGGTACCCCAGGTGGACTGCCGGACTAGAACCCCGACAGTTGTCGCGCTAGGTAGGGGTGATCGCGGGGCAATACAGCTAGCTTGATGGCAGATCGTCGCTCCGTCATCTTCCCCGACTCCGTTAAGGACTGCGCTACGCATCTTGAAGGCATCAGCTTTTTCGCTGAGATCCACTCCGCCGCCTCCGACTCCACCATGACGCCCGACGCCCCCACGCCAACCAGCTCCGCGCTGACCTCATCGCCGATCTCCCCGTCAATCATCGCCCCGCTCCAGTAGCGGCTCGATGCAATCTCCGTCAACGACCAGGCTCCGGGCCTGAGCACTCGCCAGAGAGTCCCACCCCCGGCCGAGCTCCTCGCTGGGCTGGATCGTGTCCAGGACACCATAGCCGAGTGCATTACCATGTCGGAGGAGGCCCTGCACCGACCCCGCAAATCGCTCCCGCTAGGGTTCCGCAACGCTTCATCAATCTACTCGGCTCGACTCCGAGAGGACATGTCTTAGATCCGATATGAGATCCCACCCCAACCCACCTAGTCTCCGAACTGCGGCGAGTTCCAGGTCGCTACAAGCGTGCTCTTGCTAGCTCCGGCCGACACAGGCAACGACTCAAGCTACACCATGCCTCCGGGGTGTGAAGTCTTCGTCTTTGAAGATTCCGCAACTCAAGATGGAGAAACCGACTTGACCAGGGATTGCTGACTGGAGCGACACGCTGGCCGAGCCCGACGCCGTGCTGAAGAAGCCGCCTTGCCCCCGGCAGCGGCCGGAAATCCCGCAGCCGCCGCTGCTGCTGGTGAACCTGTAGCCGCTGCAGCTGTCGGAGCGGTCCCCCCGGGGGCCCCACCAAGACAACAACCTCCTCCTTGGGGTCCTCGTGGTGTCGAGCCTCAAAACCTCGACAGAGCATTCACCCGAGTGCCGTTCCGCACGCCCCAGGCTAACGTCGCCGCCGCCTTCGCTGAGCTGGGACACATGCCCGACACCCCTGAGGTGCAGCATGCCCGAGCTCAGTTGGAAGCAGCCCAGAAGCAGATCGAGCGATCATATCGCGCCAGATCCCGATCTGGGCATCAAACTCGAGTCGTTCTTCGAGCCGCCGTTCCGCCCATAGCAGATCGGATCGGGATCATCCTCGCCAGAGGAACCCCCCACTACCCGTCGTTGAAGAAGAGGTGGCCCAGAACCACCACGATGATGAAGGAGAGGAGCGGCGTAACCCGCGCAATGCAGATCAGCGCCAGGAACGCTACCAGGAGCGCCGTGATAGGCGCCAACGACATCGCCACCCTGACGATCTCCGCGATCGCATTAGGGTATACGCCCGTGACATCCGCGCCGAACTCGATGCTCGGCACCAAGAGCGCGACGCTGCCGAGCTCGAGCGCCGTGAGCGGTACGACTGAGACTACGGTCGACCCGACCGCCAGCCGGTGGGGGAGGCAGGTGATGCTGGAGCAGAAGACGACGAACGCTGCGTCGTTAATGAGCTCATGGAGCGCGAGCAGTACGACGCGCGGTATGGCCCTCCGCGGAACGACCGACGCCAATGGCATGATGACGCTCGGCCCCGAGCCGACCCAGTACGACCTCCCCGCCGTAACTATCGCAATGCCGAGGAGGAAATCTTCGACGGCTTCGCTGCCTTCACCGCCCGACTCCGCACTATCCGCTGGCCCGAGTCCTTCAAGCCAGCCCTCGTGGAGAAGTTTGACGGTCGCTCCGACCCCAAGCTCTGGCTCAAGACGTACCATACCGCAGTCAAAGCTGCTCACGGTTCCAACGACCAAGCCGCTGCCTACTTCCCCGTGAAGTTAGGCAAAGATGCACTCCTGTGGCTCGAGGGCGTCCCCTGGGACACCATTGACAGCTGGGCAGATCTCTGCCACGCCTTCACCAAGAACTACCAGGCGAGCTACACTCGGCCAGGTACCAGATTCGATCTAGACAATGTCAAGCAGAGGAAGGGTGAAAGTCTCCGAGATTACACCGATCGCTTCTTCGACAACCGGAACAAGATCACTGATGTCGAAGACCGGGATGTCATTGACGCATTTCGACGCGGTCTCATTGATAACCAACTGTTCCGCACGCTCTTCAAAACCAACCTAGTCACGGTCTCCGACCTGATGGAGGTGGTCAACCTGGAGGTGCGGGCCGACCAAGCCGAGCAAGCTCAGTTCAAGAGCAAGCAGAAGCGCCCGGAAGACGACGACCGGGTTGAGAGCTCGAAGCGCCACGAGCCGCTATGTGGGCGCAAGGCGGGCCCTGAACCCCTTGTAGCCCTAGCAGAAGAAGAAGGCCGGCAGGAACCCAGGTTCCTTGCCGAAGAATTCCACTACATACTGAACGATCAGTGCCCCTTCCACAAGGATGCAAAGCACAATCTCCGTGATTGTCATGCATTGCTCAAAGAACTCGGCGCCCTGCCGCCGACCAAAAAGGAGCGTTACAACAACAACGGCGGCCACTACAACAACTACCGCCGCGACGGCTACAACGGCGACAGGCGGGACGACTACCGCCACAGAGAAGACCGCGGCCACCGCGATGATTATCGTCGCGGCGAGCGCGTCCGCGATGCTTCGGCCCGCAGGGACGACCAACGCTGCCAAGACGATGAATGCCGCCTACCACCACCACCAGAAGCCCCAGGCAGGCTAATGGTGACTTCCAGCACGCTGACCGCCAGGTCAACGTCATTATCGGGGGGCCCGGCGCTTTCCCAGATCGGCGCAAGGGCAAGCTCCACAAGCGTGAAGTGAAGATGGTCTCTACCAAGCCTGTGAAATACCTCTAGTGGTCGGAGACGCCCATCACTTTTAGTTGTGCCAACCACTGGGTGTACATCCCTGAGCCAGGGTCATACCCACTCGTTGTCGCTCCGGTCGTCCAACGGGTCCTCCTCTCCAAGGTCCTGATCCACGGCGGGAGCGCCCTGAACATCATCTTCACCAGTACCCTCAACAGCATGGGGTTCGACTACAACAAGCTCCTGAGTGCCGAAGATCCGTTCTTTGGCATTGTGCCAGGAAAATCTTCCTACCCGATAGGAAGAGTTGCCTTACCAGTCACGTTCGGCACGGCCGACAACTACCGCACGGAGTTCCTGTACTTCGAGGTAGCCGACTTCAAGAGCTCCTACCACGCCATCTTTGGCAGGCCCATGCTAGCCCGATTCATGGCTATCTCGAACCATAGTTACCTGGTTCTGAAGATGCCAGCGCCTAATGGCGTCCTCTCCATCTGTGGAGACATCAAGACCTCCTTCGAATGCGACGGGGAGGCTATCAATATAGCCGAGTTGTCCCAGCAACTCGGCAATGCTACCTTGCTGGCGGAAGAAGCCCCAAGGCGGCAGCCGGTGAGCCTGTCCTTCCGGAGTAGAAGCAGCAGCCCACGACGCTGGCACCTGCAGACACCCCTAAAGCCATCAGCTTGGGACTCGACGACCCCTTCAAGACGGCCCTCATAGGGCCCGGGCTCACTCCCAAATAGGAAGACACGCTCACCTCCTTCCTCCGGGACAACTGGGACATCTTTGCATGGAAGCCATCAGACATGCCGGGTGTTCCGAGGGAGAAGGCTGAGCACTCCTTGGACTTGAGCAAGACCGCGAAGCCTGCTAAACAGAAGCTGCGCCGATTCGCCCAAGATCGTAAGGAGGCCATTAGGGTAGAAGTGAATAAGCTCCTAGCTGCCGGTTTCATTAGGGAATGCAAACACCTCGAGTGGCTTGCAAATCCTATATTTGTAAAGAAGCAATCCGGTGAATGGAGAATGTGCATTGACTACACGGATCTCAACCGCTACTGCCCTAAAGACCCCTTCCCTCTTCCGCAAATTGATCAAGTCGTCGACTCTACGTCCGGCTGCGTACTACTGTGCTTCCTCGACTGCTACTCGGGTTATCACTAGATAGCCCTGAAGACGTTCGACCAGGACAAAACCGCGTTCATCACCCCGCACGGCATCTACTACTACAAGACGATGACATTCGGATTGAAGAATGCCGGTGCCACGTACTAGAAAGCCATCCAAGGTTGCCTGCAGAGCCAAATCGGCCGCAACGTGGAAGCCTATGTGGATGACGTTGTCGTCAAGACGTACGACGCCGACTCCCTGATCGCCGACCTCCAGGAAACATTCAACAACTTGCGCCGCTTCAGATGGAAGCTCAACCCCACGAAGTGCGTATTCGAGGTGCCGTCAGAAAAGCTCCTGGGCTTTCTTGTCAGCCAACGCGGCATCGAGGCGAATCCAGTCAAGCTGGATGCCATACGCAGCCTCAAGGAGCCAACATGCAAGAAAGACATCATGAAGCTCACTGGAATGATGGCGGCCCTGAGCCGGTTCATCAGCAAGCTCGGCGAGAAAGGACTTCCGTTCTTCAAGATCCTCAAGAAAGCGGACAAGTTCCAGTGGACCCTCGAGGCAAGCAAGGCCCTGACCAACCTCAAGGAATTCCTAGTCACCCCCCCCCGGTACTTACGGGTCCAACCCCCGGGGAAGAGCTCTTGCTATACATCTCGGCTACCACTCATGTGGTCAGTACGGCCCTGGTCGCCGAGCGACCAGAAGAAGACCACCCATACAAGGTCCAGCGCCCTGTATACTTCGTCAGCGAGATACTCAGCGAGTCCAAGGTCTGGTACCCCCATCCTCAGAAGTTGCAGTACGCGCTCCTGATAACCGCCAGGAAGCTACGCCACTATTTCCAGGCCCATGTTATTCGAGTCATCTCGAATTTCCCCCTCGGAGGTATCCTCCACAACAGGGATGCCAACAACTGTATAGTCAAGTGGTCCGTCAAACTCGGTGAGCACACCATCAACTTTGAGCCATGGGAAGCCATCAAGTCCCAGATCCTAGCCGACTTCGTGGCCGAGTGGACGGAGATCCAGACGCCGACCCCACGGAACGGCCGGAACACTGGAAAATGTACTTTGATGGTGCCCTCAACCTTGAAGGAGCCGGCGCAGGAGTGCTGTTCATCTCCTCGGATGGGCAGCAACTCAAATACGTTCTTCAGATACACTACCAGGCCACCAACAATGGGGCCGAGTACGAAGCCCTCATCCACGGTCTTCGGATCGCGGTGTCGCTCGGCATCAAGCAGCTAATATGCTATGGTGATTCCAAGGTAGTCGTCGAACAAGTCAACAAGAATTGGGACACGACCAAGGAAACCATGAGTGCATACTGCGCTGAGGTGAGCAAACTTGAGGCTCATTTTTATGGCCTCGAGCTCCACCATGTCCTCCGAGAGGACAACATTGCCGCCGACGTCCTATCCAAGCTAGGGTCCACCAGAGCCCAGGTGCCAGTCGGCGTCTTCGTCCAAGACCTGCGCACCCCGTCCATCAAGATGCTTGAGGATGGCAGTCCTCTGCCCGATCCAGAGCCACTCCCTGGTGGCCCGCTGACCAATGAAGTTCTCATGGTGGAAGCAGACTGGCGCGCCTCCTTTATCGCTTTCCTCACAGAGAACTGGTCACCAAGTACGAAGGAAGAGATCGAAAAGTTAACTCGGCGAGCGACAAATTACGTCATTATCGGCAACGACTTGTACAGAAAGGCCGCCTCCATAGGCATACTCATGAAGTGTGTCCTCCGTGATGAAGGCATTAGCCTCCTGCAAGATATCCACTCGGGCACCTGCAGCAACCACGCGGCAGCCGGCACCCTCGTTGGCAAAGCCTATAGGGCAGGGTTCTATTGGCCAACAGCCCTGTCCAACGCAAGAGAGTTAGTGCGCTGCTGCACCAGCTGCCAGTTCTTCAGAAGCAAAAGCACCCGCCGGCTCAGGCGCTACGGACCATCCCCCTATCTTGGCCATTCGCCATATGGGGACTCGACAACGTCGGGCCCTTCAAAACCGCTCCGGGCGGATTCAAGCACCTCTTAGTGGTGGTTGACAAGTTCACCAAATGGATCGAGTACAAGGTTGTGACTGACACCAAGTCGGCCACAGCTGCCAAGTTCATCGCAGAGCTTACCCACCGGTTTGGCGTCCCAAACCGCATCGTGACAGACCTCGGATCCGAGTTCACGAGACACGAATTCTGGGACTTCTGCCAGGATAACTGCATCGATGTTTACTACTCCTCCACGGCACATCCTAGGTGCAATGGCCAGGTTGAGCGGGCCAACGGCATGGTCCAGGACTCGCTCAAGAAGGCCATGTACGACGGACTCAACAAACACGCCGCCCGCTGGGCCAAAGAGGTACCCCATGTCATATGGGGCCTACGAACGCAGAAGAGCAGAGCAATGGGATACACTCCCTTCTTCCTGGTGTATGGCTCCGAAGCCGTTCTCCCAGTTGACGTCGCCCATGGTACTCCGCGTATCCAGCACTACGAGGAAGGTGAAGCAGAAATCGGCTGCCAGGTCGACATCGACTGCCTAGAAGAACGCCGACTCGCTGCACTAGTAAGGCATGCTAGACATGAGCAGCAGGTACAGCGTTACCACGACAAGAACGTCCGGGAATGCTCTCTCAACGTTGACGACTTGGCCCTGCGCCGAGTCATGTCCACTAAGGACAAGCACAAGCTGTCGGCCCCCTGGGAGGGTCCCTTCATCGTCAAGGAAGTTGTCTCGCCAGGAACATACAGCCTCCAGTGGGCTAACGGCGACCCCGTCCCGAACATGTGGAACATCGAACACCTCGTCAAGTTCTACCCGTAGAAACTAGAAAAGCTATGTATCCCTTGTCTCATATTAGTGAAAGTATCTTTGCCCTGCTATATGGCTTGTTATTGATTCTTTACCCGACATCCATGCTGATGCTCGGGGTCTGGGCCTGACCTAGACAGCGTTTTCTTCATCACGACATTTGGGGGAGTACCCGTTTACTCCGACTTTCGAGTCCTTGCCCAACTCTATGTTCCCCCCGGCGACTACTAGGCTAACCCGGCTGGTCCGAGTCCCCAACTGTGAAACCCTGAGCTCCGTGCTCAACTCACGCACCCCCTACACCTAAGCCTCCCCGCTGAGCAGTGTAGCAGGGTAAGCCGTCCTCTCCATGAGCAGTGGTCAACGGGTCAAGAAGAGTGCTTAAACGGCACAAGGCAGTGGCCAGCCGGGTGACGCAAAGTTCTAGTCGACAGGGAAAAGGGTCCAACACAACACCAATGCACATCAATGCTTCAAATAAGTTCGGAATTTTATACATATCTGAGCACTACAGAGTTTACATCTATAATTATTTTTACAGGCCCAGTTCTTTCGCTACAGCCTCCGCTAGAGGGGCACATTCGTCCACTAACTCGTCGAATTCATCGTCGGCGAGCTCCTCAGGGAAGTGTATCCGGAACAACGCCAGTATCCGGCTCCCGAAGCCAATTGCAGTTTCCTGCATCAACTGGGCGGCGCGGTTTGGACAGGCCCTGACTCAGCAGGCACCAGCGAGTTGGCGTTGAACTAGGCCACCTGTTTCAGCTCCAGCAATTCCGCCCGAAGCCCTGCAATGGAACCCACATAAGCATTCCAACTTATCCGAGCTCCAGAAGACTCGCCGGGAGATACTCACCATGCATGGCCTGGTCGTGCGAATCCTTCAAGGCCTGATTGGCCTCAGTCAGGTGTTCGGACTCGGCAGCCAGGCGAAGGTTGGCCGCTTTAAGCGTCGCACCTCCTCCTCCAGCTTCCGCTTGGCCCTGGCCAGCTCGTCCTCAAGCTTTTTCTTGGCCCCGGCCAGCTTGTTGATCTTCACCTGGAGAGCGTCCTCCCTCTTCCTTGCCTCTGCAAAGAACGCGCTATAAGCACAAGTCGCCTGGACAAATGCATATCAACGAGAAGCACAAGAACTTACCTTCAGCAAGAACCTTCATGTCATTCATGAGGTCCTCGTTGGTCTTCACGACGTCAACGAGCTCCCGGTCCTTCTTCATAAGGAATTCCTTAGCAGCCTCAGCCTCACGGACTCTCTCCGTGTGGATCTGCGCCAAGGTCCGACGGTCCTTCAGGGCTTGCCACCTGAACTCAAGATCCCTCACGGCTCGGGTCGTGAAACCCTGCCAGGAAAGATATTGGGCATTGAGTCAGCCCATGCCCTATAACATCAAAAAGGTACCAGGAAGACATACCTGTACAACTCGATTCAAGACGCCGGCCACGTTCTGCAGCTTCCGGAGCTCGCTCTCTTGATTCGCGAGGTCAAGTTCCATCCGCTGCTCCAAAGTCAGCTCTGGCGCCTGAGGCCCGCCCCCGGGCTCGGCCGAGATCACCTCCACCAGGGAGGCCACGTGGACACCAGCATCGGCGTCTAGATCCTCCCCAAGAAGTCGGCCATCGTCATCTTCAAGTGGAGGGGGGCTCCTAGCCGGCTCCTCCACCCCCATAAGACCCTCTGGGGCCTTATCCTCGAGGGTGACCTTGGACACCTTTGCCTGCGGGTCGTCCACCGGGGCGCCCGTCCCCAAGATGCATGGAGGACTCGGAGGGCGCGACGGCCCTGACATGCCAACCGGCACTTGTTCCGGCACGATCAGTGCAGTGCTAGACCCTGACCCCGCCTCTGTAGCGGCAGGCTGACTTGGCGACGCCTTGCCACCGGCTCCAGGGCGTGGCAGGACACCGGCATCCACCTGGCTCCCGAGCCTGCATCCAATACTTCGACAACTCAAGCCCTGCATATCAAAGGAACAAACAAGGAACGCCAAGACGACATACCCGCCCTTGCATGGACGCTTGAACTGCACCCGTTGCAACAACTGTGGGGGCGCTTGGCTCGGCAGCAGCGTCGAATCTGGCCGCAGCTCTGGCTGATGCTTCCTTGGCCCCTCGACTCAAGGCCTGAGGGAGACCCGCTGGCGCCACCTCCTGCATCACCCGTCAGAGACGTGGCCTTCCTCTTCCGCTTCTCTTCGGCCTCGGCCCAAGCAGCGTACCCCGCTTTCGGGGGTGGCTTGGGAGACCCTCCTGGAGCCGCCCTTTGGGACTCGGTCACCTTGCGCACGGCTTGGCGCAATGGCCTTCCCAATCCACCAGTTGGCGCCTGGGCCACTGGGTCATCTTCCAGCTCCTCCTGAGGAGCCGCGATGAAGTCGGCCACCTCCCACGTGGCCTGCCCCTCGTCCACGACGCGAGGAGCCCGGGACGCCTCCTCCACTGTCATCAGCTTCTCCTGCCGGACATCGCCCTCGGGCAGGGGTGCCGGGCTGAAGTACTTCGTCGCTCGTTCCTGCAAGACACATACGCGGCAACAGCACAATCAGTTACGTCAGATACCTACTATCTCAACAATCAGACACACAACATGCAAGGAAATGAAGAACTAACTGGTGGAGGAGGATTCTGCAAAGAAAATGGGACAGGCGTCCCTTCGTTGAAGATCTTGCCACGCATAAAGCCGGAGATCCTCTCACAAGTCTCCTGGACAGATACTATCTGGGCCTGCTCCCGAGTCGGGTCCTTGCCACCCGAGAACTCGTACCCGGGATGCACCCGGTCCTTGATCGGCTGTGTCAATCGCCGGACGAAGGAGATCATTACGGGTACTGCAGTCAACTTCCGCTCCTTCACCTCGGCGATCAACCCAAGCAGCTCCTCAGCTTCCTGCAGCTCCAAGCCCTCCAGCTGCGAATCCTAGGAATCTTTCTTTTCCGGCCGGTGACCAGTCCAGGCAGGCAGAGCAGGGGGTGGTTCGCGACATAGAACCACTCTTGCCTCTAGTTTTTGTTGGACTCGTTCATGTCCAAGACGAAATACTTCTTGGACATGCCGACCCCCAACGAGAACTATTGACGCTCGTTATATGTATACTTTTAGTGCTATTTAGGTGGTGGTTTTAGACTAATTCATATACTAACCCACCTCTTGGCACTTAAAATAACCCCATTTTCATATGTGTGTTGTGTTTTGGAGTATATTGTGTTTTTGCAGGAAAATAGCCCAATTTGGGGCATTTATATTCAAAGCCCAAAACTAACTACAAGCCCAAAGGAATCGAGCCTAGCGGAGGGAGCCCAACCAATGGACCATGTGGGCTTTCATAGCCCAACTCATGGTCCTAGGTGTCCACATTCAATGAACCTTGGGCATGAGAGACTTAACCATAAAGGAATTGAAGATTTGGAAAGTTATCCACGAGATCAAGAGATATTCGCGCAGCCCAGGACAGCATGATCTTTCAGTGCAGATTTGGAGATCTAAATGGCCTCTAATAAAAAAGCATTGAATACCAAAGTTGTAGCCATCATCGAGATCTTCAATGTGGACATATGGAAAATATAATTTGGAATATGGAGCTAGAAGATATGGCCCCCGAAATGCATGCTGCACAGAAAAGTCCGGAATCAGACATTATCTTCCGGTGCTGTTTTGGGGATTTTAACTTCATTTCCAAGAAAACTCATGATTACCAAAGTCGAAGATAATTTCGTGTTACACAATTTAGAATCTGAGTTTGCCTTATTTGGAGTATGGACGTGGGAGATATGACATTAGGAATGCAGAACTGTGAATAAGGAAAATCTGGGCGAGTCAAGTCTTATGGAAACCGAGTTTGCTTAACTCTCAAGCAAGGATCTCATGAAAGGGAAGGTGGAGCATGCCCCAAGGCTCTCCTAGGGTATAAATACAACCCCAAGAGGGAGACATTCAGATCTATCCACCACAAGTCGACGCGAAGAGGGACACACACCGAAGGAAGCCGATGGCCGCCGCAAGTCTTCGAGGTTGCCTAGGAGATGGCTTAGGCCATGCCCTAGCCGCCATGGTTGGCCCTGCGTGGTGAAGCCATGGCGGAGTTCCGGAACCGCACAGTGCAAGGATGGGAAGTCTCGGCATGAAAATCGGTGAAGGAGTTATGATGACAGATACGAATTTTGGAATAAAATATATTTTATCCCAAAATTGGGGGGCATGTGTTGACACCAGATTTTCGCACCGGATATGCTGAGTCAGGAGGTGACGTGGTGAAGCTGGCACTGCGCAGTGGGCCCGTTGAATGGTCAAATAGATGATGCCGGAGAAGGAAGCCGATGCAGGAAAGGGGGTCCGATAAGCAGGAGAGTCCGATCTAATGATGAATGAAGAAAGGTGCATTGGCTAAGAAGGAAGCGTAGCATGAGCGGGGACTATTTCCTTTTCAGAAGGCGTATTGAGAGCCCCATTTTATATTAGATTTAGTTTACTTTATCTAAAAGATAATCAAGTCCGATCAGGACTCCTCATGACCAGGGTATAAATATAGACCCTCGTCCATTGTAAAGAACCATTCTCACAATCAATACAACCCGGCTTCACGCCAAAACCTTAGGAGTAGGTTAGAGTAGATCGACGAACTCATTGGTGGACGGGGTGCATCAGTTCCTGATCTTCGGCTTACCAGTAAGATTGTCAACTTATCGAACTAGTGTAAGCTTTGAATTGAGGCGTATCGCCCTTTCTCGTTTATACTGTTCAACCGATTTATCTTTGGATCATCAAGATTGATCTAGATTCCATGCGTCGGAGCTAGGTCTCTATTGATCATTCAGTAGTTAATCGTTTACCGAGTTGTTCTTTTAGTTTTCGGGCTTGATCTAGATTCCCTGCGTCGGAGCTAGATTCATCTTGTTTATTAGAAGGCAGCTTATGCGGTTGTTTGGAGTTGCTAGATTGATTTAGATCTGCGCCATGTGAATTAATCTGATTCTTCAACAGCTATGAGCATTGGTTTAGTCCGATTTGAGCAATACTTATCTTACAATATCGTTCTAGGTCCGATTCATCTTCACAGCTTTATCTGGTTGTTCTTTGGGTGTTGGGTTTGATTTAGATTCCCTGCGTCGGAGCTAGATTCTCGCAACATACTAAAGATTGATCTTTGATCGTCAAGATTGATTTAGATTCTCTGCGTCGGAGCTAGATTCCTCTTGACTATTCAAAGACAGCTTTGAATATCGGAACGATCTTGTTACTGTTTTATTGTTTATTTGCTTAATCTGACTAATTACCTGTGCGAGCATCTTGTTTAGTTGTTGGGTTGGTGAGTCGAGTTTGATTGTTTAGCTATCTGGTTTGATCATAGCTGGAGTATGTGCGCTGCATCCGTCTGTGAAACCGTGTCGAAACAGTTTTGGTCTGATTAGTTAGCTAGATGGTCCGATAAGATGAATCAAATCGGCAACTAGGCAGGATGGACGACGTATCGGCTCACACTTTGATTTATTTAATATCTTGCTCAAAGGCATAGCTGATCGTTACTTGCATATCGGCCATATTTTATGCTTTATTTTATTATTCAAAGTCTGATCTGTTACATTAATCAAGGTCCGATCCTGATTAGTCCGATTCTGAGGTCCGATTCGATGTCTGACTGAGGTCCGATTACATTGGTCCGATTGATGTCATTTATGAAGTCCGATTTTGAGGTCCGATTGGCATCGGCCGATATAAGTCTGATTGGGTCTTGGCTAAAATCCAACGTGCATCTGCCGTCTAGAATAGAGCCGGCACAATCAAAGAGTAATTCAACTGTTTATTCCCTTGTCAATTTCAGGTCAAATTGACTGACACGCCGCGAACCTGGACAAAGTGCAGGACCAGCACCGGAGTGAAGCAGATCTCCCTGGCCTTGTTATGTTGCTCGCTGAGGATACAACCGCCGATTTTCCGCGTCAACACATTTTTGGCACGCCCGGTGGGACACGTAAGACAATTTCCAAGATGTCGTCTGATGCTGAAAAGGAAGCTGCTGCTGCTAAGCTCACTGCTGAGAAGCTGGCGGCTGAGAAGCTGGCGGCCGAGAAGTTGATGGCTGAGAAAGCCAAGGCTGACAAGAACAAGGTTTCCGATTCAACCATCCCAGTCACGAAGGCCGATCTGTCTAAAGCCCAGATTGACGCATTTGAGAAGCTCTGCCTTGATCAATTCGGGCGTAATCGTTCAGGCCCTGTGCTCAAAGGTGCTCTTCCGGACCCAGAGCTGATCAAGAAGATAACTGATGCTCGGGAGTACCATGTCAACATGACAGAGATGATCCATCAAGCTGTCCACCATGCATTGATTAACCAGTCGGGCACTTTGGTGAATTCTTTGGATAATCTCATCAAGAAGGCGGTGGATGATTCCATTTGCTTAAAGGGCCCAGTCTTTATGTCAGATTCGGCAGGGGCATCAGGATCAGGAAAAGGCAAAAGTACTGAAGATAACGCCATGACCGTTGCACCGCAAAATCCGACGATTCCACCACCTATTCAGCCGGCCAACGGTTTTCTGTTGATGGCCGATGGATCAATTGTCAGCCCGCATGGTGAGAAATATGCTAGGACTCTGAATGAAGAAGAGAAGCAACCTGCAGCTGCAAAGATACGTTTAGAGATTCCTGCACATCAGCGTATGGTTGGTGATTACAATAATTACATGATGGATATGCATCAAGCTGATGGGACGCCACTCGGAGGTCACCAGTCCGATTGGTCACAGAAAATAGCCGAGGTGATCCAGAATCAGTTCGGTTTGAAGCCTAAAGATGAAGCGAGGTTGTATCGGCACCCGTACCAATCCTACTTTGATGCAGTGCCACTTCCTCCGCGCTACAGAGTGCCAGATTTTTCAAAATTCTCTGGACAAGGTGATATGACCACCATCGAACATGTGAGCTGATTCTTGGCTCAGTGTGGTGAGGCTGCTTCTGAGGAGGGACTCAGGCTCAGATTCTTTTCCCTCTGTCACTATCAGGGCCGGCGTTTACTTGGTTTACGTCGTTGCCAGCAGGATCGGTCACATGATGGTCCGATATGGAGAAGCAGTTCCATAAGTATTTCTTTTCTTTTCTGGTCTCAAGAAATGGAGACAAGCTTCATTAGAGAGCTTTATCAAGAAACTATACAGTTACATAGAGAGCCGGTCATAGGTCGGTCACAAGGATCAAACACATCAACCGTCAAGGTGACGGCTTGGGGCACTCGTCCCTGCTCCTAGTGCTGCATCCGTAGCAAGCTTAATCTACATAAGCTCGTCGCAAGCTCTCTTGTAGCACCACTGCAGCCGTCGATGGGACAGCCCCAATTGAAGGATGAGAGCGAATGCCCCCAGGTATCCCTTGGCTCTACAAAGCATTTCACCCCACATGGCTCTCGTCACACGAGAATGCAGAGAGTCAATGGGACAGCACCCGGACATTGCTCAACACCCCAAAATCTTCGCAAGCACTCTCCTAGCACCAAGATGTCAAGTTCCCATTACTCCCCCTGGAGGATGAACCCAGCACCAAGTCCCCAACATATTCCAACTAAGTAGTTGATACGCCTATCCTCTGATGACCGCAAGGCCCTGGGCCTTGGTGTATATTTATAGCCCTGTGCTAGACGATGACATGTGACCCCGGTTGCATTGTTCAGCGCGTGAGCTCTGTGCCACGCAGCAGCTCCTCTCTTCGAGGTGCTCAGTCCGCCCTTATCATCTTCGGCTTCATCTGACCATAGGGGCGCTCTGTGCGTTCACGTGAACACTGTTCTTGTCACGACATTTGTGGCGAGCTTATCCTTTGGGCGGCCTGACTGCCCCGAAGCTTGGAGATCCTTTTTTCTTGACCATTAGCCCGACTTTTCTAGTCGGCCCAATGCTCGGGGACTACTCCATATGGAGGGCTCCTTGCGATCGCCCTCCATATGCCCCATCAAGATGTGTCACTTTCCCCAAGTGGTGCAGCTCCTCGGCGCCCGACTCGGCCACGACTCGGCGCTACGCCACTCGAGGCTCCGCCTCGAGTTCGACTAGGGTCATCCCCGGATGGCCTGCGGTTTTCTTTTTTGAGCACTGCCCACCCTTGTGTCGGCCTGCTTACCAAGGCGCTTCAGCCGACCTTGATAGCTTCGCTTCTTCGTCAACAGTCTGACACGCGCCTGCACGTTACTCGGGGACTTGTGGGATATGGGTACCCTTTGACCCACTACCGACCAGGTAGCCAGTCGGCCTGGTCCCACGTCTGACAAGGATGTGGGCCGACCCCAGGCCAGCCCACGAGGATCCCTGGCTTGATGGACAAGATTGGAGAAGACTTAGCCCGCAAGACATTTGGCGATATCCTCGGATCCCGCCCGGAGATCATAGAGTTTACATTGCAACCGACTCAGATTAGTTTCCTGATTTGAGCCGGACATTAATTAGAGATAACCGACTTGTAAACCCTAGGCCGTCAGCCTATATAAGGCGGCCTAGGTCGACCCTTTCATCCATCTGATTCTTTTCGCCCATTGTAACCACAAACTCGTCGTTGTTCTCCGAAACCTCGCCGAGCAAAGCAATACAAGACCCCCGAGCACAGGACGTAGGGTATTATACCTCCGGGTAGCCTGAACCTTTATAATCCCTGTGTCCCTGTGTTACCTCGAGCTCCCTAGTCCTGCGATTGCCCTTTGCGTATAAATCAACCATCTGGGTACCCCCGGATGGACTGCCAGACTAGAACTCCGACAATGATGACAATAACACAATAATTTGTTATGCTTGTGCTCAAAATTGACGAGTGGAAGGTTGAGGTAATACCGATTGTATGCAGTTCGCCATCAAACCTGATTTGAGCTACTTTTGATTCTGCAATTAGAAAAAGAGTTAATATTTTGTCTAGTTTCTCAAAAAATTGGATCAACTAGAGAAAGGGAAATCTGTTGATAATTATATTTTTATGATAATCCCCATATTAAGCAACACATGGAGATTTAGGATAGTTCATCCGCTATACTAGAAAATTTCCAGAAAATTCATAGTTCGGCATGCCGATAAACCTTTTTCCGGAGCAAATGGTGCCAAGACAACCGCAACTACTAGATACGGCCCAAGTGGTGAAACCGGTTTTGGTGTACACCTACTGTTCAGTCTGAAATGATGCATTATGTCCCTTTAAATAGTATGCCTCATGTTACTCAGCCGGTACCGTATACTGCTACATGCATCAAGAATTCAAGTTGACAGATTTAACATCGTTTAGGAAACAAAAAGGTGAATCTAATTTTGAATATATTGAAAGATCAAAAGAGATAAGAATGTATTTCTCACTTTCTGGTAATGATCTTGCTAATATTGCTTTTAATAGTTTAAGATCTTTTATACAATACATAATTGACGGCTATAGTTTTCTTTCCATTGAACAAGTCCAAGTAAACACAATTGGCATAGAAAATCTAAACCCTAAAAATACTTATAAAAATCATTAGTCTAATGTACATGCAATAGAACATAATAGTTCAAATGCTGAGGAAAAAGATGTTTATGTTGATGAATTAATAGCCTTAAAAGGATAAAGTATATAATAAAGTATATACATGTTCGTCTCTCAAGCCGGTCCATAAGAATCTGCAAGAACATATGCTATTTTACATTTGATGTTTCTAAATATGATGGTATATTTGATAAATTGTTGAGAGGTGGGAACATCAAGATATCACACACTATGCCTCCACTTGAAGAGTTGAAAGGGCAGGCATAATGTAAGTCACATAAATCTTTTTTGCATGCTACTACTGATTGCAATATTATCCATCGACAGGTGCAATCGACTATAAATGAAGGTGCAGCAGCCCAAGGTGTTAGTTCAACCGCATCAAGCCGTAGCGACTAAAGGGAACAATGTCATCATTGGTGAGGAGAGGCCTGAAAATTTGAAGGGCAAGCAACTTTCAAGTTCATTGCAAGAACTTCAAATTTTNGAAATCTTTGCAAAGACCGCTTGAACCTGCCATGCAAGACAAACCGGTGTCTTAAACCGATTTTGTCAGGGCAGTCCCAAATGCTCAAACCAATGTACCCCGAGATTGAAACTTGGAAACTGAACTTGTCAAAGGATCAAGGGAGATATGAAAAGGAGTAAATCAAAAGGCCGGTACTAGTGACCCGCCGGTAAAAAAGAACAAGGTCACCTATGCGTCAAGAGAGGCAAAGCTTCACCTCCAACTGACTCTACAAGGCAGAATGATGATTTTATGACACTTCATCCTCCACGAAACCCACATCAAGAGATGCCATGGATTCCAACTCTCCATGTCCGGCTTGGAAATTTAGTGGGATGTGGATGCCATATTATCCAATGCCATATCCACCATTTCATTCAGGATGGGATAATGCTAAGATGCCAGACCATGACACGGCGTCACATCCTACACATAACTGTTTGACACGTATACTTTGTTACACTTTTTTTGATACATATAGTTCACCTCGTCACATATACTTTTTTACATTTTTTCAATACAAATAGTTCACCTAAACTTAAAAAAGATTGCATTCAATTCATGTGTTTGACCCACTTACCAGAGAAGGTGAAACTAAACTTTAGTCCGGACTAAAGTTTAGTTGAATAAAAGTTTAGTGACTAAAATTAGTCAACACCCTGCTTGGATCGTAGACTAAAATTTAAGTGAGAGAAATACAATGTCTACTTTATCCCTACTTTTTGAAGGTGTGGAAGGAGAGAGGGGCTATTTTGGTCTTTTGCTACCAGTTGCCTCCTTTTAGTCCATTTTAGGTGGGATTTGAGGACTAATGTACTAATATTTAGTTGGGGTGCAACTAAAATTTAGTCCACATTTTAGTCCTCCTATTTGGATCACCTAATGCACTAAACTTTAGGCCTAAATTTTAGTCCAGGGATCAAAAAGGGCAATAGTTGAAATATGTGATAGGTCCTAAACATCATGCATAAATTACTATATTGTCCGCAACTTCATGGGAGTACACACCAGCGGTCGCTAAACTTATTTTGGTATATCATCTAGGTGACTAAACTCTCAAGGTCCATAAACTTGTCTCATAGTATCATGCAGGACACTAAATTCTCAATATACTATTTTAAATTATTGTTTTACTACTTTAAGTTAATGAAAATGCTTTTGCTACTTTAAAGTTAATTAAAGTGCTATTGTGTTTTTATTGAGAATGAGAACAAAATGTCTTAATAAATTTATACAAAGTCCATGCAAAATATAATTAGTTAGTAGGAAAAAGATTAGGGTAGATATTGCCATGTTAAATGAGAAAACTATAATATCCACTGTTGATTTTTAATGATCCAATAGTCTTGATTAATCCATGTTGAGTATGATTAATAAGCAGCTAATTCAAAATTAAAATGACATGAAAAAAATAGCTCGATAGACATTCCATTTTTTAAAAATAATATAAGGCCATGCTAAGGGATATGAAAAGTCATCTTGAGAGTTAAGGGACCGAAATAATACATTGAGGTAAGTTCAGGGACTTGGAAATGCATCTTGAGAGTTTAGGGACCTAAGTAATACATCTGGACAAGTTTGAGGATCTAAAAATACATTTTGAGAGATTAGAGACCTAGATGACACTTCAAAACAAATTCGAGGACCACTCATCTATTTTACTCAATTCTAAACATATCCATTCTTATGTCACGCTGATTGTAGCAAAACAAATCTGCCTTCAGATGTCATGTCCACTTCTTCCCCGAATAAGAAGGATACAACTCAAACTTCTCCCACGCTAACATTAAGATATATTGCAATCAGAGTCGGTGAAGCCTTGACCCAAGCTAAAACTTTCTGGTTTGTTCACCAACTCAATTGGTGTGACCAGTGCACGACCCAGTTTCCATAATTTTCATGCCCAAAACCTGATTGCGACAATCCACGTGTCCATTTCGACTGATTTCACGAGACCTATCATTTGGCCTCATTTCCCCCTTGACACGCGCCATTCTTTGTTTTTTTCTTCAACCCGGGGTTGGTTTGTCTGAGGCCATTTTTAAGTGTCAACAACCGATGCCGCGTCACAAAATCAGCCATGCATCCGTAAACACTAGACACACATACGTACCACCTCACGAAACTACCCAGGGACATTTGGACTGGAATACAAAGTTTGAATGGTTGTTCACGACTTCGACTTCGTGTCTGAAACTGAGAGGCCGGGTTAAGTCGACACTTGATCTAATTTTAAAGGGTTATTTAGACAATTAGACTTATGTTTGGAAAAGAACACAATACATAAGTCTTAATGGTCCTCACTATTAGAGGGCTCAAAGTTTTAACACTAGTGCATATGTAGGCATTCACATAGGCATACGCACTCACCCGTATAAATACATGCAAGCAATCTCCACCCCTATAATCACCTGTGACAGATTGGAGTGGCTATTCCGATCTTGAAATGAATGAATTCACCGCATACGTCTCGCTGTTGATGGACACGTCGCTTACCATAACAGTTAAATCCTAGAATAAATCCGAAAAAGTTGGTAGCTTGAACCAGGTGGATAGATTCCAGCACAACAAATGAACCAACTAAGAGCATCTTCAAGAGACTAGCTAAATGGCTTGCTAAGCCAAATTTTGGCTACTCAACACCAAAATAGCTCTCCAACAGACTAGCCATCCAACTCGCCAAGCAATCTGACTCTCCAAATTGGCTCCCTCGCTAGCCAAATTTGGCTAGCTAGTCCGGATAGCCAAACTGGCTTGCCAAGTGTGGGATGACGCGTGAGACCCACGCGTCAGTGTGTGGAGAGAGAGAGTTAGAAAGTGGCAACTTGTTTACAATCTTTGGTAATTTGTATCCACGTCCCTCCTGTAATGCTTTTTAGGATAATAGAGGGTAAATGCTGTCATCGGAATCTTATACAATCTTTTGGTCTTTGCAGTGCAGACTGCAGACTCATCGATTAATGTATCAGAGACAACGTGGGTGCCCATCACTCCATCAGACATTTTAATTCATATAGCACATGAGAATCAGGTAACGTGACATGTCGCGATCGATATTGCTCCCAATCCAATTAACTATGATCTTAATCGGTTCACGCGAAACACGATTATTATAAATTATCGGTTACTCGATCTGACAGATTACTATTTTGTGACAGATTACTCGATATGGGTGGGGGGTTCCATCGCTCAAAATATACAATGTACTAAAAATCAAACGTATATGCTTTTATTTGTTTTCACAATAATTTGGAAATCGTCTTTATTTAAAATTTTGTGGCTTTACCTAAAAGAAGCGCATAAAGGCCAAGCCAAAAGCTTTTTTAGCAGTGCCAGATCGTCAGTCCTTGAGCCCTTGACTCTTTTATATTAGCTAGGAATTTTGAAAATTATTACAATGGAAAGCTGGAAGAATTTGGATTCTAGTTAATGGCTCTTATGTTTCTTTTTCTTTTTTTTTCAGGTTTGTTTTCACCTCAGCCTAGCGGATTATAAAAATTGGCACTTGTATAAAATTAGATTATAAAAATTTGGCACTTGTATAAAGATTTGACACTTGTATAAAGAAAACGAGAATCAAACCAATGGAACTTGTATAAGAGGAGCACTCGAATATCACGAAATTAGTCTCCCAAAAAACGCAAAGGAAAGTGATTTGAAGGCGTTTCCTTTTTCGTACATGGCGGGAGCAAGATTAGCAGCAAGCTTCACACACTCTCAAGCACACCAACTCTCTCGCGCCGCCGCCGCCGCCGCCGCCGCCGCGTGGCGTCCTCACCGGGATTCTCTTTCCCTCCCGCGAGGTACGGCCGTCTCCTCTGATCGCCCGACTTCTCTCTTCTTGCACTCCTCCCCCGTCTCGTGAGGTCCTGCTAGCCTCCGTTCTCAGGCGCCTCCCGGTTCTCAGTGTCACTGGTCCGATGTGAGTCCTCGGATGTGGTGTGGATTCCCCTCGGTTGCAGGGGGGAGCGTCGGTTCGCAACTGCGAGGTCGATTGGTTTTTTGGGAGATAGAATCCGATGGGCGTTCGTGGGGAGAAGAGGTGGAATGATTTTCTCACCATGGGAGTGCTGGGGATAGGAGCGTAGGGAAGGGTCGTTTTGTTTCAGATTGACTTGATTGAGCAATGATAATGAAAGAAATGTTTTTTCTTTGTCAAATTGATAGTAAGGATTTGGTAATCCAGCAGATGGATGGAGAGTTTTGTCATTCTGTACTTTTTTATGGGAGAATTTCAGACCCGAGGTGAATCTGTTTTGTTCATACTGTTCTTTCATTGCAGGTTCTTTTTCAAAAATGGCCTGCTCAGTTGGAAGCAGTGGAGACAGCAAGGTTACAAGGGTGCTATTCTGCGGCCCCTATTTTCCTGCTTCTACTAATTACACAAAGGAGTATTTGCAAAGCTATCCATTTATTGAGGTTAGTTGATCTTTTGTTTTTTGGGCATATGAGCATGCTGCATGTAAATCAGTTGTTGATGTTCCTAGATGTATGTAAACTTAGCTGATTGTCCTGTAACCTGAATGGTCATTTGGACTTACAGGCTGATACATTGATGAAAATTTCCGCTTCAATGCACTTTGCAGGTTGACGAAGTAGGCCTTGAACAGGTACCTGATGTTATTCAGAACTACCATTTATGTGTTGTAAAGAATCAGCGCATAGATTCAGATATAATTGCCAAGGCATCCCAGATGAAGATTATTATGCAGTACGGTGTTGGGTTAGAAGGTAAGCTGTTTGCCTGGTGTTATCTTATCTTCTTATTCTAGTTAATATCAAAAGTAGCTCCTCTTATATTGAGTACATGAGTTCCCGCAGGTGTCGATGTAAATGCTGCTACTGAACACAAAATTAAAGTTGCACGGATACCTGGGAGCATGACAGGAAATGCAGTCTCTTGTGCAGAGATGGCAATTTATCTTACCCTTGGTGTTCTGCGGAAGCAAGTATGTTTACATATAGCAGTTTTGGATTTTGACCGCCTGGAAATTGGAAGTGCTCTTCACATGTTTCACATTTCGGATGCTCCTTCCTTCAGTAATTGTTTCTTTTTTCTCGCTATCTAGAGCATTTTACTACTGTACAAAATTACAAGATCTAAACTAAGCAGATTGTTAGTACTAATCATATCCTAGATTCAGCAGCCTGGAATTAGGCAAATCTGAAGCAGGCAGCCATTTTTCTTCTCTATTACTCACTCATTGATTTAACTTGTATTTGGAGTTACATGTATCCTATGGGGCTGCAACAAAGACACAAATAGTTTGTTTTAAATGCTTTTAGTTTCAGGTATCCACTTAAAAAATGGATAAAAAAATAAACATACCAAGTGAAACCTTGAAAAATTATATTGTTCTTCTATTTTGTTATTTTGAGTTTGGAAAATGCTATGGAATTTGAAACTGAAGATTTAAATGGATTTTCAGATGTAAGATAGTATGCAAAGCAGCAAAATCTATCTTATACTTTCTTTGATAAAAATTATTTAGTTGCTTGTTTTTCTTATGATGTTAATTATAGTCAGCAGAAGTTGCTCATGTTTTGGATTTTGGCCATTACTTTGCAGAAGTTAATGGATAGTGCTATCAATCAGATGGACTTGGGCAGTCCAGCAGGAGAAACAATATTTGGCAAAACAGTATGCCCACGGGCCTTGATGTAGAAGTTGCTCATTTGATCTGATTTCCATGGGGAATTATCCCATATGTGTAAGGAATTGTATTTATGATTACCATGTAGGTTCTTATCCTAGGGTTTGGAGCCATCGGTGTGGAAATTGCCAAGAGGCTAAAACCATTTGGTGTAAAAATTCTTGCTAAAAAGAAATTGGTCACCAGGCTCATTGCCATGTGGTAAGCTGCACTGACTATCATGCCTATATGAAAAGTCTTTATGTGCTCCTCCTGTCATTTGAAATATTCCTTGTGCAGATATTGAGGGGCGTGTAGATAAAAAAGGTGGACCAGAAGATATGTATGAGCTTGCTGGAGAAGCTGACATAGTCATAACATGCTTGCTACAAACCAATGAAACAGTTAATTTCTCTTGGTTCATTTCTTTCTCTTCTAGGCATCCTTGACTCTACTTATAAAGTGAACATATCTATAGGTTGGAATTGTTGATAATATGTTCCTCTCAGCGATGAAAAAGGTATGCGCATTTCTTTCTGACATACTGATATGAAGATGATAGATCGGATTTACAAGTTGTACATTTCTGAATCTCCTTCAGATAATACTGAGTTATTAATTTTGCTAGTGCCTTTAATGTGATAACCATTCACTTTACTTTATGTAGGGATCATGTCTGGTCAACATTGCTAGAGGACGTCTATTAGACTATAATGCAGTCTTTGATCACCTTGAGTCAGGTCATTTAGGTGGTTTGGGCATTGATGTTGCTTGGACAGAGCCATTTGACCCGAATGATCCGATTCTGAATTTCCCGAATGTTATTATAACACCACATGTGGCTGGAGTAACCGAATACTCTTACAGAACTATGGCCAAGGTTTGTACTTGTTTTCTGTATGGCCTGTAATTATTTTTCATTAGTCATGCAATGCACTTGTAACTGTTTAGTAACTGTCAGATACCACATTTAAATAGCATTACTGTGCAACTGGATTTGTTATTATAGCATTACTGTATTAGTCAGATGGTGTGTTAGCAGAGGCTTCAAATGACTATGCGGTTGCTCCAAAGGGCATGACACAACCTTTACCTATTTCTGCGGCCGTGCCCATCTTGTATTCAGCTTTGCCTTCCTTTGTGCAGGTGGTTGGTGATGTTGCTCTCCAACTTCATTCAGGAGAGCCATTCACCGGAATTGAATTTGTGAACTAGATCCAGAGGTGGCAGGCGCTGATGTTGTCTGTTGGATTTAGATAGAGTACACTTTTTTTTTTTGGCATGTGTGATGTGCATTGTGCCAAGTGCATAGGGAATAATGGAATCGGCAATTCCTGTAAGAATTAACTGTTGCTCTCCCAAGATTAAATTCGATCAAGCAAAATTACACAGCAGGTCTATCCGTATGATCTGCACAAAAACACAAGACCAGTGTTTGTTTTACCTTAATTTCATATCAACATTGTTTGGAAGTAAAACCACTTGTCAGTAAGAGGTCTGAATGCCACTGTGTTCTCTTTGTCAACTCTGTAGTTGATTGGCCGTAACCATGTGATGTGACATGTGAAAGATCACAGTTCTGAGGCTCAAGGAAGAGATAGGGATCTTGGGTCACTGAGCGACCAAAAGGTCAGCAAAGTAGGGCCAAAGGCCAGAATAAGTTGAACTAAACGAAAATCATGAAACTCCAGACACAGGTCCATAGCTGAGATAGCTCTCCAGACTAAAGGAATTACATTGTTTCCTGGTTCTAGTGCAATGCTTAAGTTCGAAAGCACAATGAGCTGGTTCATACAGGGGGTTTAGCATCTTACAGTTACAACAGGCGGAAGAAAGATTTACAACAAACTGCAAGCTCCTTTGGAGCTAGTGGAAACCGATAAGTGCCCAACTACCTGTTGGACGGAGGTTTAGGTACCAAGAACTGCACCAGATCCTACAAAATAATTGCATCACAAATCCCACATAAGCCTTCCACAATTGCCTGTAGACACTTCCCTTCAGAGACCTTTCGCTGCAGGAACTCATGTTTTCATATTCAGTTAACCACCAGCTGTTGGTCCTTGCCTGCAGCCGCACCCAGTGCTGTAGAAGCACACACACATTTGAAAAACATCAATTAATTGTGGGATCAATTTGCCCTCAGCGAACAATTCTCACATAAACCACAAGGAGCAAAGATTTGATGCTAATGGCTTAAACAAATAGCAATATAGTGCAAAACGAAGGCAGACAAAAAAAAAAGACAGAAAATGTACCGGCTTATCATTGACAGCTCCACCAGTTAACGCCCACTTAAAAACATTATTAAGACGAAATAATGTATTAAACTCTAGAGAAACATCTTTCTATGTTTACAACAAACATCATCCTCATCTCTATGTAGCTAACAGAATTTCTGTCATGTGAGATGTGACATTGCACGATCACAGCAAAGGAATATAGGGCTGAAAATAAGAAGAATTATCATGGTTTGTGGTACTGAATTCTCATGGTTTCTCTTCTACTGGATACCAATATACCATCCTAGCACAATTGTCAAGAGACCATCATCAGCTCACTGTTTTGGTGTTTCCAGATATGAAAAGGAAGGCAGGAGAGACGTAGTTTTCAGGCATTCCACTCTCATGATCTCACCAGCTCACCGCTCTTGGCAGATAGGCCATCCTCATTACTAATTGAAATGTTACAGGTTCTGAATATAAGAAAATCATGGAATAAGCAAAGCTGCACCTGGAGTGTAAAAGCTGCTGAAAGGAACAACGTCCAAGACATGATTGCCCCCGGGGAACCTCTTCACCTGTCTGGACTTCCGTTCAACACTGAATATATCAAGAACCGCCGCAATGAAAACGACTCCAACACCATCCGCATAGGCAAGTACCTCCAGTGGGCCCAAGAAGACATCAGCTGGGAGTAGGGTCCTGAGGTCAATGACTATGCTCTGTGCCCAACCTACATGTTCGGTGGGATCCCTCGACCACACGACGAGCGATGTTTCCTCCAGCGTGGCGAATTCAGGCTGACCATCTTCCATAGCCATGGGCACAATATGCGCAGAGTCTGCATTTGGCACAGGAATCACAGAGACTTCATGTGTACCCAAATCATACTTGAGGATTGTGGTGCTGATCGCAAGAGGAAAGTAGACTGCATTTCCCACAAGGGCCACGGGAACAAACGAGTCAGAGCCTTTCAAATGGCACAGATCAGGACCAGCCGCCGGCTCGCTCCACACTCCTGTCTCCGATGAATAGGTACAAGAGAATACCCCTCCCATATCACGGCCGATGAGGACGACGAGGAAGGGGCCACGGTGGCAGCCATCGCCTGCAACGGCAGCGTCGGCGCAGAGCACCGCCGCAGTGAACAGATGGGGGTTTCCCGGTGCCGCCGGCAGCTCCCGCTGCTCGCCGGAGACGGGATCCCACACGACGAGCACGGTCTCCGGTGTGTGGGAATCGCTGGCGTTGTCGAGGACACGGCCGTGGCGAGAGTCGAGCACGCATCAGCCCGGGCAGCGCTCCGCGAGGGGCGGACAGGAGGCAGAGGTGGGGACGAAGCGCATGCCGGCGGATCCGCGGCCGAAGACGCTTTAGAAGAAGCCCAGCATCGGGGCAGGACGGTGGAGCTCGCCGAGCCTGCGGCGGAAGGCGTGGCCGCAGACGATGCGGCACCACCGCTTGCAGACGAGGGCGGCGCGGAGGAGCGCCGCGGGTCGTCCGGAGGGAGGCGGAGGAGGATCCCCTCTACGGCGTCGTCCACCAGCGGCGGCGCCATAACCCCGGCGGCCGGGATGGGGCTAGGGTTTGGTTGGGTTGGGGTTGGGGGAAATGGCGGCTGAGTCGCTGAGAGGGAATGGAGTGGCGAGTGGAGACTGTCTGGTCCGGCTCGGTCAACCAGCTTGAAGTTGAAGGAGGCTCTGCCAGGTGGGGTCGTGTGCTCAGTGGCCCAAATGGGGCGAGCATAGGTCGTGAATTGGACTAGTCGGGCCCAAGCTCCAAGGCCCAAAATGGACGTAGCCACTTCTACAGTTTTACGCCCCCGTTCATTTTTTTTTCTAGGCCCAAAATGGCACACCGGACGTCAATGTTGTTTTTATTTTTTTGTCCACGTATTGGATGTGTATAATCACATCTTATATATCTATAAAGTTTATACCCACTCAGCATTAATTTCTTCTAAAACTCAGCCCTCATGCTGCCACATCACCTCTACCCACTCAACATTAATTCTTCTAAAACTTAGCCCTCATGCTGCCACATCACCCTTACCCACTCAACATTAATTTCTTCTAAAACTTAGCCCTCACGCTGCCACGTCACTCCTATATATATGAACCATTCAATCTTAGTTTCACCGTCTAATCCATCCGTCCATTCTTCGTTGATCCTGTAGTTCAACAGGCGATGCTCACCATGTTTCAAACTGCTCAATCAATGCATTCACCACCCACCCCTTCCCCTGCCCCACAAATCCAATTGGTCGCTGCATGGCCTCTCATCTCCACTAAGGCCAATCCCAGTGGGGGTTTCATAGAAGTTTTATGCACATTAAATAGGGTGACACATCAGCATAGTTGATGACATGGCATGATAATAATGAAGTGAGAGAGGGAATGAGTTTCATCAGGATGAAACTGTGTATACACTGTTTCCAAGACTATGAAACCTCATGAAACTGCCATTGGGAGTTATAGAGTTTCATTTCATTCCTCTCCATCCAATCATGTGTGTCGCAATAAATGAATTGTCTTGCCTATGAAACCACAAAATGAAACTATCCATTGGGAGACCATGTTTCATCTATCAACTCAAGCATAGTTAGATGACGTGGCGTTCTTGGAAACAGTGAGATGAAACTCCCCACTGGGAATGGCCTAAGAGCAAGGGCAATGATACAACCGGCTCACCGGCGAAATAAACTCCAGCGTGTCATTCCCATTAATGCTTCAGCGGTAGCTCAGGTCTGTATGACCACGTGCAGCAGCAGAGCGCGCACCGGAGAGAGTGCAGCAGCAGAGCAACCAATAGAAGCGCAGCACGCGCGTATCCGCCAGCTTCGAGCGGGCGTTTCACCAGGCGGCTGCTGCGCACTCTCTCTCCTATACTCTCTCTGCCAGCCAGGATTTAGCCGGCTTGCAGCCACCCATAATACTTTGCTCTAACTGTTATGGCTCTATGCATATACTCAGGAGTCAGAACGAGTCTCAGATACTGCTTGGGCCAGCTTCTACTGGTCATCAACATTGATGAGGGCTCACACCAACCTATGCGCCCAAGCCATTCTGGCCCTTAGCACGCAGCAATTTAATCTGCAGCAAAACCACCCAGCAGGGCGACCGTCTTCCCACTCAGCGGCCACATACGGATACTTGTGCTCCTGTCTCATGCGTACATTTTTTCTTCAAGCGATCTGCAGCTAGCTGTCGGTGCCTCAGGATGTTTAGTTTGATTCCGTGTGGCAAAACGTTGATTGCTAATTTCCCAAGCTCCTGTAATCATGGTAATATTGCCCCTACTTCTATTGTTTGTACTGCTTTTTAAGGACATCAGTTCCCATCAATTCCTTCCCAGATATGCTGTTATTGAGCCCCAATTTTTTTTTCTACAATCAATCTAATGCATATGTCTTTGTTTGTTTGTAACACATGATTTTCTTCATGGTCCAAAATTTGAACTTTGGGAGAAGGATCATTTTGCAGATTATACTTTCATCATACTTCGAAGAATTTGTCAATCCAATCATTCTGTAGATTATACATTCATGCTGCAAATAATTAGTGAATCCAATCATTCTAAAGATTATACTTTCATACCCACAAAATAAAAGATTATACTTTCGTGGCCCGAAGAATTAGTTAATCCATAATACCTCTGTTGCGTAGTGGAGGTGGCTTTCCATGCACAGTGGAAAGGATTTAAGCCATCATTTAGTTAACTTATTCGACTGCATGATCAACAACAAAAAAGAAGATGTTGAAAAAGGTACATATGAAATTTCTATAAAAACAATCTGCAATTTCTATTGCATCAACAGGATGCTCTGGAAGTGTCCAATTTTGTATTCGATGGTTACAGTAGATCTTCCTTTACTTCAATTGAGCCATACTGTTTATTATGAATTAACAATTTTTTAGATCACTAAAATTTTTCTTTTCTTTGACCATTGAAAGTTATTATCCTTTCCTCATTCTGAAGATAATGCACTATAAATTAATTTGCATCCTTTGTTTATTAGGAATTTTCATGAAATACCTGCAGCAACGCGCGGGAAAATCAACTAGTATTAAAGACAATCTAGCCTTAATGGAAAGCAAGATATAGAGTTGCTACCATGATTACTTTAGGGTTTAGGATGATGAAGCTGTATAAAAACCCCCTCTTGTCATTCTTATCTTATTGTCANGATTGTTTTAGTTCAAGATATTGACAACCATGAGAAGTAAAATTGAATTTAAAATCTAACTAAATAAGAATATCATTTATAATCTCAAAAAATCCTAATAACCCTAAATATCAACGTCATTTGAAGCCTCTAAAAAGATGTAATTCTAAATTTCGTAATAAGCCTAAATATGAATTTCATTTATAATCTCTAAAATCCTAATAACCCTAAATATGAATATCATTTCTAATATCTAAAAATCATAATAAGCATAAATATGAAATTCATTTAATGTTTCTACAAATAATCCAAAAATCTAAACAATGTCTAAAAATTTGTGCATCATCTCTACACATGCAACAACTAACTATATATTGATTCTCTATTACAAATTCATAATAAAATGAAGATTCAATCTAAAATCTCTTATTTCAATCCATTCCACAAAACACAAATTACTCAAAACATAGAGAATGAAATAGACCATACTAAACGTCAAAAGAGAGAGGATGAAGTTGCTAACCTTCTAGCGGACTTGGTTTGCAAAATCTCCAAAAGTTATGAAAAAATCGGGCATGAGCTCCCCAACCCGAGCTCAATGGAGGATGAAGAAATGAGCCATGGCTCGGGCTGGGGGAGGAAGAAGGCCCCTTTATACGCAGGGCCCCTTTGGTACCGGGTTGTGGCACCACCCGGTACCAAAGGGGGCCCCTTTGGTACCGGTTGGTGTCACCACCCGGTACCAAAGGCCCCGAGGCTCATTGGTACCGGGTGGTGACACCACCCGGTACCAATGTTTCCTCATAGGTACCGGGTGGTGCCACCACCCGGTACCAATGAGCGCGCAGAATTATTGGGGATTGGACCCGGTACCAATGCTCACATTGGTACCGGGTCTTTAGTAACCGGTATCTATGAGAGTGGATGGATAGAGCGTTTTCTGGTAGTGAATGAATCTATCTTACTTGTTGCTTACGAATTGAAAACTATCTTGCTTGTTGCTTGTGAATTGAAAACTGAGACTTAGATTCAGACATTTATGAGTGATTAATTGGTGTGTGCAATTGGGATTTTTGTTATTGTGTGCTAGATATTTGAGGCATAAAGATCACTATTGGGATTTGTAAGCGAGGATGACATAGTTAACATTTTTATGGCCACGAGAAAAGCGAAAAGCAAAAGTCTGTGTAGGCTATTGTAATCTTAGTGTAGGTCATTGTAATCTTCTATTCATGTATAACTTATCGATTTATGATTTTTGTATTGTAATTTGTTAGAGTTTCGAACTAATTTGTTGAGTTGAAGCTATTGTGAGACCTCATTAAATATGATATTGTCATTTTGGTTACTTTTTACCGTTTGGTTACCGATTTGTTTTTAGATCATACCGAATTGTGTTTTGAAAATTTTGGCCAGGACTACCCTAGATTCAAATCCAGGGTCCGCCACTGGCCGCCACGGCCACTTGGACGCCCGCTCCCGCGCCAGCGTACGTGCTCCCGACGCTGGACAGGTACGCGTTCCTCCTCGACCGCCCCAAGCCGGAGCCCGAGGACTAGAGCTCGAGCGGCGGGTGCGCGTCGGCTGCAACGGACAATGTCGCCGGCGCCGTCTCGGCAGCAAGGGACGATGACTCGTCGTTGCTGCTGGAGCTGGACGCGATGATGTGGTTCCCGACCCTGGAGAGCTGGACAGGAATCTTCATCTGATGGCGCGATGGGTCAGCTGATGAATGACAGATCAAAAGCTCGACTGCTGTAAATTTAATTTTGATCTGTAACTAATAGTAATGGATCTCTGAATATCAGTCATACTCTTGCTGTTATTGTCATGCGCTAAAAGTACTACTGCACTTGCGCTGGATCGATCCATGGGATCCATTGGTTATCCTGAAGTAGAAAACGATTCGCTCCGTGACTCCATATTTATTAAATGGATCACGTGAAGCTCCAATGGAGCATCCAAGGATAGTCCACGCCCATCTATACTGCTACGGGAGAAACCCAAATTGTGCTAACATCAAGCTAAGAAAATAGGAGGCAACATGCATACTCAACCAAAACATTGCTTCTGTCATCACTCATCAGCCCTCGTGAGTAAATCATCATACCACCATAGTTTTAAGTGCAAACTTGATCAGTATGGATCCGCTTGCTTCAGTATCTATAGCATAGTAAAATATTTTGTGTCGCAATGATAAATATGTTTTGTCCAAACCTAGAGTAGAAGATTTCTGGCCTTTGGTTTCCAGATGTGAAAGAAGGTTGAGTTGCACTTCCTCTTTTTTTTTATCTCAAGCATGCAGACTTGAGCTCACCAACTCAATGTTCACAGCTTTTCCCACCTTCTTCATGTGCACCTTTTCTCTGCACAGGTATAGTTATTCAGCAAGTGGACAAGTTTAAGAAACATTGTCATTGGAGAGGGGCTTATCCTCATGCAAGCAGCCATCCAAAGTAGCTTGGCCTCTAGTCACTTTGCCCAAGACTGAGGGAGGTCTGGGAGTTTTGGATCTGAAAACACAGAATGAGGCTCTTTTACTCAAGAATTTGCACAAATTTTTTAATCATGCTGACATCCCCTAGGTCAAACTTATTTGGGAGAAGTACTATCCTAATGACAAGCTGCCCAGTCATACTAAAAAGGGTTCGTTCTCGTGGCATGATATGCTGAAACTACTGGATACTTTCAAAAGTCTGGCTGTGGTTCAGATAAATAATGGCAAAACTTGTTTTCTATGGGATAACTTATGGGATGGGAGAGTGCCAAAGCAGGTTTACCCAGAGTTATACTCTTTTGCTCAAAACAAAGGAATCTCTGTGCACCAAGCAAAATCAGCCCAACATCTCCATCAGTTCTTCCATGTTCCAATTTCTGAAATTGCTTTCCATCAGTATTTGCAGCTCCAACAGTCCCTTCACTCACTGCCCCTCACCAACTCCTCTGACCAGTGGACCTACATTTGGAATTCACCCTTGTTCTCTTCATCCAAAGCTTACAGAGCACTGAGGGGACATCAAGATACTGACCCAGCTTTTTTTGCGAGGACACACCCAGCTTTCAAATGACTTTGGAAGACATCTTGTCAACCTATGCACAAGGTTTTCTTCTGGCTTCTGTTAACAAACTAAACACGCGTGGACTGCTTCATTAAAAGAATATGGATCTGCCATCATATAATTGTGTGTTTTGTCATATGGATATGGAAGAAACGATGCACCACTTATTCTTTGGTTGTGGATTTGCACATGATTGTTGGGGTCTATTACATCTGGAAGTAGATGCTTCTCTCAGTGTACCTCAGATCTTGGCAACTTTCAGAGAGCAGCTAAGAGTTCCCTTCTTCATGGAGATTATAATTCTCATGTTTTGGTCAATTTGGTTTGCAAGAAATGATGTGGTGTTCAATCCAGTGGCCCCCCAATTGTCAGTTACCAAGGCCCCCTTGAGCAGAATATTTGCTCTCTATTATTGTATAGAGCCAAGAAAGTTTACTTCCCTTTTACTGAATAATGGCAGGAGTCCCATTTGTAATTTTCATTTTCGATCCCTTTTGAACTTTTGTACTGCTTGTTCCTTTTAATATATAATTAGTAGGAGCTTACCCCTCCTGCTTTCTTCAAAAAATGACAAATATGGTCCAAAACTGCTCAGTAACACACTACTATGGAGCACTGTTCAGCACAGAGCCATTATATTGAGGTAGCCTCTATTTTTCTAAGGACTCGATTTTTCTCCTAATTCCAACAATACCCTCGAAACAACTCTCTATTTTTTGTTGGTCTATCTGTTAGTGTTTACTTTGAGATAGAGCGCCCCCTACACATCTTCTGTCCTAGGTCTAGTGGGTACATGAGGAGATTTGGAGGCCTCCACGTTCTAGGGTCTGAAACAGAGGGTCGGCATGTTAGAGTTTGTTTTTCTATCCATTGCCTATAAATTTAAAATAGGTGCTTATTTAGTGAACCGCTGAAGTTGCTCTTAAAAGCACATTTAAGAAAAAAATTGCAAGTCATAAATAGTACTAAAAATAGGCATTCTCTGGCCTAAACAGCATGGGTTGGGCCTTTGATTCTGCAACAGGCCACCAGGCTAGCTCACCAGCAAGCTCACTCAATCCCATGCGGTCTCATCCGTTAATCGATTCTCTCCTCCTGTCCTCTGTTTTCTCCGTGTGAGAGGGTGAGCAGTGGCCATTGTGAGTGCGGCGGCGCAAGGGTGTATGGTGACCGCGGCTGCGGCCGTGGCTGCGAGGAGTGAGCGGCTCGGGCATTACTCCAAGCCGCATGCCGAGCTGTAGGACAAGCTCACCAGCAAGCGACAGCGGCGGCGGCTGCGCAGGCAAGTGAGCCCCGGCGCTGAGGGCCGAGGTAATGGGCGTCCGTCCATTCCGATGTGAGATCAGGAAAGATACAGTATGGAATTGTAGATCTTGAGAAAAAGCTTCTGTACCTTTACTTTTGCTCTTGGTCTTCACTCTTCAGATCTGCTCCTTTATTTTATAAATAACCACATGAACTTGATTGTTCTGATGTAACATGGATCAGCTGTGTTCTGATGTGAAGAACTTTTTCTTTTATTTGTCACGATTTCTCCATTCCAATCCTACCGTGATTTCTACGTTTCCTTTTATTTGGTTCGAACTAATTTCTTCAATTCCGTTTTGATTTCCTCCTCACTTTTTTCAAGCGCTTTGTCTTTTGTTTGCCCTGATTTCTTGATCATGTTATGATTCTTCCTCTGGCGAGGGCACCGACGCACATATAGAAATCGACTGAACACACAAAGGATTGGGAAGCATCGCTTGCGGATGCAAGGATGGTGCGTGGGAGATGAGACGACCTACATGTCAGTAACGATGGGTTAGACGGACGAAACACTCTGTGCTTTAATATTAGGTAGAGATTTGTTACTCCAATCCTTGTAATGCTACATTCAACAATTCTGTCAAACCTAAATTAACGTTTTTGAGAAAAAAAAATCCAACTAACATTCGTTGTATTGCCATTTACCTATAAGTTTGGGCATAGTACTAACATGTTAATTGTTTAGTACTATAGTCTCACTTATGCGTGTCGT
>CM014271.1:72127667-72190200 GCA_004135705.1 Alloteropsis semialata | reverse complement strand
GATAAATAGCGATGGATCATCAGTCGGTGAATAGTTACAACGAACGATCAGTCGCTATATCCATATTTTCTGATAACCAATCTGTCGGTAAAAATATTTCGGTTCACCATTAGAACATCAGTTGGTAAATACGGGTATATGAATCGGACACTCCGTCGGTACACATAGCCCATAAGGCCCGGAGCCCACTCACACCTAATATGTGGCCCAATAGACAGGTCTGCAGCAAACCCTGTATCGTTTCTGTCGCTCCTGCGGTCCTGCCTTCTCTCCCAAACCGAGCCGCCTCCGAAATCCAGAAAACAGATCGAGCCTCCTGCGTCTCCCTCTTCTCCCCACCTTCTCTCTTCACAAAACCCTAGATCGAGGGAGGCCTGGGACTAGCGGCTGAAGGGGGAAGAAGGAGGCTGCGGCGACGTGATTTGGTGTCCCGCGGGCGCCGGCGGGAGCATGAGCGGGCGCGAGCGCCAGGCTGCTCCCCCCGCGCGAGCAGCCTCAAGTGCCGGGCTGGCCCCCGGCGGGAGCAACGCCATGCGCCCGCCCCTGCAGGAGGAGCGGCAGGCGTCAGGCCTCGCCCCAGCTAGCGGAGCGCCGGGCGTAGCCCCTCTAGGAGTTGAGGATTGGCCCCCATTGCCATGGGCCAGCAGGAGGAGGTGAGTTTTTTCAGGGATTTATCCGTGTCGATTCTAGCGGCTTCCGCTTTGCATCTTGTAGGGATTTGATTTGATGCAGCTGGAGCTTTTGGATCCCGTAATCATTTTTTTTGTCCTGGTAAGTGAGGGTTATGCCGTAGTTTCTTTGACATGGCTGTCTTAACAGATCAATACCCTTTCTCATTTACATTAGAGTACATATGTATAGGAAATTGTGTGGTCATTATGTCAAGTAAAATAATATTTGTGCACCTCAGTTTCTGATGCTCCCACCTCAGGCTGATCTGCAGCTTAGACGTGCTGAAATTACAGCCTCTCAAGTCGAGATTGTGAAATACTTCGTGCTTGTGTGTTAGATGGCATGTCTTGACACCATTATTGTGAAATATAGAGATGTAGTATGGTTTGTATTACCAGAGCATTCCATTTTCAGTAGGTTTCTGGTGTGCATGACCTGCCCCTTAGATGTAATACTGTGTTCTTTGGGTGTTTATTTTAGTCTACAATCTGAATTTTTAGAATGTGCCCTTTAGTCTGAACATTCAAAACTGCTTATTCTGGCTTTGACAAAAGCATATTACAGTCTAACTTATCCAAAGTTCTAATGGGACATTGTGGGAAATGCAATCGGTACTATGGCCTCAAGGATCTTTAGAAGTTGAATAGCAGAACTAGCTGTTGGTTCAGATCTAACATGGACCTCTAAATTTGCAGGATTGCCCTCATAATGTGGAGAGCAACAAAAGTCAAGATAACTGATTTCTCAGGAAAAGTGGAGCTATGGGACAAATTGGCTAAGTTCTTAATGATTTTTCAGAAGTTACCAGATGATGTTAGTCAGAAGTTAACTTTCGTTATTATCCTAGATCCAACTGTAGTATCCTTGAGCCAAGTTTTAGGTTACACCGAAGTTTGTTTTATTTAACTGCAACTAATTGTATAGTGATTGGAGTTTAGATTTCACGGATGTAGATTCTAGAGACTAGATAAGTAGAGTAAAAATTGTTTGCAACTGAATAAATATTCTATTGAGTAGGATACTGAATGTATGGACGATAGAGCAGTAAAACATGAGCTCTGTATACCCAAAACTTGTGTGCAATGTATGAAATATCAAATGCTAGAAGGGTACTAAAATTGGGCCTGATATGGTGGTATGTATATGAAATCAGCAGCCACAAACCCCTCACACCATGAATTTGTTGACTTACAGAAATTTGTGTTGGCAATTTACATTTATTTTAAGTGGCCCAGCCACACCATTTACTGATTCCATTATTATTGATCTGCTGTTGCAGCCTTGCAGATTGCTCATATCATATTATTCGTGTCCTGCTTTGCTCACTTCAATCAGGTAACCATCTTCCGAAGCTTAACATATGCTCTCTAAATTATCTATGAATTTTAGTGAAATCTGAAATTGTACCATTTCACAGTGGCCTTTTCCATGAAAGTGTTGGTGCAGTAGCTTTTCTCTTCACTCTTTAATTTCTTTTTAGAACACCTTTGTGAATTGTGAAGCACTTTGCTGTTCCCCTCGCTGCATCTTTTTACCTGCAGCAACTACTGCAAGTAGATTCAACCTTTGTAATGTATATAGTAGATAAATCATGTGAATTTGTGATGTAATGGATACAACGTGTATATGTGATGTATATAAGGGTATATTATGTCCTTGTTTTCTTTTTTTTTAATTCATCATAGGAGACGCTGGTTTGTTTCCAAAACATGACACCTTTTCCTCATTGGGACTTGGCAGGTCCATGCAATACTCAAGGAGCTAGCTCACAGGGCTATCAAAGAGACACATGTATGTTATCTTTCTTTTTGACATATTTAACTGAATTTTGCAGCACAAATATAGTTTATAATCTGGTTCTATAGTTTATACATGTGGTGATTGTAAGAATAACATTCAATTATTTTTGTCATACAGGTACTAATGTATAGGAATGGATGCAGTGGAGGAAATTGTGTAGTAACTGCACTCTTCTCCCTGACTTGGCACAACAGCTGTTTCTATATTGTTAGGAACTGGTCAGTGGTAGTATTAAAGCTCATTCGTGGTCTGTTAGTGCTTTATGTGCATCATTACTTTCAGATCTTTCAATTCTTGATTTGTTGTTCTTGATTTATTAGTAATAAATTAGTATACTTGTGAGCACTGAGTAGCAGTCATAATTTTGGACTACAAACTTGTATTAGACTTCATGTAATAGACTTGATGTATGAATTACAAATGTACTTTGCTGGTGATGAATTGTGAATGCATTATATATTTATGAATTATTGTTGTGAAAATTGAGATTTTGTAATTATTTTTTTTATTTCGAAAAAACATATCACAGCCGGTTTAAACCGGCTGTGATGGTTGATTTTCACAGCCGGTTTTCGTTGGTCCAAAACCGGCTGTGAAAAAGAACTTTCGCAGCCGGTTTTTAGCAATAAAACCGGCTGTGATGATCCAGAAAAAACCGAGGTTCGAAGGCCCAAAACCGGCTGTGATATGGTTTTTACAGCCGGTTCAAGAGAAAAACCGGCTGTGAAAATCAGTTTTCACAGCCGGTTAAAAACCGACTGTGAAAATGGGATTATCAGCGCCACTTAATCAGCGCCACTTTTGAAAACCGCCTGTGATGTGGGCAACCGAACCGCCTGTGATGCTCCTGCTGTAGTAGTGTTATGGGATGGGAGAGTGCCAAAGCAGGTTTACCCAGAGTTATACTCTTTTGTTCAAAACAAAGGAATCTCTGTGCACCAAGCAAAATCAGCCCAACATCTCCATCAGTTCTTCCATGTTCCAATTTCTGAAATTGCTTTCCATCAGTATTTGCAGCTCCAACAGTCCCTTCACTCACTGCCCCTCACCAACTCCTCTGACCAGTGGACCTACATTTGGAATTCACCCTTGTTCTCTTCATCCAAAGCTTACAGAGCACTGAGGGGACATCAAGATACTGACCCAGCTTTTTTTGCGAGGACACCCAGCTTTCAAATGACTTTGGAAGACATCTTGTCAACCTATGCACAAGGTTTTCTTCTGGCTTCTGTTAAGAAACTAAACACGCGTGGACTGCTTCATTAAAAGAATATGGATCTGCCATCATATAATTGTGTGTTTTGTCATATGGATATGGAAGAAACGATGCACCACTTATTCTTTGGTTGTGGATTTGCACATGATTGTTGGGGTCTATTACATCTGGAAGTAGATGCTTCTCTCAGTGTACCTCAGATCTTGGCAACTTTCAGAGAGCAGCTAAGAGTTCCCTTCTTCATGGAGATTATAATTCTCATGTTTTGGTCAATTTGGTTTGCAAGAAATGATGTGGTGTTCAATCCAGTGGCCCCCCAATTGTCAGTTACCAAGGCCCCCTTGAGCAGAATATTTGCTCTCTATTATTGTATAGAGCCAAGAAAGTTTACTTCCCTTTTACTGAATAATGGCAGGAGTCCCATTTGTAATTTTCATTTTCGATCCCTTTTGAACTTTTGTACTGCTTGTTCCTTTTAATATATAATTAGTAGGAGCTTACCCCTCCTGCTTTCTTAAAAAAATAATATGGTCCAAAACTGCTCAGTAACACACTACTATGGAGCACTGTTCAGCACAGAGCCATTATATCGAGGTAGCCTCTATTTTTCTAAGGACTCGATTTTTCTCCTAATTTCAACAATACCCTCGAAACAACTCTCTATTTTTTGTTGGTCTATCTGTTAGTGTTTACTTTGAGATAGAGCGCCCCCTACACATCTTCTGTCCTAGGTCTAGTGGGTACATGAGGAGATTTGGAGGCCTCCACGTTCTAGGGTCTGAAACAGAGGGTCGGCATGTTAGAGTTTGTTTTTCTATCCATTGCCTATAAATTTAAAATAGGTGCTTATTTAGTGAACCGCTGAAGTTGCTCTTAAAAGCACATTTAAGAAAAAAATTGCAAGTCATAAATAGTACTAAAAATAGGCATTCTCTGGCCTAAACAGCATGGGTTGGGCCTTTGATTCTGCAACAGGCCACCAGGCTAGCTCACCAGCAAGCTCACTCAATCCCATGCGGTCTCATCCGTTAATCGATTCTCTCCTCCTGCCCTCTGTTTTCTCCGTGTGAGAGGGTGAGCAGTGGCCATTGTGAGTGCGGCGGCGCAAGGGTGTATGGTGACCGCGGCTGCGGCCGTGGCTGCGAGGAGTGAGCGGCTCGGGCATTACTCCAAGCCGCATGCCGAGCTGTAGGACAAGCTCACCAGCAAGCGACAGCGGCGGCGGCTGCGCAGGCAAGTGAGCCCCGGCGCTGAGGGCCGAGGTAATGGGCGTCCGTCCATTCCGATGTGAGATCAGGAAAGATACAGTATGGAATTGTAGATCTTGAGAAAAAGCTTCTGTACCTTTGCTTTTGCTCTTGGTCTTCACTCTTCAGATCTGCTCCTTTATTTTATAAATAACCACATGAACTTGATTGTTCTGATGTAACATGGATCAGCTGTGTTCTGTTGTGAAGAACTTTTTCTTTTATTTGTCACGATTTCTCCATTCCAATCCTACCGTGATTTCTACGTTTCCTTTTATTTGGTTCGAACTAATTTCTTCAATTCCGTTTTGATTTCCTCCTCACTTTTTTCAAGCGCTTTGTCTTTTGTTTGCCCTGATTTCTTGATCATGTTATGATTCTTCCTCTGGCGAGGGCACCGACGCACATATAGAAATCGACTGAACACACAAAGGATTGGGAAGCATCGCTTGCGGATGCAAGGATGGTGCGTGGGAGATGAGACGACCTACATGTCAGGGAGTAACGATGGGTTAGACGGACGAAACACTCTGTGCTTTAATATTAGGTAGAGATTTGTTACTCCAATCCTTGTAATGCTACATTCAACAATTCTGTCAAACCTAAATTAACGTTTTTGAGAAAAAAAAATCTAACTAACATTCGTTGTATTGCCATTTACCTATAAGTTTGGGCATAGTACTAACATGTTAATTGTTTAGTACTATAGTCTCACTTATGCGTGTCGTTCTAACAAGGTGACAACCTGGGTGACTTGCTCATATCCTTGGATGTAAGGAGGTCCTTTAACGTATGCTGTCATCGTTCAACTAATGTTTTTAATTAGGTATGATTTAAATATGTTTCTAAGTGTGGTAGAATGTGGTTTCTTTGGTTTGCTCCAACTCTGTATTGGGTGTACATGTTATTTCGATCTGGGTGCAACCAGAAACAGTGTACAAGAAAATTAAGGAAAGCAAGAAGGTTGACCAATGCATGCATCAATTGCATAATAAACAGCACCAGTAATAAAAGCTAATTAAAGAGCACTGTACAAACAATCCTCAGTACAAATCTCACACCTTGTGGAGTAAGTCTTAGAAAATTGAATGGCCTTTTCCAGTCACGCTAGCTAGCAAATGTCATACATTCATAAGTCATAACAATAATTATGAGAACACACAGTTAACCTCCTTATGAATAACATTACCACGCTTCTTTTCCATCATGGAAAAACTGTTACTCAAAAAGTGAAAAGCATAAAGTTTATTTCCAGTTTCGAATACCATGGTCACAACTGAGAAAAACATACATAACATAAACATTTTCGAATGATAACAACATATTTTAAACATGCACATAAGAATCTCCATGCTTAATGCTGATCTTTGCTTCTGGTGATGCTCTATGACACTCTTTGAGCTGTCTTGATACCTCTTGGGCAGACTTTCTACTTCCCTCAAACATGTCCACTGATACTACCAGAAGATTTCTTGCAGTGTGAAGAACATGCTTGATGAAGTACATATCGTTTACTGCACATGAAATACTAATCATACGAAGATATTTCAGATTGTTTAGCAAAGAAGGATTAACCATCCAGCTTAAGCTACCGATCATGCATCCAGCTACTATATCAACTTCATCAGCTATCCCGTCTCTAAAGGAATCCTGCATGCAGTTTTGAAGGAAAAACGAACTGTAAAAAAGGATCAAGGAAAGGGCGGTAAGATAACTATGAAGAATATATCAATTATTACCGTAATTTCGAGAACTTGGAGAAATGGAGCTTCACGAAGTAGACAAACTGTTGATATGAATGTAGAGATACACTACCGGAATTCGAGCCTTTGCCGTGTGCCAGATGCATACGGCAAAGGCAGTTTTACCCACGACAAAGCCTTTGCCGTGGGTAACTCACGGCAAAGCCCACACGGCAAAGCGCGGCCGGCAAAGAGGCCTTTGCCGTGGGCCACTCGTCGGGCACACGGCAAAGGTTCGCCGAGTGCCAAAAAAACACTCGGCAAAGAGGGGATTTTCTGAGCACAAAAAAACCGAAAACAAATAGCAAAAAAATTTATTCAAATATGGGAAGGCACCCAACCGCAAGGCGCGCCATTTTTCGCGGAAAATTCGCGCGCTACGCGGTCGCTAGGATTCGAACCCGTGACCTCTCTCTCGCGCGTGACCCCCTTTACCACTGCACCACACTCTCGTCTGTGACTAGATACCGTTCTGATTCCTACCATATTATACTAAACCGAGTGTAAATTGCTTGTTTGAGGCCCTAAACGATTTCAAATTAAAAAGTTTTCAACTATAAAGTTTTATAACTTTTTGAAATCTACAAGTTTTATTTTGGTAGTTTCTCCATCCGAGGTTATTTATAAAATTTGAATTTCAAATTTGAGAACATTCAAACTTAGTTTTTGTTGACTAGATGATTTCAAAGAAAAAGTTGTCAACTACAAAGTTTCATAACTTATTGTGATCTACAACTCTTATTTTGACTGTTTCTTCATCCGAGGTTGTTTGAAAAAACTCAAATTTCAAATTTTGAGAACTACAAACATACTTTTCATTAGCAAAACAAATTTAAAATAAAAAGTTTTTAACTACAAAGTTGTATAACTTCTGAAGATCTACAACTTTGATATATGTCATTTCTTCATCCGATGTAGTGAGAGCAACATTATTCACAAATCTTATAGATCTCTCTTATAGTTTCAGGAAACTCTACGAGAGATATAGATTTTGTGAACAATATTTATATGAATTTGTCGAATGAAGAAATGACCAAACTAAAAGTTCTACATCTTGAGAAGATATACAACTTTGTAGTTCAAAACTTTTTGATTTGAATTGATTTACTACTTCAAAATATGGTCTTAATTATGACTTTGCCGAGTGTCAAAGATTTTCTTTGCCGAGTGTATTTTTTGACACTCGGCAAAGATTTTCTTTGCCGAGTGTATTTCAAAAAACACTCGGCAAAGATTTCTTCGCCGAGTGCTTTTTCTTTGCCGAGTGTTTTTTGAAATGCACTCGGCAAAGAAATCTTTGCCGAGTGCCCGAAAAATTGCACTCGGCAAAGATCTTGACACTCGGCAAAGGCCGGATTTCCGGTAGTGATATCATAAAAGTTTGAGTCAATTTTCAACACCTTTATGTTCTCGGATTTGTGTGGAATATGTGTCAAGAATATAGGTGCCTGAAAGTATAAAGAAATTATTTGCCATAACAGATATCTGCTGCAAATTTGTAAAGGACACCTACTATCCAATGTATGAGTGACGGTATATAAGAACAAAATATAACAGAATAAAAATGGAAATTCCCATACAAACAATGCTAGCCTAAACAGTAAACGGTAAACAGTTGGTCACCACTGTTTAGCCCTTTATTCAGGCTAAACGTCCATTTACACGGTTTAAACGGTCATTAAACGGGCTAAACAGTTGATTAAATGGACACGGATAGCAAGTGTGTAGCGTTTACACGGCGTGTAAATGGGCTACATGGCCGAGTAAGCGAACAATGCACACTATCAGATATGTATAGCTGTATATGACTTGTATTTGTATTTCTTGTACTCCAAGCCTATACGACCTATATATATATGAAAGGTCACCCCCCACCTTGGGTGTGTGGTGTTTGCCCAATTCTCTATATGGTATCATGAGTCCGAGTCCTGCCCTAGGTCTGACCGTGTGCGTGCCCCTCTCTCCTCCACTGTCCTAGGTGCCAGCTGCTGCCCTAATTAGCCGCCACCTCCTCTACTACCCACGTCGCCCCTCCCTCCTCCTTCCTTAACAGATCCCATCTGTTAATGTCCGAGGTCACCTCCGGCAAATCTCCAGCCATGGGTGACTCCATGATCAACCCCTACACCACCATCACCATCAAGTCCCATGTCCACATGACCTTGGAACTCTGCTCCTGCAACTACAGCAAGTGGAGCTCCGCGTTTAAGGCCTTGTGCAGCAAGTTTGGCCTCCTCGACCACATCGACGACACAACTGCTCCCCCTAATCCTACTGCCGTATGGCTTTAGGATGACTGTTGCATTCGCAGTTGGCTGTACAGCTCCATCTTTGAAGCTGTCCTCGACTTCGCCATGGATGAAGATCAAATAGCGCAGCAACTCTGGGTTGCCATCTCTAACCACTTTTGGGCAAATCAGGCCCCTAGCGCCATCTTCCTGAGTCATGAGTCCCACACCATGACCCAAGGAGACCTCTCTATTGAGTAGTATGGCCAGCAGATGAAGGTTGCTACTGCAGCCCTTCGAGATACTAGGCAGCCTGCCCCTGAATCTATGCTCGTGCTCGATCCTCTATGCGGCACCCACCCTCGCTACAGCACCACCAGAGACCTCAGCACCGCCACACCCAACATGACTTTCGCCAATGCTTTTGATCAGCTTGCGCTGAAAGAATTGCGTTTGGCAAATGAAACAAAGGTCTCAGCATCCACTGCCCTCGTTGCCTCTATGCTTTCATGCTGCGGCTCCAACTGCTGCTCCGCCTCTGCCTTCATCGGCTCGCAGCAGCAGGGCCATGGCGGCCAGCAGGGTGGTGGCCAGTAGTAGCGGCGCTGGAAGAAAGGCAGTGATGGCAAGCGGAACGGCGTTGCGGCCAGCAGGGTCGTGGCCCTCTCCCTACTTGCCCCTGGGTCTATTTCAACCCTTGTGCGCAGCAGGGCGGCGGCCAGGCTCCCTGGTCGGGCGGCCAGCCTTGGCGCGGTGGCCAGGGCCTCCTCGGTCCTTCCACCCAGGCGCATATAGTGTTCGCTCCCCTCTAGGCGTCTCAGCCGACTTCGTCTTGGGACCAGGCTGGTCTCATCACCGCCTTGCAGCTGATGTCGGTCGAGGGAGGCACTCCATAGGCCATGGACAACGACGCTTCCAGCCATATGCATGTCTCGGATGGTATAGTCCTCTCTCATATTTACTGCTGATCCTTCTTTCATTGTTGTAGGCAATTTTACCCATATTCTTGTTATGTCGCGTGGTCATTCCATCCTTCACACCCATGCATCTAATTTCACTTTAAACAATGTTGTTGTCATTTCTTCCATTGTTCGAAACCTTGTATCCATTCGACAATTCACCCGCGACAATCATTGTTCTATTGAGTTTGATGCCTTTGGTTTTTCTATGAATGACCTCAGGACGCAACGCGTGATTCTTCGCTGCAATAGTGATGATGATCTGTAAACCATCAGCTCTACTGCCTCCACCATCGCCCAGGCCCTAGTTGCAACTTCTTCATCTTTGTGGCACCAACGCCTTGGTCATCCCAGTCTAGAAGCCATAGTCAAATTGAAGAACAAAAACTTTATCTCTTGTAATAAATTAGAACGCTCTCTTTGACATTCTTGTCAGCTAGGGAAACATGAGCATCTTCCTTTTTGTTCTTCTACTTCTCATACTGTGGCTCCTTTTGAGATAGTTCATTGCGATTTTTGGACATCACCGGTTCCTAGTGTTTTTGGCTACTCATATTATTTGGTGATGTTGGATGATTTTTCGCATTTTTGCTGGACCTTTCCTCTCCACTAAAAATCCGATGTTCATGAGCACTAAGTTATTTTTCTTTCTTATGCACACACGCAGTTTGTTCTTGCTGTTAAATGCTTTCAAGCCAATAATGGTACAGAATTCGTTAACAAAGCCACCATTGCTCTTCTAGCCATGCGTGGCATTTTGTTTTGTCTCTCATGCCCATACACTTTCCCTCAAAATGGCAAGGCTGAACGTGTGCTTCGAACCCTAAATAACTCAATGCATACTCTATTAATTTATGCCTCCATGCCGCCCTCCTATTGTGCAGAAGTTCTTTCAGTAGACACATACCTCCTAAACCGGCATCCCTCTATGTTCATTAGCCATGAGGTCCCCTACACTCGCCTTTACCATACTCCTCCCATGTATGAGCATCTTTGGGTTTTTTGGGTGTATTTGATATCCTAATCTTCAGGCTGCTTCACCACATAGGCTCGCTCCTCGGTCTACTACTTGTGTGTTTTTGGGCTATCCTTCTAGTCATAAAGGATATCGGTGCCTAGACCTCTCCGCTCGTCGCCTCATCGTTTCACTCCATGTTGTGTTTAATGAATGCCGTTTTCCTTCTGCCAAAGACGATCCTGTTCCTAATCAATCCTTTGATTTTCTCCTCAAGGATGCACATGATATGGTCTATTGTTCTACTAAAAATGCAGCTGCAGCCCGTTCTTCTTCGCTTCGTGTGGCTGCTCGATCATTAGTGGATGTTGAGCAACCGCCATCTGCTCCACCTCTGAACGGGCGTGGTCTCGTGCCCCCATCCGGTCTTCCTCTGATCGCCCTTCCTGCTGCTCCAGCAGCAGCGTCGCTCCTCCTGCTGCTCCAGTAGCGGTTCTGCAGCCGCCTCCTGCTGCTCCGGCGGCGGCAGCCGACCGGCCCGGCATTTCGGTGGTGCCGTGTACAGCCGCCGACCTACTGTCCATGCACCCCAGGCAACATGACAGTTCAATCCTGTTGCCCGTGTGTTGCCCCTCCCTCGGGGACTACTTGGACTGTGTTTCCGCCGCTTACTCTTCGCCGCTGGACACGTCTTCAAACTGACAAATTCAGCCTGTCAGCTACAAGAGTCTTTCTGGTACAGTGGCCTCCTCCATTCCAACTAAATATCGGAGCGGCTATGGCTGATGAATACAAGGCTCTCATGGACAATGGCACTTGGCGTCTTGTTCCTAGCCCTCTAGGTGCTGATGTGGTGACAGACAAGTGGATTTATAAACTTAAGTTTCATTCAGATGGCACTCTTGCTCGACACAAAGCTCGTTTGGGGTTTCTCTCAACAACATGGGGTCGATTATGATGAGACTTTTAGTCTAGTTGTTAAGCCTGCCACCATTAAGACTGTTCTCAGTATTGCTACTTCTCGTCACTGGCCAATTCACTAGCTTGATGTCAAGAATTCTTTTCTTCACGGGCACCTTAATGAGACAGTCTATTGTCAGCAACCTCCAGGGTTTATTGATCCTTCTCTGTCAGATCATGTTTGTTTATTGCAGCGACCATTTTATGGACTCAAGCATGCTCCTCGTGCTTGGTACCAGTGTTTTGCTACCTATATCTGACAACTGGGTTTTGTTCCTTCTGTGACTGATACTTCTTTGTTTGTCTACAAAGATGGGCCTCATACTGTTTATTTATTTCTGTATGTTGATGACATTGTGCTCACTGCCTCAATGACGGAGCTCCTCCATAGCATTATTCAGCGCCTCCACTCTGAGTTATCTTTGACTGATCTTGATGCTCTTCATCATTTTCTTGGCATTTTAGTCACACGGACTCCATATGGTTTGTTTTTTCTCTCAACGCCAGTATGCTCTGGATTTACTTCAGCGAGCGGGTATGAGTGAGTGTCATTCTACTTCGACACCTATGGACAGTAAATCCAAGTTGTCTGCTTCAGATGATCCACCAGTTGCTGATCCATCAGAGTACAGGAGTATTGCTGGGGCACTGCAGTATCTTACTCTGACTCGGCCAGATATTGTCTATGCAGTACATCAGGTTTGCTTATTCATGCACGACCCTCGTGAGCCCCATCTTGCGCTTATCAAGCGCATTATTCGATATCTTAAAGGTACTCTATCATACGGCTTGCATATTGGTACTGATTCTGTGGATACTCTCACAACTTATTCAGATGCAGATTGGGCAGGTTGTCCTGATTCCAGGCGTTCTACATCTGGTAACTGTGTTTACCTTGGTGATACTCTAGTGTCTTGGTCTTCTAAGCGTCAGACCATGGTGTCTCGTTCCAGTGCAGAGGCGGAGTATCGGGCTGTTGCGCGTGCCGTTGCTAAGTGTTGTTGGCTTCACCAACTGATGCAGGAACTTTGTGCTCTCCTTTGTCCTCTGCCACTATTGTTTACTGTGATAACGTTAGTGCTGTATATATGACTACTAGTCCTGTTCATCATCGCCGGACCAAGCATATTGAGATTGACATTCACTTTGTTTGAGAGAAGGTTTAGTTGGGACAGGTTCGGGTTCTTCATGTTCCATCTTCACATCAGTATGCTGATATCATGACCAAGGGACTTTCTGTAAAGTTGTTTACTAATTTTAGGACCAATCTTAGTGTTCATCAAGCTCCCCCTGAGACTGCGGGCAGGTATTAGATATGTATAGTTGTATATGACTTGTATTTGTATTTCTTGTACTCCAAGCCTATACGGCCTATATATATGAAAAGGTCACCCTCCACCTTGGGTGTGTGGTGTTTTCCCATTTCTCTACACATACATATAAGAAGATCGAATGATATGCTTGTAGAAATCACTGTATCTTTTATATTAGTTCCTATATCACTCAATGTGTATGATGTCACAAAAATAATGCAATATATGCACATCTTATGGATACTGACAACAAAATTGCTCATATAGATGTGAATTAATAATAAAGTAAAAAATTCAATAACAGAATTAAAATCTAACAAAATTATAATGTCACTTCAGTTTAACTATATAGTGGTGGCTGGTACCGTCACCTGCAGTTTGGGACAACCGAACAATAGAATCTATCTATATTTTTAGTGAACTACATTTCATGAAGGAAAGAAGAACAAAAAATATTGCAAAAAAATTGAGCTAATATAAATGTTATTAGTTGATTATTATTTTTTAAATAATGAGGAATAGAATAGTACCAGAAAAATAGAAAGATTCACACCTGAAATGTGGCATCATCGAAGCTACGGATTGAGCTCTTTGACCCCTAAAAGCGCTGTGATAACTTTGACATAGTCTCTGTCGCCCGGCCTGTCGTTGAACCAGACACTGGCATGCTCCAGCTTGGGTAGCGCCCCAAGCTCCCACATGCCAGCGCCGGCGGGCCACAGGCATAGGACAAGCCGCCGGAGGCTCGGCCCTCCGATGACCCACTTGCCGGGGAGGCTACCGTCGGCGACGTGAAAGACGATGTCTTTCAGGAGCAGTTCCTGGAGGCCCGGCGCTGCAGCGACCATCGCCTCCGCCTGCTTCCACCCGTTCTCGGCGGGGAAGAAGACCCCGTCGAGGGACAGCGAGGCCAGGGCATGGAACCCGGCAAACCCGGCGGGCGGCGGTGGGAGCGTGGCGGATCTGAGCCTCAGCTCGGCCAGCGCGGCGGCATCGCAGGAGAACACGGACGGCAGCGCGGCGGGCTGGCTGCGGGCGGGGAGCTCCAGCGACACCGAGCGGGCTTGCTTGCTGGCGACGAGGCGCAGCAGGCTGTCGGCGTAGCGGGCGAAGAGGAGCGGGATGCCACTGATCTTGACGCGGCGGACGGGGGCGGCGCAGCGCTCGAGGGCGCCGACGGCGGTCTCCCAGCTGCGGACGCCGTCGAGCTCGATGTCCAGGCCCGGCACGGACTCCCAGCGGCGGCGCCACGCCCGCGACAGGATGGAGGTGCGGACCACCTCGCGGCCTGGGAGACGAGCGAGGACGTCGTCCTGGACCTCCGTTGGGAGAACGGACAGAGCGCCCTCTGTTGTCGCCGCCGGCTGCGTCCGCCGCCGCCGAGATCCGCCGCCGGCCCGCCACATCTCGTCGAGGGCTAGGGTTTCGGCGGAATGAGAGAGCTGGTGCGAATGATTGGGGCGCGTTGGGAATGGGGAATTGGGGACTGTTTCTTACGTAAGCAAGCACCTCGCCTTTAACTTTGTCCGATGCTCCTGAACTTGCCATTTTACCGACAGCAGGAACTTATTAGTCCCAGAAATTCACCTTTGGTAATTTATGGAAAGAAACACGAAGCGGCTGCTGCTTTTCTGTGTTTGGACAGGACCTTCGCATGTCAGAATTTTAGGATGTATTGAATGCAACATATTATTAGGATCAACTGCTTGAATGCAACATATTATTGGCTGTAAGGAAGAAATGCATATTATTAGGATGTATTGTACTCCAAATGTTTTGTTGCTTTGGCAAAACGCTACAAACCAACATACATCGCTGGAGATATATAGCCCTCACGCAGCTTGCTTCGATACCGTACTCCTCACCTCATGGGTTCAGCACCATTGATTTGTCCACTATGACATGCTAAAGTGTCCATCGATGGTACATACCCATGGATATCCTTTTGCATCATTTAATTAATGAGGACAAAAATATATATCAACTCCATTGCGATACTCAAAGTCAACTAAAGCCACATATGCAGTACAGACAGCACTTGTCTCAGCGCTACCTTAGCTGCTAATTGTCTTGAACATTCTTGGTGTCTTACAAGCCTCCTGCTCCTATTTTCTCTAAAAGCTTATCCCTTTATCACAGGGAACCATGTGGGTCGTATCTTTTCACACTACTGGAGATACCCTCATCGGTACCGGTTCGTAACCCTCATAGGTACCGGTTCTGGAACCGGTACCGCGCCACCGTGACTAAAAGGGTCGGCCTTTGGTACCGGGTCCAGAACCGGTACCAAAGGGCGCCTTTGGTACCTGTTGGTAACACCAACCGGTACCAAAGGGGGCCGCCACTCCCCGTACCCATCCCTTTTCTTTTTCATTTTTTTCTTTTTCTTTTTCTTTCCCCACAGCTTCTCCAAGAATCACTTTTTCTAAAAATTACGATCACAATCAAAAATCACGAGAATACATTTCACAAGAATCACGAGATTACAATAATATATTTCACAAGAATCACAAGATCACAACAATACATATTTCACAAGAATCACAAGATCACAACAATACACATTTCACAAGAATCACGAGAATCAGAGGAAGAAGAACTAAAAATCACGAACACGAGCTTGGCCTGCGTCGCCGGAAACGGCTAGACCCGCCCGTGCGCCCACGCCGGAAATTTGCTTGCCTATCCTCTTGCTCGCGGCGGCGGCGGCGGCGGCCCGCGCCCTCCCCATCGAGGCAGCTTCAGGTCAGAGCCCAGGCCACTGCCATCGCCACCGCCCAGGTGACCAAAGCCCAGAGGCGCAGCAATCGTCAAGGTGTCAGTCGCTTCCCTGAAAAAAAAACCGACATCTCGCAGATGAACAAGATCGTTTAATAATCATTTTTCGAACAAGATCACCCCGTGCATTCATATCCAGGAACAAATCGTACGTATAATCGTTGGTTCTAGAACCACGAGCACTTCCACTAGTTTTGACGTACTCCAAGACAGAGATGAGACGAGAGGAGAGATAGAGAATGGACCGCGCACGCACCGGAAGCTCCGCGGCCACCGCTGGGAGTTCAACGAGCCCGCATCCGCCTCGTCCTCGCTGCCGCCGTGACCTCTGCCGAGCAGGCAGTCCCCCGCGGCCCGTGCGCCCTCCCCGCCCCCTGCACACCGCGCACTGCGCGTCGCCGCGGGCCGCGTCGGCCTCCGCGACCACCACCGTCGGGAGGGCCTCCACGGCGGCCTTCGCCGCCGGCCGCCCGCACTTGCCCGGCGGGCCGTGGTCCGCCCCCGCCGCGGCGAGCTGCCCGAACAGCAGAGAGGAGAGGAGAGGAGAGGAGAGAGGAGAGGGAGGAGATAAGGATAAGACTCTGGTGGTGGCGGTGGGGAGACGAGTGTGAGAGGAAAAAGCAGAAGATAAAGGAAAGAGAGGTGGGCGTCGGAGGCATTGGTACCGGGTTATGAAAATCACCGGTACCAATGATGTCACATTGGTACCGGGTGGTGCCTCCACCCGGTACCGATGAGTTTTCAAGAAATTGGTACCGGGTGGAGGCATCACCCGGTACCAATGTGACCTCATTGGTACCGGTGGTTGTCACCACCCGGTACCTATGAGACTTCGTTTTTTTTTCTCTCTGGATCCGGTACCAATGTGACATTGGTACCGGGTGTTAAAAATCCGATATAGATGTATCTGGACCGATGGAGGGTTTTCTAATAGTGTCAGGGCTCGTCCCCTACCATCTTTTATACCAACACTTGCTCAGTGCAAGACTGAACTAAAGATAGGTTTGGTAGCACATAAATATAATGTACATATTGGACATATCTCGTGTGCCGTACCGTACCACATGAATAGAAGAATATAAATACACTAGTAGTGAATATGGGATCGTTATCTCATGAATAAAAGAGGGTGTCATTGATTATTTCTTTTGATGTTAGGGGTTTCATGGACTTCGATGTTGCATACCATTGACTATAGATGGCCATTTATGGCCAAATGGACGGGCCAAGTGGGCGGCCAGAGGCACGGCCCATGGCACGGCATGGCCCGAACTAGTTTGGGCTGGGCTATAGGCCTAGGCCAAGGGGGTGGCACGTGGGCCGGCACATGAGGCACGACCCGTTCGAAGAGGTGGCCCGATTCGGCCCAATGTTTCTAGGTGTATATTGAAATTTATGATATATGATAACATGTCAAAATAATATATGATGAACTCTTGAATATTTGAAGTTAGAATATATGATTGTGAAGTTATAATTTGAAAAGTTATAATCTAACAATTATAAAACTTTGAATTTGAATTTTTTTAATATTTATTTGGTTAGTGGGCCGATGGACGGCCCACGGCACGATGGGCCGACAGGCCAACGGGCCGGCCCGACCCATTCAAACAGGTTATGGGCCGGGCTTGGGCCACGGACGAGGCACGATGCCTGGCTCGGCACTGGTGGCCGGGCCAGTTTGGGCCGGGCCGCCACAGGCTCGGGCCAAGCCGTCCATATGGCCATTTGTACCGTTGACTGTTTGCCACTAGTGGGTGCGAGGAAACTGAGATCTTGGCAACCATCTCCTTTGCCGCCGAGGTCGGTATGCCCTCACCCATCATGGTCAGGGCTAGAGTTTCGATCGAACTAGCTGAGTACACACTACCGGAGAACTCTCTATCCATCCACCCTAATCGGTCACGGTTGGATTGGATCCGGTACCAATGCAAGCATTGGTACCAGGTCCAATCGCCAATAATTCTGCGCGCCAATAGGTACCGGTTGGTGGCATCAATCGGTACCTATGAGGCCACATTGGTACCGGTTGGTGTCACCAACCAGTACCAATGAGTCTCGGGGCCTTTGGTACCGGTTGGTGGCACCAACCGGTACCAATGTTACCCCCTTTGGTACGGATTGGTGCCACCAACCGGTACCAAAGGTGCTCTGTGTATAAAGGATCCTTCTTCCTCTCCCAGCCTGAGCCATGGCTCATTTCTTCCTCCTCCATTGAGCTCGGGTTGGGGGAGCTCATGCCCAAATTTTCCATAACTTTTGGAGATTTTGCAATCAAGTCCGCTAGAAGGTTAGCAACTTCATCCTCTCTCTTTTGACGGTTAGTATTGTCTATTTCATGCTCTATGTTTTGAGTAATTTGTGTTTTGTGCAATGGATTGAAATAATTGATTTTAGATTTAATCTTCATTTTTATTATGAATTTGTAATAGAGAATCACTATATAGTTAGTTGTTGTATGTGTAGAGATGATGCACAAATTTTTAGACATTGTTTAGATTTTTGGATTATTTGTAGAAACTTTAAATAATTTTCATATTTATGCTTCTTATGATTTTAGATATTATAAATGATATTTATATTTAGGCTTATTATGATTTTTAGAGATTATAAATGATATTCATATTTAGGCTTATTATGAACTTTAGAATTACATCTTTTTAGAGGCTTCAAATGACGTTGATATTTAGGGTTATTAGGATTTTTTGAGATTATAAATGATATTCTTATTTAATTAGATTTTAAATTCAATTTTACTTCTCATGGTTGTCAATATCTTGAACTAAAACAATTCAACTCTAGGCATGCCTATGATGATATCAAATTTTACGTAGTTTTCTAGCTGGGTAACATATGATGGCCTTGAGCTTGAGCTTGTATTGTATAGTTATGCTTCTCATGGTTGTCATCAAACCATGAGACACATCCATGCCCAAGCAACGGATCGGTTGTGATGGTTGGGCTGGGTGTGTCTCATGGTTCCATGCCTACCATGAACTAATTTTTTTACCACCTGTAATGTTTCTTATGCTCCAAGTTCAAGGTCAAATGAAAGACAACATATCTGAGGCAAATCACTCCTTTAATTTTTTTTTTGAGATGAGCAAAAGTAAGACGTTGATGATTTTGGAATGTGGTTGTCGGCCATCGTGCCCTTGGTTACTATAGCACCATCCTGCCATCTATTAAGCCTAATTAATCAATCATTAGCAAATAGTAACTGTAGCACCATCCTGCTAGCTGTGAGCGATATTTACATATTTTTCGTTGTATTTTGTGAACGATATTTACATACATGAAATGATATTTACATATTTGAAATAATATTTACATAGATGAATCGGCAATGGATGTACAACGCGGATAGACGCTCATCTGACTTCATTAATGGCGTTCATCAATTTCTCGACGCGGCAGAGACTAGCTCGACCTCGGGTTTTATATGCTGTCCATGCAAGGTCTGTGAGAATAAGAAGGATTATCACATCTCGAAGAAGGTGGTTCACACATACTTGCTTAGGAGTGGTTTCATGCCTAACTATATCTGTTGGACCAAACACGGCGAAACGGGGATATTCTTTGAAGAAGGTGATGAAGAAGGTGATGACAACATCCCAGACTTTGCACAATACAGTGCCTTTGCAGATGATATAGCAATGGGGCGAGGGTGAAGCAGTTGCAGAAGATGAGGATGATGACGCCTTAGGTGGCATGATCCGTGATGAAGAGAAAGACTGCGAAAGTGCGAAAGAGCGGGAAAAGATGAAGCGTTTGTTGGAGGACCACAAAACATTGTTGTACCCAGATTGCAAAGAGGACCAGAAAAAATTGGGTACCACACTGGAACTGTTGCAATGGAAGGCAACTAATGGCTTGTCTGACAAAGGTTTTGGAGAGATATTGAAAATGATAAAGAAGATGCTTCTAGAGGGCAACACGTTGCCCGAAACAACATACGAAGCAAGAAAAATCATTTGCCCTCTAGGACTGGAAGTACAAAAGATACACGCATGTCCCAATGATTGTATCCTTTATCGGGGCAAGGCGTACGAATCTTTGGATGCCTGTCCGGTTTGCAATTGTTCGCGGTATAAAATTAGGCAAGACGACCCTGGTGATGTTGAGGGAGAGCCCCCAAGAAGAGAGTCCCTGCCAAGGTGATGTGGTATTTTCCTATAATACAACGTCTGAAGCGCTTGTTCAGAAACAAAGAGCATGCTAAATTGATGCGGTGGCACAAAGAGGATCGGAGGAAAGACAATATGTTGAGACACCCCGCTGATGGGTCGCAATGGAGAAAAATCGACAGAGCGTTCCCAGACTTCGCAGAAGATGCAAGGAACATAAGATTTGGTTTGAGTACGGATGGCATGAATCCTTTCAGTGATATGAGCAGTAGCCACAGCACTTGGCTCGTGACTCTTTGTATGTACAACCTTCCTCCGTGGATGTGCATGAAGCGGAAGTTCATTATGATGCCAGTGCTAATCTAAGGGCCAAAGCAGCCTGGCAACAACATGTATGTGTATCTAAGGCCACTGATTGAGGACCTTTTGTTGTTGTGGGGCAAAGATGGTGTAAAGGCGTGGGATGAGCACAAGCAAGAGGAATTTAACCTACGAGCATTACTGTTCGTGACCATCAATGATTGGCCTGCACTTGGTAACCTGTCGGGACAGTCAAACAAGGGATACAAAGCTTGCACACATTACCTAGAACACACCGACTGCATTTACCTGAAACATTGTAGAAAGTGTGTGTATATGGGCTATCGTCGATTCCTTTCTGAGAAACATCCGCTAAGAAAGAAAGGAAAGCATTTTGAGGCGGAAACTCGTAGCAAACCAAGGCATCGGGATGGAAAATATGTATTTGCTATGGTAAAAGATGTGAAGGTGGTCTTTGGGAAGGGACCTGGCAGCCAGCCAGTGGCAAGTGAAAATGGAAAGGCACCGATGTGGAAGAAAAAGTCAATATTCTGGGACCTACCATATTGGGAGGTCTCAGATGTCCGCCACACAATTGATGTGATGCACCTGACCAAAAATCTTTGCGTATACGTGCTAGGGCTCCTTGGTACTTACGGAAAGTCAAAAGATACGCTAGAAGCACGACAGGACCTGAAACGTATGAAACAACGAGATCCCCTGCATCCTGAGAAAAGAGAGAAAGGGCGTTGGAACTTACGTCCTGCTAGCTACACTCTAAACAAGGAGGAGAAGACCAGCATGTTTGATTGCTTGAACAGTATTAAGGTCCCGTCCGGCTACTCATCGAATGTAAAGAGTCTGATAAATATGAAAGAGAAGAAATTCGTACACCTCAAGTCCCATGACTGCCATGTACTGCTCACACAATTGCTTCCGGTGGCGCTGAGGGGAATTCTACCCGTTAATGTCCGAACAACTATTGTGAAGCTATGCGCCTTTCTCAATGCAATCGACCAGAAGGCAATCGATCCCAGTAATCTAGCAAAGCTGCAGGATGATGTGGCCCAAAGCCTTGCTAGCCTTGAGATGATATTTCCTCCGTCTTTCTTTAATATTATGACGCATCTCCTGATCCATGTTGTCAAAGAGATTGGTATTCTTGGTCCTGTATTCCTGCACAATATGTATCCTTTTGAGAGGCTCATGGCTATTCTAAAGAAATATGTTTGTAACTGTTCTCTTCCAGAAGGATGCATCGCTAAGGGATACAGAACAGAGGAGGTCATTGAATTCTGTGTTGACTATATCCCCGAGCTAAAACCGATTGGCCTACCTGAGTCACGCCATGAGGGGAGACTACTTGGAAAGGGCACGTTAGGAAGGAAACAAACAAGGTGTAGCGACTACGATTTATTCATGAAAGCCCATTACACTGTATTACAGTCATCAACCATGGTGGCTCCTTACATCGAGGAGCACAAGACTATAATATGCTACCAAAATCCAAGAAAGTCTGACAAGTGGATTACACGCCATCACATAGAAACTTTCGCTGATTGGTTGCGACAAAAGCTCATGGGTAACGAGACAATACATACACAACTGGCGTATTTGGCAAGGGGACCATCATCCTCATTCTTGACGTTCCAAGGCTATGACATAAATGGGTATACATTTTACACGAGAGCCCAAGACGACAAAAGCACCAACCAAAATAGTGGTGTCTGTATAGATGCCTATGACAACAAAGGGAACAGGGACTCATATTATGGCCAGGTAGAGGAGATCTGGGAACTAGATTATGGACCTTTGAAAATACCTCTTTTTCGATGCAAATGGGTGAAACTTACAAGTGGAGGTGTTACTATAGACCGCTACGGCATGACAACTGTGGATCTCAACAAAATTGGGTATGTAGACGAACCATTCGTGCTCGCCAAAGATGTGCATCAAGTGTTTTATGTGAAGGACATGTCTACCAAACCCAAGACGGGGACTCTGCAAACAAACAACTCCGAACTTAATCCAAAATGGCACATAGTTCTCACGGAAAAAAGAAAAATCGTGGGTGTCGAGGACGTCACCGATGAAGATGATTATAATAGGTGTGACGAGGTGTCTCCGTTCAGTGTGGAGGTTGACACAAGCATCCTGTTGGCCAATGAAGATGCTCCTTATGCTCGCAACGATCATAACGAAGGCACTCTTGTAAAGAAAACTTTTATTGCTGTTCAAGCATAATGTTGTACTTATGTTGAAGCATGATGATGCTATGTAATTCTAATTATGTTGAAGCGTTATGGTATGTTATATAAAGGAGTTAATATATATCATAGTAATATGAATCTAGAATAGTTTCTTATGCTTCTTGATTAACCAAATTTGATTTTGTCTTATGCTTCTTGATAAGTATTTACTAGTTTTATTAAATTGACTTGTAATATATTGCGGTTTATTTTGGTTATTTTGGTTAGTATCATGCCGAGACAGTGTCAGGCGGCTAGACGTGGTGGCTATGTTACTAATATGCCACCTACTATCTTTATCTGTAACAATATGTTTTATTAATCTTATTGTAGGATGACTACTACTGTGGATTCATGCATGCGTGTTCTGGTCTACGTGCAGTCCTTTATCAAGTCCTTAGAAACTTAGGGTATGCACACACGACGCCCTGGCTTATCGAGTTAATGGTGGTTTCCAAGCTAATATAACCTTGAGTCATGCCAATGCTGCTGAGATCACAATTTATGGAGAGGTCTTGGATTCACGTTACAAGGCACAGGATAGTGCATACATATATGCACTTGATTATGTCGACAGGTTCCTAGGCATTGAGATTATCGATATAAACTATCCTTTCTATCTCATGAAGAAGCATGGCGTGCAGGGACCCTGATTATTGCTGTTCAAGCATAATGTTATACTTATGTTGAAGCATGATGATGCTATGTAATTCTAATTATGTTGAAGCGTTATGATATGTAATGTAAAGGAGTTAATATATATTACTAAATAGTAATATGAATCTAGAATAGTAAAGGAGTTAATATATATTACTAAATAGTAATATAAATCTAGAATAGTAAAAGAGTTAATATATATTACTAATATCAAAGGAGTTAATATATATTACTAATACCAAATAAAATATATATAAAAATGTCAATCTAGATTTACATTATTTCATATATCATTATAAGAAAAATAATACTTGTTAGTTGATGTATACTTTGTTATCTCATGTATAGGAAATTGAAACATTATTATAAGAAATAATAGTATATATATCAAATACTAATGAGTTAAATTTCAGGTACTAAATACTTGTTAGTTGATGTATACTTGTTAATTGAAAACACTAAATGGTGAATATTAAATAGTATATAGGTCAAATAATATTGTACTAAATAATATATAGTTGTCAAATAATACTTACTAACAAGTTAAATTGGAAATGCTAAATAATATATATGTCAAAGATAAAAAGGAAGAAAGATGTGGCGGGAAGATGAATTGGGACCCCTTTGGTACCGGGTGATGAGACCACCCGGTACCAAAGGGCTGTGAAAATGGCGCCTAAATTGGCGCCATAGAACCCTTCGGTACCGGGTGATGTCACCACCCGGTACCAAAGGCCCTTTGGTACCGGGTGGTGACATCACCCGGTACCGATGAGGTATGGGGTATATATCGGCGCCGTTCCTTCTTCCCTCCTCCGATGCCAAGTCCACGATCTCCATTCTCATCGCCGCCGCCGCCGCCACGCCTGCTCGTCGTCCCCATCTCGCTCCGCCGCCGCGCCCCTGCGCCCCGAAGCCGCTNCCTCCGACCGTCGCGCCCCCGACCGCCGCCGCGCCGCTGCGCTCCCATTCATCGCCGCCGCGCCGCGTCGTCTCTGCCCCTCCACGCCGGCCGGCCCTTCCACGCCCGGTGTACGTGTGTGCGTTCTCGAGTCAGCCGAGCAGGGCTGACGTCAGCCCCAGCTCAGGCTGATGTCACCTTTTTTTATCTTTAGTTATGTATTTGTTATAGAAAATTCGTACAAATTCATTTAACATTGATAGAAAATTATAAAAATGTTTATGTTTAATGATGTATTTGTTATATATTTATAAGAAAGAATAGTTGTGGATTATTTGATAGTCATAAATTCAGTCGAATTTGACAGAAATTCATCGAAATAGTTGTGGTGATGAATCATACTATATTAGAAATGATTATTAGAAAATGGAAATTAGATGATTAGCGTATATGGAAATTAGATGATTAGCGTATATGAAAATTAGATGATTAGCGTATATGAAAATTAGATGATTAGCCTCTATGGAAATTAGAAGATTAGCGTATATGGAAATTAGATGATTAGCGTATATGGAAATTAGATTATTAACCTCTATGGAAATTAGATTATTAGTGTATATGAAAATTAGATTATTAGTGTATATGAAAATTAGATTATTAGTGTATATGGAAATTTTCTTATTAGTATGGAAATGAGATAATTAGCGTATATGGGAATTTTGATAGAATTTGATAGAATTTGATAGAAATTGATAGAATTTGATCGAATTTGATCGAATTTGATCGAATTTGATAGAATTCGATCGAATTCGATCGAATTTGGTAGAATTCGATCGAATTTGGTAGAATTCGATGGAATTTGATAGAATTCAATCAAATTTGATCAAATTTGATGAAATTTGATAGAATTTGATAGAATTTGATCGAATTTGATAGATTTTGGTAGAATTTGATAGAAAATCCTCGAAATTGTCTTATCATTAGTGTAATTTCATAGAATAAGATAGAATTTGATAGAATTTAATACAATTTTAGGTGCCAAGATGATGACGCAAGACGAAATGGACGAAATGTTTATGATGAATGAAATTGCACAAGGCAGTGCACGTGCCACTAACCTCCTCGACATCGAGGAGGAGGCAGGTGGTGATGATGGCAGCCAATTCCTCAATATGTCTGGTGACGGCATGGAAGAACCTGCTGCAAATGTTCACACAGGAGGAGGTATACATGTATACATGTTGTCAATATCAATGATATATATGTATATGTTGAAGCATGAAATCTTAATACATTTCTTTCTCGTACGTGTAGCCCTCAGGCTCACAGCCTTCTAGGTCCTCATCATCGAAGAGGACGAAACGAGGCCCGACCAAAAAGTTAGAGGGCAGACTTGTAATCACTGATGTGGCAGAAGATGGTCGGCCAGTTGCGCCAGAGAAAGCTGCTATAAAGATGGCCAATCAGTGTGGTGTTCGAGTGAGAGACCACGTGCCCATCAGCCTGCAGAGGTGGAAACACAGCGATGATGCTTCATATGTGCTGCAATCAGAGAAAGAAATGTTATGGGCCAGTCTGAAAGAACATTTCACAGTGCCTCAATGTACAGAGGAAAGAGTCAAAAATTGGGCTCTAAAGACGATGTGTACTGCATTTCAAACATGGAAGAAGAAACTGTACAAGAAATATGGCGAGAAGAACCTAACACCCAACTTTGATGAGTACCCAAAGCTGAGGGGTCATTGGGATTCGTTCGTGCAGTATAGACGGTCGGAGTTAGGTGAAAAGAACTCGCGACAAAATAGGATCAATGCCGCGAAGAAACGGTACTTCCACTCTCTTGGACCAACTGGCTATAAGAAGAAAATTCCTATCTGGGACAAGATGGAAGAAGATTTGGTTGCCAGGGGAATCACGCCGGCGACAATGAATTGGCCCGAGCGATCAAGGCATTGGTACTATGCTCATGGTGGCACTCTGGATCTTACCGATGGGTCGCTTATATACAACGATAAGTTAAAATAGGCGGCCGCTGCTATTCTTAAGGTACTTCAAGAGAAAGTCGATGGGACATTCGTTCCTGGCAGAGAAAACGACGAGCTAACAAGGGCTCTGGGGAACCCCGAACATCCCGGACGAGCTAGAGGTGTCGGCGTCGTCCCATGGAAGGTTGCATTCCCTGCGGACAGTGACACGTACAAGAGTCGAAGCCGCTCTAAGGCCGCACAGGAGAGAAGAGTAGAGAACTTGGAAAGAGTGCTTCGGGAGACAAAGGCCGGCATCCCAGACATGGTGTCTAGACAGCTACAGACATTGCTGAGCCAAGGGCAGACGGTGCCAGGAACAGTACTTGTACCAGCTGGTGGATCAGCTGATGGTGTTAGCCCGCCCTCCCAACGTCGTAGCAGTGTTGCTTCCGCGGAGCTCCCACCTGCCGATGCCGGGGACGAGAGTGCTCGCTATCCAGTGGACGAAATCATTCTGCATACGCCATGTGAGCTTCATATACCAAGCCGGAACCTGTCCACTAATGTGGCTTACGGTATGGCTTATCCGGTGGAGCAAGGGCAGACCATTCATGGGGCACAGGTTCCAAGTGGCTACTGCAAGGTGGGGGTCAAGCAAATTTGTGAAGGATGTGATGACTTGGAGCTCGACATCCAAGGTGGCGACGGAGAAAAGACGTTAGCGGATGCTGCCCACGGCAGTATCATTCTATGGAATAAGCGTTACGTCAAATTTGGCAGTCAAGGGCCGTCATCTACTCCACCTAGGGATCCCTCGCAGCCACCGTCACCTTCAAGAAGGGACGAGGATGACCCAGAGCTGCCACCTCCAGGTAGGGATGATGATGCCGGCTCACACATGTCTCCTCCTCCACCAGCACGGTGTAACACCCCGTCCTCCAACACCGCACAGCGCCGCCCTTCCGTAGGGGCTCGCCCGCTTACACATAGCACCCTACTTACACTTTCGTCCTCGCTTCGTGTAAAAGGGTTAACCCGAAGGTGCTATGGCTGGAGGACAAAGGCTTATAAGCTGGTTCCACCCTTGCTCAACTAGCAATGTGGTACTAAACATGTGCACCTGCACTCATGGGCCACAACTGGGCCATATCCAAATTGGGCCGGGTGTCACATACACCCCCCCCTCAAAGAACCCGACGTCCTCGTCGGTCCAGCTCACCCACACTTGGGCAAATGTCCCAGCAGACCGCCCCCTCTTAGCGCACGACCGTACGTCCAGGGCCCGACATATGCCATGCCGTGTGTCCCATCCCAGGCCCACACGCGCCATGCGCCATACGCCTGCACACTGCACCCGTACGCGCAACCGCGAGGGTCGGCTTTGATACCACTTGTAACACCCCGTCCTCCAACACCGCACAGCGCCGCCCTTCCGTAGGGGCTCGCCCGCTTACACATAGCACCCTACTTACACTTTCGTCCTCGCTTCGTGTAAAAGGGTTAACCCGAAGGTGCTATGGCTGGAGGACAAAGGCTTATAAGCTGGTTCCACCCTTGCTCAACTAGCAATGTGGTACTAAACATGTGCACCTGCACTCATGGGCCACAACTGGGCCATATCCAAATTGGGCCGGGTGTCACACACGGTATCCCCCAAAGCGCCAAGCTGCGCCCCCACGGCGGACTACTCGCCAGAAGCGCCAAACGGTGGAGAAAGAGCCTACCGAAGAAGAAAAGTTGGCCGCCATAAGGAAGAAGTTACCTTACGACCAAACTGACGAGGAAACTGTTTTGGTGGTCGCAACCTAGGTCAAAGAGCATTTCAAACCAGATGAGCCAGAGAAGCCGGTACCCATAGATCCGATAGCGAAGACCTTTTTCAAAACAATGAGCGCGGCGAATCAGAAGAGATTCTTACCCTCTGACTACGACCGTCAGCTTGCAAAGTCATATGATAAGCAGAAAAAAGCCAGTAGTGGATCCTCGGGGAAGAAGGCGGCCACTACTAAGAAGAAACAAGTCGGTCAGAGCTCTGCTAGGGGGACACAAGGGCAACAGGATATTGATGACGAAGAACTTGCGAAGTTGTGCGCGCAAACAGGCCTGTCACCGACACAAATTTTAAGGGGTGAAATTCCTAAGGCAACACCAGTGAAAATTCAGGAATTTCGATATGGCGAATCAATGGTGCCCAAATATTCTGTGAAGTACCTAAGCACTCAAGCGTTCCGATTTCAAGAGTGGTACATGAAGGTGTCCAAAAAGGGTAGACTGATGCTCAATGTTTTGATACAAGACTGTGATTACTTCCGTGGGCATAGTCTCTTGATTTTGGATTTCAAGGATGTGTATATGTTGTACCATCAAGATGCCATAGACCTCTCAATCATGAGCTGCTGGGTTGTGTAAGTTTGTTTCACTGATCTATTCTCGCAATACTTGCTTCCTTAATTATAATTTGCAACAATAACAATAATCTATTCTTGCCATGTAGGATGGAGATCCATACCTGCCGCGAAAAATCGTATGATGACGTCGGCTTCATGGATCCATGCATGGTAAATGCCGTACTTGTAGCCAGAAATCCACTAGACACGGTGGACAACATATACTTGTACCTGAAGAGACAAAGAAGCAAGCATTTCATTCTTTTGCCATACAATTTCAAGTGAGTACTTCTCTCTATGTATGTATAGCTTTAAGACTTTTTTCTCAATACTTGTGCATGTATTTATATATATATATATATATATATATATATATATATATATATATATATATATATATATATATATACAGCTTCCACTGGATACTCCTTGTGATAATCATAAGCACCGGTCAAATTTTTGTCTTGGACTCAATGCGGAAACCACGAGGGGATTACCAAGCAGTTTTAGACCTGATTGACATGGCATGGTTACGTTTCCGTGCAAATGTTCGAGGAAATTTCAAAGAAAAATTGGATGTGAAGACGGACTTTCCGGTATATGGCTGGTGTACCCGCATATCTCATAAAATCATACTAATATATAGTTGTTACGTCTAACTTTATTCTTCTCCACTTTTAGTGTGCCAGACAGGAACAAGGGACGAATCTATGCGGATACTACGTCTGCCAGTAGATCCATAGCTTTATTTCTCCCAAAAAAGCTACACACGAAGATCTCATGGTACGTCTGCCAGTGGATAATGAGATTATTAGTGTATATAGAAATTAGATTATTAGTGTATATGGAAATAAGATTATTAGTGTATATGGAAATTAGTTTATTAGTGTATGGAAATATTAGTGTAGGTGGAAATTAGATTATTAGTGTATACGGAAATTAGATTATTAGTGTATATGGAAATAAGATTATTAGTGTATATGGAAATAAGATTATTAGTGTATATGGAAATTAGATTATTAGTGTATATGGAAATATGATTATTAGTACGGAAATTAGATTATTAGTGTATATAGAAATATGATTATTAGTGTATATTTATTATACTTTGTTATTTCGTGTATACTTTGTTATTTCATGAATATACTTTGTTAGTGTATATGGAAGTATAGAAATGATTATTAGTTATTGATTATTGTTTAGAAATGATTATTAGTTATTGTTTAGAAATGATTATTAGTTATTATTTAGAAATGAATGTGTTAGGAAATTTTATGATTACATGCAAAATTTATTTATTATATGAATGAATGATTATTAGTTACTTGTTTAGAATTAATTATATGCAAAATTTATTTATTATATGAATGAATGTTGTCATTTGTGATTAATGCAGAAGATGTTTTACCATCAAGAGCTCCCAATGACGAAAAAAGCAAAAGCTATTGCGGACCAACTATTTGGATTCATTATGGACCAAGTTGTAAATCCAAACAGAGTACCACCATGACGGACGCGCTATCGCTCAATTAGGCTCCCTTTCCGCTCCTTCTTCCAGTTCTGGCCGTAAATTGTAAACAACTTTTAAATGCTCTAACTTTTGTATTGGCTGATCTCAAATGTTTATATGTGAATGTTCGAGAAAAATGCAATCAAAGTCGGGTCAAAATCAATTGACAATTGTGACGACTTCAATCTTATTGCGTGAAAGATCGTGTACGACATACGGCATATGACGCGTAGACACGTATACGAATCACGTATAACTAACCCAAATAGCAAACGTATAAAAAAAATAAAAAACACACCCTTCGGTACCGGTTGACAACACCAACCGGTACCAAAGGGCCTCCCCCATAGCATACGTGGGAGGGCCCTTTGGTACCGGTTGGTGTTACTAAACGGTACCAAAGGCACCCTTTGGTACCGGTTCTGGACCCGATACCGAAGACCGACCCCTTTAGTCTCGGTTGCACGGTACCGGTTCCAGAACCGGTACCAAGGGGGTTATGACCCGGCACTGATAGAGGTGTCTCCGGTAGTGACAGCTCATGCATGCGAGTGATTTGGAATCGATCAAAATGGGGAACATACCGTGCAGTGGTTTAGTTAGTCCTGCCTAGTTCGCCCCAAATTTCACATACAGTACTGTAACTTTAGCCTTGGACCATTTATCTCACGAACAAAAGACCGAGGGTTTGAGACGCTTTGGGTCTCAGCATGTCTCCGAGAAATGCGAAGAGGCCGCTGCTTTTCTGTTTGTTTGTGCAGAACCTTTCGCTAGTGAAGCAAGGTCAAGGCGAGGTGGCTTCTTGCAAATGGCATCGGGTGCTCCCTTACAAATGTTACAAATGAATCACTGCAGAATATACCTCGACAAAGATTTACACAGATCACTTCCATTACTCCTCACCTCATGAGCTCAACACCAAGGATTTGTGCACTATGGCCTGTTAAACTATCCATCCTTTTGTATCATTTGTTGAGGACAAAAATATCAATTTGATACTCAAAGTCAACTAATGCAAAAAAAAAAATAGATAAAGGAACATACATGGAACGTACGTTTTATGAAAGAAAATTAAAGTAAAATCTTGCTGATACCAAAGGTCACGTCCTATCACTCGAACATAAATGAAACACAAATGAGCATGTGTTACCATATCGAACACAATGCAAATTGTATGCAGTAAATATGAAACAGCTGTCTATATCCATTTTTGTTTTCCGATATATAGTGGATGGCGCACCATAGCCCTCAAGTCCTGCCAAAAGTTTATAGAAAAAAGACAACCAGTCCATCTTGGACCAAATACTTATTCGAATGATTTCATATATTGCTCCATCGTTCAGTAGCTTTATTCAAGCGCTGCAGAACAAGAGGGTGTGGATAACAACCTCATAGTGCCAACTGCATGAATACACATTGCCGTTGGCAGGGCAAACTTGCAGGCTTGTTTAAATAGCTACCTGGCCAGTAGAAAACTACAAGAGTGTGTTCCTTTCAGATCAATAGCTTCACATCCAGTGAGCGTAGCTGCCTTAGCTTGGAAACGAGAGGGGGGCTGCATGAAATCCTGCATAACAGGCGGTGGCCACAGCATCTTTCTGAGTACGGTCTTAGGTGACGCTTCTCTTGAACATTCTGGGTGTCTCTGATACCTCTGGTTCCTATATTATCGATCTAATATGACATTCATTTATCACAACAAACCATATGAATTTTGTCTTTCCAGCTCCCTACCTCTACTGTCTTTTTGTACTAATGAACCAGAGAGTTTTGGTGGCATGCATATATCTAAATATAATGTGCACATGTAAGGAAAATGGCCCTATGCGCCATTTATATTGTGATTTTAGTGATTGAATGACAACATAGTCATTGGAACTAACAAGTTTGTTAAGTGATCTATATAGGAAATTACGTCCCAAGAATAATTCCAAAGCATGTGAAATCATGGAAAGGGCTTGAGTTAATTGAATAAAATAAGCCTGCAGAGTTTGTACACGGCACAAAATCCACCGACCTATGGTGTACAAACAAGAAGCATACTGCGTGTAGTGATTGATCAAGCAGAACAGTGAAGACACTACATGGCGTATGATACGGCGGTGCACGATGTACAAGTTAGAAGCATACGACGCTCGAAGAATTAATATGAAGGGCATCAGCGTATGATCCGGTGTTACTGTGTGCATGAAGGGCGAATGATGCAGCGTTCAAGGCATGGGCAAGTTCAAGTTAGGGTCAGCAATACCCTACACGGCGTATCATATGCCGACCCTCGGCGGACAAACGACGTATAAGTTACATAGGGACGATGTCAAGTGAAGATGGAGGAAAAGGCACGGCATATGAAACGCTAGCTACCAGCGTACAAATCCAGAAGCATACGGCGTGTGCAAGTAGCCGTTGGAAAAGTGAATTTGACGGTTGGAAAAGCACATGGCATATTATACGCCTATGGGGGAAAAGCACACGGTGGAACCTATGGCGTTCACAGTTTTCGTGCAGCTTTTGAGCAACGGCTAGTTCAAGCCTTTGGCCTATATATACCACCCCAATTCGGCCATTTGGAGTTGCTGGAGTCCAGAGAAGTTCATCTACATCTACAAGACATCCAAGCCACCATTTGTGCTACATAGATCATCCATAGTGAGTGAGAGAGCTAGGATAGGCTAGTGAGAGATTTGGCATGGTGTTGAGCCTTGTGCTTCGTTCTAGAGTGAACCAACACTTGTAATCTCGGTGTGCCGGCTCCTTAGAGTCTTGGTGACTCGCTGGCAAGTCTTTGAACCTCCGGCTTGGTGTGGAGCGGTGACGACAACATTGTGCGGGGGGAAAAGGAGACCCCCTTCCTTGGTGGAGAAGCTCCGTAGTGGAAGCGGCGTCAAGATCTCCGGGAGAGTAGGTTGATGAGAGCAAGGTTTTTGTGACTTTCTCATTATCCCTCTTGGGGAGCCTTTGTGGCGAGCTCAAGGCCTTGACCAGGAAGAAGACTTGGCGACCGGGAGCACATCCTTTGTGGAGCTCCAACGTGGAGTAGGCATTAGCCAAACCACGGGATAAATCTTCGTGCCAAGTTTGCATCCCTCTAACCTTTTAAGCTTCTGCATTTCATTCTTGCAACTTGTGTGCCTTTACCTTTCTAGAGTAGTATCTTGATTGGATTGGCTCTAGGTTGCAAAACTCTTTGGGTGGGTACAAACACTAGAAGAAAACCTTAGTTGCAAATCTTGATAGCTTGTCTTAGTTTTACTTTGTGCAATTAGAAGGCATGTAGTAGATTAAGTTTTTAGAAAGCTTAATTCACCCCCTCCTCCTCTTAGACTATCACAAGCATCGATTCCTTTCTGCACATGGGGCATATCTCTGTGTGTTGTACCACATGCAGTTACTACTGCTAGTTACTTGTGATAGTTCTGTTTATGATTGTAGCAAACGAATATATTTATATATACACCAGAGAACAGCAGATAATATATACATTGCTCCAATCTCGCTCTTTATTATTCAGTTTGATTCAAATACATTGCCCTAAACCCTAACGGGACGCACTTCCATATTGACACAAGCATCATGTTTGATTCTTACGTCTGGAAACAATTTTCAATAAATTGAAGCATGTGCAATGCCAAAGTCCACATTATGATATGAGTATACATCCTGAGTCCTTCCATCACATGTACTAAATAACATCTGCAAATCTAACACTTCCTCCACTTATGCCCCCACACTCGAGTCTTGCTGGCCTCCCACCATCGTGCTTGCATTTCTGTAGGAATCTCTGCAAAGGTCATCAACCTTGCTAAAGAAATTTGTAGAAATTTTTTCATATATTTGTTTTCTTTTCTTCCAATGCCTCCAGCTCCTACTTATGAATATCGTTCCTCAACTCATTCTTATATGACTGTTATTGGCTATTTGCCGAAGGGAGTGGGATCATGGATTCTTGATTGAATTACATACACAAATTTGACCGTTGAATGAGGGCAGCGGCGCAGCCCACTAGACGTTGCAAACTATGCTGCTCAATACAGTTTGCGTCACCAACCAAAGAAAGAAATGGCATTTCCGCGGTACATATGTCTTCCAAACACAATTTTCATGGCCTGAATTGGACCGATCCTTAGAAGAAACCTTCATGGCGATTCGGCTCAGTTCTGTCTTATGACTGAAATACTCATAAAAAAATTGCTAGCTCCTACTTACTAGAAAAACTAATAAAACACCATAGGATTGCGTAGGCAAATGCTTAGGCACGCCTAGGAAAAACCTAGTGTCAACTGCATGCATACACATCACATCGTTGGTAGGGCAAACTTACAGGCCTGTTGAAATAGCTACCGAGAAAGTAGAAATCCACAATATAGTTTCACATCCCCTCAGCATGGAAACAGGAGGGCCACACAGCACCTGTCTGAGCATTATTTGAGGTGATGATTCTCTTGACCATTCTCGGTGTCTCTGATGCCTCCGGTTCCTACTATCTTGTCGATCTAATAGCTTATTCATTTATCACAGCGAACCATATGGATTTTGTCTTTCCAGCTCCCTACTACCTCTACAGCCCTTTTGTACTAGTGAACCAGAGATAGTTTTGGTGGCAATATAATTTGCGTATGGGACATATCTCTTTGTGTTGTACCATATGCAGTTACTACTACTAGGGGCAGTTTTGTTTATGATTGTAGCAAACGAATACACACACACACACACACACACACACACACACACGAGAACAGTCGCTTTCTCGAAGCACTAGAGAACAAGATTTAGACTTTTTACCCACAGATAAAAGATCAACATCGATTAATTTGATACTCAAAATTAATAATATACCCGAGAAGAAATAAATATACATGGTGAGATAGTCATGAACATGTTGATCTTTTATCATCACAGATGCAGCAATTGCATGAGCATCAATATGTACGAGGAACCATTAATTGTTTGGTCCAATGTTGCAAATTTATGGTAATTTTAACTTTTATTCAAATTAGTTTCTTTTTTTCTGAGGAAATTCAAATTAGTTTCTCACCATGGATTATTATTCAGATCACATTAATTACCAACATGAGGAACGGATTGTTATGCAGATTACATTAATTACCTACAAGAGGAATATCTAGCATATTGCTCTGGTCTGATTGTGCTTTCACTAAATAAATGTCTGTTGTATATATATTCGGCGTCAAAAGTTTATATAAATCTAGCAAATTAAATTGTTTTTGGAGTCGCATAGGCTGGGCCGGAAAGACAAAACAATCATTTTCTCAATATAACCTGGAAGTTCTTTTAATACATCAAACAACAATCACGGAAAAATGTACTGCCGAAGTGAACTTATTACATAGATGTGAAGAAAGGGTTCATTGGTCTGTTGTGATGAAAACGAAACGTCATTGGTCTGCGCATTTCCACCACTTCAAATTTCATGAAAACTTGAAGTGGTGGGAGCCTTCTTAACTACTATTAAAACCGTGGGAAAAGAACCAAATGATTAGGTAGGACTGTAGTAGGACCAATGGGATGATGTTCCAAATAAGAAGATCCATGAATTGATAGAAACAAATTCGATAGGAATATGAATTATGTGCATGGAAAAATGAGTAAATTAATTAAGGTGATTTTTGTTGCGGAAGGTAAGCACACTAAAGTTGATGAATGAAGGACAGAAAGAAGTTTTATATTGTGTGCGGCATGTATGCATTCCTACGTACTCGAGTCATGCCACAAGGAAGGAACCAAGACAATACTTCGTAAAGACGATTGGGTACTTAGGTCAATCCATTCCTAATTGGGTGTTTTAATTTTATGTTTCAATGAGAACCATGCATGTAAGCAAAAAAAAATACAACATTGTGAAAGTAAACTCTCCTCTTGAATGCATTGTTTCTAGATGTTATTTCATAGGCATATGAATTAATTGTCACATGGTGATCGATCATATGATCATTTGAATGAAACCGAGGATGAAAGGATTTTTGAAGATCCGACATGGTGCCCAAGTGGTTTATCTAGATTATGAAAATGGTTTATTCTCCTTCTTCATTAAGTTGCTGCCATATCATCACATTTGCTTAAGCCACTGCCCATTAATTGAAAACAAAACTCTTGCTTGGATTAGCCTTAGTACGTATATAAGGCCAGGGAAAAAATGTCTTATTTTCCACATCATGATTTTATCCTCCATCTATATACACCTTTCTTGTCATTTCTTCTTTCTGGTTTTATATAATAAATGATATACATCTCAAAACCAACCTATTGTATAAAGAAAGAATATTTATCGGTAATGCTCATGAAGAACATGATCATGATCCTGTTGGGGATCGATGTAAAGCTTAACCTCTGCACGACCCATCTTGAGAAAACCATTGAATAATTGCCTGATTCATAAACTTAAACATGACCTTCGGGTTTAAATGTGAGGAAGCTAATAACCTTCATGTTTTATCACCTTTGCATAGGCAAGCGAGATGTACTCGTTCTTTTATGCATCCTTCCTTGCAGGAAGAAAGGACACACAAGGAGAAGTATTGGCAAGATAAGGAAGGGTAAAGATAGCAATCGGTACACTAGTAGAAATCCGAACATCTATGACGTTTTGATAGTGACGTTCTGAAATAGCGTCACAGTAGATGGTGTTACTATGACGAAAAATAATGGATCGTCACGGTAGACAAGTGACGAAATTTTAATGACAAAAATTATGACAGAGCAACAAATAATGTCATAGAACAGAAAACCCAAATCGTCATAGAATCTCAGCCCATCCGCGCCAAAGAGCTGTGACAGTTTCGATTCGTCATAGAACTGCACCAGACGACACGTGTGCCATATGTGGGTCCAACATTCCAACATGGCACGCGACGGGTCTGCTGTGTCCACATGTAACGGTCCATCATGGCACTGGGTCCACATGTAAGTGCGCTCGTCCAAGTTTTTATAAGTTAAAAGACAAACCGCGGGTGCCAGGTCTCGAACCCTCCACCTGCCCCTGCAAACCGAAAGACTTACCACCGCGCTACGACGCCTGCTTGGTTCCAGGGCCATAAATTTTTCTTTTCTATGTAGATGTTCGCCCTTACTGGATTGGGCCATTTGTAGGTTACGAATGAAGCCCATGCGCAGGCATGCGTTTCCTTTGCCGATCTCCGTTGGGCTAAGCCAAATTCTGTCGGGCCATTTTACCTCCTCGAACACAAGAGAAGAATCTCCAAGCTTCGTGGCAGTTGGGCCGCCCAAAGGATAAGGAGCCACGGATGTCTGAGCAGACCACGACAAAAACAGTAAACCCGTGGGTGCGCGTGGCAAACCTGTGACGAAAAAATTGCTGACAGCATACAGGGGGTCTGATCGCGTCGAAGGGAGGAGCTGCGCGGTGCAGAGCTCACGTGCCATACAGTGTGGCCGGGGTCACATGTATGCAGCTAGCGCTGGGCTATAAATAGATACAAAGGTTCAGGACCTTGCACTTATCGAAAGAGAAGCATAGCAACCACTAAGTAAACATGCTGGGGACTTTGCCTTGGATCCATCCACTTGGGGTGTATCTTGGAGACTAGAGTATGATGCTAGAAGAGTGCTTGCGATGTGCTTGAGGTGTTAGTGAGCATCTGCAGGCTCTTGCGATGGGCTTGAGGTGTTAGTGAGCATCTGCAGGCTCTTCTGTTTCCTCTTCACATTGCCTTGGGCCGAGGGCCTTGAAGAGTGAAATGCTTGTAGAGCCGAGGCGAGCTTGGAGATAGTCTCACGCAACCCTCAAGTTCGGTGGGGTTGCCGTTGGTCGCCGTGATGCTACAAGAGAGCTTGCGACGAGCTCATGTGGATGAAGCTTGCTGCGGATGTAGCAACTCGAGCGACGACGACGGCTCATGGCCGTTATCTTGATGGTCAATATCTTTGTTCTTGTAAACGGCCCATGGCTGACACTTCTTTGTAACTGTATAGCCTCTTTACTAATGGAGGACCTTTGCTCGTGACCTTATTCCATACTATGCTGCTGTTGTCTCGACGCATGACCTGACTCTTTTCTGGCAAATCTTCTGCCAAACTTAGGGCATCGAGTCCCTGAGCGTCGGGGCTGGCCGAGTCGCGGATAGGATGCGTGGTGCTGACATGTGGGCTGGATCTGTTTCATCGTCCTCCTTTGCGACTGTGTACAATTCTGCCAACAATGCCACCTAAAATTCAAGTGTGATGAACAAAAAAAATGTGTTAACTTCTGTCATTGAATCAGTTCCACTGCCCCAAGACACCTAAAATTGGAACAAACAACGCATCTGGGGACTGAGAGTTACCGGCGTCGATGATGCGCTGCGCTTTCGCCACCGGGTGGGGGAAGTGGCTCAGGCCAACGGGATCGACTATTATCCCTCCTTCGCCACCGCCGGGTGGGGGAGAGTGGCTCAGGCCAACGGGATCGACGGTGATCCCTCCTCCGCCGCTGTCGGGTGGAGGGGATAGGGTCAGGCCAACGGAATGCAGCTCGACCATCTTTCCAAATTTTGTTTCGCTTTGTCCCAGTGAAGGCGTCTTTCCAAACTACGTTATCGCTATGTCCTGGTGAAGCCGTGCCAATGGAATTCACTTTGTCTCGGAGAAGGCATCTTTCAAATAATACATTTTTCTGCTTCCTAATTATGAATTATTTTCTATCTCAAATAATATGTCGATTCTTGCAGTACAATTTCATGAGCATGTGCACGATGTACTCCTCCACGTTCAATAAATTTTTTGGATTTTTTGAAAAATTTCATCTTATGTGGCTGTATTGAATTTGTATTCATGTCATGAGTATTATATGAAGTGACCATGGACACAATATCCTAAAAATTCCTAAAACATTAATGTAACTTGTGGTACACAATGTGCACCTCTACATCAAGTTATAGCTATAGACTCATGTTTTTTTGCAACATAAAAAAATGAATGATTTTCTAATATTTTTCACATTTTTATCTTCCAAATTATAATGAATTGTGGGTTCAAATTTGGCATAGGTCTTTTCCATGACCCAATAATCATGTACAAATTTTTTTACATTTTTTGGAAACTTTTAGCATGCTTGTCTTTTGAAACCTAAGAGTGATCTTCATGTGATATGGTGTTTGGAAGCAACTTCACACTAAACCGAATGCATGTAAGTTTGAATTATTGAAAACATCTCAGCAATATTCTAACATGCTCAGGTGCATAAGATGTGCATGTTCACAAAATTTGGTAACCAAAATCATTTTGGTGTGATCTATGCAATTTTTTAAAAATTTAGAAGATGTGCATAAGATATTAACTTTAACTAGTTGACAGATTTTAGCTACCTTATCATAATGAAAAAGATAAACGACAATTTTAGAAAAATTTAGAAACAAAAATCAACTCTTTTGGACGTTATATGACCAATCTATACGTGTTTGAGTTGTTAATTGCGAATCAAAAACAGAAATGTACTGTCTATCAAGAACAGGAGATGAACTCGGACACTGCATGACATGTGGGTCCAACAAACGTCGAGCGCCAAACCGGGAGTGGAAATTTCAGACACCGAAATTTTGACCTTGAAAGGACAGTAATACCCCTGAGTCCAAACGTCGGGTGGCACTGAGTATTCAAGGGCATTTTTGCGAACTCACACTGGGCGCCTCGGTCCAATATATTTCCTCCCACCGTCGCCTCCGTCCCGCTCCCAAAAAATCAACTCCTTCTCCTCCACGTCGTCGCCCCGTACCGGATCTCCCCGTCCTCAGATCTCCTCGTCCTCCTCGGCCTCGACCACGGCGTCACCCCGGATCTCCTCCACGCCGTTGCCCCGTACCGGATCTCCTCCTCCTCCTCAGCCTCGTCCACGCCATCGCCTCGTACCGGATCTCATCATCGTCCTCGACCTCGTCCACGCCGTCGCCTCGCACCGGATTTCATCATCGTCGTCGTCTCGCCTCGCCTCGCCGGATGGGAAGACGCGGTCATGGACGCGGACGCCAAGGACGCTGCGTAGGCCAAGGTACGATGAGTAGGGCTAAGGATAATCTTGGGTTACAGATTGCTAAGGATTAGTAGTGTCAGCAGTTTAGTGTAGTACAATCTAACACATAAAATTTGTTGCCAACTTTAAAAACCTCCAATAACTGATTATGAGTGGGAGCGTTAGGCCACTATCAAGGATACTCTTAGAAGAATGCCTGAATTGGGGATTCGTAATATAGCAGCATATCTTAGATCAGCCTCAAATCCATTACTGGATCATGCCAGCACTTCTAGTCCTAACGAAGGAAATGATTCATCAGATCATCTTGTGGTGGAGAAGAAGCCCTAAACCCTTGCAATTGAGGTAGATGTTTTGCTTATTCTTGTGGTGGTGGGAAAAGTACATTATTTCAATATCATTAGCGTGCATTACTATTGTATGATACACTTGTATGACATGGTAACAAATATACTTTTCCTACAGCAGGCTCCTCCTACACAAACTAGGCTCGTTACAACCATATCTGCTTCTCTATGTGCGTTGTCAAAGATGTCCATTGCAATTGTCCCTCTTCTCATTTGAATTTCAGTCTTTCACACTATCGGTAAACTATTTTCCGCTCCAATATGCAGTCTTCTATGGAGACTATGCAGGCAGAGGCTGCTGCTGATGGGGAGCCAGCACTGCATAGTGCTGAGGTTGTCTCGAAGGTTCTGTCCCAGAGTAGCTGCACAAGCACTTTTCTAAAGAATGCTGATATACCACTGAACCATCAAGAGATAGAGGATGAGCGGGTACTTCGCAAACAACTTGCCGCTGAAAAAGATGGTGCAGCTGCCCTCACTGTGGAGGTGAATGCCCTAAAGAAGAAGGCCGAAGCTGCTGATGAAAAGCTAGAGAAGGCCCAACACGAGTTCGAGGGGTACAAGAAGAGGGCGGAAGAGAACAATGACCTCCTTCGACAAATCCTCAACTTGAATGCTGCTGGTAACTCCTCTCAACCTACTGTTGCTCCGTGATCATGTCTTGTGCTGCCTACTGGTGCTGTTGGTACCAGAAACTTGTGCTCTGTGGTGATCTCTGATTGATGAACTCTGATGCATTCTGATGCATCAAATGTGTATATGATTCATGTGATGGGTGAACTCTGATGCATCAAATGTGTATGTGATTGGTGAACTATGATTCTGTGATGTGTAAGTGATTCTGTTGATGCTGTTTCTGATGCATCAAATGGTGCTGATGTGATTCTGTTGATGTTTCTTTCTGTGATTTTGTTGATGCATGGTGCTGTTTCTGTCAATTTGAGAGCTAAAACGTGGATGAAACGTGGCCCTCTAGGAAACGCACACAAGGTCTAGTCACGTGGCACGACCAAATAGAGGCACATGGCCCAATCACGAACTGACGCGTGGCCAAATCACGAACTGACGCGTGGCCAAATCACTAACTGACACGTGGCCAAATCACTAACTGACGTGTGGCCAAATCACTAACTGACACGTGTCACAACCTTGTGACGACATGTGGCTAAGCAGAAGCGTAGCGCGTGGAAAATATAAAAACTGACACGTGGCGCACTAGCAAGACGACACATGCACGGATAAGATCTCAACACGTCTCCAGCCACGTGGACAAGCCACATTATCTGACAGCGTGGCCAGTGCCACATAGACTTGCCATGTCATCGCCATGGTGGCATGCAGCGTCATCAATGACGTTTTTCTGTGGCATCATGAATCATAAATTAGTTCTGTGACGCGAAAACATTTCGTCATAAATGAGAGGTCTTTTATGACGAACGTGACGATTCGTCACCGTACATCTTTAGCGACGCGTATACTATGACGAATCCAATTTCGTCATAAATTCATCACAGAAAACTTTCTATGATGAATTTTTGCTCTGCTGTGATGAAAATGAAACGTCATTGGTCTGCGCATTTCCACCACTTCAAATTCCATGAAAACTTGAAGTGGTGGAAACCTTCTTAACTACTATTAAAACCGTGGGAAAAGAACCAAATGATTAGGTAGGACTGTAGTAGGACCAATGGGATGATGCTCCAAATAAGAAGATCCATGAATCGAAAGAAACAAATTCGATAGGAATATGAATTATGTGCACGGAAAAATGAGTAAATTAATTAAGGTGATTTTTGTTGCGGAAGGTAAGCACACTAAAGTTGATGAACGAAGGATAGAAAGAAGTTTTATATTGTGTGCGGCATGTATGCATTCCTACGTACTCGAGTCATGCCACAAGGAAGGAACCAAGACAATACTTCGTAAAGACGATTGGGTACTTAGGTCAATCCAAATGAGAACCATGCATGTAAGCAAAGAAATACAACATTGTGAAAGTAAACTCTCGTCTTGAATGCATTGTTTCTAGATGTTATTTCATAGGCATATGAATTAATTGTCACATGGTGATCGATCATATGATCATTTGAATGAAACCGAGGATGAAAGGATTTTTGAAGATCCGACATGGCGCCCAAGTGGTTTATCTAGATTATGAAAATTGTTTATTCTCCTTCTTCATTAAGTTGCTGCCATATCATCACCTTTGCTTAAGCCACAGCCCATTAATTGAAAACAAAACTCTTGCTAGGGTTAGCCTTGGTACGTATATAATGCCACGGAAAAAATGTCTTATTTTCCACATCATGATTTTATCCTCCATCTATATACACCTTTTTTGTCATTTCTTCTTTTCTGGTTTTATATAATAAATGATATACATCTCAAAACCAACCTATTGTATAAAGAAAGAATATTTATCAGCAATGCTCATAAAGAACATGCTCATGGTCCTGTTGGGGGTCGAGGAAAAGCTTAACCTCTGCACGGCCCATCTAGAGAAAATCATTGGATAATAGGCTGATTGATAAACTTAAACATGGCCTTCAGGTTTAAATATGAGCAAGCTATTAACCTTCATGTTTTATCACCTTTGCATGGGCAAGCGAGATGTACTCATTCTTTTATGCATCATTTGCTTGCAGAAAGAAAGGACACACAGAGAGAAGTATTGGCAAGATGGAGAAGGGTAAAGATAGCAATAATTAGATTAATTCTAAGATGTCGATTGCCATTCGTCTCGGGGAAAAGAGTCCAAGGTCCATGCTGGACCGGCAAGGCGTGATCCTCCTGGAACACACGGTGCAATAACCGGAGGAGAAAGGCTGCTAGGACTTGTCGACCATGTATACCCCTATAGAAATTTTGTACATAGATCACAATGGACATCAGTTTTACAAGAGTAAAATTGGCAAATTAAGAGTATCTTGGCATGCCTATAATAAAAAGGGGCCCTGTCCCCTCCATGTAAAGGATTCAATTCTTTACAATACTACAAGATCAATTAATTACTTATTCGCTTGAGTTCATTTCTGTAGTGCTTGAGCCGAAGGTCATTGCCTCCGAACCAACAGATCCCATTGGCAACTTTGAACAATTTAATTTGTTAGAGATGTATGCCTGTGGTGCAAGCAAAGATTTGCTGGATCGTTACCCTATTTTCTTTACATCGATTCTTACAGGAGTAACCAATCAGATTCGCAAAGGATTGTTTCTAATTGCAGTGGTAGTTACGTTACGTGGTCCTGAATTGACTCTGAATCATCAAATCATCGGTTCCAGGCTTCCAGCCAGCCGGCAGCCTGAATGCTGCCTGGCCCCAAGAAATTCCAAAAGAGGCAGGAGAGGAGAAATGGAGAGGAATTGGGGCCCAGATTCCGATTCCCGGCCCAATGCCTCAACGGAGTGACGACGGACACACTGCAAGCAAAGCAACGGCCGTCTCGCACTGTCCACACGCTCGCAACCCCGGACTCCCCGACGACTCCAAGAATCCAAATCCATGGCCGTCCTCCGCGCGTCGCCGCTCTTCCCCCCGCACCCCCTCTCGCCGTCCTCCCGACCCAGTCGCCACGCCACCTGCTGCGGGGCAGTCGTCGCGGGCGCACCTCGCCCCGGTCCCTCCAGGGCCGGCGCCGTCCATGGAGGCGGCGGCGGCGGCGGTGCCAAGAGGCGGCTTCTTGGGAGCAGGAGAAGGCGGGGGTGGTGGGAGCGGGCGCTTTGCCTGGCCGCGACGGAGGAGGGGGTTGCTGCGGGAGAACAGGAGGAGGAGGAGGAGGGCGAGGAGGACGAGTACCTCGCGCGGGAGGCCGGGTGGGGCGTGCGGCAAATGGGGCGGGTCGGGGAGGAGATGCGGCGGGTCGCACAGGTCCAGGCCGGGGCCTTCCACGTCCCCGTCGCGCTCTTCGACGACTTCTTCTTCAACTTCTTCAAAGTACACGCGCGTCTCTGAATGAGCTGCCTGCATTTGGATTAGATCTGCTCATGTTCTGAATCTCTGATGCTGTTGTTTGTTGCTTGTGTAATTGGGTCAAGATTAGGCCGAGGTGCTGTCGGCGCTCATCTACAGAGTGAGGAACTCGCCCCCCGACAGGTGACCAGCTGATGTTTTTGCTATTTGTGCTTGAAATCACTGGTAGCAATGCCGGATGTTTGGATAGGATTTTGAAAGTTTAATTTGACTAGAGTAATGCTGTATTTCTGGCAGTAGTTCTTGTTCGAGCAGAAAAGGATGGTAGGAATGTTCAAATTTACATGTTCCAGTCTTCAGTTGTAGAATTCATCGTTGTCAGTTAGTATTGAAACACCTCCTTGCTAAATTTAGTGTGCAGAACATAGCATACTGAATCTCCAGAAAAATAAAGAACAGAGCATTCTGAGTTACTGGCAACTGATTTTGTTGTCTATCAAGATCCTGCTGCTAAAATTCGAATCAACATGTGCACTGGCTAGACCTTTTCTCGATTATGATCATGCAGTCTCCCTATACCACCAGACTTTGTTAAATCCACATCTTAGGTCTAGTCTATATAATGAATGCCTGAACCTGATTTACTATACCGTTTTGGCTCACAACCGAATCCTGTTCCTCCTTAGATATGCTTGTTTGGTGGCTGAAGAAGCTGAGCGAACCACCCAGCTATCGCAGGCACCATATGAGAGGATTGTCGGGGTTGTGGATTGCACGGTGCAGGATGAAGACGACGTTGTCAAGCACCTCCAAGGCACAGATGAGTACCTCTACGTGTCAGGAATCGCAGTGCTACCATCATTCAGGTAACCTCTAACATTCATGTTTCTTACGTTCCACAGCTCGACTTGCCCTTTGGGGCACATTCAGGAAATCTGTTAACTCTAACATTCCTCATTCGCATACTTTCTTCATGCATTCAGGAGGAGGAAGGTGGGGACAGCACTGCTTAAGGCCTGCGAGGCATTGGGACTCCAGTGGAGGCACAGATTCATGGTTCTGAGGGCCTATGAGGACGACGATGGCGCTCGAGGTCTCTATGCCAAAGCAGGATACAGGGTCGTGTCGAGGGATCCTGACTGGGTCACCTGGGTGGGGAGGAGAAGGCGTGTTCTCATGATAAAAGAGTTGCCGGTTCACGGTAACCAGACAGAACAGCAATAACGCCGGCAACTGGCTCTTGCATTGTTTCTTGTGTATACGAGTAGCACCATGTATATGTGAAGAATGAAGTACGAACACCCACAGAATGGAATCTAAAGTTACAGACAAATCCCATTTCCTGACATTCTTTTTTTTGAGCATCAAACAATCCCATTTCGTGACTGCAAAAGGGAATAACCGTACAACAGCATATTGCAACTGGGAAACCGGAAGGCCTCTTACGTGATTTAGGCCTGGTCCAACCGTGATTTAGGGCCGGGCTTGACACTGAATTTGGTGGCCCAAAATCTGGTCTGAAACGAGTAAATCCATCATTTTTTCGCAATAAAAAATTGTGGGGGTCTTGGTCCGGCTTGGGCTCTGTTTTGTAGGCCCAAAACAGTTACCAGGTAGGCTAGGATGCTGATTTTAGGTTAGGCTGAAGCCTGACGGGTTAAGCCCAATTCAGCATGATTAGCGCTGGCCTTGATGCTGATTTTAGTGGCCCAAACAAGGGCTGACCTGAAACAATTAAATATTTAATTTTTTTGCACAGAAAAATGGTAGGCATTCAGGTCGCAAAAAGAAAAAGAAAAAATGGTAGGCATTCTGGCCGAAGGCTGGCCAGGCTTGGGCCCAATTTTGCGGGCCCAAAAGAGTCACTATGTGGGCTTTGGGCTGTGATAGCCTGAAATAAATGAGCCTTTTCTTCAGTTCAGCCCACAAAATGCTCATTAATGGTCCACAAACCACAAGGAATCTAGCTTCGAGAATGACTACAATGTAGATACTTCTACCATATCCTTATATATACATATATTTTTTTCCATAACGGGCCGAACCCGGAATTTCATTACTCTTGAGCAACGAAATCATACAAAGTTTGGAGGTTTAAGTCACACACACGGAACCCAGAACCCGTGGAATTACAGTCGCTACGCCAAGACAGAAACCAGAGCCAGCACATAGGGTTGACTCCCCGCCTACCAGCAAAAGAGGCATCACGAAGCAAAGGCAACTTCTTCGTACAGGGCTCAAACACAGAGAAGCTGGAGCGAGATAATATGCGAGTAGTTAATGATGACAGATAATAAGCATAGGAGTATGAGGTCTCAGGAATGCAAACCAAAGTGGGTTGCTATAAAGATGGAAATAAACCCGAAGAGGATATCAGATCTCTAGAATGACACTTGTTCTCCACCCCTGAACGTGCACAAGCATAGGGCGATATGGATAGCTTGAGCACCACCTATATAAAATATATTCAGTGTTTTTGGTCATCCATTAGCTAGGTAGTAGCGTGTAGTCATGAAAAGTCTAGATAAAAGTGATGCTTATTTCGGAATGCTTGTCCAGACTCGGGTGGAGGGAGGGGGAGGCTAGTTATTTGCAAATGTTTGGACGTTTGGTAATTCGCTTTTATCAGCGGTTTATTATTTTGTACTGGATAGTACATAACCGTGTAATAATATGGGGGGTCTATACATATATCGGTTCCGGATCGTTTATTGTGTACAAAATCATCACTCCAGAGCAGCCTTGATTGTGGTACCTTTTCTTGATTGTTTGTTGTGTGTACAAAGAGTAACACCAGATTGTCCGCCGTGTAGACCCTTCTTCACTTCACCATGCACCGGATCTTTAACCCAATACCCCGCCGAAGAGAATATTCCCTCGCTGGATCATTCTCTGTATAGAAACTCTGTGGGCATCACCAATTTAATCCAAAGCCTTTTCCTTGTGTGGACCAATGGTGGTCACCCTTGGATGATGAGTGATTGACAACCGTTGTGTGGTTTGATATGTCTCTTGGCTTGTGATGTGCAGGTGTAGGATGCGACATGGCGGTCGACGGCATGCGGTGAAGGTCAAGCGCGAAAGGTTCATGCCGATGGACCGAGGGCGGTGAAGGGTGAACGAGTAGGCTTGGACTGAGGGACCCGAGGAGTCCGGGCGGAGTCATGGGTGATCCACATGGTGCACGGAAGAGCAAGAGTACATGATGGGATGAAGACATCGTCGGTCGAGTCAAGTGGGGCGGAGGCGAGTCGAGTAGGCCGCCCGGAGCGGGAGCGAAAGACTTGGAGGCGTCGGAGGCTTGGCGGAGGCCGGACACGCGTCGACATCGGTCAGTCACGTCGTGCGGCGGCGTGCAAGGAGGGTTTGACCAGTTTGGCCTCAAAACTGGGGGTGAGTCACGCCTGCGGGGTGTGCAAGCGGGTTTGCCGGTTTGGGCCTCAAAACCGGGGGCGCATCCGGTGCGGCCGGATGGCGGAATGGAGGGCACGTGGCACCATCGCGAAGCTTGCGTCGAGACGAAGCGAAGTCGTGAAGGTCCCGTGTCCGTCCGATGTGTCTGCAAAAAATTGGACGACTTTGCCCCTGCGGGGTATGTATCGACTCAGGGGTATTTTGGTCTTCTGGCCAAATGCCTATATGTATTGGGGGGCTGAAATTTTCAGCCACCTCTTGGGCTAGTTAGGTGGGGGTTGCTCATTTGTTTGTGGGTGCCTTTGGGTGAGAGGAGAGAAGAGAGGAGAGGCTCTTGTTCTTGAGCTTTTTGCCATCCAAGTTTTGTAATACTTGTGAGTGGCTTGTAACCGGATATGGCTAAGTGATTCATAGTGATTTCATCCTCTTAATCTTGTGCCAAATCCTTTGTTCCCGGCGTTTTTCTTTTTCGGATTTTCGGAGGTATTTTCGGGGAATTTTTGTTCTTCGCGATTGAGCCCAAATCCCGTGAGATTTGTTGGGGGAATATGTTGCTAGGATCCTTGTGAGCATTTACCATGTGATTCCCCTTCAAAACCCTCTCGGATTTGGCTTGAATTTGAAGATTTCCCCAAAACCGAGTTCTTGCTTAGGGTTTCGGTTTTCTCCCAAATCCGCGATGAATACTTGAGCTTTTAGGGATTTTCTTTGTAGATCTATTAGCCTTTGAGGTTGTGATGCTGTGGCTCAAGTTGCTCGTCGAATCCTTGTGTGTGGAGAAAGTAATTTAAATTTCAAGGCAGAGGTGTTCTTCGCGTGTTCTTGTTTCTTCGCTGTCTCGGTTCTTCGCAGGTGGAAACAAGCCGCATGACGCGTGGCTCGGCCGGCACCCACGCGCGGCACACGACGTGGGCCCGCAGGCACGTCCGCGGCGGACGCACGCGGCTCGGAGCGTAGTAGCTGCGCGCGGCAGCGGCGACAGCAGCTCGCGGAGGCAGGCGGCTTGCACGCGCGTACGTGGAACGGCGCAACGCAACAGCAGCCAGGGCGAGCAGGCCTCCCGGGCACGCGGCCCAGGTGGAGCTCACGCTGAGCGCTCGGCCTAGCTGCCTGCGGCCCACGAGCAGTCGAGCACTACAGACCAGACCGCAGCCCAAGCAGCTGCTCGCGGGGCAGAGGAGCACGGCAGCCCAGGCGGCAAACAGGGCAGTCAGGCCTACGCGTGCACGTGAAGCCCACCAAGGTTTGGATTAGGATTTAATCCTTGCAAGTGTTTTTATTCACTGCATTTAATTGTTAACCACTCCTATTTCCTGCTAATCACTGTTAGCTTTTAGCTTGTTAATCTGCATCAATTTCCTTTAGCTATTTAATGCATGTACCCTATTTAATCAAGCTTGGCACGTGTAGTCTTGGTTAATCATCTTTGCATACTTAGCTAGTGAGGTTTGGTAGCTGTTTAGCTTAATCTTTCTGTGCAAGCTTTTCGGTGTCTTGCTTTAGCTTCCGCATAGCTTTGAGCTTCTCTAATCGTTCCTAGGATAAGCTTGTCACGAGTTGACTTGTGTTATCTTGGCGATTATGTGAGAAGCGTGTTTGGGGTTGTAATCGGAATATAGGCCTTGTCTCCGAGAGAGAATTTTTAAAGGCTCCCATTCACCCCCCCTCTGGTCGCCCGTTTCGGTCCTTCACCTTGATTTATTTTGCCATAAGCATGTTTATAGATGCTTGAAATAAGACTATATTTGGATTTGACACATGCTTTGGAATCATCCTTGGACCTAAAAACCTATGAATGACACTTGAAAAATTTGTTAGTTAGTCCAATGACTATATTGTAATTCAATCAAAAATCACAATACAATGGCCTAAGGGCCATTTTCCTTACATTCATATTCTACGATACAGTATGCCATGTTTTCTACCAATATTGGTATACTATACTTGGGTGTCAATAGAGACTAATCAACTCCAACGATTATACAATGGCCTAAGGGCCATTTTCCTTACATTCATATTCTACGATACAGTATGCCATGTTTTCTACCAATATTGGTATACTATACTTGGGTGTCAATAGAGACTAATCAACTCCAACGATTTGATGTGCAGTTGGATTGCCTTCTCTTTTGCTCTGTTTGTAGGATTTTGTGATGTCGACTACGTAGATTCGTTGATTAATGGAAATATGCTTCCTGATTCCTATTTTCTTATAAAAAATAAAAGGAGGAACTCAATGGTCCATTTACATCACATCCGAACTTTGTGGGNGATAGGAGCTCATCCGATTCCTATTTTTATTAAATAAAAATTGGAATCGGATGTCTTTACACTGCACAGTATAAGTAGAGCTGCCAAAGTTTCCATCAAGAGAAAATAGAAGTATGGTGCAGATAAACACAGAATGGGAATTAAAGCTGCAGACTAACCCCATTCTAAAACAGCAATAGGCAATTACTGTACAGCATAATACTGCAAGAAGTAAACCTGAAGCTCTTTTTTCCTGACTGCTTGGCCCGAGTCTAACAAGCTAACTCTGGTCCTACCGTCCTATCGTCATTTAGGGCCAGGCTTGACACTGATTTTAGATTTTTTTTTACGATTTTTCAAAAAGAACGGTCGGATGACAGAATTTACAAATCTGTCATCCAACCGCCGTATCATATGGCTGCCGCCATATGATACGGTGGCAAGAGGATGAACTTGCAACCGTAAATTTTTAAAAAGGCTTGCGAATAAAGAAAAATTATAACATCGAACGGAATAATATCACAAACAAGAAACTAGTGAACATGAAAAGTATAATACAACATCCAGTACGATATATAATCACTCGATCGTAAAAAGTAAAAGACTAAATGCGCCTCGCTTGGCCACCTTAGGCCTGACCCTCCTGGCCGCTTGCTGCGCGGCCGTCGTGTGGTGCGCGGAATACGTGAGGGGGTCAGGTGGCGGTGCCTGCCGACTCGGGCGCCCTGCATCCGCAGGAGGCGGTGTCACGAACGGTGGCTGCTGCGAGAACTGAGTAGCAGGTACAGGGGCGCCACCTAACAGCGAACCACCAATCTCGTCCTGCGACCCCTGCCCCTGTCGGTACCACCGGTCAATCTCGTAGGGGACCATCCACTGGGTCGGCGCTGGGTGCTGCTGCTTGACTGGGTCGTCGGGTGTCTGTTGACGGTCCATAGACGCGCCAATTGTGAACTGCAAGCGCACGGATCATCGTAGCTTTTTCTTTAGAGTACTCGTCCAAGGTTTATCAATCCGTGGATCGACAATGAACTACCTAGGGTTTTCCATCTAATCTAACGGATTTATTCCTAGCATGAAGCATTGATTACATATAGAGGTATACCTTTAAGATGTGAATGGCGTGTAAAGGTTGATCACATCCGTAAACATAGGCAAAGGTAGAGCAACCAAAGGATAAACGGGCCTATCATCTTCTAGTTGTAGTTCTAGCAAATAAGAGTAAGCATCATGCATCTCATCTACAGCCGTCTTTAAACCCTTACCTCCGGTCAACCTCCCGAGAACGCCACCTTACACGGGATCACACCCTGTCACGATGCTCCCTATCGGCGTGGTTAGTACAAGGGCACGTCCACAAGTGAATGTGTCTAGATATCATGAAAGGGTCAACATACTAGATCTAATCGCCACGATTACATAGAGTATGCTATATAGTCTAACCTAGCACTAGACTAAGGATCAATCATATTCATGATAGGTAGAAAGCATAGAAAGAGGCATCAAGTCGCTAAGAGATTGGATGACATGAAGAACAATACTCATAAAATAGATGTGTTTGGATCATCACCACTGAATACATACCATTGATGACTCCAGCTTGCTCATGAACTCCGCATGGCACAACCACGTAGGGAGGCCATGGTGGCAAGGTTAGGCCTAAACCATCCCTAGACAACTTCGAGGACTTGCGGCAGCCGTCGTCTCCTTTTGATGTATGCCCTTGTTTTCGCTGAGTTCTGGTGGATTGATGTGCGTGGCTTCGGGGTACATGGGCTATAAATAGTCCGAAGAAACCCTAGCTCGAAGGGGAGGCCGAGGTGGCGCAAAAACATGCCAGGCCAGCCGGCCTGGCCCCTCGGTCCCATCTTTCGCGTGCAAGCTTCTAGATCCTCCAGGAGTTGATTTGCCAATGCATGTGGGTATTTGATGTCGGTTACTTCGGGACAAGATTGGGTCTTGATGTCTTTTCATATGTCTGCCTGATTTGCCTTGATCTCGAAGTCATCCGACTTTATCTTCAAGTCTTTGCCCTTCCTTATTCTTGGAGGTTGGTTCACCATAGATGAGAGCGAACGAAATCCGAGTCACATGGCCTTCATTCCTCCGCTCTATGCATGATCTTGGTCTTTGTCCAAAAGTGCTCATTTATAGCTCAAAAACCTGCGTAAACCAAAATGCTCCAAAAATACATGCATATGCGAAAATGGGGTTATTTCAAGTGCCAAGTGGCGGGTTAGTATATGAATTGGTCCCAAAACACCACTTAAATAGCACTAAAAGTGTGTCGCTAACGAGCGTCAACAGTGTCCCACCTGAAGCGTACGCTGCATTATACACAATCACGTTAGTACGCAAGTAAAAGCATGTAGTCATATCGTTTGGCCAATTACGTACCTAAGCCGTGGACGGCGTGCCCTGCCGACGTGGATGCGCCACCTGTGGTCATCGCTGGTTGCCCTGTCACATAAAACGTTAGTCGAGAATGTAATTACACAATGCTAGGATGTTACGAACAAAACGTGGATACTATGGTGTACCTGTGCTGTAACAGCTGCTGGCCTCGGTGTGTACGTGGGTATCCCCGAGGCAGCGCTCTGAGCCGGGAGAGGAGTGCTGAGTGCGGGAGAGGAGGGTACCGTCGATGGACCTACTCCCATAGGATGGAAGGGCGGCCGCGAGGAGCTGGACGGCACGTGGTACGAACGTCCAGTTGACGTCGAGCTCGAGGACGAGGCGGGGTGGCGTGGAATCGCCGGAGCGTCGTCATGCCGGCACGAAACCGCCTGCCTGAACCTCGTGAGGAGGCCCAGAATGCGGTCGTACGTCGCCACGTGGTCGGCAGAGGTCATGAAATCCACCCTTGTTCGGCTCCTCGCAGCTGTAGCGTCGATCTCCACGAGCACGTCGTACTGTTCAATTATGTTAATTAAAATACGTACCGTACGAATGTGTTATAGCAGTAAGGACGTAGTACTTACCCCAATCGCGTAGTTCTGATCGCGTCGTACCGGGTACGTAGTCGTGACCTCCGCCGGCGGGAAAGTGGCCTGGGGCGGAACGCGGAGGACCTGAACGCGGGTCCGAGGGCAGTACCACTGCAGGTACGCTGTGAAGGCCTCCTCGGAGTGCGGTCGGTGCTCGTCGACGACGTCGTTCAACGCCTCTGCCCAACCCACCACGTAGGGCGCCACCGCGGCCTGCCACTGTGTGCCAGCTACATGTCCCTTCCTCGTCCACCTATTCAACGATTGACCCCATAAGTTAAGAAATATGCAAAACTTGCGGGACGAAAATACGACACACGTACATGTGGTGGGTCGGCTCGACGGAGTGGACGACCGGTAGCGGTGACTCCTGGTAGAGGTGGAACTGTCTCATCACCCTATGCACCGTGTACTCCTCCACGTGGACGTCGAAGACCAGGGGCTTCCTCGTCATCCAATAGTCCTGGTCGAGCTGGCACAAGGAGGACAGGCCCTGCGGTGCCCGAGCGTGGATCGCGTCAGGCGAGTAGGGGGTCCAACGCACGTCCGCGTCAACAAGCCCGTCGAACTGCCTGACGAAGTCTGCGTACGACTTCCTCGTCTGCTGGCCCACCCAGCTCGGCTACACAAGTAATACAAATAATATAGCAAGTCCTAACAACAAAAGAATGTTAGAAATAAATAATGTTTGAACACATACCTTCCGGAGGCACCACAAAGACCCCATGGTGGGGTAGTCGCGTGGGTCCATGCCAGGAGCCTGAGCGTCGTACGGCGCGGGGCTCATCGCCGGTCTGCCCACTGGGAACCGCTCGTACGACCACAGCTGCAGAAGCATGGAACAGCCGACGAAGATAGGGTCTCCCTTCTTAACCTTGTGCACGCCCGTACAGAGGCCCCTGTATGTGGCGGCCAACACCGCTGAGCCCCAGTTGACCTGGGGAATCTGCTCGAGCGGGTATGTCGCGACGGCCGTCGCGTAAGGGATCAGGACCTTGGGACACGAGTCCCCCTATGAGCTGCAGAACATCACCCACCCAAAGAGCCAGAGCACGTACGCCTCCAAGTGACGCTGGATGGTCACGTCGTCAGTGTCTGCCCTCATGTAGTCCGCCTGCAATAAGTGCAATAACTCTAATTTAAACTCTAATATAAGAAGATATAAACTCTAATATAAAAACATATAAAACTCTAATACAAAGTCATTATTCTAATATAAATGCTAATTTAAACTCTAATACAAAGTCATTACTCTAATATAAACTCTAATTTAAACTCTAATATAAAGTCTAATTTAAACTCTAATTTTAACTCTAATTTTAACTCTAATTTTAACTCTAATTTAAACTCTAATATAAAGTCTAATTTTAACTCTAATTTTAACTCTAATATAAACTCTAATTTAAACTCTAATTTAAACTCAAACAGAACGGTGTAGGTACTTACGCTGAACTGAAGCAACCACTTCTTGGTGGGGCCGTGCGTGCTGGTGAACTCCTGGTAGCCCACCGCGTGCTTGTTCCGCTGAAGGCCCACGAACCTGTTGAGGAGGTCCCGCCGCCAAGTGGCCGGAGGGTCGATTGCCCCCATGGCGTCGCCTGCTAGCGGCAGGCCAAGCAGGAAGGCCACGTCCTGCAGAGTGGGCGCCATCTCCCCCACGGTGAGGTGGAAGGTGTGCGTCTCTGGCCGCCACCTGTCGAGGAGAGCCGCCAGCAAGGAGTAGTCGAACTGAAACCGCGTCATGCGGTCCGGTGGTCGAACGTGCGACCGGTACATGTCGCCCTCCACCAGACGCGCGATAGGCAGAAGGCCTGCTGTGCATAACCTGCAACGCAAAGTAACGCTCGCATTAGATATAAATTTTTAACATATCATAAATGTTGACAATTTCAAGTGACGGCTTACCTCGAAACAAAGAGGGGGTGTAGCAGCATGTAGGTCATGCCGACACGATAGCGAAAGCTGCTCCCGACGTCGACCCCCAGCACGGCGAAGTGGTACGAACGGTGCTACAGGTCGAGTCGCCTGTCGAGCAACTCAGGAGTCACGTACGCTCCTGCAGAAGGGTCCGCCATAGCTGCAGGGAATTTGTGGAAAAAATAGAATAAGGTAAACATTGACATAGAAAAATAATAGTAACAAAATAATATTAAAAACATAACTTGTATTAAAAATAATAATATTAAAAAAACCTTATTCAGAACTTACATTACATAATATTTCAAAACTTACATTACATAACTAATATTACACAACTTATATTACTAAACTTATATTACAGAACTTACATTACATAACTAATGCATCAGAACTTACATTGCACAACTTATAGTACCGAACTAATAATTCAGAACTTACATTACATAACTAATAATACAATAAACTGAACAATGGTAAAGTAGTTCTATATGAGGCCCTCATCAGTGCCACGTCTACGACCAACGCCCCTCGATGGAGGATTTGAGACCACATTTGATGACCCGCCTGCACCGCTTGGATCATAATAAGACGTCGCAGTGCACTTCTTGTATGTGTGCCCAACCTCATTGCACTTAGAGCAGATACGCACATCTGGACCAGCTTCAGATCGATCCATGTTATTCCTAATGCACTTCTTGTTTCGTCGCCCACGGCCTTGCTTCATTTCTGGATCTGGATCGGGGATATATGTTGCATATTTCCCCAGGTTGTTGGTGAAGGAGCCAAATATCCCATAGCCATACACCTCAAAACTCCAGGTAGCCATAATGGTTTGCTTGAAGAAGTAGGGAGAGACGTACATACGGGGCTTCAGTCCCCCCGCTTCATAGCAGGCAGCAATGACATGGGAGCAAGGCTTGTGCAGCAGCTGAGGCTTCTGGCACGAGCAAATGCAACTATCGTTCCTGAGAACACACTCTTGTCTGACCCTTTCTCGTCCGGCCACCGTCCTCCCTTTGTCCTTGCAAAGAACCTCGAACCGTCGTTCAGCTGAACCCTGCGGATACGCACGGTGCAATACAGCTTTCTTCTGCTTCTCATCCATATACTCGGTCATCTTGTAGCCGTACATCAATTGGTTGCTTTCCATGGTAGCTGCAGCCTTTCCATACCGGTCATGAAAATATTTGATTGTGCGGTACACGAAGAACTCGATGATTCCCACTAGCGGGAGGCCCCTAGCTCCACAAAGCACCCAATTGTAAACCTCGGCATAGTTTGTAGTCTTTATACCATGCCGAGCACCTCCTTCATCATAGATCAATGCCTATTTTTCTTTGGGCTCATTCTCAATCCACTGGCTGAAAGTCTTAACTGCATGACCCCTTCTCCTTCTAGTCTGGCTACTGTCCAACCCCACATCCTCAAGAGACTTGGGCTTGTCTGCTTTATTTGTCATGGGTTTCTTTGCGAGCTCTTCTGATTGTTTCTTCGTAAGGTCATCTAGTTTCTTTCAGATTTGCTCTCTTGATTCTGGCTGTATAAGCGCTTGAACACCTTCATCAGTGCCTTGTTCTTGAACTGGTTATGGAAATTTGCCCCCATGTGGCGCATGCACCACCTGCTCACGATGTCGGGCCATCATGGTAATGTCTGCCGCTTGGTGCTGCCATTCTTCATTTCTTTAATTGCCTGCAGAATACCTTGGTGCCTATCGTGTATGACACACACATTTGGCACATCCCCCACAACCATACTCATCAGCCTCTCCAGAAACCAATACCAGCTGTCTCAACTCTCTTTCTCCACAAAAGCCAAGGCCAAGGGCACTAATTGATTGTTACAGTCACCGGCAATAGCGGTGAGGATTGTGCCTTTGTACCTTCCTGTCAGGAAGGTCCCATCAATGCATATGACTGGCCTACAGTGTCGGAAAGCCTTAATGCATGGCCCCAATGCCAGGAATGCCCGCTGCAGCACTTGCTTCCTTGGCCTTAAGACAGAGGGGAAAGTCTTAAGGTCATAGAAACTCCCTTCATTTCATTGGCATGTGGCGTGGGGCAAAGCAGGAAGGTTGTCATATGATGCTTCATAAGTCCCCCACTTCATCTCAAATACCTTCTGTCTCGCTCTATATGCCTTGCCGTAACTAATTTTGTACTTGAATTTCTCCTCGATGGCACAAATTATAGACTTGGGCTCGTAGCTTGGATTATCAATGATCTGTGCATACATGAAATTAGCCACAAAACCGGATGTGAGGTTCCGGTGGTCTGTGTCCAACTGCTCAAGCACACATGTGTGATCCTCAATTCTGCTCACCTTCCAGTAAGTATTCCACTTCCCACAGAATGTGTGAACCCGAAAAGGACACCCTTCTGTGACGCAGCATATGTCATAGACTTGTTTGCTGCTCTTAACAACCCTGAACTCCCTTTGCAAACACAAAGTGGACCACTGTTTTATTGCATCCTTCATTTCTTCTACAGTCTTGTAGCATGAACCGAGGCAAATCTCGTTGCACCTGTAGTCCCAAGGGACTTGCTGGCCTTCATTTATCGTAAACTTTGAGAAGTCATAGTTGTCCCAGTTCCTTGGCACCTGCACCTCCTCGCCGTCGTCATCATCCGACCAGTCCTCCTCAAAGTACTGCTCATGCTCTGTGCCCTCCCTCTCTGCCTCCAAAACCATCTCAGCAAAATTTTCTGCTTCATCAAGCTCCCCCGATGGCTCAGGGGGTGCGTAATAATCTTGTCCGGCTGCCCCTTCTTCCACTTCTTCACCTTCCTCCCCAGTAGCATCTTGAAGGTTTTTCCCTCCAGCATCTTCAACTTTTTCGTGCACTTCACTGCTGGACCCAGCCTTGTGGAAGGCTCGCACAAGCAACACCAGCGGCATACCATGCTGCGTACAAAGTGTCACAAATGACCTCCAGTTCTGGGTTCCTTGAAGCGCAACAAGTTCCCAGAAGCGCAACAAGTTCCCAATACGTAGTTGAACTTCTGTTCATCAGTGCCATCATTGACAGGACATGCTGGGCCTCATCAAGTCCAAATGAATGATAAAGCCACTTTGTTATGGAAACCCAATTTCTCTCTGCTGCTCTAGCTACTTTTCTGGTGGTACAACTAAATTCTGATAGGTCTACCCCTTCAGGACCATATCTAACTTTTCCTGATCCATAGTACAATTGAATCCATAACGGTTCAGACATGCCTAAAACCTGCCTAAAACCAAACCAGGACAATAAGAAGAATTAATATGATTTTATACTCATGAAAGGACTTATGCGTAATACTCTACTATAAACTATAATATAAACTCGTATATAGAATCTAAAATCAATAAAACTCTACTGTAATACTCTAATATAAACTCTAATATAAACTGTAATATAAGTCATTACTCTAATATAAACTCTAATTTAAACTATAATATAAAGTCATTACTCTAATATAAACTCTAATTTAAACTATAATATAAAGTCATTACTCTAATGTAAACTCTAATTTAAACTATAATATAAAGTCATTACTCTAATATAAACTCTAATATAAAGGCATTACACTAATATAAACTCTAATATAAAGTCATTACTCTAATATAAAGTCTAATATAAACTGTAATATAAAGTCATTACTCTAATATAAACTCTAATTTAAACTATAACATAAAGTTATTATTCTAATATAAACTCTAATTTAAACCCTTATATAAATTCTAATATGCATAACACTCTAACAGAAACTGTAATCTAAAAAGATATAAACTATAATGTAAACTCTAAAATGCATAATTACAATATATATAAAATTGTGGTGTAAACTCTAATATCAGTGCATCTAATATAAAAAGATATATTAATAAAGATCTAATATCAATAAAAGTAATGACTCTAACTATCTCTAATGTCACTAAATATAAGGTAACTCAACTAATGTCACTAAATCTAATATCAGTAACTGCTTCTAATAGTTATTTCAGTAACAAAGTCTAATATTAGTAACTCAAAAATAATATTACGATTTCATACTGTGTAAACTAAATACTAAAATAACTACAAAGTCATACATCTACCAAATTGAAGTTACAACTACGAGATCGGATTTTACCTGAAACCGAAGCGCAGAACCGGCAGGGCTTTGCCGCTGATTCTTCCTCTCCCTATCCCTCCTCTCTAACCCTAGTTTTTCTTTTTCTGATTTAGAATGAATTTTTCAACTAGATTTCGGCTTATATAGGCGGCAGTAACCTAACCGCTGAATGATTCGGCGGTAGGGGGCTGCCGCCGTGGATCCGATGGCGGGAACGCTTTCCGCTGGATCGAACGGCGCGGCCAGGGGCGGCCTCCCCCTACCGCCAAATCATTTGGCGGTTAGGATGGTCGGGCCGACACCTGCCGCCAAACCATCCGGCGGTTAGGTTCACCACACAGTTCAAATTTATATTTTTAAATTCAAATCGCTAATTCATACGGTGGTTTTTCTAACCGCCGTGTGATCTGGCGGTTAACGCCTCTTACCGCCGTATCATATGGCGGAGCCATATGATACGGCGGTTGGATAACAGATTTGCAAAATCTGTCATTCGACTGTTCTTTTTGAAAAATCGTAAAAAAAAATTCCTGATTTTAGTGGCCAAAACAGGCTGGTCTGTAACAATTAAATCTTTTTTTTTTGCAAATATCAATGGGCTTGGCCCGGCTTGGACTCTATTTTGAAGGCCCAAAAGGAAGTTACTAGGTGGGCTAGGATGCTGATTTTGCCTAAAATACATCAACCCTTGTGTCGGTCATCCAACCATCCGGCCATAAAAGGTTGACCCGGCCTAACGACTCAGCCCGAGACTGATGTTCTAAGCCCAATCCAACCGTGATTCATGGTTTTGCTTGATGCTGATTTAGCTGTCCCGAAAAAGGGCCGGACCGAAACAATTAAATGTTTTACGTTTTGCACTGAAAAAAAAAAGTGGTGGCCATCCATGCCCAAGCCCAGCCCGCCATGGGACCAATTTTGCAGGCCTGAAAGCATTACCGGATGGGTTTGGCCCTGATTTTAGGCCCAAAATAAATCTGCCTTTTCATTAGTCCAGCCTACATAATGCTCAGATCAACCTGAAGAAAAGGTCTAAAAAAACCGAGAATGACAGCATAACAATGTATATTTGTACTAGTTTTTTGTCATCATTGCTTGTGGGATCTGATCCGTACCAAACAAAATTAATAAATGGGATACAAATACTTCTACCACATCCTTTATATACATACTTACTTACCAGAGCAAAGGCAACTTCTTCAGAGTGGGATCGAACTCAGAGTAGCTGAATAATATGGGAGGTAGTTTATGGTGTCGGATAATCAAGTAAGCATAGGAGTATGAGGTCTCAGGATTGCAAAGCATGTCCAAAGTGGGTAGCTCGAAACATGAAAATAAACCCAATGAAGCTATTAAATCTACAGAATGAGATCCATTCTCCTCCCAAGTATGTGCACAAACATTGATCAATATGCATAGCATACCTATACCTAAATGCATATTTAGTGTGTTTTGTTCATCCATTATCTGTAGGGTGCATCGTGTAGTCAGTTTGTGATCCGACAACTTGAGACAGACTTGGCCCTTAGGTCAGACAAATGGAAAAAGGATATTTCATCCTTTCACATACCTTAAGAACCTAATCAAACACCATGAATATAGCTTATTACTTGTCTATGGCCAATGGCCCAGTGACAGACTATTTTTGTCTGTAATCAGTATAGCTGCATTTTTGTTGTAAGGCCCCCTTTACTCGGACATGTAATTCTTGTTTGATAAAACACTGCATCCGAAAACAACAAGATTCTCACCATCCTTCTGCTACTTTTCCCTTTTTGTGGCAAACGAGGAATTACTATAAATCTGAAAATAGATGGGGAAAGAGAAATTAAATGTCTTACGTCCTTCACTCAGTGAACTGCCTTATTGCGATTATGCATTTACATTGAAAGCGTAATTCAATAATGTAGCTGCTAGGGTTTTAAAGAAACCACACAACGGATGATGCAGGGTGGCTGGTGGTGGGTGGACATAGTCGATTTCCAAGACTTCTTTGGTGCTGTTATACTCTTCAGTTGTTATACATGAGTAAGATGTGGGATGTCGATAGACTAAGAAGCTTGAATATGAGCTTGAGGCATCAGGAGGGTAGAACATGTATTTATCTTTGATTTGTCTGCCACTAAGTTTGCTCTTTCTTGTTGATGAGGAGAAGATGAGCAAATCTCCATGCAGGTGATGCTGATTTTTGTCTTGAATACAAATCTTAAAAGGAGTGATGCTTATTTGAAACGCTTGTCGTGACTCAAGAGGATCAGGAAGGCTAGGCATTACAAATGTTTGATAATTCGCTTCGTTCATGGACTCTTATTTTGTGCTGAATAGTATGTAACTATGCCATATTATAAACTCGACCTACGGGGTAAGACAGCCCCCGGGTTTTTTTACCCCACCCTTACACAGGGGCCTGTAGCCCATTGTGAGACTACCATTGAGCTAGCCACCACTGCAACTACCTCAAGTAGGAGGGTCAACCACAACAACAACATGGGCCATGCCTTGACCTTGTGCTTTGGTGTGGTGACAGGCGAGGGGATTTTTTAACCCAAACCTGAAATTCGCTCCCACGGGGAGTCGAACCTAGGACGTGAGGAGTGACACTAAGACCATCTAGCCAACTCAGCTAAAGGTGGAACAAGACCATCCCACCAAAATTTATGTGATGAACACAAGATGCACTGCGTTGGGTTGGCATTGTTGGAAAATCCAGAATTGTATGATCCAAAAACCAAGCCAGGTTGTCTTATGCATGGTTTGCCGAGCCACCCTAGCTGTCTCCTTATAGATGGTCTGTGAGTTGCCGAGCTTTGCTACATGCTTTCACAAGTGCTACATCATCAACATACGGTTTCTTCTCTGGTTCCTTCTGCTCTGATATTCATGTAATAAGTTTATGAGAGACATCTTGCAAAAAGATAGGGGCAGTTTTGTTGTGTTTTGGACATTATCCAGAAATCGTTGGTTCATCTTGGCTGCATTAAAATATTTTCAGATTTATGATCGTTTCATGTTTATTTGGGTGTTGTGCGACAGACCATGGTGATTTTTTCTGGGTGCTCCTGACGATCTGCTTGGCAATCACTTTTTGGCTATTTCATTTGCTGTTTTGTGTGAGTTTAATGGATAAAATTGTTGCAACTTTGACATATTGGAGTGATAATAGGTGGAGTATTTTATCCTGTCAAAATTATAGGTATGTATATGTGAGAGATCTCACGTTTTCTGTACTATATATGTAAATTAGATGAGGAATATGACCTCTTAGGGCACTCTGTACCTCAGACCATTGAACTAAAAAAGGTGCCAACACTACTAGAGAAAGCGTCTCATAAGCATTAATACCAGGTGATAGTTCCACCCGGAACAAATTTGTTACCATTATTATCGGACAATCTTACCAGCTGGTATCAAAAGCCCACCGAAAAAATCTACCCATCCTGCTCATCTCTTCTCTCTTCTGTGTTCTCTGTTGTCTCTGTGACTCCATCTCTTCTCTCCTCTCTCTCTTGTCTATTTACTGCCCGCTCCACCTCTTCTCTCCGTTCTTATCTCTATCTTCTCTCCATAAAGCACAGAAAAGAAGAGATGGCCTTGGCGGAGGCTAGCTGGCTCCGGCCTGGCGCGTGGTGCCTCCCGGCGGCGACAACCTGGGCCCCCGGCGGGA